>CM019713.1:50480523-51680523 GCA_009760885.1 Achatina immaculata
TTTGCTTTTTTTTTTTTTTTGAAACATAAAAAACACGAAAACGAAAACTTAGCGTTTTTTTTCTTTTTAGGAGAATGCCACAAAGCCAAGTTTTCATTTTCATGTTCTTTTAGTTATATGGTGTTGTGTTTGTGTATATAATCCTTGAGAAAGACTCACGCCGAAATACTGGCTTTTGTATGTTTTCCAATTAATCATTCTCATCTTACTTTCGTACTTTCTGCTATTTGTTTTTCCCTCACTCCCTCTACAGCCGTGTAAAATTGTACCATACACCTCTGTTTACCTTTATTACTATCTAATATAACTAGTGATGATGATGATGACGACGGTGATGATGATGATTTTAATAGTCTGGCGAGGGAGTATGGAGACACAGGTAAGCAATGGGGGATGTATAGTATAAAAAAAAAGTTAAGAACCTCAGTTATAAATGAATCACTACAGAGTCTAACTTACTTGTAGTTTGCCTACCCCCACTCAGTCCTGTCTCATACAATTCTTATCTTAAATGCCATTTTCCTTCTGAACAACTAAACTCCTCAGCAACCATGTTTTTCAACAGAAATAAAAAAGGAAGGACTACGACCTGTTCCTTCTCTGTATAGCTGGGTGTTTGTAATATTGATTGCGGTTCTTCAACATTTGTTGCGCTTCTGCCATTGAAACATCAGTCTCTGCTCTTCCTTAGCTTTAATGACATATTTTTTAAAAACTATTTCTGGCTTGTTGAGGCCTGCGTTAATTTCGATTGGTCTGATCAACAGCAGTGAGACGGAAGTCATGCTCTAGAACCGCCTCGAGAAAGCAGCCTTAATGAAGCAATTTATGCTCCCGGCACAGCCTAGAGACAGTTGATAACTTCACGCACATGTGGAGCAATGTCTTCGTTCGATAAGTATTGGCACACTGGTCAGTAGCAGAACTGGTGTAATCAGTCAAACTGCAAATTGCATAACAGAAAATAATAGACTAACGATAAATAGAATATAACTAATACGTAGATGTATCAGCTCGCTAAACAACGTGAGAAATCTTGAATTTAACACTGACTTGGCTCAAATTCTTTTTTTTTCCCTATCTTCTTCTGTTCGTATCAATTTAGCTAAGTGATAACAGTGATAACGATAGACAAGGATAACTTGACTATCACTTTCTTTGCGGACTACACAAGATGAGTTGCAGTACATTACCTCCACAGAGTCAGACAAGAAAGCTCTGAATTAGCACCTACACTCCAAACATCTGAATACTTCATTCAATGGAACGTGCGAAAATCGGCCGCAATTTATAAAAAATGCACTAAACAAATTAGACAAGGAATGTTCTTTAAAGATAGAAGAAAAGCACAGAAAGGAAATTTCCAAAAAGTCAGACCTTGACCACCACACATGTGTGAGAAATCTGTATTTCCAAGTTATTCATTAAGATTCCCAAGCTTTAGGCCAGGGGTGTGTAACCTGAATTCCGCGGGCTGTATTCGGCTAGCGAGGCCTTTGACCCCAGCGAGGTTATAATAAAAATGTAATTTGTTTGCTTAAAATTAACAAAATCATGTAAAAGAAAAAAAAAGTATAAAACATTTGTTAAATGCTAGTTAAAACAATTGATCTTTACTTCACAACTCACTTTCTCTCATTTTTCTGTAAGCTGGCAGAAACTATGAGTATGCGGAAATCAAGTGGTGAGCCGCATACATTTCTGATCTTGGAGGTCACTAAAGTTAGTATCTGACGAGCTATGGATGTTTGCAGTATAAGTTATGAAAAAAAATCTTCCAGTGATTGCATCTGGGGTGTTCTGATCCTAATATTTTGGGGCGGCATATGGGACCGTAAAGTGGAAGGTGAAGCAGAACAGCGAAAAACTCCAAATGGGGCATAAAGCAGAAGGAAAGCAAGTATAGTTCTGGAGAAGAACCAGCATAGACTGGACAGTCAAAAAAAAAAAGAACACAGTTTTCGAAAGTTCTCAGAGAAGTCATAGAGTACCATATGTCAGTGCTCCTCAACCTGTGGTCTTCGGTGGCTTTATTAACCTCGTATTAAGCGCCACCTATTGAGTAAAAAACAGTTATGAGATAGTGTTATTGCGATATTACATACAGAAGCTGACGATCTGCATATCCGAAGGTAGCCCCGAAAGTGAACGAACCACGTGGGGTTGGGGTGGGGGGGGGGGGGAATCACGTGGGAAAGATACGAAAAAAAAAAAATAGGACCTGGACTTGAAGGGACAGAACTCCGTGCTCAAGGATCTAACAAGTTGAGTTTCTAGCAGAACCACTATGGATGATGTTGAGCACAGGGACTCGAGAAGGGAGCCCAGAGAGTGAAAGTGACTGAGCTAAGTCTGCCAGAGTGAGAGAGGCCTGAGAAAAAAAGCAGGCGTTTTCCTCAGTAAATGACTGTGTTGGAAGCAGGGAACTTAAAGAGTCGCCTGTGCTTGTTCGTCGTACCTGTAATTTACTGGTGAGTGCGGTCACTGTAGACTCACAAGGTAAAAGTCTAGTACCACGTGTAAGAGGAAGTCACGTGACTGCGATGGGAAGGTAAGCCGAACTTCGGTAAATCGCTGAGTAGAGTTGATAAGGTGTATTTTCTTTTCTGAATAGACATATTTTGTTCAGCTTCCCTGCATCCGATTCAAAGGGGAGTCGCCTGGTCTTGGGGTTAGAGTTCACTTCGGGTGTTTGAGGTTGTGGGTTCAAATCCCACGAGGCGTGGCAGGGGTTTCGTTTTTCTCGTGATTCCTCTAGCAATAAATTACCCTAGTCTCCAGATAGTGGGACGGAGCGTCCATGTCTGCATTGTCGCGCACGTTAAAAATCCCCTGGTAGTTGGAAATTGCAAAAAAGGGTAGGCCAGACCGCCGCTGCCGGGGTAAGATTCTAGGAAACTTCAACCACAGAGAAGATTACGGCCGTAGTTTTTATGAACTGATTTAATCGTGTTTGGCCCTGATGATTTTCTTGGTTTTCTTCGACCATTTATGTTATCAGGCGTCATCTTGACCACATCCCCTTATTGTGTAGCCACGAGGCAAGGAAAATACAGTATTGACGCTAAAACTATATCTCGTATGTGTTTCCACGACTTGATGGTGTTATCTTTACGTTTTTATTTAAAATGCGAGACGTACCAGAATATAACGGACGTCAGACTATAAGTGTGTTAAGTTAAACAAAAAAGAGAGAGAAGAGACCTGTCACCACTCCTAAGCGAATTGGTGTTATAAGTTCTTGATTCGCAGACACTCATATCATGTCTGAAAGGCATATATTGAAGACCAGACATTATGAGATAAGGGCCACAATAAAAACTGGAAACAAGACATATTTTCCCTTAGACAACTGTTACAATAAAAAAAATTCCACCCCTCAAAACCAAACTAGACATAAATAGGACAGATTAGACCAATTGTTCTTTATGAATCGGAAACATGGAGCACAACTAAACAAGATGAAAACCAAATACAAACATTTGAGAATAGAATCCTGAGAAGAATTTATGGACCGTTAAGAGACCATTTAACACAACAATGGGAGATAAGACGTAATAAAGATAGGTAAACACATTGTTTAACTCTCCGCTTATAACATCCATTATAAAAAAAGAACAGACTAAGGTGGCTCTGGCATTTAGAGAAAATGGTGTAGTATAGACAAACAAAGATGGCCTATGCAGAAGCGATGAAAGGGGATAGACCAAGAGGTGGATCTGGACAACGATGGCGGGACAATCTAGAAGAAGATACACGCGCTCTTGGAATTGCCAAGTGGCAAAACTCACTGGCACGGAAAGCTGCTGAATTTAGCAGTTGATCAAATAAGAAGATATTATGTGGAACTTTGACCCATGTTTTGTCCTTGAGATCATGTTATGTCTTCTGGCATCCTGTTCACCTGCCGCTCCTGGAGCTGCATCACACACCTCAAGACCCTGACCCTCTACAAGTCTCGACATTTCTCATGTTTTTCCCGTCAAATCTAACTTCTCCCATCGCAGAAGTGTCAAGTTGTCAATTATCTTGTCCTTTCTGTTTTCTTGACCATCAAGTTATCTTATTTTTATTCACTCGTTATTTTCTTACTAAAATCTTTTTCAACCAAATAAAATTTATAACTTTCACATTTAAATGTCCTCTCTTATCAGCTTTCCAGAAGTATTTTTACACATTATTCTGGGACTGTTTGTCCGACAGGATTCTAATGAAAGCAATCATGTTCCGTCGGATCCTTACATACAACACAATCTGCAAATTCAGTAAAATTATCATAATAAAATCGCTTTAGCGAGGTATATATTATATTCCTCTTCGTATTATGATTATTATTATTA
The DNA here is from genome assembly GCA_009760885.1 of Achatina immaculata. NCBI lineage: Eukaryota > Metazoa > Mollusca > Gastropoda > Stylommatophora > Achatinidae > Lissachatina > Lissachatina immaculata. The sequence continues at coordinate 50,484,864 of CM019713.1, forward strand.
TTATTATTATCATTCACTTCTGAATATATGCACGCTGTTAGAGCTCATATTGAATGTTTCATGTTGTGAGAAGGCATTCCTTTGCATCATCTCTGTCTACAAAATGCATCTTCATTCAGAGTCACAGAAACTACAACAGTAACAATAATCCTTTGCGATTAAGCAATAATTTACATAGAAATTAAACCAGTGGTTCCAAAACTTTCAGACTGTCGTCTCCTTGACTCCAAGGCCGCATCCTAACACCCTCTATTCCCCCCTACCCCGCCAATTTTTTTTTTCCTAAACTGGTCCTTATGCAATTGTCTATGACCTCCCACAGCTGACAGGGGCGTGGGTGTGGGGGTGGGTGGGTGGGGAAGTGGCTGCAGCACCCAGTTTGTTAATCACTGGATTAGATTATTTCGAGGGAGAAATCTTGCAAGAGGCATCAACCATAAAGTCGGACAAGGCTGTGACGGGTTTTTTCTGATCTCCTGGGTGGGATTAAAGAAACGGGTTTCTCCAGTAGCTCCTCTACCGTGGAAACACATCTAATCCCGTGAAGCGATGAGTGATAATAGAACCTAACGGGCCCTACCTCGCTGGCCCCTAATTAATGCGTCGTACTTTTAAAATATCACTTTGGCCCCCAAGCTGAGGAAAACAAGAGTTAAGGCAGAAAAGGAAAGAACGAAGAAAGAAAAGAAAAAAAAAGAAAAAATAGAAAGGAGTGGAAACAGAAGAAAAAAAACCTGTGACATCCTCAAAGCCAACTCGCCCTGTGTCAGCCAGATCTCTTAAAAGCTGACATACACGTTTAATTAGACACGGCTACAACACGCGAACCAAGATGAAAAACGGAGGAGAAACAGAATCAAAAGCAGTTTTTGTTTTATGTCCTCATGTCCCTTTATCCTTGCTGTCAATGATACTTCTGGCGCATTGCTCAAGTTCTCAGTAAATCTCACTTAAACCAATGTAGCGATAACACAAGTACAGCTTTGTCTTCCGCGCTTTGCGCACCGCAAACAAAATAGTGCCAGCTTCGCAGGGTTGCCAACACTGACACGAAAGGGGTTTGGGGGGGGGGGGGAATTAATGAAAATGCGACAGTTAAAAAAAACCTACTGAATTCCGAACAAAAAAAAAAAAATGCCAGATGCTAGAAAAATAGTTACCATAGGGAAAAAAAGCCTTACTGTTCATGCAACAAAGACCAATTTGGGTAGGGCGGGGGTAAGGGGGGGGGGGGGGAGAGAAACACACAGGGAACAAAAACAGAATAACCTCCCCTAGGAGTGGCAACAGTAGGACAAGCAGAGTCCGTATATTTAATTATTACATAAGGACAAGGAGTGGCAGGACAGCAATTATCACCAAACAGTGGAAAGTGTATCTGGGAATAGTGTCACAGTAGTAGTTTATCGCCATATAGAATGTGTATCTGGGAATAGTGTCACAGTAGTAGTTTATCGCCATATAGAATGTGTATCTGGGAACAGTGTCACAGTAGTAGTTTATCGCCATATAGAATGTGTATCTGGGAACAGTGTCACAGTAGTAGTTATCGTCATATAGAAAGTGTATTTAGGAATATTATCACAATAATAGTTATTGTGATATAGGAAGTGTATTTAGGAATAACGTCACAGTAGTAGTTATCGTCATATAGAAAGTGTATTTAGGAATATTATCACAATAATAGTTATTGTGATATAGGTAGTGTATTTAGGAATAATGTCACAGTAGTAGTTATCGCCATATAGAAAGTAGTTATCGCGATGTAGAAAGTGTATCTGGAAAAGTCACAATAGCAGTTATATATAGCAGTTATCGTTATATAGAAACTGTATCTGGGAATTTCACAATAACAGCTGTCGTGATATAGAAAGTGCATCTGGGAAAATTACAATAGGAGTTTTCGTGATATAGAAAGTGTATCTGGCATTGTCAAATAACAGACAATGTATTAGGACGTGGCAAAGTAACAATGAATGTTAGTGGAATAAGAAAAAGCTAACACGTTGAGGCCACATCGAAAACTGAACACGACCTGGCATGTCTAAGCGCCAGCAAAACACGGGAGAAGATCTGAGAAGATCTGAGAAGATGAGGAGATATTCAAGCTTCTAAAACATAACACTATATATTCGTTGCCATTCACATTACAATGATGATGATCATCAGTCATGTGGTATCGTGCCCCCGATGAAGCAAAGTAAACCAGAAGATGATTATAAACATGCTCTTCAAGAATATACCCTTTTCTTTCTCGCTGATTTCCTTTACTTTATCAAGCAGTCCGCGAGCGAGTGTGCCTCTCCGTGTTAAACTTCAAACATTTCCTCCGTCGTGTCCATTCTACATCCTACGCTTCCAACAAAGGGCCTTTTTAGGAAGTTGTTGTTAGCGGCGGATCTTTAACATTAGCCCAACTATGCCACCGCCTGGGGTCCAGACCTCAAAAAGGCACAGTACTGACATTTCACGGCCACGGTTTATAAAGATTAATTACCTTTCCCTTAAGGCCCAGAATAGTTTTACCCTGGTGCTGATGATTCATTTTAAGTGCAGACCTACTCCTTGGTAACTTAAATTATATACAAATCAGATTGAGAAGGTGCTACTGCGTGTTAATTGAATTCCTGGAGGTGACCGAAGCAGCAAGTTCTGAGCACTCTTTCACCGTCCAACACTTCCAAGTCCTGGCGTGCTGGCCAGACTTAATGGGCTCAAAAAACTCTTGTTTCGCCGAGCAGAGTGAAGAGAGGTGATGATGGCCTGGGCTTATACTCTTGTTCGCTGGCCCAGAAAACTTGGCCGGTCTCGTTAGCACAGAAAACTGAGCCATCAGCCACCACAAGAAGAAGAAGGAGAAGCCTGCTCCTGTCTGGGCTAACAACCGGGCACACCAACGAAGTAATGAGCATTTAACTGAGTTAATTATTAACCGGAGGCTGCACGATAAGAAATATACAACAAACAACAATGATTCACGGATATCGCTCTATTCAGTTTGTAATATCTCAAGCTATTTCACTTGACAGTATTCAGTATTATCTGGTTCATTATTTAACTGAATCTTTTAACTCTTGTGTCTCTTCGACATTTTTTTTTTTACCTTTTTTTTTAACCCTCAGCCAGGTCTCTGTATTTTCTATTGGCAGGCGGCGGATGTAGCTAGCGCATGAATACGTTACGGGCGCCTTCGTACCTCATTTTTTGCCATAGCTCAACAGGGAATGTCGATTAATGCGAACAATTGAGCACTAGAAAAATCACTTCTGCAACTCTGTGAGAAAAAAAGATTAACGGACAATGATTGTGAATTAGAGGTAACGGCGAAAAAAAAAATAGAAAGCGGTAAAGTGAATTCACGAGAGCGCAAATTGTGTTGTTAGCAGCAGTAATATGGAATATAGTGAGCCAGTCTGGAAAATAGAACCATACGTGCTGAACATTGCTGGACGTGTCTGAAAGGGACAGTTAACGGATACATGGCTTTAAAAAACGCGTTGTCGCTTCTCTAGCATGCGTAGATTGCATGCGAATGCATGTGTCCTAGGGCAAGATAAACTATGAAGAAATATGCAGAGAGAGGGAGAGGTTCATTTAGACTTGCAGATGAACGATTTTAGAGAAGTGAGGAGATAATAATGGTTAAATGAATGTCAGTGTGCACTGGAGGGTGAGTGAGTGAGTGAGTGGGTGAGTGAGTGAGTGGGTGGGTGAGTAAGTGAGTGAGTGAGTGAGTGAGTGAGTGAGTGGTTGAGTGAGTGAGTGAGTGAGTGAGTGGGTGGGTGGGTGAGTGAGTGAGTGAGTGAGTGGTTGAGTGAGTGAGTGAGTGAGTGGGTGGGTGAGTGAGTGAGTGAATGGGTGGGTGAGTGAGTGAGTGGGTGGTTGAGTGAGTGAGTGAGTGGTTGAGTGAGTGAGTGAGTGGGTGAGTGAGTGAGTGGGTGGGTGAGTGAGTGAGTGAGTGGTTGAGTGAGTGAGTGAGTGGTTGAGTGAGTGAGTGGGTGATTGAGTGGGTGGGTGGGTGAGTGAGTGAATGAGTGGGTGGGTGGGTGGGTGAGGAGTGAGTGAGTGAGTGGGTGGGTGAGTGATTGAGTGAGTGAGTGAGTAAGTGAGTGAGTGAGTGAGTGAGTGACTAAATAAATCAATCATGAGAGAAGAAAATAGAGAAATATGTAATAAACTACTAAACATTTTCTGTTATTCAAATTTTAATCCAGTGGATGAGAGGAAAAAACGTGAAGCCACCGTTGTAAGAAAGACCTATTAAATGAGTGGTTGAAGTGAGGCTGATAGAAAGAACTGAGTGGCTGATAGAAAGAAGTGAGTGGCTGATAGAAAGAACTGAGGGACTGATAGAAAGAACTGAGTGACTGATAGAAAGAATTGAGGGACTGATAGAAAGAACTGAGGGACTGATAGAAAGAACTGAGTGGCTGATAGAAAGAATTGAGGGACTGATAGAAAGAACTGAGGGACTGATAGAAAGAACTGAGTGGCTGATAGAAAGAACTGAGGGACTGATAGAAAGAACTGAGGGACTGATAGAAAGAATTGAGTGGCTGATAAAAAGAACTGAGGGGCTGATAGAAAATCCGTGACTCATGCGAGTGTAAACTTAGCGGTTGCTTAAGTTACAACTAGAGATGAAACTGGGAGTGGGATATGATCAAAACCCAGTTGTTTCCGCAATTCCATGGCCTAATGTATTACTGTACTGGTTGGCCAGGCTCTAACTATCTCCTACGACCGAAATCCAGGTTACATCTCCCCATAAAGTATTCCAGTTGGCATCATATTACATATACCACAAGATACACCAACATTCACTACACATAACCAAGTCAGCCATTAAATACATAAACGTTTCATTACTCAAACTACATGGATACTAATAGTCACAGGTACATTACATAACACAGAACATTCAACACGTATCATAAAATATTAACATGCATGATATCAATATAAGGTAATAACTCTTAACTAACATAACTAAAGAACCACATAACCGGGCCTTGGCTATCCAGGACTCCCCCACTCCCCGCAATCACAATACACATTGTACATCTCCAAGTGTGCCACTCCACTATGAATACTGCAGCCAATGCTGCGAATCTACACCACTATCTCTCCACGAATTAATCCATGTGCCCATGCACTTCTTCATCACGCAGCTACTGGTGACCGGAACTCTCCTCCTCCCCTACATGAAGTTCCACATGTGGCAACGCACTAATAATTACACAGCGACCTTGCCGTGCTCTCTCCACGATCTCTCCAGTGCTACCGCACCTCTTGACTGCAGCTGTTGCTGCCAGGATATGTATCTCCAGATATGTGAAACACATTTAATATCCACATGAAATAACAGCATTATGGCACCAACACGTAGCATTCAATAGAAAAATAATCACCATGAACACCGAGATATTTCTCCATATGATCGTGAATTCAACATGCACATTCTGCACATTCCACAGATATATGAACACACAATATGAGGACGGCTGGGGAGAAATATTCCATATAAATCACACCACAGACCAGACTGACTTGCCCCACCATATTTCTCTAGCTCAACTCTTTTTTTTCTCTCTTTCCTCGCAGTACATACACATACACAAACATATATATATATATATATATATATATAATATATATATGACCTGCCACCCCCAGATCACATGAACGATGACGCTCCACCCACTGTCGTACACCCGGTCAGCCACGCGTGATCGTTCACACGAGGCTGAAAAAAAAAGAATTTGTGGTGTTTCATCTCTCAATTATTAAACTCAGTTTATACATGGGCTCGTAAGAAGTTACTGAACACTAGACAGAGAACCCTCAGTTTTTTCTAAGATGAGGCAGAGCCCATGGATATAAAATATTTTTTTTAAAATCTGCAAGATCTGACCACTCTTCTCTATGGGCGATGGTCTCGTATATATTCCAGAGAGTGGCTGCATTTTAAGTTGTGATGAGAGGCTGAATTTGTGACACTTGTTAAATATGATTTTTAAAAAAATTAACAAAAGCAAAACGACATTTATAGTGAGATTTATACAAGTAGTCACTCGGAGTAAGTTGCCCATTTTGGCGGATTAATATTTTTTTTTTAAAAAAAAGCAGTTCTGTCATGGCATACAGCTTACCCAAGGACTCCGAGTGACGGAAGAACCGAGTTGGCACTACTCAACATCTCAAGTCGTATCCAAGTCGAATCTTCAAAGTAACCTAAATCTGAGTTGATCGACTGAAGTCGACGACTCCATCACTGTATTCAAGATTATCGCGGTACATTTTAGATCAATATCACCAAATGGAGTCGACTCATTGCTCTTTATATGTTAAGCTGAGCCCAGATGGAGTTTTCAAAGCGACTAGAGTTCGTCTCGAGTCTCCAACCTGAGCTTTCTTGACATTCAGAACACGAATAGCAACAACAAGACCACCAACAATAACACTGTACACTAACAACCTTAATAGCACTTCACCCCATACATCAAAATATTTTTTTTTAAAAAGGGGCCTGTGTACCTTAATTAGACAATTGGTTGAATTAATCCGATGAAATGCACCACTAAAATCAAACTAGAAACTGTAGTTCCTTCTTCAGAAATGTTGGAAGCAATAAGTTCTCCAATAACTGTAACGAAGTTAATAATAGTTTCCCAGAATCCACTGCTTCGATCTAGGATGAGAGCCCAAGGAAACTAATAAGAAGTAAATTACCAGTTCACCTTTATTTTTGGCTGCTGCGAGATTTTCTTTTATCCGATGGTAATTGGCTGGGGGGAAAGGGTCCAGAAAGTTAACAAAATGTGAACAAAGGAATAGAGTAATAAATGATGCGGTAAAATTCACGAACGACAACTGTTCTGTAAGAGACGGGTACATTTGGTTAGCTTTTTTTTTTTTGGGGGGGGGGGGGGGGTTGGGTGATCTCCCTGTAGTTGTGTAACTGAAGCTATTCAAGGCTAACGACGATGATAAAGATACTGAGACTAGAGCATTATTGTTATTTGGGTTTATATTATAAGGGATTATATTTCTTTATATCTGTTTTTTTTGTGCGTGCTGATACGTGTTGGCGATCATGGTTTTTTCGACTTCTGGGGTTCTGGGAGTCAATGGATTAACTACATTTCCTTTCTCACGCCATTTGCTGGGTACATTATGGGAGTTTTTTTCACATTCTGTCTTCTTTTTCCCTTTTCCCCTTGCGCTTTCCAATGATTCTCTGGATATTTAACTTCTGTCTCAAGTTCCTTCCTAAACTTCTATTCATATATAATATTACAAGTAATAATAATAAACATATTACATTCACAGCTTCATATGCATCATTCGTTAGTATAGCTTTACCGCTGTGACCACCGTAAAAAAAAAGGTTTTAATACAGAATTAACAATGTATATACTAAACTCCGCTAGTCCTGATTTCATTCTTACACCCATTAACAAAACGATATTCATTTATTCATTAACATATCCCTTGCGGAACTTTGCCTCACTAACAGATCTCTTGAGGACCTCTCGGTTGTAGGCAGGATACCCTGCCGCTGGTGATTCCATTCGCAGATCATCATATCTTGTTATCTTCACCTCGGTTTTCCTCGCTTCCTTTTTTCCCATTATGTACCCTTCCAAGACTGTCCTCTCTGAACTCTCATAACGTTTAACATGTCCGAAATACTTAAGTTTTCTCTGTTTAAACTTCTTTACTAACCAACCTTCATCAATATTAAATTCTTGTAGTATGGCTAGAGGACTGTCATCATCATCATCAGGTGCCGTGCCGACTGGCGTTGGCTATTATGCTCCTCCAGAGTACACGATCCTTCATGCAGGCCATCAGCTCAGTTGGTGATCTCTTACACCATCCCGTCAGACTGTCCAGTATCATTTCTCTTGGTCTTCCTCTTGATCTTCTTCCTTCTATTTTTCCTGTTGTTATATTTTAAATGCCCCCTCTTCTCACTGCATGTCCTATGAAAGTATACTGTCTCTCTCTTATCTTTTTGACAAGGTTTTTTGTCACTCCAGCTCTTCTCATACATTCTTTATTATTTATTTTTGCTGTCCAGGGGATTCGCAACATTCTTCCAATAAACCACATTTCTGCTGCTTCCAGTGATTTTTGTGCAGACCTGCCTATTCTCCATGATTCACTTTCATATAATAAGATAGGTTCAATATAGCATTTTAGGACTCGTTTTCTAACATCCATTGATAAGGATGTGTTGGTTAATATGTTTCTCACTCTGAAATGCAGTCTTTGCTTGGTCTATTCTGTTCCTAATTTCTGTTCTGCATTTCCCACCTGAAGTTATTACTACTCCAAGGTATATGAATTTCTGCACCTGCTTTAGAATAGTTCCATTTAATTTTATACTGCATGCTAGTGGATTCTGTTTCTTAGATATAACCATAGTCTCTGTCTTTTTTATGTCTTTAGAGGACTGTATAAACTCTAAACTAAACTCTGATAGTATAAATGTCAAAGTACAAACTAGTTGTCCCACTGCTAAGCAGCGATAAAAAAGATTACCTGACAGGCCTATGTTTGGGAAAACTACTTCACAATATATACCTGCAAGGGGGGGGGGGGGAGAGAGAGAGAGAGAGACATCAAAGAACATTGAACATACGTCTTGTAAAGGGTTGAAAGTGCACGAGTATAAAGTAATTAGATGACTCTATCATGCCCTGAAGACACTTTAGAAGATATTGTGTCACTGACCATAATTTGTTTGATCTGTCTGTACACTGGAGTGATGTCTGACATCGCGCCTGGCTGCCCTCTCTTTCCCAGTTCCAGAAGAAACCGTGTACCCATTTCTAACTTTTGATTTCTGGGTCATTTCCGACCGGATTCGAACCATCGACTTTTGAAGATAAGAGACTAGTGCACTAACTGCTTCACCATGTATGCGCCCTGAATGGAAAGTTAGAACGTTACATAACAGTCTGGATCTACACATACACGCCTTCTGCTTGGCAAACATACCAGCACCTTCATCTTTTAACATCTTCTCAAACTGTCCTCATGTTTCTCACTTAATTACTGTTACTCATAGATTTAATTCAAACAAATGCAGCAGTAACTTTACTACAAATGAAGGGAAAAAACAGCTTGTAGTAAGTGGTTTCTGTTTATTATAATACTGAGAGATTTTGCAATAAAAAAAAATACCGTACACTGCCCACTTTAATGAGGAGGAAAAAAAAGAGGTCAGCTGGTTCGATTATTCGTTAGATATGCACGAATTACTCGCTGGTAATTGGTACCCACGGATCCAGTAATTATAGGAATGACCGCTGCAGACAGCCGCATGGTCAGTCAGCCGGTTAATTACAATGACCGGACCAACAGTAAATCTATTCCACAGAAAAAAAAGGAAACAATCTGAAAAAGTCCTGGTTGAAGAAAAGAAGAATATTTTGAGGGGCAGTGTTTCTCATATCCTTGAAATGATGGACCCGCAATTATTTACCCATGACACGATGAAAAAAAAAAAGCAACATTTTTTAAAATGCGTGATCATGAAGTTAGACATTGGTCTTGGGTGTTGGAGGTCGAAGTTTCGAATCCTACCAGAAGTGACAGGGATTTTTCCTTGGCCAATAAATTCCCTTGTTCGCGTACGTTAAATATCCCTTGCGGGCTCGCAGATAAGTAGACAAGACGGCCGCTGTCTTGGCAAAGACTGACATTGGCACTGACGCTTGAAGTGTCAGTTCTGGCTGTAACACCCGGTCTGAGAGCGTATGAACAGCCGGCCGAGCAAATATGAGAATATCTTGACTTTCTATTTCCCAACAAACAAACAGCAAACATAGATGAAAAATCAACAGCGGAAAACAAAACAAAACAACGAAAATGAAAGAAGGCCTTTTTTAGTCGATTAGGGATCATCAGCAGTGGTTGCAGTACAACATTTCGCATTTGGCGCCACCACCATGATCATAATCGATTCTGGCCCCACTGAACTGATAACAGAGACGCAGGTGGCTAGATGTGATAAACAGCTTTTGATCATACAAAAATTGCCACCTTTCACTGCTTTAAAATCTGCACGTGTGTGTGTATTGTATTCACGAATATATTTCTTTAGGTATGTGCTCATATATAGCATCTTTATAATCAGTAACGCTGTGCGGGCCGGATTATTCAGATCTCTTACATTCGAAATATTCAGTCAGACTGCATTGATGACTCGCGTCGGTATGTGACGACCACGTCTATATACTTGTCTTAAAGACTCATGTCAGAACGTGTCGACCAGTTGTCTATATACTTGTCTTAAAGACTCAAGTCAGGATGTGTCGACCAGTTGTCTATATACTTATCTTAAAGACTCAAGTCAGGATGTGCTGACCAGTTGTCTATTTACCTGTCTTTTAGTCACCCTCTCTAAAGTCTCGCGTCAGTATGTGTGACCAGTTGTCTATTTATTTCTCTTTTAGTCATCCTCTCTTGTTTATTCTCTAGCTGCATCCTTTTAACTGATGTTCTGCCCTCACACACCAAACATATGCAATATATACTGTATTTTCATTAGTATATGAACCTAGAGAAAGTTATACCTTTTTTTTCATACAAAAGAATACCTTTCATGTACGTGTACCTAGTGAAATTGTGACTGACTTCCGTGTTCATAATCACAAAACTAGAGTTCATGCTCCTTATCAAAGTGACAAGAATTCCAGAATCACAGCTAACTTGACATGTATCAAGTTTTCTATTCGAATTCTCATCAGCTACCCTGAAAACGAAGTATGCGACCGAATAGTCAAAAATCGATAATCATTAAGGTGTCAGTGTCTTTTCGGAGCTACAAGTTTCCTTTACCGGTAAATCGGGAGTTAAGAATACGTCATGACCTTCAAGTCTCAGTGATAATTATAACTATACCTGAGCAGTACTCAACCAGGTCTACTCTTGCAGTGGTCAGTTATCTAACTGTGCTATGCCGACAGGCGTTGGGGGGTCATTCTTTCACACAATTCTCTATTCCGGGCGTTAATTATGAGCTTGACCCGTGTGTTATTTCTCCACTCATCAGTCCATCTATCATCTTCTCTCTTTGTCTGCCTTAGCCTCTTTTGTCCTCTGCTCATCCCTGTTCTTACCATATAATTCAGTCCACCTACTTTCATGACGTGTTCTATGAACCTGGATTGTCTCTTCCTGACTTTTGTTACTGCCTGTCTCTCTTCTTTTGCCTCTCAGTCTAGTATTGATAGAATCAGTTACCAGAGAGAAGTTCAGCAAAACAAAGCTCAGCAACTTCCACATCAGCTAATATCAACCTGCATCAAAACCTCCTGCGAGAGGAAGAGTACCGTTACTTACAGCTACACCCAGGGAAAACAGGGAATAGATAGTTTAAGCCTGTTTGCGCGTAAACACAATTACTTTTTCGCTTACTTAAACCTCTGCCTTATGTCAGTGAACCGTGCTTGCAGTCTGTTTATATGTTTTTCTCTCTACCCATTCCTCATTTTCATAGATAAACCAGAGAAGAGATGAGATGAAGCATAGAACAGATGAAGAAGAGAAGAGGTGATGCAGAGAAGAGATGAGGCAGAGAAGAGATAAAGCATAGAAAAGATGAAGCACAGAAGCGATGAAGCAGAGAAGAGATGAAGCAGAGAAGAGATGAACCAGAGAAGAGATGAACCAGAGAAGAGATAAAGCATAGAAGAGATGAGGCATCATATTGTGAGGCATCATAGATAGCACGCTTGCGTCACAGTAACAAGGATATATTGACACTTGTATTATAATATTCTGTTCTAGTGTAACACCTGTCTTGCCCTCACAACTTGTATTATAATATTCTGTTCTAGTGTAACACCCGTCTTGCCCTCACAACTTGTATTATAATGTTCTGTTCTAGTATAACACCTGTCTTGCCCTCACAACTTGTATTATAATGTTCTGTTCTGGTGTAACGCCTGTCTTGCCCTCACAACTTGTATTATAATGTTCTGTTCTGGTGTAACGCCTTGTCTTGCCCTCACAACTTTTACTATAATGTTCTGTTCTGGTGTAACGCCTGTCTTGCCTGACAGCTTCTTCTTGTAAGTAAACTACCTCAGCTGCTGCTTGCCCTGACAACTTCTTCTTGTAAGTAAACTACCTCAGCTGGTGCTTTCCCTGACAACTTCTTCTTGTAAGTAAACTACCTCAGCTGGTGCTTTCCCTGACAACTTCTTCTTGTAAGTAAACTACCACAGCTGGTGCTTTCCCTGACAACTTCTTCTTGTAAATAATCTACTTCAGCTGGTGCTTTCCCTGACAACTTCTTCTTGTAAGTAATCTACCTCAGCTGGTGCTTTCCCTGACAACTTCTTCTTGTAAGTAATCTACCTCAGCTGATGCTGGTGCAGAGTAACTTTATTTCTTTCCTCTCTGCCTGTGCTCCACGTGAAATTCTGATCCACAAACTTGTCCAAAGCAATCCTGCATAATGTTGTCAAGAGAACAATAGTCTGATCAGAATCGTCTACACACACGAGTGAACATTTCTTCGTTTCACCTCCTTCCTGTTTCATCTCTTCTCTGACCTCATCTTTTCTCTGCATCATCTCTTCTCTGCCTTATCTTTTCTCTGCATCATCTCTTCTCTGCCTTATCTTTTCTCTGCATCATCTCTTCTCTGCCTTATCTTTTCTCTGCATCATCTCTTCTCTGACCTCATCTTTTCTCTGCATCATCTCTTCTCTGCCTTATCTTTTCTCTGCATCATCTCTTCTCTGACCTCATCTTTTCTCTGCATCATCTCTTCTCTGCCTTATCTTTTCTCTGCATCATCCCTTCTCTGCCTTATCTTTTCTCTGCATCATCTCTTCTCTGCCTTATCTTTTCTCTGCATCATCTCTTCTCTGCATTATCTCTTCTCTGCATCATCTCTTCTCTGCCTTATCTTTTCTCTGCATCATCTCTTCTCTGCCTTATCTTTTCTCTGCATCATCTCTTCTCTGCCTTATCTTTTCTCTGCATCATCTCTTCTCTGCCTTATCTTTTCTCTGCATCATCTCTTCTCTGCATTATCTCTTCTCTGCCTTATCTTTTCTCTGCATCATCTCTTCTCTGCATCATCTCTTCTCTGCATCATCTCTTCTCTGCATCAACTCTTCTCTGCATCATCTCTTCTCTGCCTCATCTGCATTATCTCTTCTCTGCCTTATCTTTTCCCTGCGTCATCTCTTCTTTGCATCATCTTTTCTCTGCATCATCTCTTCTCTGCATCATCTCTTCTCTGCCTTATCTTTTCCCTGCTTCATCTCTTCTCTGCATCATCTCTTCTCTGCATCATCTCTTCTCTGCCTCATCTCTCATCTCTTCTCTGCCTTATCTCTTCTCTGCATCATCTCTTCTCTGCATCATCTTTTCTCTGCTTTATCTCTTCTCTGCCTCATCTCTTCTCTGCCTCATCTCTTCTCTGCATCATCTCTTCTCTGCATCATTTTTTCTCTGCCTCATCTCTCATCTCTTCTCTGCCTCATCTCTTCTCTGCTTCATCTCTTCTTTGCATCATCTCTTCTCTGCATCATCTCTTCTCTGCATCATCTCTTCTCTGCTTCATCTCTTCTCTGCCTCATCTCTTCTCTGCTTCATCTCTTCTCTGCTTTATCTCTTTTCTGCTTTATCTCTTTTCTGCTTCATCTCTTCTCTGCTTCATCTCTTCTCTACATCATCTCTTCTCTGCTTCATCTCTTCTCTGCCTCATCTCATCAAGTCTGCCCACAAAATATGGAAGCCCAGAATATTAACAAAGAAATCGCGATATAAAATTCTCGTGGAACAACAAAATACTGGCCGGAGAGAAAAAGAAGAAAAACGATATCGTAAAAGAACTTTAAACTACAATTCAAGTTTCAGAGACTGACAACATCTGGTCGGCGTCCACAAGTGGGCGGAAAGAAAGTGATGGGGGCTTTAAGGTAAGGGAGTAGAATAAGATAAGAATAAGCAAACCGAAGGAGCAAAATGAAAAATATAAAGGCAATATAAGCTGAAAGGTAAAACATTTGTGATAATATGAAAGATGAGAGCGAGAGAAAGAGAAAGAGAGAGAGAAATAATATAAATATATATATATATATATATAGAGAGAGAGAGAGAAAGAAGAGAGAGAGAGAGAGAGAGAGAAGAGAGGGAGAGAGAGAAAGAAGAGAGAGAGAGAGAGAAGAGAGAAAGAAAATAGAGAGAGAGGAGAGAGAAAGAAGATAGAGAGAAGAGAGAAAGAAAGAAGATAGAGAGATAAGAGAGAGAAAGAAGATAGAGAAGAGAGAGAGAACGAAGATAGAGAGAGAGAAAGAGAGAGGGGAGATATAATAGAATAACCTATAAATAGACTCAGTACATAGATCAGTACAATTTCCACGCAAAGTTAGGTATCAAATTTAATTTATTCATGTAAGATTAGCACTCATTCATGGCGATAAAGAGCTAACATTGAATAGATAAAAAACGATAATAGAAACATGTGCCTCCTGTGATAAGCAAATCACTTGAAAGAAAAGATGAAAGACCTTTGCATGAAAGTGCAGAGAAGGATCTCTACTGATAGTGCAAAGTATGTAGAGAATTAGATCAAGGATTATCAACCTTTTAATGATTACAGTCAGCTATGAATAGCCCAAAATATTCCCATAATCCCTTGGGTAGACCGTTGAAATCATCATGACTAGTTCTTGACAGCCTTGTAAGTATGACTTATAAAGCTGTCAACAGCTTGCTTTATACTTGACATGTGGATAGCTAGAGCAGAAAATTTGAAGGAAAACAGTAATACAAGAACAATTTTATGTTCCTGGAGATCGAGTCCTACTTATCTCATCAGAGGTTCTCAAGTTTTCAAGAAGCATGAACACCTCTAGTTGAGAACCTCTGAATTAAATCGAACAGTTTTGACTCATTACCCAGCAGAGACTCACTCTGTTATGATGGTATTTCCACATGGCCGCATCTAATAATCAAGTTTTTTTTTTGTGTGGGAACGGGCCAGATGTTTTCAGTGCAACATTGTATCCACATAAACAGTGAATTACAGCAGGCTTATCAATAGCGTTATACACATTTCTTGTAGGCTCATCAATCGCGTCATACACGTTTCCTGTAGGCTTATCAATCGCGTCATACACGTTTCCTGCAGGCTTAACAATCGCGTCATACACGTTTCCTGTAGGCTTATCAATCGCGTTATACACGTTTCCTGTAGGCTTATCAGTCGCGTTATACACGTTTCCTGCAGCCTTATCAATCGCGTCATAAAGAGTTCCTGCAAGCTTATCAGTCGCGTCATAAACGTTTCCTGCATGCTTATCAGTCGCATCATACACGTTTTCCTGCATGCTTATCAGTCGCGTCATATACGTTTTAGCTTCGAGCAGGAACACAGTTTTAGAAACAGAGGAGAGGAATGGGGGTACTTTGTAATGTACTGGGAAAAGAAGACATAGAAACAGAAGCACAGAAACAGTTTCAGGTGATAATATAGAAACAATGAACAATTGCGCCATCTAAAACGTTCGTTGTGTAAAACAGAGGTTTATAATTACACAAAAGGCTAATGTGGCTCAGAAAGAATGGGACAAAATAGAAGCTGAACACAGGCATAGGTTGATTGGTGGAATGTACCAACAAATCGAAAGCCACAATATAATGGCGGTCCGCCTTAGCCACATTTTAGTCTATACTGCAGATGTCACCGTACAACCTTAGCCACATTTTAGTCTATACTGCAGATGTCACCATACAACCTTAGCCACGTTTTAGTCTGTACTGCAGATGTCACCATACAACCTTAACCACATTTTAGTCTATACTGCAGATGTCACCATACAACCTTAACCACATTTTAGTCTATACTGCAGATGTCACCATACAACCTTAGCCACATTTTAGTCTATACTGCAGATGTCACCGTACAACATCGATGAATATGTCAAGTAAAAGTGTAGTAGCCATGTTCTCCTCAAGTTATGAGACCATGGGGTGGACCAAAACTGTGATACGTTTATATTTATAAGTCGTCTATGTCAGATTTATTTGTTTCATCAATCACAAAGACTGAAAACAAATGGCGAGAGACCGTGTTAAATCGCAGAATGACTGCGTGAGGTGAGGGATTGGGGGAGGGGGAGGGACGGGGAGGGAAGAGATAAGGAAGGGAGGGAAGGTTGGGTGTCAACACTGGGTCATTAAACAAAGGCTAAATTTTGAAACAAAAAGTTGCGAACATAAAGAGACTAGATCTTGAACATGGTGTATTGTTATTATGGTGGTTTATGGTTAGAATCAAATGAAGTTAGAATCAAACCACAGGAGAAGATGTTCAGTTTAAATAAAATGTTCGTAATTTCCATAAACAGCCAACATCTACCTTTCTTCGAAAGGTCAAAAAAATGTCGTTCCAGTAATTACGAATAAAACTTGCACATACATCATCTGTAGGACAACGAATGGAGAAAAGAACGCCAATAATTTATTATTATCTGTACATATTTTAAGATACTTTATTGTTGTCTATACATACTTTAAGATAGTTTATTATTGTCTGTACATACTTTAAGATAATTTATTATTATCTCTACATGCTTTACGGTAATTTGCTATTAGATGCACATACTTTAAGATAATCTACTGTTATCTGTACATACTTTAATTCGCTCAAAAGTGTCAGCCAAATACTATAGACTCCGGAGACCATATATTTCTATAAAAAAAAACTTTCGGTAAGATTAAGTCTCGCGATCAGACTCTGAGGGTACTCACTTTCAGAACCGAAGGCTCCATTCACATTCGAAAGACCAAAATACCACATTCAGTGATCAACTTACCTGCCTCAAATCTGTGTACGGAAACCTGATGTATTTTCCAAACATGTGAATTCATCAAACACACCATGGAAGTTACTTCCGAGTAAATCTACTAGCAAGGCATTTTTTTTTCCTTCAAATTTCAGACAGTCCGTCCGAGCTTGCATTCGCGGGCAAACACACAAAAAAAAACAGCGGGCCAGTAACAATCCAGAGATTCCCTGTCAGTGACTCACATAGAAAATCCCCTGACGCTTTCGAGGGCTCTATTTTTAGATTCGGTCTTCCAGCACCTGGCGTTGGCGAGGAGGTCGAAGTCTAACCCTGCGTGAGCGTTTTTCACGTTTATTGATCGCTCAGACCCCCAAGTCACAATGACTTTTTACAGGTAGCCACGTGATGAACTCTGACAGCTTCGAGGTCAGTCTTTTCAGGATGTTCAGTGAGCACAGTTTGGAAGGAAGGAGTCGATGAGATTAACAGACTTAAGTTTATAACCTAAGACAAGGGGCTTAATTGCCGAGTGGCTCTTGTACCGAGTGTTTACTTTCACGAACATCAAGAAATGGGACAGAGTGTTAACTAGTTTCATGGGACAATAAAATAACTAATAAAATACGAGATGAGAGGGATTTCTACGGAGACCCTATCGTATATGGAGACTGTCCCACAGAGGCAGCTATGTAGACAAACCTAACGGCGGATATAGAGTTAATTTGACAGACTGACATTCACATAGTAATGTAATATGTGTGTAAGAGTGCTACAGACAGACAGACAGAATGTGGTCATTTTTATATTGATTGAACTGTTTTCTTGTCCTGTCTGTTACAATGATACCATTTAAAAAGATAAATAACATATAAGAATAGTGTCATGCCTCGTTTATCTTCCTGTACTTTCCGAGCTGGTGCTATCTGCAGCCGTGGCTGTGAAGGTGTTGAGGTACAGCATCGTGTCGGATTGGGAGCGGGTAATGGCGGCTGTTTTTTTTTTCAGTCCCTGCGTGGAGCTAACAACCAGAGAGTGTGAAATACTTCTTCAGCAAACTCCACCACCATGGGAACTATGGCGATCCCTGACCTTGTCAGCCAGGCTAGGCCTGTTACTGGAGGTACCAGCTGCGAGGTGGAACAGGGTCTTGGTCAGCCATGGTTCGCCAGCCCTGACGCCAGCATGTTATCTGTGAGAACTTTAATATCCAGGTGTTATTTTGTTCCCTCTTACAATGGACACTTGGTTTCTTAACTGATGGAATGCGCTGAAACGATTTCTACATATATATTTATTTTACATTGTTAGATTCTTCCAAGCATTTCTGGCTATGTCATCGTGGACTCCTAATGTAAGATCATTTTTTTTTTCATATACATTGTCTTTGGTGTTTCTGAGAGACGCAGAAGTTTGTCTTCATTCTTTCTGATATAACGATGCAAGATATTTCACCGCTTTGGGACGCTCACTAGCCTTGTTTTCTTGGCATGCTGAATACAGATTCGACGAATTCTCGTCTCACCTTTGAATAGAAGTTGCCCGCTCACCTTAGCCAGGCCATTAACTGCCGCTAAAAATGTTTCCATCGATTCGTCCATTTTCCGACTCCGGATGGACTGCTCTAAAAAAATGTGTATATTTGAAGTGTTGACACGCTATGGCATTTCTGCATGCGACACTGTTTTACCATGTGACGCCGAGAATGCATTTAAGTGTAAGGTTTAGTATATTTGTATTTTGGCAGAGATGGGTGGGGTGGCTAACCCACGTAGGAGTGGGCTGCTTGCACGAGGTTGTTTCACTGAGATATTCAAACTTGCCGATGTGGTAAGACTAAACATGGACTTGTACAACTCTGTAGTAGCGATTAAGGCTCACGCCGAAACGTCACAACTTTGTGATCGTAAGTAATAAAGCTGCTCCTACTTTTTTTCCTATTTTATGCATTGTATTAGCGATTATCTATGTATATGCAGGAAGCTCTCTACTGTAGAGAGCAGAACAACAACACAACTCCTTCAGATCATCAGAGGAAGTACCCCCCTCAGACAAGTATTTCTGCCCTATTAAATTCCTGACACTCTAAGAGGGGGTGGGGGGGGGGGGGTCCCTCTGGGTCATGACTCCCAGAGGACTTATGAATTTGGTTTTTTTTTTCGTCCCGGGATTGAACCCATGATCTTCCAGCTGTCACTGCACTTTGGAGTGCGTCTTTTGCGATTAAGCTACGGAGGACTGGTATTGTGTGTTTTTATAGAGTGTTTGTCACATTTAAGTATGGGAACAGAAAGTGACACAACTCTGTGGTAGAGATTCTCTGTCTCTACTGACAAGGAGAGTTTGTCACTTTATAAGTATGGGAACAGAAAGTGACACAACTCTGTGGTAGAGATTCTCTGTCTCTACTGACAAGGAGAGTTTGTCACTTTATAAGTATGGGAACAGAAAGTGACACAACTCTGTGGTAGAGATTCTCTGTCTCTACTGACAAGGAGAGTTTGTCACTTTATAAGTATGGGAACAGAAAGTGACACAACTCTGTGGTAGAGATTCTCTGTCTCTACTGACAAGGAGAGTTTGTCACTTTATAAGTATGGGAACAGAAAGTGACACAACTCTGTGGTAGAGATTCTCTGTCTCTTCTGGCACACAGAGTTTGTCACTTTATAAGTATGGGGACAACAAATGACTGTGACAGAGTGGCAGGACGGCTATCACGGTCGGTGAATGAAAGCTGGCCTAAACTGTGTCTCACCGGTGCATTTACAACACGATCAGGCTATCAAATAAAGAGAAAAAAAGGAGTAGGATTGGTTGTAGTCCCCATAACGATGGAATCTGCCGAGGAGCTGGGTTTTGTTCTTCTTTTTAAGAGGATAAACACTGGATCTTCAAGAAAGTACCCCATTCCCATTTCTACACAAATTTTTGTGTTACAACATCTTCATGGCGTAAGCTGTTAAGATTACGCGGCTATCAGTTTCACAGACACTCTTCTTCTTCTTCTGTCTCCCTGGAACTTCCAGCTGGTGTTCTTTTTGCAGCCAATGTAGCGAAGATGTTGAGATACAGCATGGTGTCGGATTGGGAACAGGTTTTGGTGGCTATTCTTTCAGTCTCCGAGCGGATATATAAAGAAGGTGTATGCGGCACTTCTTTAACAGACTCCACTGCTGTGTGAACTATGGCGATCTCTGCCCTGTTAGCCAGGTTAGGCCTGTTTATGAGGCAGGGTCTTAGCCAGTTATAGTTCGCTAAACCTGACGCCAGCATGTCAGCTACGAGTCGCTGGTTGCCACAAAACCAACATCATATTTTCCCCTAGCACGGAACGGAGATAAAACATCAGTATCATGGCTCTGTTGCATTATCATAAGGACAAGCTAGCAACACTTATCCAAGAATCATATCTCCTCTTGCCGTTCTAGTTTTCTAGTCTGGTCAACGATGTAGGAATTCGACCAGTTTTTTCGTGGCAATAGACAGTTTTTAGAATCTTCCTTCTTAGCTCGGTTCGGAGATTGTAGGAACCCACTGTAGTTCACAAACATTTCGACTCGACGCCTGCTATCCAGATTTTCACAGCTACATCTTCTTCTTCTTTTCAGCGTTCGAGGTTGTTGGTCTCATCAGATCCTGATCCCTGTCGACATGCCAAAGCCCGCAGTCCTCTCCAGATCCTGATAGGAGCCCAAAAGCTTTTGCCCCATGCTTGTGTCCTCTGGCCATGTCTCACTCCTCAGGTCTGCATAGTTTTGGCACTCCTGAAGTTTTGGAGTCTGGGCCTTACTGCCACATAGACACTCTGTGTGAGACATTTTAAGTCTATGTAGGTGGCTTAGTAGTCTGCAGTGGCCTGTCCTTAGGTGGAAGAGCATGGTTTGCTGATGTCTTTGTAGTTGGCGTATTGGATCTGGTTCGTTACAACTACATCAACTTCAGGCCTATTTTAAAGGAGATTCTGCACCTAAAAAGCGTACAAGCTGTAGAGCGATGGTTCCCAATCTCAGGTCGCGACCCAAATTAGAGTCTCATGGGGATTGAGATACGGTCGAGAGAAGATATTTTATATTACAGTTTTTAAAAACTCGATTTAAATATTCTAAAAATCTTTGTATAGTTCGCAGACACAATTGCTAGTGTAGGGTCTCGCTGAAAAAAAAAGTTGGGAACCACTGCCATTGAAACTCACGAGTCATGATTCATACGCGGAAGGGACATGATTCATGCGCGGAAGAATTTTTGGAGGAAGAAAGCAGGCCAATATCAAACACACACTGCAATGAAGCAAAACGGCTTAACCAAGCATAAAGGTCGCGGCTCCGAAAGAAAAATTCTTCCGATAAATGGCAACAATCGGGGCTGTCAAGGAGCAGGTCAGAGAGTGGGTAAATTGATCGAGGAAGTGGCAAATTACAAGGTGGATCAGGTAAATGAAGAGCAGCTTGAAGTGGATGAACATTGGTGCTTTGGGATTGTTGCTAAAAGTCCAGGAACAGCGTAGACAAAATGTCCGGCCTCCTGTGACATTTTCTTTAACAAAGATGTCATTGTCTAGTGTTCTCATATATAAAATTATGAGAGTATATTTGTATTTATATATGCGTATCCATAAATGTAAGCATTCGTGCATCCGTTTTAGTATATGGTATGAAAAATGCGTTTATTTTTCTTGTATGTTACTGTTTATGAAAGTATATGTGACAGTGGAGTGAAAAAGCTGTCCGACCTGGCAGTCACCGAGCCATAGATGACATCCCAGCTTTTTATATCCAAACAGAGAATTAAAAAAAAAAGACGTTATAACCCACTCCCAGTCCGACACGATGATGTGCTTCAACTCTCTCACTGCATCAGCAGCGCAGAACATCGCCATGTTTACAGTTCCAGGAAGAAGAAGAAGAAGAAGAAGAAGAAGAAGAATGAATGAATGAATGAATGAATGAATGAATAATCTTTATTTTTAAAGGGTAAAGAATTGGGCACGCAGGCCCGTCTTACATTCTGCCCTTAAGAAGAAGAAGAAGAAGAAGAAACATGATATCGTGCTACCTCTTAGGCAAAATAAGGAAGTGCTGTTTCTAATTACATATAACGTCATTATTTCAAACGTCGTCTGTGACATCGTGTATACACATTACCACATACGCTCAAAGGTACACGTACGTGTGTGTATATGCCTGATATGGGAAGTGAAGGCTTGTGATAGATGTTCATGTAAGTATATTCATCGCAAAATAGTATATTGCATCAACCTATGATAAAAAAAATACTATAATATATACAATGACGACGAAAGTAACAAGAACACGATGAAAGATGAGAGAAACATTGCTCTGAAATCCGCAGGAAACACAAAAGAAATGTATGGATTTATGGTACAAAAAAGTGCAAGAACTTCGTGTATGGTCAAATTAAATGCGGTTTCTCGTTCTGGAAGCAGCGGGATCTATCCTCTTTGTACTCAGTGGGAAATGATGCTCACCGGTGTGCGCAGATCATGAACGATGTGCTGTTCATCAGCTTTGCTTAACCCGCTGCCCACCTCTGGAATACCATTTCCGTTCCACCTAAAATCTCATAAGTGATTTTCCTTTTTCTAAGTTTTAACTTTCTCAATATCTGCTTGACTAATTATAATTTGAAACTCCTACGAGTATACAGGATAATTTTTGTACTTATCCAGAGCGCAATGGTGATAGTTACAACACATTTAAATATGCTTTATTCTTAAGGCAAATATTTTATTATTTTGCATAAATATATTTAATGCAGAAAGTACGCACTGTAAGAGTTGCTTTTATCATCTAAGTTGGATAATCTCAGCTTCTCTGGCTTGTTTCGTAAAGGAGCTTTTCATCTACAAGCACAACATTGTCCTTTGTCCAGATAAAAATGGGAGACAAGAATAAAACTAGAAGATATGGATAAAACTAGAAGAGATGGATAAAATGAAATAGATGCATACAAGTTTCAAACATGGATAAAAATAGAAGATACTAATAAAATTGTAAGATATGGATAAAACTAGAATATATGGATAAAATTACAAGAGATAAAAAATAAAACTGCTAGAGACAGATAAAACTGGAATATATTAATAAAATTACAAGAGATGGATAAGAGTTTTAGAAGTGGACAAAATTAGAAGAGATGGATTAAAGCGGCACAAATGAATAAAACTGGAGGTAATGATACAAATAGAATAGATGGATAAGAGATGGAAGAAACAAGAAGAAATATATATAAAATTGTATTACAACTATACAGTAACGAATAAAAACCAAACAACTTGACGGCCGGTCAATATTACAGAAAGATTTCTTTGCACTAATACATGTGGATGTTTATACATATATTTACGTGCCTGTTTGTATATGTGATTATGTGATTATGTAATTATTGCCCACGCTGTTTTGGGGTCATTGATTTGTTATTTTCAATGAGAAATTCCAAGTCAATTAATTTTAATAACATTTCCGTTTTTCTGCGAGATAAACTGTTTAAATAATGAGTACAGTTATCTAAGACCTGGAAAAAAAAGGGGGGGGGGAGGTGCTGATGTTCCTGCCGATCCTAGACGGCACCTCCTGAACCTGGCTAACGACGTAGCCCACTGCGCCAAGGAACACGCGTGGCTGTTAAGGTAGGGTAAATGTAGCCCTTAATAAGTCGTTAAGCCACCTAGGGTATATGGTGTTACTGCCCATATTTTCCTTGACCTGTCGGCATGCCAGAGGACGATGTGGTCAGGCATCACGCCTGCTGGCCGCCTTTCCTTCCACAGATCCAGAAGAAGCCAGTTTCCCACTTCTTCGACTAGATGACGGCTAGATGATGGGCGCCTACGGCTAGATGACGGCTTGATGATGGGCGCCTACGGCTAGATGACGGCTAGATGATGGGCGCCTACGACTAGATGACGGCTAGATGATGGGCGCCTACGGCTAGATGATGGGCGCCTACGGCCGAACTCGAGCGTCGGACATTCGCCATGAGAGACTAGCGCACTAACCACTTCGCCACTCAGACAGACGCCCTGTGTGATTGTTAAACAGTGAAAAAAAAATACTCGTAAAAAAACTAAGTTCCTGTAAGGGACTACGCTCGAGATGGCAGTTTCTTCAATTATGAAGAAATATTTTTCAAAGTTGGGATCCCTCTCTCAAAAGTTTATAGATATATATATATATATATATACACACACACACACACACACTTGAACAAAAGTGGCGTCTATCAGCAGCCTTTCCATGAAATAAATTCCCATAATCTCATCGAAGACTCGTAATTTATGATTCAGTTTCAATCTTTCAACGTTTAAATTTCTTATTCTTCCTAAGATGAGTTCTCTCTCTCTCTCTCTCTCTCTCTCTCTCTCTCTCTCTAATTTGAAATGATCCGTCACTATAATATAACATTTATTATCTTTCTTTTCCAAACGAATCAAAATGTCCATGCAAAAAATTATTCTGCTATAAGGAAAATGGCTAATTTTGAATCATTTTCAGAACATGTGGGCCCGTTTTCAAGGAGAAACTAATTTACATTTTCAAGTTTCTCGTAATTGGTCTGAAATTCATCCTGCAGAGCTGCAATTCCAAATCAGCATTTTCCTTTCTTATTTCCTTTCAATATCTAAAGTAAGATAATTAAGTTTAGGTGGCAGAAGACTGAGATAGGACCAAAATCTTGTCTTAACCAAGGTATTTCCAGAACACAAGAGACTAATGAAACAATTTGACTAATGAAATTTGGAAAATACGACGGAGAATCAAAGAGTAAAAGCAACGTGCCTTTTAATATCATTTAACTGTGAGCATATGAAACTGACAATTATGTTACTTCTCTAAAATGGCTACCCTTTGCAAGTCGATGTACTTCTTGTATCGTTCTCCCAGCTTCACTTCTTCATTCCTTGAAGAAAGATTTTTTTTTTTTGGTTGCTCCATAATCCAGGTCTGCATTGCTTCCTTAATCTCCTCATAAGAGGCGAACCTGCGACACCCTGGAGCCACTTTTAAGTGGACTGAAG
Source organism: Achatina immaculata (assembly GCA_009760885.1). Lineage (NCBI taxonomy): Eukaryota > Metazoa > Mollusca > Gastropoda > Stylommatophora > Achatinidae > Lissachatina > Lissachatina immaculata. Next base: position 50,509,728 of record CM019713.1, read on the forward strand.
ATAAAACAGAAGCATGGCGCCAGATCTTGGCTGTAAGGTGGATGAGGAAGGTGTTCAATCCACAGTTTTTTCACTGCCTTCACTGCTGCGGTTGCCGTATGACCAGGTTCAGTTTCGTCGGTTGCACTTGTTCTTCCCGATTTAAACCTTTCTATAGATTTATTAAGCTTTTCGTTGAATTGTGCTGTTTTCATGTTCGTACTGAGCCAAGATCCTTCGGTGAATTTCAGCAGGTTTCATTCCCTCTGTCCAAAGAAATTCCACTTCTTTGCGTTGTTCAGCAACGGTCCATTCTCACAGCTAAGCATCCATATTTATTTGATCGTAGTTTACACTAGACTAAGGGCAGAGAGCTGCGCTGTGCGTGTTCGAACTACCCGTCAGCCATTGCAAACTTGTTGTAGTGCGTTAGCTTCTAACCGTCGTGATTACATCCTAATTTTCAAACTGGCTGTACTTTTGATCCTCCCTCGCATTATTAGAAAACGTGAGAACGAGACAATTAAAATATGTTTGCCACATCAGGAGTTATAACATGGAACTAAAAGACATACTCGAAGGGAAGAGCTGAAAGGAAATGGGCAAAAGGGGCGGATCACTGAAACGACTGAAAACAACTGAAGGGATCATGAATTACAACTTGGTCAGATGCACGGTGAAAACGAGATACTAACTGGAGCTAGCCTCCCCAGCGGCAGATGCCACAAGCCGATGATAAGTCAAGACAGAGATGGCGCTATTGGTAATATTCTGACAAAGTGAAATACTCAATGAACATTCACTGTTCTTAGGAGTTAATGACTTAAAGCCGCGTTCACTTTGAAGAATGTGTAACAATTCTCGAGGCAATCTGTCTAAATAATTTTCTTGGACAGTGAGCTGCCTTTGAAATCTGACGTAAAAATAACCGTAAAATGAATGCACTGACAATTTTTCAAACTACATAAGTGAGCATTATCTAACAGCAGTTACTGTATTTTCTTATACTTGCATTTAAAAAAAAAACAACTCCTTTGGCTATATATGAGAGACTCTGCTTTATTCATAAAATCCTCCTTAAATTTTCCTTTGTAAACTAAGAACTATAGTTGAAGCAGCTGGCGCACTGGTAAAGCGTGAGGGTAAGGGAGCACTATGCCGCAAGTTGATTCTGAATTACCTGTTATTTTTCATTCAGTCTGATGTATCTTCTGTAGTTTTAAGGGGAACTCAGAAATGAATTTCATCTCCTTCCTGTTTTGAGGATTACAATTACTGCATTAATAAATTTATTTGAAAATATTGAAGATAACGCAATTCTTAGAAGACAATATATATATATAACCCAGTTTGTTATATAAGCTTGCACATCTGAAACTTTTGAATTAAACCAGGACAAACATGTATATGGTTATTAAAATATTGTTTTAATTATCAAAACATTTTAATCTGTAAAATTTAGTAAACAGGCTGTTTACTACTGCCAGTTTCAAGTCTAGTACATCTTTAGTGAAGGACTGGCTATTAACCGGTCACCAAAATCCAGGTCGATGACCTCCTTAGAAGGTCCTGGACAATGGTTAGAGATAAGTGAAAGGGGAAAGAATGCCAACGACAAACAGTTTAAAAGATCTTAGTATAAACTGGACTTCTGGCATTTGGTAAATGTGGTCTAGCCACTGTGATGTTTTTTTTTTCTTAACTTCTTCCTTTTCAGAGTGGAAACTGAGGATGAATTGATAGAGGTGAATGAATGAATGAATGAATGATCCTTATTTTTAAAGGGTAAAGAATTGGGCACGCAAGCCCGTCTTACATTCTGCCCTTCATCACTCCATCTTTCATTCTTCCCACACACCCGATTTAATACAAGTATACAAATTACATGAGGGAAAAAACATACCAAAAGAGTGAAAGATTAAACTATTACATTCAAAATAAAAGAGAAGAAGTAATTAACCTAATAAAATAGCTCTCTCTCTCTCACACACACAGACATATACATAAAGAAAAATACATTTTCAGTACAGATATTCTAACATATATTTTTCAACAAACATTAAAATAGTTTCTAACAATATCTACTTCTTCTTCTTCTTCTTCGTTCACTTCTACCACCAAAAACCGCACCGTGAACCTACTGAATTCACGCCTGTGGTCCTCGTTAGGTCCCGTGGTCTCCTGTGTGGTCCAAAATAGACCACACGAGATCCACGAGAGGACCACAAGGGGTTCAGAGTATCACAGTGCTTTAGCCTGTATTCTTGGTGGGTCTCGGAAGCGGGATTGCGTGACACCGTGGTTTTCATTGCACCAGTTTAGTCTAGGGTTGGACTTTCTCACCGGAAGACCTCGACGTGTTTAGGATATCAGTGCATCCCCGCTGTGTGAGAGGCGGTAGCCCACCCAGGCCAGAGTTGGACTTTCTCACCGGAAAACCTCGACGTGTTTTGAGATACCCGTGTATCACCGCCGGGTGAGAGGTGGTTGCCCATCCAATCCAGGGTTGGACTTTCTCACCGGAAAACCTCAGCGTGATTAGGATACGCAAACAACCCCGCCGGGTGAGAGGTGGTTGCCTATCTAGACTTCCCTGGTCCAGTGTCTCCAACTTCAGCATTTTGCGGTCGTGGCCACTACCCTTCCTAGTTGTGACCAGGATGGAGCTTTTATCCAGGAGGACGAATCCTCGCCACTAGTGACTTCTACCCCTGGGTTGAGCCGGTTTAGGCATTATCCCAGTATGGGCGTGTTTGGGACGGGACCGACCTCTAGAGCAGAGGTACTGTGACATGCATAGCCTTCAAGATTCACCCCAGGTATGAGCCGGTTTAGGCAAAATTCACCAGTATGGGTGTTTATCAGGCGTTACCGACCTCTAGAGCGGAGGTGGCATGACATGTCTAGCCATCAAGTTCCACCCCTGGTGTGTGCCGGTTTAGGCATATTTCACCAGTGTAGGTGTATTTCGGACGTAGGCGGCCTCTAGAGCAGAGGTGCCGTGGTATAGCTCTCGTAGCGATACTACTGGACATACCGGTTAGACTTCACTTTCCACCACCTTTTCCCATCGGCTCCGCACAGCAACCTTTATTTCTTTTCCGCATTTACTTCCTTAACCGGGAGGAGCTTCACTCCACGCACGGCATTTAAAGAGTCTCGCCAGCAGTGAGACAAGCCGGTTCATGCATTTCACCCGACATGACTGCACTCAGGACGTGGCCGACCTCCAGATCAGAGGTGCCGTGATTTGACTGTTTGCTTCGCTTTATCCTTTCTACCACCTTTTCCGCAGTGATGCTGCGCGGCAACCTCATTTGCAAATTTGTTCATTGGCCGGGAGGAGCACCGCTCCACGCACGGCAGCTGAAGATCTCGCCAACAGCGGCAGATGAGCTACCAAACGTGCCACTCATCTACCCTAAGTAACTGGTTTTCAGGCGCCAGATATTCGCCCTCGCCCCTTCTCCTATCAGTTTAAACAGTTCTGCCATGGGAAGGCCAGGAGCTGGACTTGACTGCCAGAGGCTGTTTGTGGCGCGTTTGCAGTCCTTAGAACCTAACAATATCTAAAAAGTTACTTTTCGAACTATATCATTTTAGTACTTGATGGCTGGCGAGTCATGGGTTGAGAGATTGCTGGTTTATCTATGGAAGCATATAGATACAAGCAAGTAAATAATGAAAAAGGTTTGAGTTAAAGGATGAAGTATTACTAATTGTATTACTAATGACCTTTATTTTTAAAGGGTAAAGAACTGCGCACAAAACAATTTATTTACTAATGGATTTTAAATGGTAGGGGAGGGTGTTCCAGAGCTGTACTGCAGAGTATACAAGGCTTTTCTTGTACAGATCAAGACTGGGTTTAGAAAGAAGACAGTTTTTTAAACGCTGGCTGTGCTTAGTGTTATACATAAACAGTGACCACAAGTAAGGCTGATCATTTGTGCGACAGAATTCTGTGAACAAACTTAACTTTGTTACAAATGACACTATATTTGAGGGGTAGATTTTTTTTTTTTTTTGGTGCTGATCTGCAGTCTGTACTGGGTGTTTGTCACAAATCAGATTTGTGTACGAAACAAGGTTTCTTTACCTGTACTATATTATTGTTCTATGAAATCTAGCCAGTTTGTTATGTGACCTTGTACTTTGTTATTTTATTTAATATACTCAGTCTGTTATATGAGCTTGTACTGTGTTGTTTTATGAAAACTACCCAGTTTGTTATTTGAGATTGTACTGTACTGTTTTATGAAATCTACCCAGTTTGCTATGTAAGCTTTATATTTACCATCCTAAATTAACATTCTTTTTCCTCTAAATTTCTGTTATGTGAAGACCGGCAACGGTGAGGTCTTCATACAAACTAACAACCGCATTTGTTACTTCATTTTCTGTCATGCCAAGTATAGTGTCTTTTTTTTCGTTGCCCATCAGTTCCAATTCTTTTATGTATCAGTTGAGCAGCTTGTTCAAATGTTGTTTTCTTTCTTTTTTTTTATGTGTCGGTCTCATTCTCCTTTCCCTTGAGTTTTCCAGTAAATGTGGGGGTTCTTGATTGTCTGCTTCGTCCAAAAATGTCATAAAGCTGTTTTTTTTCTTAAGGGTTTAATTAGCTGTTGATGCTCTGGAACTTCACAGAGAACTTTTTCTGACTGTTTATGGTATACCTTGTAATCTTTCTTCAAAACATATAAATAGGTAGGCTTAAAATACGTAGATTTGGGCTTAAAAGATAGAACCATCTGACGGGCTCACCTTAGAAGAAAAAGTGGCAGCTGAAGAGGAAAAAATACAAACACAAGAACAGGTCTAAGAACAATCTACAGGTATGACACCAAATACATAAACTACAAATCTGAAAGAAACTTTCAAAGACAGACTCAGAGTATGTCCATGCATATCCGTGCATTAAAGCTTGTTTGACCATGCGTATCCATGCATCAGTGTATTAGGTTCATGCATATCCATGCATCAATGTCTACGCATTTCCGTGCATCGAAGCACTATGTCCATGGATTTCATGCTTCGAAGTACTATATACATGCATATCCATGCATTAAAGCGTGTTTGGCCATGCATATTCATACATCAATGTACTAGGTTCATGCATATCCATGCATCAATGTGCTGGGTTCATGCATATCCATGCATCAATGTCCATGCATTTCCATGCATCGAAGCACTTCGTCCATGCATATCCATGCATCGAAGTACTATATGCTCTATGCATCGTGGTACTATGCCCATGCATATTTATGCATCAAAGTACTATGTCCATGCATCAAAGTACTATGTCTGTGCATAGCTATACATCATAGCAAGTAAATTTGGCGCCATAAACAATTCAGAAGTGACACTGGATATTCAGGATGCTGATGACGCATACTTCCGACTTGCTGACCTGAACGATAATGGCGGAAACTGCGTTAGTGCTCAGAGGCACTTGGGATCATTAATTTGCTTGAACGTCTAAGGACTTGAGAACCGTCGACGAACGCCTTTAAACTCATTATCTATTTAGAGTTCCACATTTCCCGAGACAGAGTCCACTTTTCCACAATCTTGACTCAATTTATGTCTCCTGGTCCAATCAAAGCAAATCTAGTTATTTAATTGTCCAAAAAATGCACAATAATAAGTCTCCAGGAAGCCTTGGTGCTTCGTTGTTTTGTAGAACAAAGTCCGTTCTTCATATTTTGCAAATTCTCTAATGATTTTGTGCTAGGTTCATTATACAAAGAGGTGAAGTATGTATGAGGACATGAAGTAATTCCACCCACGGAGGTAAAATGGATTATCGTAAAGTAATTTCAAGTAAAAACTATATCTGAAGCCCAAATTCTAGAAATACAGTCCCCTCTCCATTCCTATGAATTTCTAGCCATGTAAATATGGGGCTGATTTAATGTCGCGCATAATTCATCATTGATGAATGTATTGTTACATGAACTAGCTTCATGCATATTCACGCATCAGTGTCCATGCATTTCCATCCATCAAAGCACTATGTCCATGCATATCCATGCATCGAAGTACTATATGCTCTGTGGATCGAGGTACTATGCCCATCCCCAAATGCATTTGTTTTCTGTACGTAATCTGAACATTCTGTTGTTGGTTTTTTTGGAGTATTCCACGTGTGTTTAGTCTCACATGCTACATCACTAGATAAAACGCCTAGGCTAGAAGATACGCATAACTTCGTTACTATGAAATGATTATGCGTGGACATATTCTGAGTCTGTCTTTGAAAGCTTCTTTCAGATTTCTAGAAATCTCAGATTAAATCAGTTTATTTAATTGTCACAAAATGAGTCTCCAGGAAGCCTTGGTGCTTCGTTGTTTTGTAGAACAAAGTCCGTTCTTCACATATTGCAGATTCTCTAATGATCGTGTGCATGGCTGTTTTCTCACAACCAGGAGACGACCATTCATTCATTCCTTTGCATGTCCCTTGCGGAACTTTGCCTCCCAAACAGCACTCCTGTAGGCCTCTCGGTTGTGAGCAAGATGGCCTGCTGCTGCTGCATCCATTTCCAGATCGTCAACGATGTCTTGCAGCCATCTTCGTTTCGGTCTTCCTCTTTTTCTTTTTTCCATTATGTATCCTTCCAATACGGTCTTCTCTAAATTATCATGACGTTTAATGTGTCCAAAATATTTAAGTTTTCTCTCTTTAATCCTCTTTACTAGCCAGCCTTCTTCAATATTAAGCTCAGGAGACGACCAGTCGTTGGAAATTAACCTCTCATGTGAATTTGGTTGGGTTTATAGCTTCTGTTGAAAATACTTGTATTTCTAGAATTTGGACTTCAGATATAGTTTTTACTTGAAATTACTTCACGATGATCCATTTTACCTCCGTGGGTGGAGTTACTTCACGTCCTCATACGAGTATACTTACTTCCCCTATTTGTACCATACACCTAGCACAGGATCATTAGAGAATTTGCAATATTATGAGTTTAAAGGCGTTCGTCGACTGTTTAAAATATAAATACAATTTTACCCCCATTCCCGTGAATTTCTAGCCATATAAATACGGGGCTGATTTTTGCGTGAATAACTGTATTTCTCTTAACATACTAAAACTGTTTTCGGAGCGGCCTGGGGTTCCCCGTCATGGATATACATTTTGAAGAATATGTAACAATTCTCGAGGCAATCTTTCTAAATAATTTTCGTGGACAGTGAGTTGCTTCTGAAATCTAAAGTAAAAATAATCGTGAAATTAATGCACTGACAATTTTATTTACATTAAATAACACATAAAGCGCATTTCAAGAACACTCCAAAAACCAACGACAGAATGCTCAGATTACGTACAGAAAACAAATGCGCCACGTAAGTGTCGAAATTTAATTCCCACATACAAAAACGCACGAGGGCGAATCAAAAACTCTGAAAAATATATATGAAAAGGCTTAAAGACGAGTCTTTCATATATTTTTCAGTGGTTACTTTCCTTGATTTGGGGTTAACTTATTACTTCCCTTCGTATTATCAGTTGCACAAACACTGAGATCAGACGTGGTCTATAGCTCTGTCCATGGTCAGACAGAGTACTGAACCGGAAACAGTTTGACGTGCTCTGCTACACTGGAGAGACGCGAGGAATAACTGCAACCAGTCCTTGACCCTGAGTACTCTTTAGATGAGTAACATTCTTTTGCGTTTAGTCTCACATGCTACATCAGTAGATAAAGCGCCTAGCCTAGAAGATAAGGATGACATCGTTAGTAAGCAAAGAACTCAGTCTGGAGGTTCCAGGAAGATGCCCGCAGAAGTGTGGAGTCAGAATCAGTAGAAATGTGTCAGTTAAGACAAGAGTCTTGGATGAAGGCCCCGCCCCCTCCCCATCCCTATCCAATCTGGTGGTCCGCAACCCATAACTTGTTTCAGGGTTTGCCAACCAGTCAACCAAGACTTCTCCTTTTCTCCTTTTTTACCCACCCCCCCCCCCCAAAAAAATAATTAAGAAGCCCAGCCTCGCTAACAGGACCAGGATACTAAGTCCCCATGGAATGGAGTCTGCTAAAGAAGAATAGCACCCTCTCGCTCTACCCAGGGATCGAACAAAACAGCCGACTACCCTCGGCTGCAAAGAAGATCAGCTCACAGTCTGAGGCATACTGAACATCAAGAAGAAAGAGCAGAACATTAGAGAGCAGGGGGACCTAGAAACTGAAACATCTTAGGTCAAGATATAGAAGGGCACAATTTATGAAGAAATTGAAATCGCATTTTGGACAGATAAAAGAAGTATGTACTGGCAGCCCTGTGTCTTGTCTCTGAGGGCTATTTTCGGCCTGTTTCTCTCCGTGGACCACTTCACAATAACAACAACTGCGCACTTCTCATTTAAAGTAAGAAACAAACAGAACCCAGATAATGCTGCCATCTTTTTTTTTTAAAGATGGCCGTATGTGGGCCATGTGATGAGGAGAAACAATCAGAGAATCACAAAGCGGGCCATCAAATAGGAAACATCTGGAAAAAAAGGAAAACAGGTCGACCTAGAGAGAGACCCTAAAAAAGAATACTGGCCAGATATGGTAAATTTTTTTTTATGGTAAACTAGTAGGCATGAAATCCCTTCATGAGGTTTAGAAGCTGGCCGAGAATAGAGGTTCCTGGCGAGACACACTGTGAACCCTATGTGACTTATGACAGCACGTCGGTAAGGATGTAAAATGTAAAATGTAAGAATCCAGTTAGTGGTCCGTGGACATACATAAATCGTTCCTTGGGGATCCGTAGATCCCAGGTTAAGAACCACTATTGTATTTTTTCCTCTCTAAAAAGACGTGTAATGTTAACTTGTCTTCTTGTGCGCGCGTACAAAAAAGCAGCAAGAACTACAACAGCCTGTTAAAATCTCACCTGAAACATCAGCTTAACACAGACTTAACAAACATGCAAATATCCAACAACAAAACGTGGTTTCTGGGAGTCTTAAACAAAATGCAGACAAGAGGATTTCATCCGTAGTCAATGAACACACAAAGGGGACTGTGACATCAGTACTGACAGAGGGACATGAAAGGTATTTATAGCAGACAAACAGGCTCGAGTGAAAGGAGAATGACAATAAAGACATACAGAAAGTAAAATTGGCATCTTTGACGTCCCTTAGAGCACAATATAATAGGATAAACTTCACATTCCTCCCCCCTCCCCCCCCCAAGGCCCTTTTTCTTTCCCGTCTAGGACACGCCAATGGAGTCGCGACTCTCCAGGGTGGACAACTCTGGCGTGATTTCCACAAGCAGGTAGACAAATGTGAGGTGTCATGAACTAAAAGATATTCTGAAGAATATGTCGACTTAATGAGTGTGTTTATGACTTGGATCACGAAATCTCTTCTCTTCTCTTCTCTTCTCTCTCTCTCTCTCTCTCTCTCTCTCTCTCCGCCGCACCCATCTTATTGTCTTTATATACACAGATATGTACGGGGGAAAGTAATTAATTACCAGGAATTTTATTCCAGAATCACCGAAAAAGTATACATAACGAAAAAACCTCTCGGCCTCTTGGCTAAGATCAAAATGGCTGAAGTCAGAGTGTCATCCTGGCAGGTACCCTGATCAACATGCCCTTTGGTTAAGACAAAAGCGCAGATTTTTTTAACTACGAGATGCCCAAGGCCTGCCCTGCATATTCGAAGGTCCACATCTCGATACGGGTAGGCCCAGTTTGCAGTACCACCGGGTCCATGGCTTGTTGTTTCGGGACACAAAAATGGGTTTTTAGCAATACGCCATACAGGTGCCGTGACGGTCGAATAGTCTGAGCATGCGCACTGACTCGAACAAGGTGGCCGCTCCACTGTCATCTTGCACCGTGGAAGAGCAACATGGCGTTATTCATTGTTTTTTTTTTTATTGTCAGAGGGCCAGAGAATAACAGCATTTGAAAATGAAATGTTACAGAAGGGTATTTAGAATATCATGGATAAAACGAAAATCAAAGAGATATTGATGAGATTAGGTCTCGCAGAAAACTGGCTCGTTAACATCATAAAAATTTTAAAGCTGATATGCTTCGGCTACATCAAGAGACACAATAGCTTGGAGAGACTGATAATAGAAGGCACAGTGCCCGACATCTTGACCGCAGGTAGACTCAGGACATCACAGAGAGACTGAATATGTCACTGCAAGACGTCGGTCTACTTGCCCAAGACCGTACTGCATTCAGGGAGACTATGAGAGGGACAGCGTTCTGGACAGGACAAATCACATGAATGAATGGTCAGATGGTGTGATACCTTCTGAAATCTATAGAAGAGTGAAGGTTCAGTATGGAGACAATTGTTTGAGTAAGGGGAGAGCGTATGGGTGGAAAGATTTAAAAACAGAATACAAGACGCCAGGGATTAACACCGGAGTGAGAGACCAGGTAGCATTGCAGCTGAGACAGTGAAACAGCAGATCGAGCAGGGAAACTGTAACTACAGGCGAGTCACTGGTGATGAAACTGCTGTTGAATTCAACACAAGTCACGACTCTGTGTACAATATCATCCATGATGACCTCGGCTATAGGAAAGCGTGGAAGCAAATGGGTCCCAAAGCAGCTGTCCAATGATCACCAGCATGCACTGCAGGCTATTTGTCGGGGGCATTTGGATGAACTTTTTTTTATGACGATCGTTTCTGAATCTGTCCACTCATTCATACACTCACCCCTGACTCAGACAGCTGTGTCTCCATGCGGAACTTTCATTCTTCTGAACATTTCAGAAGGTTTTACTCCCTCTGATAATAAAAAAGCGAATAACGCCTTGTTGCTCTTCCATGGTGCAAGATGACAGTGGAGCGGCTATGTTGCTCGAGTCATTGCGCATGCTCAGACTATTCGATCGTCACGACACATATATGGCGTATTTCTAAAAAAAAAGCCATTTTGTGTCCAGAAATAAGATTTTTCGTTGTACATACTTTTCCATGCATTTTAGAATAAAATTCCTGTTATTTAATGACTTTCTCTCGTATATAAAGAGACGGGAGAATTAACTGGAAAGATAAATGAAACAATATAAATCCACTCTCCATCACTTCAAGGAAACAAAGCAACACCAAAATGGAGTCTTGTTTGAATTTCTATAATTGTAGCATTCAGGGGCAGGGGGGGGGAGCTGGTAATATTACGCTGCTTATTAAAATAAAGACAAAAAGAAGAACGTTTGAACTGTTTATCATGAAGGAAAGTAAGTTTATTTTTAAACATAAAAATGAAGCACATCCGAAAAAAAAACCTCATAGAACTGGAACTAGAATGACGTACTGATTTATAAGAAAATATATTTGAAACTTAGCATTTGCATCACCTTTAAAAATAACTACACAAATAAACAGATAAACATTTTGTTTTTAACTGCGAGGAAAGAACAGAGAAGACGTCACAAGGAAGAACTTGTTCAGATAGGGATACTGCCTACAAGAGAAACGCAAAACAAACGCAGCTTTCACCGGGGAAGAGATAAAACCTTGTGATTGAGTGCACAACTGGGGAATAAACGCGATAAACTGAGAACATACAAAGAATAACATGAAACAGAAACTGACTAAATGAAACCAGACAGCACTAAATGTCACAAATTTCTGTATGTAGTTTTCTCAGCAACCACGGTTTGGACTTCATCTGCAGCTGATGAGAAATGAATGTAAAGATCAAAGGTAAATATAGTAGCGATAATATGCCACAGAGATACATAGGGGATATTTTCCTTACCTTGTCACCACTCAGGGGACTAGAGATCGGTACAGTAAAACCGTGTCACCACCCAGGGGACGAGAGATCGTACAGTAACCGTGTCATCACTCAGGTGACGAGAGATCGGTACAGTAACCGTGTCACCACTCAGGTGACGAGACATCGGTACAGTAAAACTGTGTCACCACTCAATTGACGAGATATCGGTACAGTAAAACCGTGTCACCACTCAGGTGACGAGAGATCAGTACAGTAAAACCGTGTCACCACTCAGGTGACGAGAGATCGGTACAGTAAAACCGTGTCATCACTCAGGTGACGAGAGATCGTACAGTAAAACCGTGTCATTTTCACAAGTATACTCTGAGGGGAAGTATAATGCATATGTGCATTGAATCCACTTACACTCACAAACGTTCTGTCTGCCATTTAAGAGAGGTGCCGTTAGAACAGCAAAAGTCGTTTATCTGCAACTTCTTCTGTGACCTACTAGACCTACAAACGCTGTGGTCTTGGGCAGTCAACGCAATGCTCGTCTTGTCAACGCAATGCTCGTCTTGTCAACGCAATGCTCGTCTTGTCAACGCAATGCTCGTCTTGTCAACGCAATGCTCGTCTTGTCAACGCAATGCTCGTCTTGTCAACGCAATGCTCGTCTTGATGGACGTGCGATGACGAGAGCATTAGCGCGGACTTCTCCCAGTTCAGACGGGACCAAAGGGGCCAGCGATCGAACAAGTAAGTTTCTCGGCAAAACTTCAGTAATTTCACATTATTAACTTCAGTAATTTCACATTATTAACTTCAGTAATTCCACGTTTAGCCTTGTCCCGATAGCCAGGCTAAAGAAGCGGAGTAATCTGCCGCCAGAAACTCTGAGAGACCATAGGACATGGTCTCACTGTGCTATACCTCATCAGCAAAGGCTAACCATACAGTCCTAAACATAATTAAACTTGCAACTGAATTAAGGGCACTCCACTCACAAAATACCCACACCGCAAACCCCCTTAACTCCAGGGCACCCTTAGCACTTTTCTTCATCATTTCCAAATCACGACGCGGCCGACCTGTCACGTGACTAGACACAAAACAAAAATGAATGGCGGCGACCGGTAATGCTGATGGATGCCGGGATTACTGAATGCCCAGCAGGAAATGGTCAATAGCCAAGACTGAACAAGCCACAGGAGGGACAAATTCAAACTTTCTGAATGTCGAATGTCCACTTCTCTGAAGGCATGATGGATGTGGCTTAAGGGATACGGAAGAACTGAATAACTGTAAAAGTATTCTTAATATTCCTGCTATACCCTTAATCTGTATACAAAATGGGCTATATTTTAATGTGAAATAATTTAATTAAAAATATACGTACTATCTGAGATCGTATCATTCAAGGAGATGAGCGTAAGGTCTGAAATATATAAATCATTAATTCATTCATTTGCATGTCCCTTGCGGAATTCTGCCTCCCTAACAGCACTCCTGTAGGCATCTCGATTGTGAGCAAGATGGCGTGTGATTGCCTGCTGCTGATGCATCAATTTGCAGATCACCAACGATGTCTTGCAGCCATCTTCGCCTTCGTCTTCCTCTCTTTCTTTTTCCCATTATGTACCCTTCCAAGACGGTCTTCTCTAGATTATCATGACGTTTAATTTGTCAACATTATTTAAGCTTTCTCTCTTTAATCCTCTTTACTAGCCAGCCTTCTTCAATATTAAGCTCTAGTAGTATGGATATATTTGTAACATATAACTAGACATGTAAAACATATCACCTATGCAGAATGTTTATGTATATGTATTCCGAAGTTGCAAAAAATCCGCAAACCACACACATATATATTTACACATACATACACAAAAATTCTATGCTAAACACACATGCCAAGTTTTTACAATGAAACGACTCGGTGATTTTATTTTGCTTTTATAATAGCGTGTCTAAAATGTGTATAATTTTTGTAATTAAACTGTCATACACATATATGTTTAATACAACATATCATAGGACTTGGTATCCTAAGAAGGCTGGCTAGTAAAGAGTATTAAACAGAGAAAACTTCAATATTTTGGATACATTAAACGTCATGATAATCTAGAGAAGACCGTCTTGGAAGGGTACATAATGGGAAAAAGAAAGAGAGGAAGACCTAGGCGAAGGTGGCTGCAGGACATCGTTGATGATCTGCAAATGGATGCATCAGCAGCAGGCCATCTTGCTCACAACCGAGAGGCCTACAGGAGTGCTGTTAGGGAGGCAAATTTCCACAAGGGACATGCAAATGAATGAATGAATGAATGGTATTATCCGCGGTTTCAAGCATCCGCGGTAAGGCTTAAAACCAAATGCTCTCGGATACAGGAGGATATCTTTATATCGAAAACTGCAGGCTCAAGAAAGCAGAACAGAATTCTATAAAGAATGACCAAACAGAATTATGTAAACAATGACCAAACAGAATTCTATAAACAATGACCAAACAGAATTATATAAACAAGAATATTATAATTTGTGTGTGTGTGTGGGGGGGGGGGGGGGGGGGGAGAGAGAGAAGGCTGAAGATAGAAAAACTGTGTCAAAATCTGTGTAGAAAGAAGTCGGTTCCCCTTCGTGAACAGTTTTTCTTCCTTCGTTTGATTTTTTTTTATATTATCATTTTAACGATACCTTGTGCTTATCAACTAAACACCACCTTTTTCTTTGTCATTTTAACGTTGCATAGTGCTTATCATTTTAACGTTTCATTTCAATAAACATTTTAACATTAACTCTTTTCGGGGCTTATCCTTGCAAGCTTAATCATTTTCCACATACTTTTAATTTTATTTTTGTTTGCTTATCATTTTAGTACGGTCGTTTCCTGCATAATTTTTATGGTAAACTGTTTTCTCATTGTTGTTTTTTTTTTCAAACTTATTTTTATATATATTTTTTCCTCATCGAAAACAACCGTTTATAGAAATTTCAGCTTAAAAAAAAGTTTTAAACAGTCTTGTAATCTTCCTATTCCTCTTCTTTGCCCGCGGATTATTCTATTAAAAAAAACAGGGCAATGATTATTCTCCTTTTCTAAAATGTTATTCAGTGAGATATTCTCTTTCTCTTACAGTCCTAATCATGGATCATTAACGTTTTAAAAGAAAAAACAAAAAGAATTTTGTCATGAACTGCGGGTTCACAGTGTAAGATGCCCCCCCCCCCCCCCCCCCCATTATTGTCCTTCTTGAAAATAAAAAACCGTTAAGTGATTCCAAGAATGCATAAACGACATCAAAGGGTTAACAAAACTTCAGTGAGTGAAGGAAAAGTCAAGTGGCGTTCAAAGGGTTAATAGTTAATATTTTTTAAAAAATAATAAACAATAAAAAAAAAAGGAATGAAGATCTCCAAACGTGCATGAAAATTCGATTAGTGAGACTACGCGCTAGACTTCATCTGGAGCTCCATAATATGTAGAAAAAAGGTCTCCCATATTAAAAAACATCCCTTAATGAACAATGCGGGCGATTACAGGATACCGAGTGGAAGGCGACGTGGATGATGGAAAAATGGAGGAAAGATCCTAACAAACCAGACTGAATGATCGACTAAATGGCCTCACTTCCGCTGTGACTCATCTCTTAAATGAAAATTAACACACACACCAAAAAAAAATTTGCCATGAGATATTCACTGACAGTATCCCCAGCCCTTGACCCTCTTCACACTTTTTTTCACCCGTCCCCATAAAAAATAATAATAATAATAATAACAGTAATGCTCATTAGACTGATGGCGACCGACGTGCGACGTAACTAACTAATATGCAAATTACCACAGACCTCCGAGGTTTGGCGATAATTTGTTTATAAATAAACCTCTCTTTTCTTCAACTTCAAGTTCTTGTCTTTTACCCCCACCACCCTATCCTATCCCCTCTGTTTTCTTCAACTTTCAATTCTTGTGTTTTTACCCCTCCTCTACACTCTCTGTTTTCTTCAACTTTCAATTCTTGTGTTTTTACCCCTCCTCTACACTCTCTGTTTTCTTCAACTTTCAATTCTTGTGTTTTTACCCCTCCTCTACACTCTCTGTTTTCTTCAACTTTCAATTCTTGTGTTTTTACCCCTCCTCTACACCCTCTGTTTTCTTCAACTTTCAATTCTTGTGTTTTTACCCCTCCTCTACACCCTCTGTTTTCTTCAACTTCCGATTCTTGTGTTTTTACCCCTCCTCTACACCCTCTGTTTTCTTCAACTTCCGATTCTTGTGTTTTTACCCCTCCTCTACACTCTCTGTTTTCTTCAACTTCCGATTCTTGTGTTTTTACCCCTCCTCTACACTCTCTGTTTTCTTCAACTTTCAATTCTTGTGTTTTTACCCCTCCTCTACACTCTCTGTTTTCTTCAACTTTCAATTCTTGTGTTTTTACCCCTCCTCTACACCCTCTGTTTTCTTCAACTTTCAATTCTTGTGTTTTTACCCCTCCTCCACACTCTCTGTTTTCTTCAACTTTCAATTCTTGTGTTTTTACCCCTCCTCTACACCCTCTGTTTTCTTCAACTTTCAATTCTTGTGTTTTTACCCCTCCTCTACACCCTTTGTTTTCTTCAACTTCGAATTCTTGTATTTTACCCCTCCCCCTTTCCATTTTCCTCATTCCCCTCCCCTTCCTTTTTTCCTCAGTTCTCCCCCCCCCCCCCACAGCGTCTGCGTCTTTCCCCCCTCCCCCCCCCCCTCAATTCCCTGGCAACAAATTCCAATTTTCCAACACTCAACATAACCTTTCTGGGGGCATCAACGGTCCACCACGTACTTGTCCCTTGATACTCCAGCTGCTCTCTCTCTCTCTCTCTCTCTCTCTCTCTCTCTCTCTCTCTCTCTCTCACTGTCTCATCTTCATCTGACCCACATTCATTCTCAAACAATAATAATATTTATTATTTTTAAAAGGGATTTTTTTTTCTTGTTCCTCGTAGAGTTTTCTTCTTCTTGTGTGTCTCGGAGCAACAACAACCAAAAAAAAAAAAAACTGACCCTAGAAGACACTGCCCTCATCCTTGGCGGCCCGGAACCTTGCTGCCATCTTTCTTTGCCAATTTCCGGGACACGAAGCCCAACATCAGATTCCCGCATCCAGCCACCAGCAGTCCTAGCAGTCTTAAATATAATGGCCACCTGTTGCTTCGTTAGCACCGGAAAGTTCCCTTTCAGTTCTTTCCTCCCTGCTCTTTTCCCCCGTCTCCAATTCAGTGTAGTGTCGTCAATGGCAGAAAACAACGAAAATTAGTTACAATTATAAGGGACAAAAAAAAAGGAGAAAAATTTCTTGGAAATGTCATGAGAAGACAACATTTTAAAGAACTAGGCACTGGCTGAAAAATTCAAGGAATCCAGCAGTGCACTTAATGTTGGTTATATGTAAGAAGGAGAGAGTTAATGTACATATATGTAAGAAGGAGAGAGTTAACGGACTCATATGTAAGAAGGAGAGAGTTAACGTGCATTTATGTAAGAAGGAGACTGTTAACGCATGTATGTGTAAGAAGGAGAGAGTTACTTTCAATGACGCTGCACTACAACACTGCCTTCATTCCCATCATGTGTATGAACACTGGGTGATGTTACCACGATATGCAAAACTTTTGCTCCCATCATGTGTATTAACACTGGGTGATGTTACTACCACATGCAAAGCTTTTGCTCCCATCATGTGTATTAACACTGGGTGATGTTACTACCACATGCAAAGCTTTTGCTCCCATCATGTGAAGGAGAAATGAAAAGTAAAGACAATTTGAAAATTACGCGTTAACAACGATGGATAGAAGCCGATCCAATACAACACATTCGCAATATATGGTGGGTAGTTTGAACACGCCTAGCGCAGCTTTTCGCCCTTAGTCCAGTTTCAAAGTGAAATAAAGATGGACGCTCTGTTGCGGGACTGCACCATTGCTGAACTTAGTGAGATTTCTTAGGATAGAAGGAGGGGAATTTTCTGACATTCACCATAGGATTATAGCTCAGCATAGAAGGAAAAACAGTACGACTCAACGAAAAGTTTATTAAATGAGTGGAAACTTTTAAAACGGAATGAACAAGTGTGTAACCAGCGAAGTTCATGTGAAGGCTGCAACAGTGGAGACAATGCAACAGCTGCAGCCTGAACGCCTTCTTCATTCCTATTAGGGCCCTATATGATGCGGTGTGATCATCACGTCTACGATCCACTTGTAGAGATTCTACCTAGCAGCGGGCTCGCCTCTGATGGTGATGTTATGGAGGTAGCGCAGACCTCGATGTGGGAACATTCGAAAAACTCCATCAACCAAGGAATGAATAAGTTAGTGGAACAATGCAACAAGCGCATCGATCTGCATGGGGACTGTGTGGGGGGAACGATATAACCCTCATGTTGGTTTACTTTGTTTCTCCCTTGTATCTACCTGCTTCTGGGTGACCTTACTGCTACAGTGTAAACTTTATAATATTTCTCATCAACTGAGAATACAAACTCGCATACACACACTACGTAGGTCCTAGACCATTATTTGGCAACAAATATCAACGTCACAATTTCCTATATGCTCTGATAAAACCTGCATTTCTGTTGCCTCCAGTCGACTTTTTATCCAGCAGAAGAGCCTGGAGTAATGTTACATATTCGTATAAATCTAAATATAACCTTCAGAGTAAAAGAAAGAGACCTTGGCCATTATGTTTTTATAGCCCCATACCTCTTCTTCGTTCGCTTCTACCATCAAGAGCGCCGCGTGATCCTACTGAATTTACTCCTGTGGTTCTCGCAATGGTCTCGTTTAGGATGGAGGCTCAGAGCATCGTGGGGCTTGGTCTTATATTCTCGGTGGGTCACAGATGCGAAATTGCGTGACACTGTGGTTTTCGTTGCACCAGTTTAGTCTAGAGTTGGACTTTCTCACCGAAAAACCTCGACGTGTTTTGGATATCAGTATATCCCCGCCGGGTGAGAGGTGGTTGCCCATCCAGTCCAGAGTTGGACTTTCTCACCGGAAAACCTCAACGTGATTTGGATATAATATAATGGATATAATATAATATATATTATATATAATATATATATTATATATATATATATTATATATATTATATATTATATATATATTATATTTGGATATAATATAATGAAAATTCCCACCAATCAAAATGGAAAAATACACATAGAAGGGACAGATATTGAAGAAGTCAATCAATTTGCATACCTTGGCAGCTACATAGACCAGGATGGTGACACTAGAAAGGAAGTTAGGATCAGAATTGCAAAAGCAGCATCAATCTTCAAGAATCTTGAGAACATATGGAATTCAAAAGTTATAAGCACAAAAACCAAGTTAAGACTATTCAATTCAAATGTAATATCCACCCTCATTTATGCATGCGAAAGCTGGAAAACAACTAAAGAAATAGAAAAGAAATTAGACTCTTTTGAAAACAAATGCCTAAGGAAAATACTCGGCATCAAGTGGAATGAATTCAAGAACAATGCAGATAAGACAGATGACTGAACAACAACCAGTCTCACGGGTGATCAGGAAAAGGAGATGGACATATGTTGGCCACTTGATGAGAAGAAATGAGCAGAGAATCCCAAAACAAGCTATCAAGTGGAACACAACAGGCCGAAGAAAAAGGGGCAGACCGCGTGAAACTCTGAAGAGAACATTATTAAGAGAGGCCAAGTTAGCAGGCTTAAAATCCTTTGATGAGGTTGAAAGACTCGCCGAAGACAGGAAAAATTGGCGAACTACTTTGCGAGCCCTATGTGACGTCTAACGGCACGGGAAGGATATAAGATAT
Source organism: Achatina immaculata (assembly GCA_009760885.1). Lineage (NCBI taxonomy): Eukaryota > Metazoa > Mollusca > Gastropoda > Stylommatophora > Achatinidae > Lissachatina > Lissachatina immaculata. Next base: position 50,529,260 of record CM019713.1, read on the forward strand.
AAGATAAGATATCCTCGTCGGGTGAGAGGTGGTTGCATATCTAGACTGCACTGGTCCAGTGTCTCCGACTTCAGCGTTTTGTGGTCGTGGCCGCTACCCTTCCTGGTGGTGACCAGGACGGAGCTTTTTGTCGAGGAGGACGAATCCTCGCCACTAGTGAGTTTCACCCCTGGGTTAAGCCGGTTTAGGCGTATTATCACAGTAAGGGTGTATATAGGACGTGACCAGCCTCTAGAGCGGAGGTACTGTGATATGCGTAGCCATCAAGTTTCACCCCTGGGTTAAGCCGGTTTAGGCAATTGAGTCAGTATGGGTGTATATTGGACTTGGCCGCCCTCTAGAGCAGAGGTGCCGTGATATGAATAGCCCTGATCGCGAGACTACTAGCTATTTCACTTAATCCTTTCCATCATTTTTTCCACGACGGCGCTGCGCGGCAACCTTAATCGCATTTTTCTTAATTGACCAGGAGGAGTTTCATCTTATGCACGGCAGCTGAAGAATCTTGCCAGTAGCGATAGCCGCTTACAATTTCATCAGTCTTGGCACTGTTTCGCTAAAGAGTTCCGCATACTACAACAAATAAATTGTAAAAAAAGACGTCAAGCATTTATTTATTTCAACTGTTTACACTGAAATTTACAGTTGCTGATGTTATCGACGGGGCAAACTACGGAATCGATTTTATTTTTTAAAATTTGACTGCAATGACGGCTGCAACATTTGGCTGACCGCAGTTTGCAGCGTTGCTTTTATTTTGTTTTTTACTTATGTATTTATTTCTGATACGTGATAAAATATAGGTTAAAGCGATAACAATATATGTTTTCTCACTGACTTGATTTTTGCCCATATACCTTTTCGTGTTTATATCTTTCTGGTACCAAATTATGTCAGTGAGTCAGTCAGTCAGTTGCATGTCCCTTGCGAAACTTTGCACCCTAGCAGCTCTCCTGTAGGGCTCTCTGTTGTAAACCAGATGCCCAGGTGCTAATGCGTCCATTCCCAAATTATGTAGTGTTAGCAATTTTCTAATTATCAATCACTACTATAAAAATAAATAGAAAACGGAAGAAGAAGAAGAAGAAAAACCAGTGATAAAACTTACCTCTGCTGTCACTGAGAGTCTATTTCACTGACAACTTGGCCATCCTCTACAGGCAATCAAAAGCCTTATATGAAAGTTAAGGGCAGTCACAACTCTGGTCCAAAAGTCCGACACTGTTGAACGCTTAGGGCTTCTGGCTTTTTAAAAAAAATAAAATTGTGAATATAATCTCTATCAGAATATCAGTGAATGATCCTTTCCTCTTTTTCTGCCGTCAGATTAATGGTCAGTTTTTAAAAACTCCTCTACTGCGCTTTATAAAAAGAAAAAGGTTAACTGTCTTCACGCAACGTAGTATTCCTTCCCTATAAAGAATTCACCATAGACGCGTCAGCGCAATAGCTAACATGCTGCAGAATACCATCTTTCATCTCTCAAGAGTCCCGTCTATTGCTAAATATTAAAACTACACAGAATCTTGCGTGATTGATGGGATCAATACAAACTTTGATAATCAAACATTCCGTAACAAAGTTATTACAAACAACAACAAAAAAAAAAAAACATGACAACACGAATCCAACGTAATGACAACAGACAAAATAAACACATTGCAACAAAATTATAAACAGCACAAAACAGAACTCGAAAGCGAAATTCATTTAAAACAAACTAATATAAAAAGAACCTAAGAAAAGATTTCAACTATAAAACACAATAACATTCACAGAACATAATAACGGCAGTAGCAGCAACAACAACAACAAAACATTTCAAATGAAGAAGCAAAAAGTTATTAAATCAACTAAACAAGGCCATCGAGGATTGAAAGTTACGTTTCTTCATTCATATTAAAAGACACACAGTCATCGGACAGAACAGTAACTGAGGGAATGGGCTCAGGGAAGCGATGAAGAGGTGTTGGATGAAGCGCTATGATATCACAGAGACTTTAAACACCGCACTAACTGAAGCAAGTATCCTGGCCAGACGAAGAGACCTTTTCAGATTGGTTATTAACACAGGCAGCCGTTTTACAATAGTCATGCCACAGTGATCAGACAAGAACATGAAAATGTTGCTGGCTAACACAACCATGACGAACCAGGTACCGGACACACAAAATAAGCGTGAATACTAATTTACAACACAATTTTCAAAAACAAGAGTTAACTCTTTCACTTCAAAACAGCGTTGATAGGGTTAGTAGATTGGGCATACCTAACTAAATCAAAAGTCAGAGCGATATTTAGATAAAGTCTAAATAAAATTTTTTAAAGTACATTTCTAACCCAACACATTTTTAAACTAAAGAGTAACTTCCTTGCAGTTTCTTTCTACCACAATTTCTCATCATTTTTTTTTCTGGCAGAGCATGGAAACTAATTCAGGGGTGCAAGAGTTAAGCTTTTCTTGGCTTTGTCGAAGATTTCTTAGCGCTTCATTTGTATGCAGGTCAAGCACCTTCACAACATGGACAAATTATATTGTTAATTATATTTTTAAATTAATTTTTTTCAAATATGCCATAGGTTCGTTCATAAACTTTCTGTAAGAGACTGTAAGAGCACATCTAATTAGGTGGACAAACTGTAAGAACACAACACAGGTGGATGAACACAACTAAGGTAGACAAACTGTAAGAACACAACAAAGGTGGATGAACACAACTAAGGTAGACAAACTGTAAGAACACAGCTAAGGTAGACAAACTGTAAGAACACAGCTAAGGTGGACAAACTGTAAGAACACAGCTAAGTTGGACAAACTGTAAGAACACAGCTAAGGTAGACAAACTGTAAGAACACAACTAAGGTAGACAAACTGTAAGAACACAACTAAGGTAGACAAACTGTAAGAACACAACTAAGGTAGACAAACTGTAAGAACACAGCTAAGGTAGACAAACTGTAAGAACACAGCTAAGGTAGACAAACTGTAAGAACACAACTAAGGTGGACAAACTGTAAGAACACAACTAAGTTGGACAAACTGTAAGAACACAACTAAGGTGGACAAACTGTAAGAACACAACTAAGTTGGACAAACTGTAAGAACACAACTAAGGTGGACAAACTGTTAGAACACAACTAAGGTAGACAAACTGTAAGAACACAGCTAAGGTAGACAAACTGTAAGAACACAACTAAGGTGGACAAACTGTAAGAACACAACTAAGGTGGACAAACTGTAAGAACACAACTAAGGTGGACAAACTGTAAGAACACAACTAAGTTGGACAAACTGTAAGAACACAACTAAGGTGGACAAACTGTAAGAACACAACTAAGTTGGACAAACTGTAAGAACACAACTAAGGTGGACAAACTGTAAGAAACAACTAAGGTGGACAAACTGTAAGAACACAACTAAGTTGGACAAACTGTAAGAACACAACTAAGGTGGACAAACTGTAAGAACAACTAAGTTGGACAAACTGTAAGAACACAACTAAGTTGGACAAACTGTAAGAACACAACTAAGGTAGACAAACTGTAAGAACACAACTAAGTTGGACAAACTGTAAGAACACCACTAAGGTAGACAAACTGTAAGAACACAACTAAGTTGGACAACTGTAAGAACACAACTAAGGTAGACAAACTGTAAGAACACAACTAAGTTGGACAAACTGTAAGAACACAACTAAGGTAGACAAACTGTAAGAACACAACTAAGTTGGACAAACTGTAAGAACACAACTAAGGTGGACAAACGTAAGACACAACTAAGTTGGACAAACTGTAAGAACACAACTAAGGTGGACAAACTGTAAGAACACAACTAAGTTGGACAAACTGTAAGAACACAACTAAGGTGGACAAACTGTAAGAACACAACTAAGGTGGACAAACTGTAAGAACACAACTAAGGTGGACAAACTGTAAGAACACAACTAAGGTGGACAAACTGTAAGAACACAACTAAGTTGGACAAACTGTAAGAACACAACTAAGTTGGACAAACTGTAAGAACACAACTAAGGTAGACAAACTGTAAGAACACAACTAAGTTGGACAAACTGTAAGAACACAACTAAGGTGGACAAACTGTAAGAACACAACTAAGTTGGACAAACTGTAAGAACACAACTAAGGTGGACAAACTGTAAGAACACAACTAAGGTGGACAAACTGTAAGAACACAACTAAGTTGGACAAACTGTAAGAACACAACTAAGGTGGACAAACTGTAAGAACACAACTAAGTTGGACAAACTGTAAGAACACAACTAAGTTGGACAAACTGTAAGAACACAACTAAGGTAGACAAACTGTAAGAACACAACTAAGTTGGACAAACTGTAAGAACACAACTAAGGTAGACAAACTGTAAGAACACAACTAAGTTGGACAAACTGTAAGAACACAACTAAGGTAGACAAACTGTAAGAACACAACTAAGTTGGACAAACTGTAAGAACACAACTAAGGTAGACAAACTGTAAGAACACAACTAAGTTGGACAAACTGTAAGAACACAACTAAGGTGGACAAACTGTAAGAACACAACTAAGTTGGACAAACTGTAAGAACACAACTAAGGTGGACAAACTGTAAGAACACAACTAAGTTGGACAAACTGTAAGAACACAACTAAGGTGGAAAAACTGTAAAAACAAAACTAAGGTGGACAAACTGTAAGAACACAACTAAAGCGGGCAAACCAATGTATAAGCGAAAGAAAACAGTCCTACACTTACGCTGTTGATACAACCGGTGACTAGAGAAACTGTTCAACAGATACACAGCAAGAGTCACTATAGTAACATCTACCTGCTTCGCTATTCTTGTTCTAAGATAAAAGACGCCTTTATAAATAAACTAATATATCAAATGTGCCTGGCCCAGTCTCCTTCCTTCCTTCGTAATACTGAAAGAGGACAAACAGACGTCTAGATATGGCTGGACGGTTTGCTTCATGTAATGGGATATTTAAGTTGTCTGTAATGTAGCAAATGAAGCTATAAATACGCAGAATTCGTACACAAGGGATATAGACTTTAAAAAAAATAAGATAGGTAACGATTTACAGAGCACACGTTTACAACACTGATAAGTGCATTCTTCTGTTCAGTAGAATAGGACGCTTGTCGGCATAGACGATCATGCTTCTTCACTTTGTGTGGTCATTGATTTTATGCAGTAAGATCCATTTTCTGTGCCTTTTTCCCCGATGTTTTCTCTTGACTTCCTTGTCTTTCCTTTCCTCTTTGAGTTTTTCAGTGTGTCAAAGATATAATATGACATGATATGACATGATATGAATTGAATCACTTGCAAAGAGCAGTCATGAATCTCCATAAAGAAGGAGAAACATTATAGGACGTCCGAAAAACAGATTATTTATTAAGCTAACAACATCGCTGAACAAAGGGCAAAATCAACTGCGAAATCACATTCATAGTTTTCACAAACTGCACGTTTCTATATACAATTGATAAAATATTATCTCACCTCAGTAACTGCGGCTCATAACGTTAAATACGGCATTAAAACCTGTTCAGTTTTCTCCAAACTTCGCACCACATAAATATCACTTGTTAACATTCTTTAAAAAATATCACTCGGCGAAAATCATTAGCAAAGAATCTGCGAAGAGGCAAGTGTGTATGACAGCTCGGAGACGGCAAGTTTGGCTTCGGCGGTCACACGCCTCTGTGTTGAGACGGACATCTTCACAAACAAACCCCTGATCATCACAACATCCGCAACAGCGTGGCCGATATCAGTGTTCTACCAACAGAAAGAGCTAGGAGCCATCAATCTGATCAGAGTTTGGTTTTTTTTTTTTATTAAAGAAATATCTTTCCGAGACTTCTGACTCAGTTCAGACCTGGCTGTCGAGTGAAGAGGAGGAGGAGGGGTGGGGGGAGTTGAGTGACAGAAGAGAGGAGTTGGGAGGGTTACCGTTTATAAAGGTGGGCAGGCAAGCGGAGGACGCAATGAATGGGCGATCTGGAGGGTTGAGAATGGGTCAGCAGGCGCTGGGAAGGTTAGACACGCGACTGTAAACGGCTTAGTCTGACAGCCAGATTTGGGGCACTGTCTGCCGATGTCACTGCCCAGGCACCGGCTACGCTACATATTTTTTTTTTTTTAAAAATACAGGCACAGTTTTCGCAAGACGGAGAATCTGCACTCCCTCGAGAACAGCCCGCTGTTCGTAGAGGCCACAGATTGTTGAACTTCTTAAGAGTTAAACAAAAATTTCAGGAAGTTCATATTTCTCGCTCGTAAATTCACTTCAAGCGTGACATCATTATACATGTATGGTAACCTTGAAGTCTAATACAAAAGAACCATCGGCTTTGTCGTCAGGCTTATGTGCCATCATGGGCCAAAACTTCTGCTTTGTTTCCATGCAGTATTTCCTGCACGCGGATTCATCATAAAACAAAGGCGAAAGTGACCCGATCCACATAGTAATACATGCACTGAGAAAGCTAGCATAGTGTCTTGGTAAAGTATGTATGACTGTCTTGTCTTGTCTTCTGTCTCCCTGGAACTATCAGCTGGTGTTCCTTGCAGCCAGTTATGTGAAGATGTTGAGGCAAAGCATCGTGTCGGATTGGGAGCGGGTTATGGTGGATTGTTTCTTTGTTCTCTGAGTAGGAGCTAAAAGCAAGGCGGTGTGCAGACTCCACCACCATGAAGACTTGGGAATCCATGTCCCTTTTGCCAGGCTTTGGGTGGGGGGTACCAATGAAGAGCTGGGACAGTTATGGTTCGCCAACCTTGACCTTAAAATGTCAGATACAGGTCGCTGATTGGCAAATCGGACAGGGTCTTCACCCCCTGTATGTATGATATCAGTCAGTCAGTCAGTCAGTCAGTCAGTCAGTCAGTCAGTCATGTGCATGTCCTTTGCGGAACTTTGCCTCTCTAACAGCTCTCATGTATGATATAGACGTCTCTTTTCAGACGTGAGAGAAAGAACAATAATAAGAGATATGAGAAATGGCTGTGAAGTGAACAGTGGACTCCAAAAGAGAGAGAGAGAGAGAGAGAGAGAGAGAGAGAGGGGGGCAGCATCAAGCCTGGTATTGCAACAAACGCAGACTTGCATCCATCCTCTTATAAACGTCCCCGCCTTGTTGTCCTGGGTAACTCACTCTGGCCGCTACTAAACACATCGCCGTAATCGTCATTTGACACAAGTATCAATCATTCGAGTTCTACAGTATTTTAATACTGGGGGAAAAAAAACTCGAATATTCCGTTTATAAGAATTACCACAATCGATTCCACGCACACAAAACTGAAGTGAATACAAGAGAAAAGTACAGTAACAATTGTTATTTTAAGAAGTTTTCACCGAGTGGATTTATTTTGTCTGTGTCCTTCTTAAAGGTAGAAGGAAGGGAAAGAAGGTAATGGTACCCCTATTCTGCCATGGGCCAAGCATCTCAAGATTTCTTCTCGTACTTTAACACTGCATTTAGTTGGGTTCTTTTGTGACTTAGCCTTTGCTTGTGTGTCCTTGCCGTTTATGATGAGTTCTTTTCTTTTAATTTTCTTTTACTATTAAAACTAACAATCTCTGTAAACTGTTTTCATTTTTGGCTACGAAAAATGCATTTATAGAATTTTGTTCTCGTCTTTTTTTTATATATATAAGTAGGATACCAAATATGATAAATGTTTGATTTCTCTCTTGATATTTCCACTGTACGGTTAGAACAAATCTGTCGCGAGGACGCAAACCTTGTCTTGCTTTATTGGTTGATATTTGTCTATCTTATTTTCTACTCTGCTGGCTGCTGCTTGATTCAAATACGCGTTTTTATTATTATTATTATTAGTAGTAGTAGTAATAGTAGTAGTAGTAATAGTAGTAGTAGTATTCTCAGATCTTTACCGTCAATATTTATATCCTTTGACATTTTCATGATTTCATCATGCTTTTCTTTATCAGCTGCTTTGGTGTAGACAATAAAGCTTACAAATAAGTCTTTCTATACACTTCTTTAAGTTAATCTGTACTTCCAAAGTACTTTAAATCTTTGTGTACTTTTTAAAGTTCTCTCTGCCAGAGTTCTTAGTGCAGCTGCGACATTATGCGTTCCTTGTCTTTCTACAGATCCAAACTTCTCATTGATTCTCATCTCTGCTCTGCATCTAGTTCTCCTCCTAATGGTTATCAACAAACCATGTTCATGTGAAACGACATGAAAGGCTAATTATTCTGAAGTCTTGAAGCTCATCTGCCCCTGTCGTCTTTGACAAAGTATGAAGGTGGATTTTAACAGTTCATTAAGTATATAGCCGCTGTCATTTCTTTTGTTATGCAGTCAGACACACACCTACATTTTTTGTAATAAAAAATTATATACTCGTACATATATATCCAATAACTTACCCCCCCCCCCCCATTCCTTCCAGTCTTGTTACTCTTTTTTTTTCCACTCCACCATTCAACCTCTTTCATGTCTAAAAATCATTCCCCCTCCACCCAACTCTCTGGACCCTGCAGAACTGGACCTCACTGATACACGGACGAGACAGGAAGAAACACAAATACGAAAGTCGTCAGTGTGCCAGGGCAAAGCATATATACTTTATATGCACGCATTTATACGAAGGCAGACATACGGAGCCAGTGAGGGCGATCAAGAGGAAGACGGCCACTGCTGGCCTCTTCTTTGTGAAAACAAAGACTGGATTCACTGACGCTGTAGAGGCGAAGGTGAAATAGCTCAGTGAAAGGGAAAGAAAGAAGAAAAATTGTCTGAGAGTTAGTTTATCTGCAACTGTTTGGCGTCCCGAATGGGCGATGATGCCGCTCTCTAACATATAACCCCTGAGGAATTATAAGATATCCAAAGCGGATTTACTGTTGTCTTGTAAATAATGTCTGTAATGGAATTCATCATCATCATCATCATCATCATTTCGTGCCGTCTCCCCATGGAAGGTTGGCTGCAATGAATCTCCACTCTGCTCTGTTTCTTGTCTTCTTAGAACACTCGACGAAACTTGACCTTGATGTTGTCCACCCATCTATATCGCTGTCGTCCTCTTGTTCTAATTCCAACAATCATGGTTAACTCCCCTGATAATTGATTAGCATGCCTAAGTCAAAGTAGTAGGTGTGAACTTTGGTCCCTGATCAAAAAAGTTATCACAGGGTCAACATCTTGACTAATGGCACTGTCTTTGTTCAAAATCTTGACTAATGAAATTTCTTTGTTCAACATTTTGACTAATGGCATGTCTCTGTTCAACATCTTGACTAATGGCATGTCTTTATTCAACATCTTGAACAATGATATATTTTTGTTCAACATCTTGATTAATGACATATCTTTGTTCAACATCTTGACTAATGGCATATCTTTGTACAACATCTTGACTAATGGCACATCTTTGTACAACATCTTGACTAATAGCATATCTTTGTTCAGCATCTTGACTAATGACATTTGTCAGTCAGAGATAGACATCTTGACCGCCACACCTTTTCCAGACCGCTCCTGGGCGAACAACGTTAAACATCCGTTCAGGTTTCAAGTTTCGATCCTCTCTGTCAGCTCATTTTGTTACTCTTTATACACTCAGCTGAAGCTATCCGTTGTCTTCTCTCTAAGCCGTCATCTGTTTCTTTCCAGTTCAAATTGTAATTTGTTTTGATTTTTAAAACTCGGTTCTTCCTTAATGTTTGTTCAAGGTGTCTTGTTTGAATTAATTAAATGACATCCTTTCATCCTTTCACTGGCTTTTGCCAGACATCTTCTACAGGCAACTGTTCATCACAGAGATGATGGTGGTGAGTTTTTTTTTTTTTAGAGTCTTTTGAAACGTTCTGAATGTTTTGATTTCAATGCCAACATCGAATCCTAGAATACTTTCCGCCGGACACCTCACGACAGAAGTTTCTGGAGCACCAACGTACACACCGTCTCAGCTCTCTATATCCACATTCCCCCACCAGTAGCACGCAAAGTCATCATAAATCTCCTATACTGTAGACTAATCGACTTTAATTTGGTTTACTCTGAACTCTTTGTTCTGTCTGAAAAGTTTAAGACAGTGGGCCACATATTAAGCTTGATTAGCTTGGATGGAGAGTGGCGTATGATTAATTATATACGGGGGGGGGGGGACTGGGGGAGGTGTGGAAGGTTGGGGGAGGGGGGGGGAAGAAGGTCTTTCGAGCTAATTTACTTAAGACGTTCACATGGGAGCGAATCATGGACAATAGGCAGGTCTGTACAAAAATCATTGGAAGCAGCAGAAATGTGGTTTATTAGAAGAATGTTGCGAATTCCCTGGACATCAAAAATAACTAATGAAGAATGTGTGAGAAGAGCTGGAGAGACAAAAAAAATCTTGTAGAAAAAATAAGAGAGAGAGAGACAGAGAGAGAGAGAGAGAGAATGTACTTTCATAGGACATGCAATGGGAAGAGGGGGGCACTGAAAATATTATAACAATAGGAAAAATAGACGGCAGAAGATCCAGAGAAAGACCAAGAGAAATGATACTGGACAGTCTGACGGGATGGTGTGAGAGGAGGTCACCAGCTGAACTGATGGCCCGCATGAAGGATCGAGTACTCTGGAGAACCATAATAGCCAACGCCAGTCGGCACGGCACCTGATGATGGTGATGATGTTCACACGGGAGCAAAGACGAAAATGTGCTAGAATGACGGGATAATTATCGAAGCCTGACAAGAGTCAATCTCACTCCCTCTGTCGTGTTCCTAGTAATAGGCTATTGTGCTACGGTAGTCTGGCTAATGTTGTGCAGTTCATTGTGATCCCCATGATGACACAGTTTGCTGAAAAACTGGTTTCCAGAGGCCACCTAGGGTCTCCATCCTAACTACCGTAACCCACTCTTCATCCGACACCATGCTTGTGGTTTTTAGCAAAGCACAGATGAGGATGAAAAAAAAAAAGAACTCGATATTCCAGAGAGATTTGAATAAGAAGAAAACTTTTAATAAGAATCGCTCTTACAATGGGGTCCACAGATACTGCAAGGAGCTGACAACATCAAGGCTGGTACAGCTCGGTGTCTCGTTCTTTCAGTTGTTGTCTGAGACAAGTTTTTGAGTCTTGTTGGAGACCTAATTCCCTGACCTTTAGATTCCTGCCCATCTTTGTCGATGTTAAGTCCGTAAAGCAACATATTGGTCTTTAACTCTTTCATATCAAAACAACATTGGCCATGCTGGTAGATATTCCACCTACGCGAATCGGTCCGCAGAGCTATATCTAGGCAAAGTCTAAATAAAATGAAAAGTTTCGCATTTCTAACCAAACTCATATTTTTAAATTACATACTAACATCCTTTCAGTTTCTTTGCACTAAAATTTCTCAACAAGATTTATTCTGTTAGAGCACGGAAATTAGATTAGGAGTGAAATAGTTAATAAATATAAATCTGTTTAAAAAAAACATCTTCACTACTTCTAAATGATTACTGTATTACGTGTTGTTGTTAGAAAAAATATGCGAACCGAACAGTATTAACAAGTTTTTTTTATATATAAAAGCTAGCGACGATTATTGACTGTCATGACTTCTTCAAGTCCCGATTACCTGTAAGATTATGAGACTGACATCTATTGTATATGCTAAAAAAGGTAAAAGTAAAGGTAAACCTCTCATGCCTTAGAGGCACATAGGGATATGGTGTTTGTATCCTCATTTAGCTATTACAGCAGTCACCTGGAATGTCCGGTTGTTTATTCTCAGAAATCATATTTTATTAACTCTTTTACACTTCTTCTTCTTCTTCTGCGTTCGAAGTTGTTGGTCACATCAGATCTTGATCCCTGTTGACAAGGCAAAGCCCGCAGTCCTCTCCAGATCATGACAGGGCTCCTATCAGGGTCTGGAGAGGACTGCGGTCTTTTGCCCCAAGCTTGTGTCTTCTGGCCATGTCTCACGCCTCAGGTCTGCATGGTTTGCACAATCTTGAAGGATATGTTCTGGAGTCTGGACTCCACTGCCACATCAACACTCGTCTGTGTGAGATATTTTAAGTCGATATAGGTGGCTTAATGGTGGCCTGTTCTTAGGCGGAAGAGAATGGTTTGTTGATATCTTTGTAGTTGGTGTATTGGATCGTTGTAACATTTCGTTGCTTTTTTCTATTCAGATCTGCACTGGTTACGGATTGTAGTTTTCGCCTCTTGGTTGTTTACTGGATGATGTGTTTGATCTTGATTGCTGCCAGCTTTGGATAGGCTTTCAGCTATTTCATTGCCAGCTATTCCACAGTGGGATGGTACCCATTGTAGGGCAACGGTTTTTGACAGTGTAAGGTGCTTCGGTTCTGTTGTGGTTTCCTGTATGTTTGCCTGTGGGTTCTTTGTTGTTTTTAGATAATCTAGAAGTGCCTTGTAATCTATGAAGAAGGCTATTTTGTGTATTGTGTGCTGGTTTTCTGCTTTAAGTGTTCTGAGGGCTTCGAGGAGGGCTGTTGTTTCTGCCCTGTAGTTAGAGGAAATCTTTCCTGTCGCGAAGGCCTTTTTAGTTTTCCTCCCATCTGTGTATCTTATGTAAACGTCCCCAACTCCATTTTTTGCTGATTTTTCTGCAGACCATATGTGTCCATTCAGCTGGGTTGTATTTGCTGTCAATGAACTGCGTTGTATTTGCTGTTAATCAGCTCCTTGGTTAGTGTCCTCATCTGAAGTGTTGTTAGGTATTCCTTTTTGTGTATGTCTGTTACACTAATCACGTCTTGTTTCTTGTAACTAGCTGCTCAATACCAACACTCAGTTTAGACCTGCCTTTCTTCACACTGTTTCATGAGAATAAACAATTAGCAAAGTTGAAAACAGAAGTCGCTTGAGCAAAAAAAAAAAAAAAGATACATTGCAACACAAAATATTTTGTTCCTATTTACAAACCAAATAACTAGAAAAATCCGCCCTAAGGAAACCAGCTCAAAATAACGGGATGGTGGATAGCTTCCAAACAGAGCCAAGACATCGATCTGCATTAAAACCATTGTTTTAAGATTAAAAGAGCTGTTATTATTATCTTTGCATCACGTTCCCTTTAGTTGATTTATATGGCTCTTTAATGCAGAGGGAAGCGACAGAAGAGAAAAGAAGAACCTTAAAACAAAGGTAGCTTATCGAAAGATAAAACAAAGAGCCGCATGTGGTCCACGGACCATGGTTTGCCTACTAAATTTCTAAACTAATTAAGACACAATTTTTTAAAACATTGCCCCCCCCCCCTTCCTCATGACTAGCCTGTATTCAGACCCGCCCCCTCCCCCTCTTCTCACAAATGTTGATCACCAAATTTTATGAAAACTTTACAATTCCAGGATCGTGCTCTCTTGCCCTGTGGTGCTGGCCTCTTCGCGGGTTCTCGACCCCGAAAATGCAAATTCTTAAGACAAAAATTAAATTGATTCTCCGCGCCAATTTCAGTACTAGACGGAAGTGAGTTCAGAATTTTCAGTCCCAGGTCCCAGAAGCTCTCCTCCAGGACTAGTCTCACATCCAAATATTTAAGTAGTTTAAGTTTTAACAAAATGAGAGTGCAACTGGGAAACAGAGAGAGAGGGAGAGAGAGAATGAGAGTGGAAGAGAGAGAAAAGAGAGAAAATGAAGGAGCAAATTAAGAGGGGTATGAGAATAATGAGGCAAAAATTCGATAAGGCAGTTTTTTTAAGACAAGCAGTAAGAAAAAAAAACACGACCGACTCAGAGAGAGAGAGAGAGACAGACAGACAGAGAGAGACACAGAGAGAGAAAGAGAGAGAGACAGAGAGAGACAGAGAGAGAAAGAGAGAGAGACAGAGAGAGAAAGAGAGAGAAAGAGAGACAGAGAGACAGAGAGAGAAAGAGAGAGAGACAGAGAGAGAAAGAGAGACAGACAGAGAGAGAGAAGAGAGAGAGACACAGAGAGAGAAAGAGAGAGACAGACAGAGAGAGCGAAGAGAGAAGAGAGCGAAGAGAGAGAAGAGAGAGAGACAGAGAGAGAGAAAGAGAGAGAGACAGAGAGAGACAGAGAAAGAGGACGAGAGAGAAAGAGAAAGAGAGAGACAGACAGAGAGAGAGAAAGAGAGAGAGACAGAAAGAGAGAGAAAGAGAGAGACAGACAGAGAGAGAAAGAGACAGAGACAGAGAGAGAGAAAGAGAGAGAGAAAGAGAGAGAGAAAGAGAAAGAGAGAGAAAGAGAGAGAGAAAGAGAGAGAGAAAGAGAGACAGAGAGAGAGACAGAGAGAGAAAGAGGAGACAGAGAGAGACAGAGAGAGAGAAAGAGAGAAAGAGAGAGAGACAGAGAGAGAGAAAGAGAGAGAGAGACAGAGAGACAGAGGCAGAGAGAGAGAGTAACGAAAGTAAATGGATTTATTAAACCTGACAGTATAAACAAACTTTATTATAAAGAGTTTAAAATTGACTGTTTCGACTCCTAGCTGTTTAAAATTCTGCTATCGCTTTAATGTTCCCCCTCCTCACCTTTTTTTAATGCTTCTGAAGATCTCCTTTATCGGTAGCGAGACACACACGAGGCTCATGCTGAAAGTCGTGAACAAAAATTTGTTAAAAATCAGAATTTATAAATAAAGAAAATATAAATGTATCACCTAAAACTGTATGTTTTGCACTTCATGTAGAAGTCTCATGACGTCGCCATCATATGTCACGTGAACACGTGAAGCATAAACAATATGGCCGGTGCTGAAGTTTCGTTTTGTCAACGAGGTGTTATTGAGTTCCTCGTTAAAGAGGAAATCCCCGCTGATGAAATTCACCAAATACTTCAACTTGCTTGTTGAGATGTGTGTATGGGTGCTAGCAATGTTAGGAGGTGGGTGAAGCATTTCAAAGATGGAAACATGAGCATCCAAGATATGCCTCGCAGCGGTCTCCCTTGAACTGCCTCCATTGAGCGTAACGTGGAAAAGGTAGACGACATCATTACAGAAGACAGACACGTCACAGTGTCTGAAATCGCTGTAAATCTTGGAATAGGACACGATGCAGTATAGGAAATGATTGAAACCATAGGCTATAGAAAAGTTTGTGCCAGCTGGGTCCCATAGGAGAGAACGTCCAGAAAGCAGTGCGTCTGTGCCGTCGGTCAGTTGGAAAGGAATTCTACCAGGAGGGTATTTTCAAACTTGCAGAGAGATGGGAAAACTGTGTACAGAGAAATGGAGATTGCGTTGAAAAGTGAAGAAAAGGATGCAGATTAAGCTGATATATTTATATTTTCTCTATAAATTCTGATATTTAAAAAAAAATGTTGCTCACGACTTTCGGTACGACCCATGTACATTCATACACAGACCACACATACAGAGAGAGAGAGAGAGAGACAGACAGACAGACAGACAGACAGAAAGACAGACAGAGATTAATTATAAAACTCATCCGGAAAAAAGCCAATTTCTTTCCTTCACAAGAAGTAAACAAAGATGCCTAAAACATCTGCTAGGCAATCAGTGTTGGTGAACCAGCCATTGTTATAGCCTTATTATACCTAAAGAATTTCTGTCACTTTGAAGGGCTAGACACGGCCAGAAAATGTCTGTTGTGTTTCTGTATATCCTAGTCATTTAAAACTCGATATTTATATATATTAGTTTTATATTTTAAAAACGTTTTTGTCTCCGTTACGTAAGCATCATTTTTAACTCTGGTATAAATAAGTAAACTATAAGAAATCAATACTAACCGATATTTCTTTCTTGTAATATTTATAAGCTGGACTGTCATTATTTGTTCACGTGCTTTCTTGTTCAGTTATATACTTTTGAGAGACTATCACTGGGTATGAAAGAAAAAAGACTGAGTAGAAAGAAACGAACTGAGGAAATACATTCGAGAAGATAAATCGTCTTTCTTCACTGTATTATACTTTATCTTCCACTCCTTTTACTGTACTTTACTTTATTATTCCACTCACTTTACTGTACTTTACTTTATTATTCCACTCACTTTACTGTACTTTACTTTATTATTCCACTCACTTTACTGTACTTTACTTTATTCTTCCACTCACTTTACTGTACTTTACGTTATTATTCCACTCACTTTACTGTACTTTACTTTACTTTATTATTCCACTCACTTTACTGTACTTTACTTTACTTTATTATTCCACTCACTTTACTTTATTATTCCACTCACTTTACTGTACTTTACTTTATTATTCCACTCACTTTACTGTACTTTACTTTATTATTCCACTCACTTTACTGTACTTTACTTTATTATTCCACTCACTTTACTGTACTTTACTTTATTCTTCCACTTGTACAGTAAGGGGAGATGCAGTTGATGTTTTTCGGTCATATGAGTAGCCTCCGTGAAGTTCAGTTCGTGAGTGTTTCTATAACTCCATCTATCCATCTTCTCCAGGGTCTTCCTCTTGATCTGTGTCCTGTAGTTCTTTGGTTGAAGGCCCTCGTGGCTGAGCTGTATATGCGTCTTTCTCATTAAGTGGCCAAACCACTTAATTCTTTGTTTCTCCGTACATTGTATGCACGATGTAGCTCCTACCCCTTGTATTTCTTTTCTTATCACTCAAACCGTGAAATTGGTAAATATTGAAACAGCATTGTGAAAGTACAGGGGACTAATAAAGTGGAAAAGACAGGGGGAGCCGGAGAGAGAGTGTGTGTGTCAGAGAGAGAGAGAGAGAGAATGAATGAATGAATGAATAATCTTTATTTTTAAAGGGTAAAGAATTGGGCATGCAGGCCCATATTACATTCTGCCCTTCATCACTCTGTCTTTCATTCTTCCTACACACTTGATTTAATACAAATATACAAATTAAATTAGGAAAAAAAAAATAAAGAGATAGAGAGAGAGTTGTGTGTGAGAGAGAGTGAGAGTTGTGTGTGAGAGAGTGAGAGAGAGTTATGTGTGAGTGTTGTGTGTGTGTAAGAGAGAGAGAGAGAGGAAGTCCGTGAGATAATACAGGTGAAAGCGAAACAAAAAGTCAGCGAGTAGTAGGTCGAGAACAGATGAAGCCCAAGCCTATCAAACAACACAGCAGAACAAAAGAAACAAATCACAGTCATCGCCTGGAGACTGAAAGTGAGGGAAAAGAGGATAACTAAAGAGGAAGAGAGAGAGGGAAACTAGCTAAAGGCGAAAAAAAAAACTGAAGTGACGCACATAAAGCCCTCGTGACAGGGGCTGGGGCAACTTTGAAGATGACTAAGTTAATGAAATCTAATGCACTTGTGGAGAGGGGAAAAAAATGAGTTTGGCGACCCCATTCTGAGAGAGGGGAGCATGGGTCTGTCAGCGTTTGATGAGCAGCTACAACAAGCAATGATTTCTTTCCTAACCTTGCATGCTTCTACATCTCATATTACCATTACAGCCTGTTAACCCACTTTTGGTTCAGTGGCCAAGGCGTGAGACTTGTGTGTGCACGAGAAAAGCGAGTGAAAGTATAAGACGGTGACCATTTCTTGTCTTCCATGAGACAGACGTCAATACGTCACTACGTCTACCAGTGGTTCTCAGCCGGGCCACAGGTGGCTCCACGGAGAGGAATTTCACGTCTAAGGGGATGAATTTTTCCAAGGGTAGATTTTTTTTTTCACCGTAAAGAAAAGGTAAAATTCCCGTTTCCATGCCATTAAGGCATATTGGGGAATACGGTGTTAGGTCCGTATTTTCCATGACCTTCGGCACATGAAAGTGTGATGTAGTCAGTATCACGCCTGGCCGCTTTACCTTCCCAGATTTCTCTGGAACCCATTTTTAGAGGCTGAGTGAACCACGGGGCCCTTTTCAGTGTGTACCAGAAAAAAAATCAAATTGCTAGGACTGAACCCGGTACCACCGGATTAGTAAACCAAGCACCTAACCACTCAGCCTACCAGGCCGCAAAGAAATGGTACGGTGATTTACTTTATAGATGAGGATTCGGGACAGCATGACTTGAAAAGAGATGATTGGAGTCTGGGACGTTGGAAAACACTGTGATGGAACAACGATTATGCAGTATAGTTGTGGCACCCACTTGATGACTGCAGCCATTCCATTTACCTTATCTTCTACATCTTGTGACATGGCCATCCAATCTAAATGATCGCCGTCTGCTTAATAATTGCCATCGACGGTGCTCGTTCAAAGATTATCACTTTCAGTATGGTATAGCAAATTTCGTTTGTCATTCTCTGTATGAGACTTCCTCATAAGCTCCCAAGCTTCTGCTTTCTCCTGTTTGTCATTCTCTGTATGGGACTTCCTCAAAAGCTCCCGCCTTCTCCTGTTTGTCATTCTCTGTATGAGACTTCCTCAAAAGGTCCCGCCTTCTCCTGTTTGTCATTCCCTATATGAGACTTCGTCAAAAGCTCCCAAGTTCTCCTGTTTATCATTATCTGTATGAGATTTCCTCAAAACCTCCCGCCTTCTCCTGTTTGTCATTCTCTATTTGAGACTTCCTCAAAAGCTCCCAAGCTCCCGCCTTCTCCTGTTTGTCATTCTCTATATGAGACTTCCTCAAAAGTTCCCGTCTTCTCCTGTTTGTCATTCTCTATATGAGACTTCCTCCAAAAGCTCCTGCTTTCTCCTGTTTGTCATTTTCTGTATGAGACTTCCTCAAAAGCCCCCAAGCTCTCGCCTTCTCCTGTTTATCATTCTCCGTATGGGACTTCCTCAAAAGCTCCCGCCTTCTCCTATTTGTCATTCTCTATATGAGACTTCCTCAAAAGCTCCCGCCTTCTCTTGTTTGTCATTCTCTGTATGAGACTTCATTAAAAGCTCCCAAGGTCCCGCCTTCTCCTGTTTGTCATTCTCTATATGGGACTTCCTCAAAAGCTCCCGCCTTCTCTTGTTTGTCATTCTCTGTATGAGACTTCATTAAAAGCTCCCAAGGTCCCGCCTTCTCTTGTTTGTCATTCTCTGTATGAGACTTCATTAAAAGCTCCCAAGGTCCCGCCTTCTCTTGTTTGTCATTCTCTGTATGAGACTTCATTAAAAGCTCCCAAGGTCCCGCCTTCTCTTGTTTGTCATTCTCTGTATGAGACTTCATTAAAAGCTCCCAAGGTCCCGCCTTCTCCTGTTTGCCATTCTATGTATGGGGCTTCCTCAGAAGCTCCCGCCTTCTCCTGTTTGTCATTCTCTGTATGAGACTTCATTAAAAGCTCCCAAGGTACCGCCTTCTCCTGTTTGTCATTCTCTGTATGAGACTTCCTCAAAAGCTCCCACCTTCTCCTGTTCACCCTCCTGATTAGCCATTCTGTTTCTATCCACTGCAGGAACCCCTTAAAACAGGGATAAGTGATCTGGGCCCCGGAGCCATGACTTACTGGGCCTGACGAGAATGACGATGATGATGATGATGATGAAGATAGACAGAGGTGTATGGTTCAGTTTTTTTTTAAAGAAGAAAGAAAGAAAGAGTGGGGAAAACAAACATGAACGAGCGGCAGAAATAAACTGAACACGTACAGTTGAAGACCTTACAACAATCCAGTATTTCGGCAAAATGCCTTCTCAAGGACCACATACAGAAGAACACGAGCGCACACACACACTTACTCTTAGCTCTTTTGGTACACTACTTGTAAGAAAGACGGACACAAAATTAGATGAATGTGATAACGATAAATATGATGATAATAACGATAACTATGATGATGATACTGATGGTGATTATTATAGTTATTATTACGATTATCACTATTATTATAGTTTTTCGTATATGCGTGTATGTGTATTCACATAAGACTTTGAAACATGAAACCTTATCCTCACCATTTAAGTAACAAACAAACAAACAAACAAAAATGAAGGACACTGCTAAATAGAGACTGTCTGAAATCGCATTTCATTATATATTTTTATTTAACTCTCATCTATTTTGCACTTTAATATTCGCATGAATGCTAAAAAACGAAGTGGATTTTTAAAAAAAAACAAACTATTAATTAGATTGAGTAAATAATATTACCTACTCCTTTTTAACTATCGCTCTTGGCTGTAGCAAGCCTTATGAGAATTCTGAGTATCAGAAAGTATTCCAGTATCGAAAATTGTTTTGTCTAAGATGTTTTTGATAAAGGATTTTTAAAAGTTTATAGTTTAAGGGTGCTTTTTTTTTAAATAAAAGAAGTAAACAGAACAAAATACAAGGATAGCAGACATAAAAATATGACTTGAAAACTTACATCACAAACTAGAGAAAATTACTCTTGTGTCTGTCTACAGCAGTCACACAGAAAAAAACTAGGAAAGGTTAGCTAGCCGGGATTACGGCAAAGTATTTGTACGACAGAACAAAATTATAAATAATAATACGCTGCTACAGAGATTAAAACATAGAATACAACTATTTTTTAAAAAATGAAACCTTAACTGTCTCTACAAATTGAAAAAAAAATGGAGGACAGAACAAAATAAACAAGAGAAGGATGGGGAAAATTTTTTAAAAATAATTAAACATTTTCAAAAACATTTATTTGGAAGATAGAAATCGATGGAAAAAAACGGACAGTATAAATAAAATTGAAAATAATAATCAGTAAAACAGCCTTTCTCTGCCTCCAGCTTTTAATCAGCTTTTTTTTTTTTTAAAGAAAGCTGAAAAACTATAGCCAAGTGTCAAATACAGATGTGACTCTATTTTAAACCTTGCAAAACGGTTTACTTATGCAGATTAGTCTTTATCTAGTTGTAAGTGACGAGAACGTCGAAGATATCCTGGTAAGATGAACCAAGAGGGACGACATGTCACAAGAAAGGGAATGATTCACATGTGAAGGAGACACGGGAATTAGTGAAATCTTACATCTTTCATCCTTCCCGTGCTGTTAAACGTCACAAAGGGCTCGCATAGTTGTTTGCCGAGTTTTCCTGTTCTCGGCGAGTCTTTCAACTTCATCAAGGGATGTTATGCCCACTAAACTGGCTTCTCTTAACAATGCCCTATTTAATGTTTCACGTGGTCGACCTCTTTTTCTTCGGCCTGTTGTGCTCCATTTAATAGCTTGTTTTGGTAGAGAGAGAGAGAGAGAGAGAGGAGAGAGAGAGATATTTAAAGAAAATAACAAATGTTCATGTGCATCCACGGAGAGAAAGAGAAGGCAATGTCAAAACAATTTCATGCACATTTCCAGAGTGAGAGGAAGTATAGGAGAGGAAGAAAAAGAGAGCACTTGAAAGAGAGAGAGAGAGAGAGAGAGAGAGAGAGGGAGAGCGAGAGAGAGGAAGTACTGCAAGAAAGTACACTTTTTGAGATAGGAAAGGAAATAATACCAACTATTCTTTTTTTTTTTTTGATTTGGAAGGAAATAAATAAAGCACACACACACACACACGTGTCACATAATGACAGCAACAAACATCACTCCTATGAGTTTTTACAGTTGCACAGTGCAGGGTCCTGACAGACCACTTACTGAGTCTCACACACACACACACACACATGCACGCACGCACGCACGCACGCATGCACGCACATCTTCTCTGAGTGTTTCTATTATACTATTACTAAGTCTCACACACTTCACTACAATATTTACTACCACTACAAATTACTAGCACTACAACTACTACAAGTACTGCTGCTGCTGCTACTACTACTACTACTACTACTTCTACTACTACTACTATTACTAAAGCTGTTGCTACTGCTTTTACTACTAACACTACTACTACTACTACTACTACTACTAAAGCTGCTGCTACTGCTTTTACTACTAACACTACTACTACTCCTACTGCTACTACTACTATTACTAGTACTACTACTACTAATACTACTACTGCTATTAATACAATTATTATTTAAACTACTGCTGTTACCAGTATTCTACTGCGGTCACTATCTACTGTGCTACTCTCTCTCTCCCCCCTCTCTCTCTCTCTCTCTCTTCATCTTAAGCTATCAAGTACCAGATCCTGTTAACTAAATCTGTAACCCGCTCCCCCTTCAAATGACTCCGACTTGAATCTTACGACTAAGCCAGGTTTTACAGCATTTCCATACATAAAACAGTATAATAACACCAAAAAAAACGATGTTTATAATAAAATTAGAACACAATAATACTCGCATTATTACTATATTCTTCCGCCCTTTCTAACACACGGCGCAACCACTACCCACGTGGCCAGGTTTGGTACATCCACCAGCCGTCGCCACATTTTGAGTACGCCACATGCAACTCATCCAAATCCACACCTTAAAAAAGATAATAATAACAAAGCTCCATATTATTTTGTCACAAGATACCTGTGACAATGGACGCCTGTTTTGTTTTGTTTTTTATCCGTATTTTATAGTGTGCAATAAACAGTATAATACAAAAGGCATGTATTGCAACTTTTTCAGCTGTGACAACAAACAAAAACGAGATCCTAATATGTCTACCAACAGGCAAGCTGGAGACAGCGTTTGCTTAAACATTCAACTAATGGATGCCTTTTAAACGCACCGAGTTTTTTTTTTTTTTTAGTTTGTTGGTGCTCAAGTTCTGTTACAGATCATTAACAAAACAATGCGCCTCCCCTCCCTCCCCCCTCCCGTGATTTTATATCGTAAAAATGAATGAAATTCTAAGTATGAACGAGTAATTGAAACAAACAAAGACAAGATTTGCATAAAAGATTTCATGAAAGGAAGAACGCGGTAACCGAGGCGGAACACCTGCCTGCCGTGAGAACTGAGACCTTCTGTGCTGCTCCTGTACCGACTTCCCATCAACGTGAGCAACGCGCAAAACATGACTGAAGTGGTTCCCAGGTACGCAACGCGCATTCAGATGTGAGCGGTTGTAATAACGGCAATTTACTGCTTCACTAGCGCGTGTGTGGCTTGCATCCAGGGAGAATTAACCACAGTTCGCATGGTCAACTCTTGTTTTTGCTCTTTCTTTCCCAGACCTTCTGGGCTGGATTTCCAGTCCTCAGGGGTCGACCTGCCAAGCACTTGATTTAAACTAGGCACGTGTGTCAGTTGTGCCTTTGCACATTCATCGAATACAATGACGGACAGGGCTCTTTATATTCCAGGCGCATGAGCTTGACACAAAATAAAACAATGGCAACCCGGTTTTAACTTTGGCTTCCCAGAATGCACTTCCAGTCTTCGATGAGCTCAAGTTTCGGTTCGTCTTTTCTGTGAGCCATTCACTGGAGCTAGATGAGTTTTGAGTATTGAGAAATCAATTCTTCACATTTATGTGTTACTTGGCTTGATCTGAGTCAAAACGGGGAGGGGGGGGGGGAAATATAACTATTTGAGTATTAATATCAGAGAGAGAGAGAGAGAGAGAGAGAGAGAGAGAGAGAGAACAGATAAACCTTACTTTTTAAGGCTCTGACATTCTCAGCCTTATCTCTGAAATTCTTGTCACAAGCAGTTTAGAACAAAGGTACGCTTACCACAGCATTTTTTTTAAGGGAGAGAGTTAGATGTAGGAGTATACAGAGAAACAAGTGAAAAGAGGGACAGAACACAAGAAACAGAGAACAAAAAGAAAAGGATGTTGAAGGTACCACGGACAATCAAGAAAATCAACGAAGAAGTCTTAAGAGAGGCTGGGATTAAAAGGCAAATTACAGCACAGATCAGAGGCAGACAAGCGAGATTTGTAGGACATTTTCTGAGAAGAGGAAAATTGGAACACATTGTGGCAACTGGAAAAACTGAGGGAAAAAGAGACAGAGGAAGACAGAGAGGAAGTTACTGGGTGGACTGTCAATGTGGCTAGGAAGAAAGTCACCGGCGGATCTCATAATCAAGTCTAAAGACAGGGAACTGTGGAGAGAAATGACCACCTATGCCACGCGGCATGGCACTTGATTGAATGATGAGAGAAAGACATAGCTGTAGCTTTCGAGTTTTTCATGTGTTCAGTTTCGGTCTTATTTGTTGTTTTTGTTTTGTTTTGTTTTTCCTCGCAGGATTTCTCTTCAGCTGGGGTCATGAAGTTCTTCGCTGTGGAGGCCGACTATGGCGACCTGGAAACATAAACAGTGGAAGCCGTATGACGATCTGGAAACATGAAGTTTTTTTAACAGTGGATGCCGCCTGTGATGGCCTAGAAAATAAGTTGTTTTTTTTTTAACAGTGGAGGACGTCTGTGATGACCTAGAAAAGAATTTTTTTTAAAAAGTGGAGGACGTCTGTGATGACCTAGAAAAGATTTTTTTAAACAGTGGAGGACGTCTGTGATGACCTAGAAATGAAGTTATTTTAAACAGTGGATGCCGTTTGTGACGACCTGGAAACATGAAGTTTTTGTTTTTTTTAACAATGGAGGCCGTCTGTGACGACCTGAGAACATGAAGTTTGTTTTTTTTTTTTTTTTAGTGGAGGCCGCCTGTGACGACCTAGGAATATGAAGTTTTGTTTTGTTATTTTTTTAGTGGAAGCCATCTATGACGACCTGGAAACATGAAGTTTTATTTTGTTATTTTTTAGTGGAAGCCATCTATGACGACCTGGGAACATGACGTTTTGTTTTGTTATTTTTTTAGTGGAAGCCGTCTATGACGACCTGGGAACACGAAGTTTTGTTTTGTTATTTTTTTTTTAGTGGAGGCCCTCTGTGATGACCTGGAAACATCACGTTACACAAACAATGAGACAGTGTGGATTTCTATAAAGCCAGGCTGAAGAATCGAAATACTGGTTTCCTACTTCTGGAGGAGGCCATATTAAGATAAGTTCTCCGTTTAGTTATTTGTTTGTCTCGTTGTGCATGTAATCCTCCAAAAAGGCTCAGGCCGAAATATCGGATGTTGCATGTTTTTCATTTACTCATTCTCATACTTTCTATTCGTTTTTTTTCTCACTTTACTCACTTTGTAAAACTACACCATACACCTCTGTCTACCTTTATTATTTAAACCAGTTTTACTGCAGTCGCCATCCCTTTTATCTGTCCTTGGATACCGCAGAGCTGAATTTACAAAACTGGAATACCGAAGACAAAAAAAAAAAAAATCTAAAAGACGTGAAAACAGTGATAACATGTGGTTTGGTATGAATGAATTTCTCATTTTTCTACTTTCACACTTTGGTCTAACTCAGTTCTTTATTACGGACAGTTATCATATGGTTGTTGTGTCTTATTTTCTGAAAAATAATAATGAGTAATGCACATTGTCAGTGTATGAGATGGAGGGGTGGATTCGGGTTATTAGACCAAAAAAAAAAAGAAGAAGAAGAAACGATGAAAGGAAAAATTGCATTCAAAGGAAAAAAAAAACCACAAGCGATATTAGAATTTGAGTAATTCGTTATTTGATCTCGGGGTGGGAGGGGGGAGGGGGGGTCCAGAGGTCATTACGAATAAGAAATTCTTTCATCCCGTTTAGTATTTTTCTGTTTAATCTTTCAATTACAATATATAATTGGTCTTTTGATGTCGTTGTTTACAGTCTTTCTTTCTTTTTTTTTCTTTCTTTTCTTTCTTCCTCTCTTTCTTTCTTCCTTTCTTTCTTTCTTTCTTTCTTTCTTTCTTTCTTTCTTTCTTTCTTTCTTTCTTTCTTTTTCCCTCGTACAGTTACTCTATATTCGCTCATTAATATGTGTATCCGCAGTATCACTTTCATCACAGTCAGGCTGAGCGCAGGAAAGGTAACCAACTTCTGTACTCTCTTTGTTTATTCCTTTTAAACAATGATGCCCAGGATTATGGACAGTATATGGTAATATAAATGAGGCCCCGAAAGAGATGAGGGCTACGAATGCAAGGTGCTGTTGTCGCCGCTAGTTCGGAATTGTATGAAGCCGCACATTCGACGAGTCCTGGCGATTAGTGGAGCGCTGTGTCGGGTCTGGTGTCCATCATAGTCAAGAAGCGCCCCCCCCTCCCTCCTCAACTCTACTGCAGGTTCAGGGCTGGGGTGTTCCGTTTTCGGGCTTCCTACGTGGGAGGAGGGGGGGGGGACGGTCGGTCGGTAACAGATACCAACAAACAAGTTCACGGTGCTACAGATCACCAGCCAACAGTTTCACAGTGCTACAGACCACCATCCAACAGGTTCACGGTGCTACAGATTATCAGCCAACAAGTTTATAGTGCTACAGATCGCCAACCAACAAATTCACAGTGCTACAATTCACCAACCAACAGTTTCTCAGTGCTACAGACCGAAGGCCTGAACTCGGACTCCATATTTCAGCAACCTTATTCGTTGAACTGGCTCACTCTTCTGCCTTCGCTCATTCTCTTTAGCTTTCTCCTGTTCTCCCTTGGTTTCACTCGTTCTCTCCACCTTTCTCCTATTCTCCCTTGGTTTCACTCGCTCTCTCCACCTTTCTCCTATTCTCCCTTGGTTTCACGCGCTCTCTCCACCTTTCTCCTATTCTCCCTTGGTTTCACTCGTTCTCTTTAGCTTTCTCCTGTTCTCCCTTGGTTTCACTCGCTCTCTCCACCTTTCTCCTATTCTCCCTTGGTTTCACTCGCTCTCTCCACCTTTCTCCTATTCTCCCTTGGTTTCATGCGCTCTCTCCACCTTTCTCCTATTCTCCCTTGGTTTCACTCGTTCTCTCCACCTTTCTCCTATTCTCCCTTGGTTTCACTCGTTCTCTCCACCTTTCTCCTATTCTCCCTTGGTTTCACTCGCTCTCTCCAGCTTTCTCCTATTCTCCCTTGGTTTCACTCGTTCTCTCCACCTTTCTCCTATTCTCCCTTGGTTTCACTCGTTCTCTCCACCTTTCTCCTATTCTCCCTTGGTTTCACTCGTTCTCTCCACCTTTCTCCTATTCTCCCTTGGTTTCATTCGCTCTCTCCACCTTTCTCCTATTCTCCCTTGGTTTCATTCGCTCTCTCCAGCTTTCTCCTATTCTCCCTTGGTTTCATTCGCTCTCTCCAGCTTTCTCTTACCGTAAGTGAAAGAAAACAACACGCCTACATTTAGTACCATTTTCCTTTCCTGCCAGTTGCTCTCTCTCTCTCTCTCCCTCTCTCTCTCTCTCTGGCATTCTCTTCGATCCCCTTAGCCGTGAGCTTCTTACACGCCCCTACGAACTTGGGTCTACACATTTAGAATGATTTGTTTAGTGTGTGGCCTGTCCATCTTCCCACACCCCAGCCAACTTTCCATCGTTTCTCTCCCTCTCCCTCCGCCTCCCCACCCAACCCCCCTCGCTCTATGGGGGCTCTAGGCGGGACAATCTCGGCGACAGTTTAAACAAAACTATTAATTACAGATCCCTGTTCCTCTGACTATTCTACTTCTTCCACCCCACAATTCTTACAGCTAGATCTACACCCCAACATATCAATTATTATTACTTACGTTTTGTGCAATTAAAAATTCTCGCTCTTTAAATACACGGCCTTTTCTCTCATTCCAGGCTTTCAAAAGAAGCTGTATTTATTCTTTCGCGCGCCTCCACGTCACGTGACATTTTTTGCATGACGTCACCTTGGTTCTCTTTTATTTTTAGACCGGAAACGTCCCACAAGGAACTATGACCAATCGTTGAAACATTGACATCTCCTGGGACAAGGAACAGGCTCCCCTCCCCACACACAGTTGCTCCAGCTCCAGCCAGTTTGGCCTAATCCCTGTTGCACGCATGCACACAATCACCACCGTCCCTCCTGCCCTCCCCCCCCCCAACCCCAGCTGCACCAAAAGTCTGACAAGACACGCTGCATGTGAATGTTCTTAAAGTGGTAATAAATTATTATTAATCGAAATCACATTTACCTTCCCGTCACTGCTTAAGTAAGCACAGAATCACAACTCTGTTTTCTCCCAACCCCCCCCCCTTTTTTTTTTCTGGATCATGCCCCACCTGAACGGCATTAAAGATTTTGATGTCCATCCCTTGGAACCCACTACCCCCACCCTCACTCCATGCGCAACATAATAGTCAACCAAGTTGTGAAAAAGTATAAAACAAACATGTTCTAATAGATCTCCCCCACCCCCAAATAAAAAATCACCCCCCCCACCCGCGAGTGGCGTTCACCTCACGCTGAGAAACACTGATATAAGTGCAGTTTTAAAAAAGAGCTTTTAAAAAACAAGCCAAGCAAAGACTGCATTTCAAAGAATGAGAAAAATATTAACTAACACATCTTTATCAATGAATGTTAGAAAACGAGTCCTAAAATGCTAAATTGAACCTATCTTGTTATATGGAAGTGAATCATGGACAATAGGCAAGTCTGCACAAAAATCATTGGAAGCAGCAGAAATGTGGTTTATTAGAAGAATGTTGCGAATCCCCTGGACAGCAAAAATAACTAATGAAGAATGTATGAGAAGAGCTGGAGAGACAAAAAAAAAAAAAGCTTGTTAAAAAGATAAGAGAGATACGATGTACTTTCATAGGACATGCAATGAGAAAAGGGGGCATTGAAAATATTATAACAACAGGAAAAATAGAAGGAAGAAGATCAAGAGGAAGACCAAGAGAAATGATACTGGACAGTCTGACGGGATGGTGTGAGAGGAGATCACCAAATGAGCTGATGGCCTGCATGAAGGATCGTGTACTCTGGAGAAGCATAATAGCCAACGCCAGTCGGCACGGCACCTGATGATGATGATGACGATGATTAAAAAACAATTTAAGATCCCAAACGCAACCTGATCAGTCACAGTTAAAACTTCTCAGGCCAGAATATAAACTTTCGCGTTTATGACGAATACAGACGTAACTATTTTACAGCTGTAGGTTTATAACTAAGTTAGAGCTGGAAGTAAATGACGGACATGGTCGGACTTCAAGATGAGCAATCACTATCAAAGAACGTTTAGAGGCTGCATTCGCGCGCTTCCTAGCTTTGTCCAAGTTCAGTGTTTAGTCAAGAGTACAGATCGGTCCGATTAGAAACAATATTCCAAGGAAAGAGAACCGGCACACTTTTCTCTTTGATCTGTCTGTCTGTCTGTCTGTCTGTCTGTCTGTCTGTCTGCCTGTCTGCCCGTCCGTCCGTCCGACTGTCTGTCTGTCTGTCCGTCTGTCTGTCTGTCTGTCTGTCTGTCTTCGCTTATCTGGCCCTGCGTATATATATATATATATATATATATATATATATATATATATATATATATATATTAAAATCATCAAGTTCTATACTTACACCGTCGCTAAACTGGCTTCTCTTTGCCTGGCTGCATCGTCAAAATAGCGATACCACAAAGACACAAATCAGGCATACAAGGTCCGACAATTAAATAATGCGATTAATGACATAAAAAAAAATAAAATAAACAACAGTTGAAGATATACCCCATATTTTATTCAAAGTAAGCAACTTGTATATTGATACAACGAGTTGCATGATCTAACAAACACTGGAACGACCTCTGCAGTTCTTCTGTTGGTATGGCCCTTAAACTCGATGTAACGGCCATTTGGATGTCATCAGCATCGTCAAAGAAGGGTCCTTTCAATTGTAACTTTAATTTTGGGAATAGAAAATAATCGCAGGAGACAAATCTGGGGAATAGGGTGGATGGTTGAGAACACACACTTGTTTTTGGGCCATATATTCCTGTACAGCTATCGCCAGGTGAGCCAGTGCATTATGAAGAAGGAAAAAAAACTGCCAGGTGTTGAATACTTGGGTCGGACTCGGAGAATCCTTTTCAGTAGGCGTTTAAAAATACTTAAATAAACTTCGTCAGTGACAATCTGTCCCTCTGGAATAAATTCTTTGTGAATAACTTCTTTGCTGTCGTAGAAGCACACCAACATTGTCTTCACTTTCGACTTTTGAAGACCATTTTTTTTCCTTTTGGTGATGATGATGACTTCCACTGAGCACTTTGGCGTTTAGTTGTGGGATCATAGCGGAAAATCCATGTTTCATCCTCTAAAACAATCATGTTTAAGAAATCTTTATTTCTGCGACACGTTTTGATGTCTTTTGTACTCATCATGCTGATGTTTTTTTGATCATCAGATAACGAAAGTGGTAGGAACCGGCAAGCAACTTTTTTCTTGCCCAAATCTTCTACTAAAATTTTACGAATAATCTGTCGGTTAACACCAATTTATCTGCCATAATCCTCATAGTCAAACAACGATCTTCATGTATCCGTTCTCTGACATTTGCAATTATTTCTTCATTACGAACAGAAATTGGGCGTCCATGTCTAGTTGCATTTGTAATCATTTTCACGCCACTTTTGAATCCTAAATACCACCTGAATATCTGTGCATGAGATAAACAGTTATCCCCGTAAACTTATCGCATCAATTCAACTGTCTGAATTGTACTTTTTCGGAGTTCTAAACAGAATTTAATGTTAGCTTTTTGCTCCATGCTGATTACGTAACAATGCACCTCTGACTCATCATCATCATCAGGTGCCGTGCCGACTGACGTTGGCTATTATTCTTATCCAGAGTACACGATCCTTCATGCAGGACATCAGCTCAGTTGGTGATCTCCTCTCACACCATCCCGTCAGACTGTCCAGTATCATTTCTCTTGGTCTTCCCATGGCTCTTTTTCCCTCTATATTTCATGTTGTTATAATATTTTCAATGCCCCCTCTTCTCATTGCATGTCCTATGAAAGTACATTGTCTCTCTCTTACTTTTTTCACAAGATTTTTTTTGTCTCTCCAGCTCTTCTCACACATTCGTCATTAGTTATTTTTGCTGTCTATGGAATTCGCAACATTCTTCTAATAAACCACATTTCTGCTGCTTCCAATGATTTTTGTGCAGACCTGCCTATTGTCCATGATTCACTTCCATATAACAAGATAAGTTCACTATAGCATTTTAGGACTCGTTTTCTAACATTCATTGATAAGGATGTGTTGGATAATATGTTTCTCATTCTCTGTAATGCAGTCTTTGCTTGGCCTATTCTGTTCCTAATTTCTGTTCTGCATTTCTCATCTGAAGTTATTACTGCACCAAGGTACTAGAATTTCTGTATCTGCTTTAGAATAGTTCAGTTTAATTTTATACTGTATGCTGGTGGATTCTGTTTCTTAGATATAACCATAGTCTCTGTCTTTTTGATGTTCAAAGTAAGGCTTTTCTGTTCACTTTCTTTGGCAACTTTATCTAAGAGATTTTGCAGGTCTTGTTGATTCTCAGCTATCAGTACTATGTCGTCAGCATACCGAAGGTTGGTCATATTGTATCCTCCGATTTTTATGCCTGGTTCTGTGGTGATCGTTCTTAGAATATTCTCGCTGTACAGAGAAAAAAGTCTGGAGATAGTACACATCCTTGTCGCACCCCTTGTTTTGTAGGTTGATATTTTCCAGTTTAATTTTCAACTCCAATAGCTGCTTCTTGCTGCCAGTATAGATGTTTTACAATCCTCAGGTCTTTGCCGTCTATATTGATGTCTTCAAGTATTTTAATAATTTCATTATGTTTCACCTTGTCGAATGCCTTGGTGTAATCAATGAAGCATATGTAGAGATCTTTCTGTACTTTTAAAGCTCTTTCTGTTAGTGTTCGTAAAGCATAAATAGCATTGTGTGTTACCTTTCCTTCAACAAATCCAAACTGTTCATCTGTTATTTCCATTTTCATCTTTTTCCTTGTTCTGCTCATAATGCTTCTCAGAAGTAGCTTCGTTATGTGATATGATAGTCCGGTGATCATCACATTCCTTTGCACCTGGTTTCTTTTTAAATGTGGATTTAAGCAGGTCACTGGGCATATAACCACTGTTGTAAATGTCATTCAGTAACGTGGTTAGTATTTTTATTCCTGTCACCTCTAGCGCCTTTATTTCTTCTATTATTATATTATCAGGCCCAGTAACTTTTCCTTTCTTCATGTGGTTGATGGCATCTATGATTTCATCTTCTAGTATTGGTGGTCCATCACAGATTTCGGTATCTGGTGTTAATTCTGGTCTTTCTCCTCCATATAGCTCACCAATATGATCTGTCCACCTGTCCGCAATGTCTTCTTTTACCATTAACATTTTACCTTCTTTCGATTTCAGGCAAATTGTGGTATATTTTGTTTTCCTGCTTGTGAGTTCACTAATTCGTTGTGCATGTTTTTGCTGTCTTTATTATGACAGTCCTCTATCTGTCTGCACTGTTCATTTAATCACATTTCCTGTGCTTCTCTTCATTTGCGTCTTATTTCTTTAATTATCTTGCTGTATTTTTCTTGGTCATTTTTACTCCTCCTTTCCCTCTTGTCTATCAGTCCTAAGATGTCGTCTGTCATCCATTTATTTTTAGGGGCTTCTTTTTTCGGTGGTAATATCTCCTTAACAGTTTGGTGGATAGAATCTCTTAACATTTCCCATTGTTCATCTATACTATTTATCTTTGCTATTGCATTGTATCTATTTGTTATAATAACTTTGTATTGTTGTCGCAGTTCTTGGTCATTTTTAAGGAGTTCTGTATTCAGTTTGATGTTTCTCACTTTTCTGCCTGCTTTCTTTAGCTTTATTCTAATTTTTCCACAGAGTGGGTCATGGTCACTTTGCAGTCGACTCCTGGCATGGTTTTTGTTGTAAGTAATGCTATCTGGTTAAAAGTCTTTTTGTCTGGGCTGCACCACGTTGCCAGTCTTCGGGGATGTTGTTTAAACCAGGTGTTTCCTAAAACTATGCTATGTATTCTTGCCCATTCAATTAATTTACTACCTCTGTCATTCCTCTCCCCCAGTCCATAATCACCAACGATGTCTGATGTTCTTCCTTTACCAACTTTGGCATTAAAATCTCCAATGACTATAGTAACTTCATGTGACTTTGTGTGTTTTAGGGCTGTCTCTATGTCATTATAAAATAACTGTACATCTTCTTCAGAACTTCAGATGTTGGAGCGTACACTTGTATAATATTTATGTTTATTGGTCGTCCTTTCAGTTGGGCTAACAGGACTCGGTCTGAGATGTTCAAATATCCTACACTTGTCCTTGCTGTTGTTTGACATCTGACTAGGTCAACAAAATGGCGGCTTGTTTCTCGTTTGCTTATCGGGCGGTAATGAAAAGTTGCCAGATCATAGATGAGGGTTACCTCTTTGAATTCCACGCTTTGCTTCATAGATGGCATTTTTGTCTTGGCAATAATAAAATTAGTCTCATTACTTAATAGTCGGCATATATTATATGGCCTAGCATATTTGGAAGCCGGTTTCTTAGTCTGGTCGCAGGATCAGACATAAACAGTCCAAACATCTGGGGGAAAAAACACCCTAACGTGGCTGTAAGTTTCAGGTAAAAGGTTCTGCCTGGCCAAAGTTTATGTATCAATCTATATGTCATCTAAGATTTGCACTACGCGTACAAAATTTTACATGTATGAAAAGATATCATCCCCCACCCCCGCCCTCGCAAAAAACAACATGTTCAAATGTGTGGAATAGCGAAAATTTTCAGAGTATACTTTAAATTCTCATATAAAAATTACTAAAATCAAAAGATATCAAGAAAAACAAACTCATGTAGCACTATCGTATTTTTCTTCAGAGCTACTGTAGCATATAGCAGTATCGAGAAAGGAAAAAAAAAGTATCATTTTCATTTCTTTCTTCACGGCACATGAAATTTCGTGCACGGCATGATCTCTCCCCCCCCCCCCGGGCAGCTTAGAGGTAACATTGATAGCAATGACACTTTCAACAAAGTTACACACGATGGCACATGTTCACATCAAACTGGCGTAGGTATCGTGGAGGTTAATGTATGTAGGTCATTAACTGTCACAAAAAAAAGTAAAAAAAAAAAACTGAGGAAAATGGTAGTAACAATATTTTAGAATAAAAAGGAAAATGACTGAGTACAGCGTTAATAGGAACCAAGAACCTCTTGATGAAGTCAGAAGTTACCAGGGCTGAAGTATTCCGGGAAGAAGATTAGACTTCTCTGCGGTATAGGGAAAACCATGTGGTTGTTTAGTTGTCTGCCCCAAAGATTTCCTGGCTGGTAGCATTTCTGCATTTCAAAGTGATGTGAGCAGATGTTTATTCAACAAATTACAGAAGACTGCACAAATCACGTAAGATTTCACAAAGTGCACAAACTAACATTTTATATAATTTAGCCACAATGACATGTTCTCCGTTTGATTTCTCTCTGAATGCCGCCATACTGTGCTGAGGTCCAAAGGAAAAGACAGTAGCGTTCTGACTAGACAAGGCTTATCTGGACCTTTCCAAGCACAAGAAAGCATTGCCTGGCCTATGATGAAACGATTATATAAACAGACCAGAATTCTGAGGGTCAGATCCACATGCTAAAAAAATGTAAAACAAGCATTCAACCTTCGAACTGATACATGTCGGAAAAATAGAAAGACAGAGTAATTCACTATGAATTGACGTATGCAGACACTACCACAGAAAAGACACAATGCTATAAATAAATATCAAACAGAAAAACAAAACAAAACAAAAAACACTGAACTTTATACAAAAGCTGGAATTCATTCAAACCATCGACTAACCATATTTTCCAGTGTCCTGTAATTTCGAGATTTCACAGCCACAGAAAGTGTTAAGTCAGAGGGTTTCGAAAAAAAAAGAACGGTACTAAGGCGATCACATGACCTGAAAGTTATAGCGACCTTGCCTCCATCGACCTTACAGATATCACCATTACTGCCACCGAACAACCAATGAAAGTGTGGAGGTGTGCTATAAATTTCTTGTAGGCAGACGAGTTAATATTTCCTGGCGGACTTTTTTTAGCCTTGCTACGCTAAACTGATTTTCCGATATCTGTAATCAATGTTCTATCCCTCGACTCAAGTCTTTTTCATTTTTTGTACGAGATTTTTCTGCAAACAGAGAATGGAACTTAATCCAGTAACATAATACTGTGATCAAGGAATCTTATTCTTTCTCTTGTGCTTTCACTACTAAATATTCAGCCACGCAGAGAAAGTGACGGGTTGTCTTCATGAATACCGTCGTCAGCAGTTCTTCATGAATCCCTCGCAGTTTATAATCCATGTTGTTTTGTTATGGTCTAGACTGAACTGTTTTGTCTTCGTACAGGAGGTAGATCTGCAGTATGTGTTCAGGAGAATGGACATCGTTTGACACGTAAAAGCCAATGTTTGAGTTATTTTCAGTTTATGTAAATTACTTTATATCTGTAAAGTAGTGTCCGGAGTTGGAAAAAAATTTAGTTTATTATGCGATATTTACTTTCATAATGTAATCTTTTTGGGGTGTTTATTCTTTGTCTCTATACGTAATGTACTTTCTCAGAATGAGCTTTTTTTTCTCTCTCTTCTACTGATGCCCTGAGTTGGTAATGTTCTATTCCCATGCTTGCTTTGTCAATTATGTCTATTGCATTGATGAATCACAGCTGTTAAATAAATGTAGTTCTTGTGTATGTGTGTCTTTATATTTGTCTGTGTATGCATGTGTTCCGTTTTTTTTCGGTTCGAAGATAATCGCCTATGTTATGTGGGTATCATTTTATCCTTGTCACGCTAACAGTCATGCACATGGCATATTATGGTACGCAGGACGATATTCTTCCTTCACAAGAACAAGAATCCAGTCTTACTAACTAGAGGATCATGATCAGGTACGGCATCACAGGTATGCGGGAATCTTATTGGTTTCCCAATGCCCTGTGTTCTCCCCAGTTTAGCCAAAGACTTCAGCAGTTGTTGAGGCAGTTTAGGGCAAAATAAAACCAGAGGAATGCCAGACCAGAGGTTTGATAAGTCGACATAAGCAAACTATAGAACTCAAAGTGCTCCGTACGGTTTCCTACTCACGGCTTAAACTTTAACACAAGCTACATCTGGATCTGTTCACAGATTCACTTCTCTGTCGGCTGAAAGATCCATCATCTGTTAATACAGAACACACCGCGATTTTCAAGCTCTGAATAAGATATGACAGGCTAAAAGTCCCATATGGGCTTTGAAACTCCAGTGAATGCGTGAGAAAACAGTGTCCAGATTCCAAGACATATCCTGCAAGCCTGTTCTCTACACAGAGACTTAAGAATACAAACCATGACCCCCTCGGGGGTGGGGCGTGGGGGGGGGGGGGGAAGCACGACGTAAGGCGTGAAGAACTACTTTCAGGAGTGGGATTCGTGGAGCATGCTCAAAGTCTGCTAGTTTATATGACCGAGCGGTTTGAAAGAAGAAGAAGAAGAAGAAGAAGAAGTAGTAGTAGTAGTAGTAGTAGTAGTAAGTAGTAGTAGTAGTAGTAGTAGTAGTAGTAGTAGTATAGTAGTAGTAGTAGTAGTAGTAGTAGTAGTAGAAGAAGAAGAAGAAGAAGAAGAGGAAATATGCGGGTACTTAACAACCTTCTGACGGAGATACTGCCGGATTTATCGTATTGTGAATATTTAATACGGACGTTTAATGGAACTTTAAAAAAAACGTTTTATCTATAAGTTTGTGCTGAGAACGGCCACGAAATAAGGAATGGACACATATTTCTCACATGACTGAGAGAGCATAATTTGGCTAATTTGCTCCCTGTGTTTCACTAGACCGCATGTCAGCAACGGATGCCACAAAAGAAATGTCGGATGATTCGTTAATCACCGCTTCTCGCTTTCCCCCCCACCCCAATCCCTGGAACCAACATTTTGAAAGCTTGTGGGTTGTATATATATATATATATATATATTTTTTTTTTCCATTGACAGAATCTTCCTGGGTGAGAAATTGGTGACGGAAAAAACAGCTTTCTCTCCCTCCCCCCCCCCCCCAACCTCCCACCCTCCGTCCACACGCACTAAATTATTTCCAGCGTCCCACTCTCGACAGGTCTGTCACAAAACGAAGCTTCAACCAAACTTCTCACATCTTTTCTCTTAAAAACAAAGGAGTAGTTCACATGGTAACATCACATAACAAATTAGACAGCTGTTTCACATAGTAACATCACACACAAAATTAGAGAGCTGTTTCACATAGTAACATAACACACAAAATTAGAGAGCTGTTTCACATAGTAACATCACACACAAAATTAGAGAGCCGTTTCACACAGTAACATCATACACAAAATTAGAGAGCCGTTTCACATAGTAACATCACACACAAAATTAGAGAGCTGTTCAGATAGTGAACTGATTTAGTCCAGCGGTGTATGGTTAGCGTTTAACAAATAGCAGAGAAAGCACTTTAGAGGAGAGAGAAAGAAACATGACAAGAGCACTACTGGGACTCAAACCACAGACACCGTTTGGACAAGCAGCCACCTTAGCCAAGAATTAGTAGCGTACTATCAGCTTGGCTGTCGCATAGCTCCAAAAAAGAAGAAAAAAAGATGTTTGATAACATAGCCTTTAATGCGTGTCTAACTGAAATCATGGCACACAAGAAGGACACGAAGCAATGGCACAGAAATTCTGTTGTTTAAATTCTACTTACCGTAGATACCGAATATGAGACACAAACATACACATCTCTCTCTCTCTCTCTCTCTCTGAATCTTAAGCACATGGAGCTTCCGCAAGGGTTTTCGACAAATGCCTGTCCTTTGCCTTTTTTTCTGCTCTTGCCCAGGTGAGCCCTCTATTACTCAACATCCTTTCTGTTATTCTTCTCCATGTCTCTTTTGGTCTACCCTTACTTCTGTTTCCCTGTGGTGTCCATCTTAGTGCTATTTTTGGTAGTGAGTTGTCAGTCATTAGAACACGTGTGGACACACATGGTCTCTTGTAAATGTCTAATGCTAACTGGATCAACAACAATAACTGCAAATAAACAGAAAAACAATTACGCAGAGGTAGTTTCAGAATGTACTTTCATGAACAAATTTTTCAAATGAGAAACAACGGAGCTTTAGCAATTATTTTTAAAAACTGCTTAAGAAATAAGTCTTATAGTTATCTTTTTCAGGTTTTATGAATAAATTCGTGTACCAACCAGAGTGCAGAGATCAGGAGAACAGAACAACACATAAAAGTCTCAGTAAATAATGAAATGTAGTGAATAATCATTAGTTTATTTCTTTAGTTCTTGAGCAAATTAATCAGAAAAGATTTCAAGTGTAGGTGTCCCACTCCTCTTCTCCGAAACGTCTGCTACACATTTATAGAACGGCCACCCAAAAGGAGAACGGCCACTCAAAAGGAGAACTGCTACCCAAAAGGAGAACTGCCACTCAAAAGGAGAACTGCTACCCAAAAGGAGAACTGCCACTCAAAATGAGAATTTCTACCCAAAAGGAGAACTGCCACTCAAAAGGAGAACTGCTTCCCAAAAGGAGAACTGCCACTCAAAAGGAGAACTGCCACTCAAAAGGAGAACTGCTACTCAAAAGGAGAACGGCCACCCAACAGGAGAACTGCTACTCAAAAGGAGAACTGCTACCCAAAAGGAGAACTGCTACCCAAAAGGAGAACTACCACCCAAAAGGAGAACTGCCACTCAAAAGGAGAACTGCCACTCAGAAGGAGAACTGCTACCCAAAAGGAGAACTGCCACTCAAAAGGAGAACTGCCACTCAAAAGAAGAACTGCTACCCAAAAGGAGAACTGCCACTCAAAAGGAGAACGGCCACCCAACAGGAGAAGAACTGCTACTCAAAAGGAGAACTGCTACCCAAAAGGAAGAAGTTATTCAGATTTTAAATATAATTTTCAAGACTCGAACATGAAACTGGCCGATCAACATAAAACATTCCAAACATGGGAAACGTATAAACTAGGAAAAAAGTGGGAGCAGCTTTATTACTTAGCGAGCACACAGTAAAGACGGGAAATGCATAA
The DNA here is from genome assembly GCA_009760885.1 of Achatina immaculata. NCBI lineage: Eukaryota > Metazoa > Mollusca > Gastropoda > Stylommatophora > Achatinidae > Lissachatina > Lissachatina immaculata. The sequence goes on from CM019713.1 coordinate 50,567,891, forward strand.
ACGAGGAAAAACATAGGAACAACTTTTTTAATTAACGAGCACACAGTAAAGACGGGAAATGGTCTCCAGACTCAAGAAGACATCTTGCACTCTTTACATAGGCTTAAGAGCACAAACCTGACCCACAGAAAAAAAAAGGAAAACTGAGGGTTATCCGTAATGGAACTCCTTGCTGACGATGGGATTCATGGAAGCAACCTGTCTCTCTGTTTCGATCGCCATGCACAGAAACTGAAGGCAGACGAAATTTTATGACGGGAAAATAATACAAGAAACTATTTCCTCGCTGACTGCAGACAAGTGGCATCATTATTCATAGTTTAACTGCAGGAATAGCGCAGCGAAGAAGGAGTTGCTTTCTCTGAGCTGAAAGAGTTGGATACGAAGCACTGCAAGCCTATCTGTAAAAAAAAGGTCAAACATAAAAAAACCTGTCGATTGGATTTTGAAAATGATCATGACAATGGAAAATGTCTGCCGCCGAACCAAGTCTCTGCAGATACAGTTGGCTCCAAGTGTATTGAATGATAGTAGGATAATCTGGAGAAAATCACCACAATATGAACGCTTGAAAGAGTTACGAAATCAGAAAAAAAGTATATATATTCCAGTATTATGTGTAGCGAACGCACAAACATTTGTCGTTTGCTGATAGCAAAGAAGCCTTCTTTCATAGAGTTATAATTTGTTTACTTTCATCTCTTTTTTCCACAACAGATTTCTATATAGACATCTTCTGGCTGCTTGCAAGTCCGTGGTCAGCATGAGGGCTAAATTCATTTAAAATGATATTAAAATATCCTTGTAATTAACAGAAAAATGATCCTTTCCTCTGTGACTTTAATAGCTTCACTTTTTTTTCTATATGAACTATATCATAAGGAATCTTCTAATACAGTTTTCACGACAAAAGCTAGTGTGGCTAAACTGGCTTTGACAAAGAATGGGAAAGGGATTCATTTATTTTACCAAGAGCGACCTTACGTTAGAGAATCGAACGTTGAGAAATGAAATCAGTGGGAAACAAAAACAAGAAAACCAGAGATGAGAAATGAAATCAGTGGGAAACAAAAACAAGAAAACCAGAGATGTATCGACATTCGATATGTCGCCTCACACACTTCCGTTCAAGAGGCAAAAATAAGTGAGGGGAAAAAAAAGCACTGACTCAAACACCAAGCCGCCATGTTTGATACGTAGCATTGTGGGTATAATCGAGTATTTTCCGGTCGATCGACGGCTGGTTGTTTACGGAGCATAATGAAGTATTTAGATTTCCTTGTTCCACACACAGCGCGACCAGGAGTGTCCAGTGGTCAGAAACACTTTACACAACCCACTGCGTGCTCGTGCATTAGGAGGTAGCAAATAGACACGTCACATCGTTTGTCCAGACTTGTTCTTATCATTCTCAGCCTGTCTAAGTCTACGATTCCTCAATTTTGACTCTTCCCCACAAAGGAAGAAGAGAGACAGCACAGCAACACAGGCTCTGACGTGGAGATGTCTGGAGCAACGAAGAAAGGGAAGACCAAAGAATACACCGAAGAGGTGATACAATGGAATTACTAAAATCAGAGGGACTCACGTGGATATACTTGGAGAAGAAGGCCGACGATAGAAATGGCAGGAAGGCCTCTACCCGCGGCTTATGCTTCGGAAGAATGGCTTCAAGCATTGACTGACTGAAGTCCAAAGTTTGCGATCTCCAAAAAAAAATACTTATAATCACTTTTCATGTTTCCCACTTTCTTGTTTGTGATGGTTTATGGTGCTAATGTGAATCACTTATTTATCTCTCAGAACCGGATATAAAACGTTTAGAAAATGATCACAATCACATTCTCAAAATGTGGTGCATAAGTTTGTTCACACATCCTAGCCGAGTGTGTGATACGCAAATTTATTCACACATCTAGCGAGTGTGTGATACACAAGTTTGTTCACACATCCTAACGAGTGTGTGATACACAAGTTTGTTCACACATCCTAGGCAATGTGTGATACACAAATGTATTTATACATCCCAGTGAGTGTACTTTAACAAAACAATAACGTGTAACATTGCTAAGTGGTCAAGTTACCAAGTGGAGGACGAGTTTAAGTAAACTGGGGAGAAACAATGAACTTTGATTTCGATCTTTCTTTTTTAGGCCATTCTTATACTCATATGAGACTAATTTTAACATCATTTCAGATTCTCTTGGCTTTAGTTCATAGATAATGAATGGCTGGCTCAGGTCGGCTTTACTCTCTCAGTTAAAACTGTTTAGTGTGTTCTTATATCCTTCCCGTGCCGTCAGGCGTCATACAGGGCTCGCAGCGTGCCTCGCCACAAGTCTCTGTTCTCGGAGAGCTTCTCAATCTCATCAAGGGATTTGATTCTAGTCATCTTAGTCTCTCTTGTCAGTGTTCTCTTTAGGATCTCTCGAGGACGGCCTCTTTTCCTTTCTCCAGATGTTTACCATTTCACGGCCCGCTTTGTGATTTTAAGTCAGCCAAGCATGATGCTGGCAACGTCACCCTCTGGTCTGCCGACAGGTCAAGCAAAATATGGGCACTAACACTATATCCCTATGTGCTTGTAAGGCACGACCTTTGTGATTCTTTGACTGTTTATTCTCTGACGTGGCCCACATATGCCCAACTTCTTTCCTTTGATCTCCGAGACTGAGACCGTTTGTTGCGTCCTCATTTCTCTTACCTCTGCTTTAGTCTTGAATTGAGACAGATTTGTCAGCTGATACTTCTTTCTGTCAAAGGGGAAGGAGGCGGGGGAGTGGCTAAATCGATAGCCGTGCGACTTCTCTGACTGAGGGCACCTTCAGACCAAAAAAAAAGACCTTAATCAGAGCTGTGGAATATGTCCACCTGAGCCGAAATTTTCCTTAACAGTATTAGGGCATCTATAGCTTGACCGGAGTTTTTTTTTAAAATATGATCTCAAAAACATCTTAAACATCAGACAAGAACACCATTAGTCTGTGAAAGTAAATGTTGCTTTTTCTGTTACCATCGTCGCGAAAAGATCGTCAGGCCAGAGAAAAGAGTCGGATGGGGAGCCTTTAGATATGTTTTTTATTTCAAGAAGCGGTAAAAAAAAACCGCTTCGTGAAATGATAAAAAAAAAATATCCAAGATGCGGATATGTTGATCCCGCCCAAAGTGTGACAGGCTCTGGTAAATAACACTTTATTTCCCGGAGCATGAGATGAATGTAAAGCACTGGCAGAACGTGGCTGGTCAATCTTGAGTCCTATATTTCTTCAATCGTGAGGTACATAACATAAAAATAACATTTTCTACACCTGATGTGTGTGAGAGTGAGTGAGAGAGAGAGAGACAGAGAGAGACAGAGACAGAGAGAGGTAGAAGAAAGTAGCAGCAATAAAATGAAGTGAAGAATATGATAAGTGAACTGACGAACAGCTGAAGGACTGAGTAGTGGAAGTAGATAGAAAAGAACAAAGGTAAAAGAGAATTTGCTATAGAAGAGGTAAAGACAAGCACATCTGATTAGTATCCAGTGGATCTAATCACATCCATCACGAAAAATGATCAGTGAAAAAGTTCTATTCTAGTAATGCAGTAAAAGACGACTAGACGAAGCTGCCATCATATTGTAGTAGAAGCTATGGATAATGTAGCATTGCATCCTCACCTAGGCAATCAGTTATTTTTCAGATTTAAATAGGCCCCAAAGTCTATCATTTTGTCTCATCAGTTTCTGAAAGCAAAAGTGCCACAGAACATTCTAGATGTGAAAATAAATGATATTGAGGATCAGCTTAGCTGTGTCTAGAAACGAACAACTTCTTCATGGAGCCCTGCAAGCAGCCTTCGGTATGAGATGACATTCACATAAATTCTGGAACATCCATGCTACAACTGTAACTTCAGCTCCATACTGGGTACAGCTGTTGAAATAATATCCATGGCTTTTATTGGTCAAAGACAAACATGTAGGCGGGCAGACTGGCACAAAGAAAGACAGGTAGGCTAGCCACCAGACAGACAGATAAACAGAGAAGCGAGCAGCCCCGCTGTCCAACACGAAGGCAAGCAGGCAAGAACACATAACATGCAGTTTCGTAAGTCGATAAACAAACGAACAGTTGGCTGTAGAATGGGGATTGGGGGGAAGCTGCATCATTCTGCAGAACAACACAAAACAATTTTTTAGAAGCATCTGAAAATTCATGCAGACAGCAACACATATCTCTCTTCCTCATGGGAACCTACACAAACAAATGAAAATCATGGACTCCTCTATGATCGTTTCTGTTATTGTCTTCGTCCATACGTACGCTTCTCTTGTGGGATGTACATTCCCCTTCCCCCCCCCCCCTTTTCACAATCCCTCTGGCTCTTTTATTGTACTCTCAATGCTCCTGCAATATCCAAAGTGTGTCTTAATGGGCGACTTCGTCCCAAGCTGAAACTCAGTAAACGATATTTGACGGCCTCTGTATTGTATTAAGCAACGTCATAAGCTCTGTACAGAGAACCCAGATCAGCTCTAAAAGTTATGAAGGGACATTACAGTCCCGTACACCACGGCTGTTACATTACGTTAATGCGGAGATAAAAGTTCATAAACTGTTTGCAGCAAGAAAGGACGTCATATTTCAAAATAACAGGTCACGTGCATGTTTTTTTTTCTTCATAGAACAATATAACATGGGCTTTCTACACCCCCCCCCCTTTCCTGGCCCTCCCAGCACCAACATCACCACTCCCCAGTCTCCAACCTCTTGTTTCTGAAACACCAACCCTCCCAGAGAAAGGTATCGTAACCCAAACAATACATGAAAGGTTGGCGGGGCGTGCACTATAAAAGATAAATTGCCCAGAGTATAGATCCTCTGTCTTTTATATCTAGTTTATGTCTAATTTATCCTGTTAACAACAGCACAATGACGGGCATCACTCCGTATAAGCACCTCACACACAACTTAGAACAATAAAATGTTACATTAGCACTGGAGAGAGATCAACAGTAAGCGTGAGTGATGTTCTGTGACAGTTGCAAATAAAGAAATAGACATACCGACATATATACATACTTTCGTACAGACAGGCAGGCAGGCAGACAATTAGACAGACAATCAGTCAGAGAGAAGACAGAAAAAGACATAGATAGATAGATAGATAGATAGATAGATAGATAGATAGATAGATAGATAGATTCACATACAGCATTCTACCAGTGAACGTCTACACAACAGATGCCATCTTTTGCCAGCAGAACCCACTATCAGCAAACAATAGGATTCCCCAACGGACGAGGAAATTGCGAGTGACAATTGCATAGAAGCGAGCGCCTTTTGAAGACCATTTTGCTTGCGTAAACACTGGGACTTTTGTCCTAAATAGTTCTGATATCGTTGAAATATTTTGTGTACATTTGCCGTATTTGTGTATGTGAGCGCGCTCTTGGCATATGGCCAAAGTGGAAAAGTGTATTTGCTTTAGAGTCGAATAATATTAGGCCATAATGGAATCGAAATGTGACAGATGTCATCATTTTCACAGTCATCAACAAGTGATATCATGAGAGACGCGGGAGATAACTGTTTCTCGATTTTGTTAGGTGACTGGTTATCTCTGCCTATATCTGTTGTCTTTCTTTCCCCCTGGACATAATGGTTAGCTTAATTCAGAACTTCATGAAGCCCTCGTTTTCTTATATACACATTCATCACTCTCCCTTCCCCACACCCATTTTCCACCTTACTTTATTTCTCGAGATCGTCATCCGCATTTTCGGTGTTTAGAAGCTTGAAAAAAAAAAGAAATATTAAATTTAAAAAGTTAAAGAATTATAAATTCGTACATCTGAATTCTGTTTCTTGTTGGCAGAAATGCAGATGAAGCCACTGACAGCAATTATTGAGGAAAGACGCTGGCGATGGTTGGGACATGTGCTCCGAATGACTGACAACTCACTACCAAAAATAGCACTAAGATGGACACCACAGGGGAACAGAAGTAAGGGTAGACCAAAAGAGACATGGAGAAGAACAACAGAGAGGATGTTGAGCAATAGAGGGCTCACCTGGGCAAGAGCAGAAAAAAGGCAAAGGACAGGCATTTGTGGAAAACCCTTGTGGAAGCCCCATGTGCCCTGGGCACTTAAGGTTCAGAGAGAGAGAGAGAGAGAGAGAGACACCTGAATTCATAAATTCAAGCGTGGCCTTCTGTAAGAACGACGTCATGAATCCAAAAACACTAAAAGCAGATGAACCTTCTGACACATCGTCAGAAGGTAAATGTCACAGTGTCCACACCATTTATCTCACGTCTTCTCAGGTATGTTGAGTGTCAATAATTTTAAGAAATCTTTTCATAGGTCACATTATCTTTGGCGGTTTAGGGTATATGTGATCTGTGGCTATCTGGGACATGATGTCATGTTGTTTATCATCTGATACCCTTAGTCATCGTCCCTAAATCTCATTTCTCACCTAATCGCCTGCTTCTGTTTTGTGCTTATCTAATTTATCTGGAAACATTTTGTACTACTCTTTCATATAAAGAGGATTTCCAAAAAAAAAAGATAAATATTTAATGTTTCGCCTATCTTTCGTGGTTTTATTTGTAGTGTTGTTTTTGTACGTGGCCCTTGAAATAAGGCATTTGCCGAAATATTGGATTGTCGTATGTTCTGCAGTTATATGCACTCGTATTACTTTCTGCCATTCTCGCTCATGCACACTTTCTTCACTCTTTATATATATATATAAGTGAGCCATATGTTCAGCTTTATAACTAGAACTAGTTTTACTGCAATCTTTCTTCTTATCTCTTAGTTATAGGGTCGCACTAACAGCTGTTGTAGAGCATATATTTTTTGCTAGTTATAATCTACATCTGTGCTGTGTGTTTTTTCTTCTCTCCAGTCATTCATTAATTCATCTGTTTGAATGTCTACATGTTTGAATGTCTACTTGTTTGAATGTCTACTTGTCTGAAAATGCCTCTGATATATGTTCGTGCATTATTTGATAACGTCTTCCGCTGGGGGCTATGAACAAATTGTCCTGATGTCTCCTTAGCTCATCTGCCTACATAATGTAATCCCGATAAAAATTACATTTTAAAAAATGACAAACGCCGAGACGAGAATGAGGGAACAATACATGCCAAATGAGAGATATTCTAAATTTTACCAGAAAAAAAAATGCGGAATTCACTTCGAAAATTTGATGAACAACATAAAAGGGAGCAAATCGTCATATGCATATGCAATCAGACGCGTGTTTTATATATATATATATATATAGCTTTGAAGATATCTATCTATCTATCTATCTATCTATCTATCTATCTATCTATCTATCTATCTATCTATCTATCTATCTATCTATCTATCTATCTATCTATCTATCTATCTATCTATCTATCTATCTATCTATCTATCTATCTATCTATCTATCTATCTATCTATCTATCTGTCTGTCCATTTGCCTGTATGTTTATGTGTCTATCTGCCTGTTTACATGTCTGTCTGTCTACCTATCTATATGTCTGTCTGTTTATATGTCTGTCTATATGTCTATCTGTATATATGTCTATCTGTCTGTCTATGTGTCTATCTCTGTCTGTCTGTCTATATATCGGTCTTGTTGACTGAGTGGTTAGGTGTTCGGCCACAAATCCGGTGGTACCGGGTTCAGTCCTGGCAGTGGGATTTTTTTTTCTGGTACACACCAAAAAAGGCCCCAGGGTTGACCCAACATCTAAAAATGGGTACCAGATAAAACAAGGAAGGTAAATCGGCCAGGCGTGATACTGACCGCTTCAAAATTTCATGTGTCGAAGGTCATGGAAAATGCGACCTAACGTATTCCCCAATTTGCCTATGTTAATCAAGTATGGTATGCGAGATGTTAATCAGGTATGGTATGCGAGATGTTAATCTGGTATGGTATGCGAGATGTTAATCAGGTATGGTATGCGAGATGTCAATCATGCATGGTATGTGAGATGTTAATCAGGTATGGTATGCAAGATGTTAATCAGATATGGTATGCCAGATGTTAATCAGGTATGGTATGCGAGATGTTAATCAGGCATGGTATGCGAGATTTTAATCAAGTATGGTATGCGAGATGTTAATCAGGTTTGGTATGCGAGACGTCAATCAGGTATGGTATGCGCGATGTCAATCAGGTATGGTATGCAAGATGTTAATCAGGTATGGTATGCGAGATGTTAATCAGGTATGGTATGCGAAACGTCAATCAGGTATGGTATGCGCGATGTCAATCAGGTATGGTATGCGAGATGTCAATCAGGTACGGTATGTGAGATGTTAATCAGGTATGGTATGCAAGATGTTAATCAGGCGTGTCTTCAAGAAATGTGAAAGAGTAGGTTTGTTTTGCCTTGTATACAACTAAAAATGACTTTTCAAACAACCTGTCTCGAAACAAAAGCATGTAACTAGGTTTTAAAGTCCCTTCAATTAGAAATGCCCAGGAGGGATTTTAAAGTTACGATATATTGCGGAAATCCTGCAAATCCATCATGAAATCCTAGGATTCCAGGAAAACCGGCCTAGGAAACAATGTTCTGGATGTTACGAAAGACTAGCGACAACATCTGCATCAGATTTTCCATTACATCTTGCCGCCTGGACAATTAAATCCTGCCACCTGACCAAATGAATCCTGCCACCTGGCCTGTCACACGCTATACACACCTATGATTTAGACCATGCTATAAATTCCCCCCACCTGAATATCAAACTCTATAGCTTCTGAAAACCAAGTCGAAAAACAGTTAAACGCCTTCAGAAAATCGCTATGTGAAAGAGGTCCGGCCGTGATCTGATATAAAAGTAATTAGCTCTGTGACATTGGTTTGCCACTATCCTTCACTTCACATATACTAAAGCAATAACAAAGCTATAGATAATACTCTAAGACCTACAAATAAAAATAAAAACGTTAAATCCCCGTTTTCATGCTATTAAAGACATATAGAGGAAACAGTGTCAGTCCCGTATATCCACGACATTCGGCATATGAGAGTATGACGTGGCCAGTATCCCGCCAGGCCATTATTTACCTTTCCAGATTTCTCAGGTATTAATTTTTGAGGCCGGATGGACCCCAGGGCCCTTTCTGGTGTGTACTGGAAAAAATTCCACTGCTGGGACTTAGTAAACTGAGTACCTAACCACTCAGCTAAGCAGGCACTCTAGAACGTGTTCTTCAAAATGTAATCTTCCCATCTGTAACATCAATCAAGGAAAGCTCATACTCTATACGTTAGCGAAAGCTGTACAAACTACACAGTCCTGGATCAAGTTCTTTTAGATCAACCCTCGTCTTGAATGAACACCATCAGAAAAATAGTAACGAATAATAACGTATTTTTTTTTCTCTTGGCCAAATCGATATCGACGCTACTTCTGGGACTGGCGGTGGTGGGGTATGTACTGACCCGCTGCCACTTCAAATCATCAGGGCTCTAGCTGGTGCTGTGGAGATCGGAACAGACGTAGACTTGACGGAAGTGAAATAATGACAAAATGTTAAAACTGTTAAAAACAAATTCACCAACACCTTTATTAATTAACGAGCACACAGTTGTAACGTTTCAGTTTGCACCTTAATCATACAAAAACATCTTACATCCTTCCCGTGCCGTTAAATGTCACACAGGGCCCGCATGGTAGTTAGCCAAGATGTCCTGTCTTCGGCGAGTTTTTCAATCCCATCAAGGGTGGTATGCCCACTGTATTGGCTTCTCTTAACAATGTTCACTTTAGAGTTTCGCGTGGTCGACCTCTTTTTCTTCGGCCTGTTGTGCTCCACTTGATAGCTTGTTTTGGTATTCTCTGATTGTTTCTTCTCATCACATGACCGACATATGCCCATCTTCTTTTTCTGATCAACCACGAGACAGGTTGTTGTTAAAACATAAAACATACAGGAAGTTTTAAAGGAAGTCAGGATTTATACAGGAAGTTTTGTTAAAACAAAAACATACAGAACAAAAACAAAAAACAAAAAACAGGGCAAGAAGATAAAATATAAATTTACATGAATGCTGTACAACAAACTGTAATGGGAAAAAAATGAAAAAGGAGCACTTATCTGTGACTTGTAACTGCACTCCAAGATACAGCTTGTTACAGGTTTTTATGTTTTTGTATGATTAAGGTGTAAATCGAAAAGTCACAACCGTGTAATCGTTAATTAATAAAACTGTTCCTACTTCTGTTTTAAGTAGTTTTAATATTATGTTATCATAGCTTTGTGTATATTTACATACAAGGTAGTTAGTTTTATGTATGCTTATATCCAAACTGTTCATGTGCAAGGATGACAATCCCTTAACATTTAAACAAAGTATTATCAACAAATGATAATTTACATTTTCTTTTTTTTACACGAATTAAAGACTAGATAATAGAGTATGGATGCGTCAGCAGCAGGCCGTCTTGCTCACAACCGAGAGGCCTACAGGAGCGCTATTTGGGAGGCAAAGTTCCGCAAGGGACATGCAAATGAATGAATGAATGAATAAATGAATAGAGTAGCATAAATGTTCCTTGCAGTAAAGGGAAGACAGTGACTGGCAGACTCTCTTCACGCAAAGATTAATAAGAAGTCTTCCCTACAAGATCTCTTTCCCTCCTGAATTATTTCTACGTCCTGTTAAAATAAACTTTGAAGAGGAATTTTGGCAGAAAGAAATTGGAAGGAAGTTATTTTTTAATTATGAAATATATATTGAGTTAGAAATGTGAAACTTGTCATTTTATATAGACTTTGCCTAGATATCGCTCTGAGGCATTGATTCACATAGGTATGAGATATCTACCAGCACGGCCAGTGCTGTTCTTGAGTGAGAGTTAATGGATAAATAGTGATTTACACCTTCTTCCTGAATTAAAGATGTAAAGATATAACAGAAATTTATATCCCCCCCCCACCTCTAATCAATCGTTGTTTACAATGATTAACAAAATTTCCCTTAGTAACTGGAAATGACCACTTCCATGCAATGAACACTGCCAAAACGGTATCGCCCGAAAGCACAGATTCAGAAAACAAAAACCGCTTGTTACACCTGTTTGAACCCCACACTCCACAATACAGGTAAAGCAAATGCAGTAATTAATATTTCGTGAAAGTGCCGCAGACAAGTCTCCAACCAAGCGCGAAATGAAATGAGAACATTAACAGAACCTCCTGTATACCTTTGATTAGAAAGTGCTGTGTTTAATCCTGGTAGGACTCTTCACTTTGTGAGCAAACTTCGGCGGCCTTTGTCAAAAAGCATGCAAGCTTGATCGATAAATGGATATCGCATGTCGAGTTGTATTTTTTTATGCACGGAGATCGTTGAAGTTACCTTAGTGAGTTTTATTTTTCCAAGAAAATACATAATGGACGAACAATTTAATATCTTTTCATCTTTGTTTATTCTTTCTCTCTTATTTATCTCTGACTCACCTCTCTCTCTCTCTCTCTCTCTCATACACACGTTTATTTTTAATATTGCCTCTGTTGTTACTGTGTATTTTTTTCTAATTAATTTCTATCAATGACTCTATTCACTCCACCAACTACAGATTGGAGTCACTACTCTCTTTTATCGTGCGTCTCTTTATTTTGTGCGCATTTATTTATCTTTTTGTGTACATACGCTTCAATAGAATATTTCAACGATATAAAATGCTAAAATAAAAGTTTTCCCAAAGAGCAAAAAAAAAAAAAAAGAAGAAGAACTTATCTGTATATAAGACCAGCAGGCTTTAAGCCATACTGTAAATAAAAGAAGGTGCCACCATAGTGGTGTAGTAGTTAGTGCACTGCTAGCTGACCAGAAGATCCTCGGTTCGATTTCGCAGTGCGCAAATTTTTCTGACAGAGCGGTACTCAGGTCAGTCAAGCCTCAAAAATGAGTACCTTGTTGGAGGGGAGGGGGGGGGGGATTTGCAGTGAGGCCAGGTGCTGGCATCCCTACCTCAAATGCTGTGATGGCCTAAAAATGTGAAGACACTAACACTTCACACCCACGCGGCATGCAAATGCTACGGAGACATAGATAGAAATAAAGAGTAAAGCAACACTTTTTCTAAATGTACAGTAAACGAGCAACAGAGTACAACTATAAAGTGTCCAAAAAAAAAATAAACGCCAATGAAAACACAATTTCTTCTTTAAATGAATTTGTAGCACGATACCAGGTGCTCTGCACGTATAACACAGAGAAGCGACGCAATCTGTTACATTAAATTTAAAAAAAGGCTAAATAAGAGCATAAAAAAAGCAAAAATGAATGGAGCAAAGATAGAAGACTATACCAGATGTTACACTTTATAAAAAAAAATAATGAAACACAGCTATAAAAGCTCTACCCGGCCTCCGTGCACTGCTTGGAAAAATGTTGCATTCTTTTCTACTTGTCTGTAAGAACACGTGGCCACACTGTCGTCAATTTCAGATAACGGGGAGACCACCAGCCACCAAACGGACCCCCTAACCAATTAGATAAAAGATCTGTAGTGAGTGAAGTTTTCAATGCTTATATATGTGAAATATGACACTCGAAATTCTTGGATACACAGAAATAACGTGACACTGCGCCGCCTTTTATATTTATATTTGTACTCACGAAGCATTCAAAATATCACATACTCAGAGACTGGGTCGTGGGATGGGATGCACTGGAAGCAGGTAAGACAGCTTTAGTGAACGAAGCATGATTCTTTTTGAATCGATACCACTGTCGCATTTCTTCACTACATCTGCCAATTGTAAACACATTTCCCGTTTCCATGTCATTAGGGCACATTGGGGATAGGGTGTTAGACCCGTATTTAGGCACATGAAAGTGTGATGTGGTCAGAATCAGGCCTGGTCGCATTTACCTTCAGATTTCTCTGGTACCACTCAACTAACTAGGCCGCCTCTGGCAACTGTAGTACGTATAGTATGACTGGTAAAATGTGTAATGAAGAAAGATTTTCTCAGCCTACCCCTGCTCGTGACCCCTTTCCCACTCTCCGCCCTCGAGTATATTCAAATTTTCCCTGTGGCCTCTTTTTAGCTTTATTTCTATAAAAACAAAAACAAAAATTGTCCCCATCCTTGTAATATAAACTAGATACGGCCTATATAATGTGCTGCATGGTTCATGATAAGAATCAGTGTTATACGCCAGCCATTCCCAACACTTTTTGAGCGCGATCCTAAACCAGCAATGGTACATAACCCGTGAGACCCATTACAAGATCTTTTTTAACAATACGGAAAATAATTTAAAACTATTTGATTGAATGACAACGTCTGTTACTTTTTAGGTTTGAAAATATAAAGTAGGATAATTTCCCGGCGTTCTGCATTTTCTTTGTTTTTACATTTTTCATATCTTCTAGCGATCTTACCTCTGACCTATCGGGTCCCTAACTCTGACCTCTGAACTCCCGCTACCCTTTCTCTGACCTTTTGCGACACTACCTCAGGCCTCCCGCGACCTGAATTTGAGAACCACTGTTTCTAAAGTAACCAACGTGTGCTGTCGTATTCGAAATTTTATTTGAGTCTTCATAAAATATGTATAGTTTGAAAACAAGATATTTCATCAAATTTTCAATATTTCATGAATCTCGAAACATTTTATTTGTGTTTCTTTTATTTCTATCTATGTCCCGTAGCATATTATTTCGTCGTGAAAATACCGTAATGTCGATGGTAAATGGACAAATCTTGTCCCGCTGGTTGCATTAAAGGGAACAAAAGCTGTTTATAAAATATTTGTTACAAATGACTATGATAGAACTGCATGAGAAACACTGGACGGGAAAACCAGTAACTACACAGGACGTATCCATTTGGTCACGGAGTGAGTGTACAGTACAAATTTAAGTAGAAATTTGCAGAATAAGAGAGTGAGGTAGCAAGATAAATGAAGACGGTATCCAGAAAAAAGAGTGGGGAAAAAAAGTGGCACATAAGGAGAGTGAATTACTCGAGGAGAAGATCAACAGAAAATATATGTTGAATTTGCTGATAAATCATTAAAATTTCTTTGAGTAAAAGAGAACTATTCATGAATATCACAGCAGGATCAGTGCTGCCATTAGGCCAAATAGGCAGCCGCCTGTGGTGCAGAGCTAAGAGGGGCGCAGCACTGACCTATGGGAAGTTTTGCACAAATTAATTAGTCTACCCCAGGGCACGAAATAGCTTGGTGGAGATCCTTACTCACAGACAGTGAGACAGAGAAATGGATAGACTGAAAAACAGGCAGAAAAACGGACAGACAAAGTCAGACACAAAGACAATGATGTAGACTGAAAAATAGAATGAAAAACAGGCAGAACGACGAACAAACAGTCAAACACAGAGACAGTGAGACACAAAGACGATGAGACAGATGGAGAAATAGATATACTGAAAAACGGGGAGAAAGGCAAACAGACAAATAGTCCGATACAAAGACAGTGAGAAACAAAGACAGTGAGATAGACAGAAAAACAGATATATACTGATAAGAGACACAAAGACGGACAGTCAAACAGTCAGACACAAAGACAATGTAGCATAAAGAGAGAGAGACACACACACACACACACACAAAAGCAGAGAGTAATGCAGATAAACTGACAAAACAGAGAGCGGAGATACATAGACGGATATAGAGAAAGGTTCACAAAATGCAGGTCACAGACAAGCAGAATACAGCAGCAGACTAACAAGCAGACAAAATGGACTGCCAGGCAAACAGTGAGACATACAGACAGATAAACATGCTTTTGGAAGACAGAGGTCCAAGAATACAGACAAAAATATCAGAATCAGACAGGAGACACATTTATTTGAGACTCTTAACTGTCTGACAGCTGAGTACAGGCAAGATGTCTATTTTTGGCCAAGTTTGGCTTCAAATTTTGAAAATTACTCTTCATCCAATCCATCTTGACAACTCTTTCTCCTCTCTCACTCTTTCTCTCTCTCTCTCTCTCTCTTTATCATTGCCTATAAACATAATATCTATCTTTATATATTTTGGAACCTATGTTTAGCTGTTTCCATCTTTCCATCTTCCTTTGTTACAGAGTAAACCAGCAATTGTTCCTGTCAAATAACAGGGTGTCCCAAAAAATCTACATACATTAAAAAATCTAACAGTTTTAAGAAAATTGATATGTTTTTGTTAGAAAACATTCTCTACATGATTGTCATTTCCTTCTAAAACACATAGGAAGTGTCTCTCTCACTCAAGTTGCACTCGTGTTAGCACATTTGGTATTATGTGCACTGTAGCAGTGTGTGAGATAATTTTTTTTTCCTCCACAGAAAGGTCATTTCTCGTCTTATGAGTCTTTATTTTGAACGAAAGGGTCCCGTGAGTTGAGAATCCCATGACTGGAAATAGGGGAGAAAGCCTGAGTGAGTTAGTTTTCATCTGTATGTGTACCTGTGTGGAGGCTTTGTGTTATGTCTCAGTGTAGTATGTAGACGTTATATCTGTATTGGACTTTTTTTTAGTATGAATGGACTCGCCACACGGCAGGAGTAAACTGCCGTCAGTCAGATTATTGTCATCTCCATCAGCATTATCATCAATTCCATCAATAAATCCTCGTGTCAAGTGATATGCAGGACTGGCTTGACTTCTGCATCAGTGTGATGCCAACTTTAGGATGGAAAGAGCCTGGAAGTGAAGGATGGCTGGAGACGGTGAATAACTAATCCAGAAACGTGAAGTTGATGGCTGGAATTATGTGCATAACAAATCCAGCAACACTCAGCAAACAAGGCTTCAAGATAGGTACAAACCAGAAACAGCGTGCGCATCAAGGCAGCGCAACACAGGCTTAACGAGTGCCCCAACAGTACAGTAAACACGCCGGCACACAGTGCTATTTTAGCGCAAGCGAGCTTCGAACGTGCGGCTTGAGCTGTGTATCAAGACTTTGGTACGTCCTGTATAAAATATTAACCAGAAGAACTGTCCTTACCTGCGACTGCCCTATCATCCCCCCCCCCCCCCAACATTTCCTCCTGCCCAAGAATAGAAAGCACAGAACAGTCATGTTTGGCCCCCTGCCTAAGTGACAAATAAAAAAAAAATTCAATGTCACATGTTCAACCAAACTACAAACATTAATATTTCAAACCTGGAAATTCACTTCAGCGTAACGTGTCACAATTTAGACCTGTGCCATTTGTCACGAGAGCGGTCTGGAGAGGGGGTTGGGGGGGGGGGGGGTTATCCTTATTTTGAGTCTACAATTCCGGTCGTTAATTTTTCTTGCACTAGATTTGACCGCCAGACGAGAGGTAAGAAGATAGATGAGGGTTGCTCGGTGCTTTCTACAGGCGTTGTCTGATAAATGAATGAAATAGCTAAATTACTCGAACAAAGCACGGGGGAAAAACAAACAAATGAATATAATTAATAATTTCATAGCATCCTTAATCCTACTCCTATTGTCAGTGCCGGAATACCTGTTAGGGTAATATAAGGGTCTGGAATTCAGGCAGTAGAGCATACAAGGGGAAAAAAAAGAAATCGAAATATAGGGTATACTTTAATTCCGTGAAAAATCACTTACAGCAGTAAGTAATTGCGATATGGTTACATAACTTAACGAGCAAAGACGGGCTGAATATAGAGCATCGATTACTACATCATATGAGCATATTTTGAAGATCTGGACATCGGGCCTGAGCGTGAGGCTGGGGAGGGGGAGGGGGAAAGAGAAAGGATGTTAAGAAAGTAAGAAAGTGTCAGGTGAGTGAGTGACTTAGCGACTGTGTAACAGTTATTCTGTTACAGATTTTTTTTTTTTGTGTGTGTGGGAAACCCTGTTGTTGTGGTCAGACAGTTATAGACCACAACTCACCTGTTTATGCGAGCACGGGAGAAATTATCTCCGTGTTTCGATTGAGAACTCAGTCACGTGGATCTGAGCGGCGGGATGTAGGAATGAGTGAGTTTTTCGTCTGAATGTTGTAGACAGATCGTGTGTGAGTTTTTTCCTCTGGAAAGGATGTTTTTTAGGACTCGGTTCGTCATTTAAGTTTTCGTAGGTGGTTGTCCTTGTTAGGACAAATGTGTGTTTTAAGTCAGAATGTAGTTTTGCTAGTTGATTGTCTTTTTTAGGACAAAAGGTTGTAAAGTTTATGTAGTGTTGTAAGTTTGGTTGTCCTTTTCAGGACAAAATGTGATTCTTGGTTGGAAGGTTGTGTATGGAGTTTATTGGTATATAAGAGGTTAGCATGTATGTTTATGTTGTATGTTAGTATGAGGGTCCCATGGCGATGTTAATCACCCGGGCCGTTTTTCTATTCTCATTGTAATTGTTTCCATCAGTCTGCACGCTATATCCATTGGCAACACGCATTTAACAAATGGGAATTCATCATTAAACTTTAGTTGATTTTTGTAACTGTTGAATCCTGTGATAACTGGATTCATATTGAGTGTCACCTGTGGTGTTGAGTGAATTGATTACATGTAACTGGTCATGTTCGTTTAAGGATATGTAGTGATTGTTGTTGTCCTGGGTTTTCGTGTGTCACACTGTGTATAACAATGCGATGTCTGTTGTGTCACACTGTGTATAACAATGTGATGTCTGTTGTGTCATTTGTGTAGCAGTCAAGTAAATCTGCTCCGTAAATGACGTTTGTAACAATGCATGAAGAATTCACTACTTCAAGACAGCCACATACACACACATACACACATACTACCACAGTACTTTGTGTGGGTACAACATGTGTTTAGTGTTCAGTAGAGTACACTAATACGTCTTTAAATGAAAGACTATGATGGTGGACGTCTGAAGATGACTGAATGCTGTGATGATGGCTATAATTTGGCTATATGACGTAAGCAGAGCATGCCTGAGAGAGAGACAGAGAGATAGACAGAGAGAGACAGAGAGAGACAGAGACAGAGAGAAAGACGGAGAGAGAGAGACAGAGACAGAGAGAGACATAGAGAGACAGAGAGAGAGGCAGCGTTGTCTGTCACTGTAGTGTTACTGTGTTTCCCCGAGAATTTGTTTCTCGCCAGTCTTCCATCGCCCCTGCATTAAACAACTTCCTTGTGTTAGTGTGCTGACAAGTCAAGGAAAATATGGGCACTAACATAATATTATGCATATAGTCACCCTACTTATTTACACTTGTATACTGAAAATATAATGAGGAATGTTAGAGAAGATGTAGACAAAGAATATTACGATGCCATAACAATTGGAAGTTATGAAATACCAGAGATTAGATATGCTGATGACACAGTATTACTGTCCACAACACACAAAGGAATGGAAAAACTAATTATGTCAGTCCGTAAGAACAGCGAAGAGCAGAACCTCTATCTGAATGCAAAGAAAACTAAATCGATGACAACTGACAAAACAAAAAAGGCAACTGAAATATGTATCAATAAGGAAAAACTAGAAGAAGTGGAGAGTTTTGAATATCTTGGATGACTACTAACTAATAACAGAGATACAATGAGGGAAATTAAAAGGACATCTATCGCTCTTCAGAAAGTAAAACAAATAAAGAATCTGTGGAGAGGAACAGACAGAACCACAAAAATAAGATTTTTAAGGCCATGTATCTTTCCCATCGCAACATATGCATGTGAGACCTGGACATTTAACAAAACAGCTGAGAAACACATAAATGCCTTTGAATGTAAATGCTACAAGAACTTAATATTGAAGAAGGCTGGCTAGTAAAGAGGATTAAAGAGAGAAAACTTAAATATTTTGGTCACATTAAACGTCATGATAATTTAGAGGAGACCGTATTGGAAGGATACGTAATGGGAAAAAGAAAGAGAGGAAGACCAAAACGAAGATGGCTGCAAGACATCGTTGAAGATCTGCAAATGGATGCAGCAGCAACAGGCCATCTTGCTCACAATCGAGAGGCCTACAGGAGTGCTGTTTTGGAGGCAGTTTCGCAAGGGACATGCAAATGAATGAATGAATGACATAATATTCCTATGTGCCTTTAAGGCATGACAGGATTACCTTTACCTGTGTTCTGACCAGGGTGTGTTGTTACCCGCTTTTGAGTGTCCTGCATGGAGGGTAGGGTGTTCCTTTTAACTGTCGCACGCACGACCACAACTGAAGAAGGACTTTACTTCTCTACTATTCGATCACTTACATAACGCTAAAGCAACGACCACGGACAATGCAGCAAGAGAAGGTCACGTGTATGCTAGCGCCTTGTGTTACGTGGATATATCTGATAGGAAGTAAACATTACTTTACCCACTTCCAATATACTTTTAAAAGGTGCTAATCAATCAAATTTATCCACACGTTCGCACGTGTATTTCTCTATCCGTGGACAATGATCAGACAAGTAAAAAGAGCCCAGAATGTTTCGTGGCTCATCGCAAGGCAGAGACAGTTTCTCTTCACTTCTTACGGTCTACAGTCTCTATGTGGTAAGCTCCACTTCTTATGATCTACAGTCTCTATGTGGTAAGCTCCACTTTTTACGGTGTACAGTCTCTATGTGGTAAGCTCCACTTTTTACGGTGTACAGTCTCTATGTGGTAAGCTCCACTTTTTACGGTGTACAGTCTCTATGTGGTAAGCTCCACTTCTTATGGTCTGCAGTCTCTATGTGGTAAGCTCCACTTCTTATGGTCTACAGTCTATGGGTAAGCTCCACTTTTTACGGTGTACAGTCTCTATGTGGTAAGCTTCACTTCTTATGGTCTACAGTCTCTATGTGGTAAGCTCCACTTCTTATGGTTTACAGTCTCTATGTGGTAAGCTCCACTTCTTATGGTCTACAGTCTCTATGTGGTAAGCTCCACTTCTTATGGTCTACAGTCTCTATATGGTAAGCTCCACTTCTTATGGTCTACAGTCTCTATATGGTAAGCTCCACTTCTTATGGTCTGCAGTCTCTATGTGGTACTCCACTTCTTATGGTCTACAGTCTCTATATGGTAAACTCCACTTCTTATGGTATACAGTCTCTATGTGGTAAACTCCACTTCTTATGGTCTGCAGTCTCTATATGGTAAGCTCCACTTCTTATGGTCTACAGTCTCTATATGGTAAGCTCCACTTCTTATGGTCTACAGTCTCTATGTGGTAAGCTCCACTTCTTATGGTCTACAGTCTCTATGTGGTAAGCTCCACTTCTTATGGTCTACAGTCTCTATATGGTAAGCTCCACTTCTTATGGTCTACAGTCTCTATATGGTAAGCTCCACTTCTTATGGTCTACAGTCTATATATGGTAAGCTCCAACGCTTACCGTTCACATTAACTTCTACAGCTCTTCACAATATTTGCTCTGTCGGTCGGTCTCTCTTTCTCTTTCCTTCGAGGATCTATCATATGGCTGCTCTAGAAGCTTTTGAGCTCTTCCCAGAGCATGAGATCAGTCTGTTTCTAGGGCCATTTTTGCTATCTTTATCACTTATTCCTACATTAATTTTTTAAAATTTATATTATTTATTTTATTTTATTAATTGTATGCACATTATGCATATCGAAATGCAAATTAATAATTGGTGTGAATGAATCTGCACATTTCTTGCGGCTTTTTATCTTACTTTCTGGTTTGAGAAAACCTTGATATAGAACCATAATGATAAAACTGGTTTGTCGAAGAAATCTGTGATAAAAGATTAAGAATTGGCTAAAGAAAATTAACCTTACACTTAAAATCGGCGTCATTGCCATATTTTAAGAACTGAATCAACAGAGTAAACATTCCACGTTCAATAACCACTGGGGGGGGGGGGGGGGGTTGTGCACGGGGCAACATTTCAGCCAGTGTTAACCGGCTGAATTGATATCAATGTTGATTTCGCTTTGATTTGTCTCCCCTGGGTTTATTTGCCCAATAAAAATCGGCCTTGTGTGCCAGTTCCACTGTTCCTGGCCAAATTCTGCGCTCATGTTTCGTTTTTATCCTGATATACGTGTATGCAACGTTATCCAGCGCCTTTGAAGTTGCTCTTTAGTTACATGACAGCGTGGGATTGTTGCTTTGTATTGTAGCAAAACATTACCAGAACAGAACGTCAAACATGGAGAAAGAAATAATACAGAATCTACTGATAAATATTGAGAAACATAATTTTGTGTTAAAAATAGAAACAGATACAGAACGATCGAAAGTAAAAAGAGTTGAAGCCAGTATTGTTTTCGAAAATAAGTTTTTAGAAGTATATCAGTCAGTCGTTTGCATATCCCTTGCGGAACTTTGCCTCCCTAACAGCTCTCCTGTAGGCCTCTCGGTTGTAAGCAAGATGCCCTGCTGCTGATGCATCCATTTGCAGATCATCAACGATGTCCTGCAGCCATCTTCGTCTTGGTCTTCCTCTCTTTCTTTTTCCCATTATGTAGCCTTCCAAGACGGTCTTCTGTAGAGTATCATGACGTTTAATGTGTCCAAAATATTTAAGTTTTCTCTCTTTAATCCTCTTTACTAGCCAGCCTTCTTCAATATTAAGTTCTTGTAGTATGGATGTATCTGTTCTTTTTTTGTGTCCATGATATTTGAATAACTCTTCTGTAGCATTTACATTAATTTACATTTAGAAGTATATATCGAAGAAGTATTTTAAAAGCTCAGTTTAAAAAAAGCGTTTATAGGTGACGAAAGATACTGAGGTCTGAACCCATTAGGTCAGAATAGTTAGCAATCATTTTACCTAAAAAAAAAAAAAAAAGTGACAAAGAACACAACAAAATCCGGAAGATTTCTTCTGGAAGAGAAAGTTGCAATAACTACATGTTTACAACATGTGGCTGTAGATCGTTTGCTGGATATGTTCATTGACATACTGATATTGTAAAAATCATTCCAGTCCAGCAAACAACCCAGTGCGTGTTGTAAAAAAATATGTACCTCATTGATTTGCAAACAGCTTGTGTGAATAAAGCAAATATATTAAATTTAAGATTAAAAAAAAACAGTAGTCGAAGCACACAGATCGAAGAGAAAGAAAGCTCACAAGAAAATAATAGACGGTACAATGCTGGACTTCAGCAGGACCAACCAGTCACAGCCCAATGTTAAGTACCTTGTGGCTTTGTGGCTAGTCAAGGGTTTCTCAATCAGGATTTCATGGAACCTTAAGGTTCTGCAAGAAGCCGCTAGGAAATCAGAGAGAATTTGTGAATTTGAGAAACGTTATTTATAAATAGATTCACCGAAAAGATATCATTCTCTAGTTCAAAAGAGCATTAGTAATTACTACTGGATTATTTTTTACTAAGATGATCAGATTCCTTCATGACTGAGCATTTTTGGAGAGTTCCTGCGGGATAGAAGGTTGTTGAAAGGGCATAGTTTTGGAGGCTTGCTGCGAGATATAGGGTTGTGAAAGGGCATAGCTTTGGAGGCTTGCTGCGAGATATAGAGTTGTGAAAGGGCATAGTTTTGGAGGCTTGCTGCGAGATATAGGGTTGTGAAAGGGCATGGTTTTGGAGGCTTCCTGCAAGATATAGAGTTGTGAAAGGCATGGTTTTGGAGGCTTCCTGCGAGATATAGGGTTCTGAAAGGGCATAGTTTTGGAGGCTTCCTACGAGATATAGGGTTGTGAAAGGGCATAGTTTTGGAGGCTTGCTGTGAGATATAGAGTTGTGAAAGGGCATAGTTTTGGAGGCTTGCTGCGAGATATAGAGTTGTGAAAGGGCATAGTTTTGGAGGCTTGCTGCGAGATATAGGGTTGTGAAAGGGCATGGTTTTGGAGGCTTCCTGCAAGATATAGAGTTGTGAAAGGCATGGTTTTGGAGGCTTCCTGCGAGATATAGGGTTGTGAAAGGCATGGTTTTGGAGGGTTTCTGCGGGATGTAGAGGTTGCGAAAGTCTGTGTTAGTGGCTCATTCTACTCGAGTCCGTGGTTCTAGTTATTCTCTTACTAATTTTCTGTCTCCGAGATATCAGTCTACGAGTTTTATATGTTACTCTTACCTATGTTACTCTCACAATTATTGTGCACAAATCTCGTTTTCTTTAACTATTGATTATTGCGTTATATTCCTTTGGCTGAACATTTTGAAGCGGGCTTTTTAGTATAAATGGGGATTTTTACAAAAAAATCAGAAATGCTATCTTTTCTTCTCAGATTAATATCAAATCTTTTTCTTCCCTTTCCAGAAGAAATTTAATGCTAGAATTGAAATCATCAATTTTGTTTCTTCTTCCCAAGAAAAGCTTCCAGGAAAACCTATTGACGCCAAAGAAATATTTTAATGTCTTCGCAATCCTTTGTCCCAGTTTGGTTGCCCCGGATAGACTCGTTTTTCTGCTGAATCAACAGGGGCCTCTTTGTGCGCCCGCCTGTCACGTGCTCGTTTTCCTGCCCATGTTCGAGATGCCCGATATCATGGAACTGACAGGGATCTACTCTTACTATTAAAATCATATAACACAATAAACGTTCTCCCTTGACAGACACAGCTCTAAATAATACTATATGTAAGATTCCATGAGTTTTCTGTATTAAAATGTTTCCTGGTGTGTCGAGGAGTTCGACAGATTTTCAAGTCTTAAAATATAAAAAAAAACAGCGAGCAAAAACACAGGAAACAAAACTGCTATTCTTATTCTGAATGTTTTTGGGACGAAGATGTTTTCCCGTCCGTTCAGTAATGATGAAAGTACGGATAGATGACTCTGATGGTTATTTTATCCTCATGTCTCGAAGAGCACAGAAGGACCTCGCACTGATGTGAAGTGTGGAGTTTTCGGAAATCTCGCACTGGTGTGAGATATAGGTTTTCCCGTGAACTCTACCATAACCATGCCCATGTCCGGCTCATCAGCAAGGCTGGATTGATAGTCTGTTTCCAGGGAAGCGTTGCTAGGTAGAGTGATGTGGTCTTTATCTCGGTACATTTTAAAATAGAGAAGTTGGTGGTGTTTCCATGGAGAAAACGGAAAACAGTTTCTCTCTCTCTCTCTCTCTCTCTCTCTCTCTCTCTCTCTCTCTCTCTCTCTCTGATCCGTGTCAATCAGGCGTTGGTCGTCATTGATTTCTGCAAAAATCTATTCTTTATTCTTTCTATAAGATGTGTGTCGGACAGTGCTCTGTGCCACTCTTGCAGTCCATCAAACATCTTGTTTCTTTGTCTTCCTCTGTCCCGCTTTGCCTCCAGTTTTCCTGTTGTCACTAGGTGTTTCAATTTGCTTTTCTTAAAACATGACCTACAAATTTGAGTTGTCGTGTTCCGAATTTTGCTTTAATTTCTCTCTTTTTGCCCAGCCTCCCTTAGAACTTTGTAAACTAAAAGTCCACAGCGGCTCAGGCACTATAAACTGTTGAACGGAAGAAGTGACATATTTGTAGGCTTACCATAATATTTGTTTCTCAAACCGGGACAATTTTGAGAAAATGCTCACAACAGAAAATAAAGCCTACTAATGTAAGTACTAGTAGGCTTTATTTATATATTTTTACTTTATTTATATATTTTTTACTTTAGAAGTACAGAAAGATCTCTACTTATGCTTCATTGATTACACCAAGGCATTTGACAAGGTGAAACATAATGAAATTATTAAAATGCTTGAAGACATCAATATAGACGGCAAAGACTTGAGGATTGTAAAACATCTATACTGGCAGCAAGAAGCAGCAGTTCGAGTTGAAAATAGAATTGGAAAATATCAACCTATAAAACAAGGGGTGCGACAAGGATGTGTACTATCTCCAGACCTTTTTTCTCTGTACAGCGAGAATATTCTAAGAACAATCATCACAGAACCAGGCATAAAAATTGGAGGATACAATATTAACAACCTTCGGTATGCTGACGACACAGTACTGATAGCTGAGAACCAAAAAGACCTGCCAAATCTCTTGGATAAAGTCGCCAAAGAAAGTGAACAGAAAGGCCTTACTTTGAACATCAAAAAGACAGAGACTATGGTTATATCTAAGAAACAGAATCCACCAGCATGCAGTATTAAATTAAACGGAACCATTCTAAAGCAGGTGCAGAAATTCAAATACCTTGGAGCAGTAATAACTTCAGATGGGAAATGCAGAACAGAAATTAGGAAACAGAATAGGTCAAGCAAAGACTGCATTTCAGAGAATGAGAAACATATTAGCTAACACATCTTTATCAATGAATGTTAGAAAACGAGTCCTAAAATGCTATATTGAACCTATCTTGTTATATGGAAGTGAATCATGGACAATAGGCAAGTCTGCACAAAAGTCATTGGAAGCAGCAGAAATGTGGTTTATTAGAAGAATGTTGCGAATCCCCTGGACAGCAAAAATAACTAATGAAGAATGTATGAGAAGAGCTGGAGAGAGAAAAAACCTTGTCAGAAAGATAAGAGAGAGACAATGTACTTTCATAGGACATGCAATGAGAAGAGGGGGCATTGAAAATATTATAACAACAGGAAAAATAGAAGGAAGAAAATCAAGAGGAAGACCAAGAGAAATGATACTGGACAGTCTGACGGGATGGTGTGAGAGGAGATCACCAACTGAACTGATGGCCTGCATGAAGGATCGGGTACTCTGGAGAAGCATAATAGCCAACGCCAGTCGGCACGGCACCTGATGATGATGATGATGAGTGTAAGTACCCATGATTGAAAAGGTTAAATAAAGAAGTTGTTTAAAAAAAACAACAATGAGTTAAAAGCAATTTTTAATAATTCAACTGAACATACCTTATTATTAAGAAGTTATTAATATTTATCACTAGTGTGAATTTTCTGTAAAAATTCTTTGTTATTTTTAATGGCATCGAAAAATTCACTGCAATTTAGTTCACTGTTAATTGTGCAGCGTAGTAAAGCTCTGACAGTTGATTCAGCCATTCTAGCTCTTTCTTCAGACCATATGATATTCATTATTGAGAATACTCTTTCTTCAGACCATATGATATTCATTATTGAGAATACTCTTTCTTCAGACCATATGATATTCATTATTGAGAATACTCTTTCTTCAGACCATATGATATTCATTATTGAGAATACTCTTTCGACTGTTGCAGATGTACCTGGCAGGCTGAAAATGTATTCCATAATTCGAACACGACTGGGCAATGAAATGTTCTTTTCTCTAAAATGACTGAAAAGTTGTATCCATTTTTCTTCACAACTTGTATTTTTCCAAATTTCATAGTTTGCTGACCAAAAAGCTTTTGCAATCACTACTTCATCAAACAGTTGATCCATGTTTATTGTAGTATTTGCAACAGTTTCATTAATTTTTTCACCTGAAGCTTCAATTTAAGACCATGGTAATTCATTGTTGCTTATCCAAGTAAATGATTCTGCTCCACCAAAACTTTTGCCATAGCTAAGTCTAAGAAAGACATCTGCCATAAAATGCTGTAAACTCTTGTAGGATCGTATTGATATTTTTACTTCCATTATTTTCTAGTATTCTAAAACGTTTTTTTTTTTTGCTCCTTGAGGCATCCATTTATTATTCCCCCTTTCCTCAAGGTTTGTTTTTAATTGTCCAAGTTCAGTGACAATATCAGTTGCACTGGCTTTTGTACTTTCCATAATCAAGACAGCTTTGCTAAACAATTTGAGTTGCCCTTAACACAAACCACAAATACTTTTCACCACAATTAGGCCACATTTTGGGGGAAAACATCTAGACAACTTTAAAAGTACTTAGATCTAGGTACAAAATATTTAGATTGGCAACAGTGAGTGTAACAGAGGGGATATTTTACTTGCCAAATCGCCGTTTTACCAGGGGCTGCACTATTTTTTTTTTTACTTCTTTTTTATTCGCCACTTTAAAAATTTTACCAAATAACCGGGCACAATAACAAACTGGCCAGGACGCAGCGACCACATCATCAAACCGGGACAGTCCCGGTCAAAGCGGGACGCCTGGTAAGCATACATATATGCAGCTTCAACCACATGAATGAGCTAACACGAGCAAGCAGTCAGATGTGACAATGCAAAAATAACACTGCACAAGTAAAACAAACACTTCGGAGTTAAAAATGCTGCACTAGCTGAAACCTATGGAAGCAGAAGGGGGGGGGGGGGGGCGTTAATGAAAATTCATCATTTTTATAAGCTCACCAGTACGGAAATTCACAAGGTTTTGGGGAAACAACTGGTATTGAATATTACACTTGAAGTTGTTTATCTTCACTGTAAAGTTGGGAACGAAATGAATTCGCTGCAGCATCCTTCTTCAGTTAAACCCCGCCCTAATAGAAACAACGCTGACAGTCTCTGAGACGCTCGACGACACAGATGAAATACTGGAAAATGTACGAATCGAAAGACAGCAAACCAGACAACAAACATTATATTACCTTGATCGGTGCTTCTCAAAACGGTGTGCAAAAGGGGAAGTCATGTCGTCAAATTTTGATAGTAAAAATAATATTTTCCTTCAAATACTAGTTCATATACTATTTCAGACATATTAAATGTCATGAGAGTTTGAAGAAGACAGTCTTGGAAGATACATAATGGGAAAAGGAGAGGAAGACCAAGGTGTCAACAAGACAATGTAGATGAACTGCGAATGGATGCATCTTGCTTACAATCGAGAGCCCTACAGGAGAGCTGTTAGTTAGTGGGGGGGGGGGGGGGGTCAAAGTTCCGCAAGGGCCATGCTAATGAACTAGCTCAGTTGTGCTTATTTATTACAATAATATTTGTGTGAAAACTTTCGTCAAGATAACATTTAAGTAACATGAATTAACAGTGTTTTTACTTTCAGTATTTTCCATAAATAAACAGGTTCTGGCTTCCAGGGAGCCTCATACATTATATTCTAAACGAAACCACGTGTGTAAAAAGAAAACAAAAAACAAAAACTTTTCAAACTTTTTGGTTTAATCTCTATGTTATGTTATGTTATGTATGTACTGTATTTTAATGGAATTT
Source organism: Achatina immaculata (assembly GCA_009760885.1). Taxonomy (NCBI): domain Eukaryota; kingdom Metazoa; phylum Mollusca; class Gastropoda; order Stylommatophora; family Achatinidae; genus Lissachatina; species Lissachatina immaculata. Next base: position 50,595,778 of record CM019713.1, read on the forward strand.
GAATGTAGTTTCTGTAGTATAAATGTAAAATATAAATTTGCAGGTAGTTACACTAGAGACTAACATTAAGGGCACACGCTTATTGTGGCAGAAATTTGCATTGCCGGGTGTTCTGCAGTCTGATAAAGATGAGAACCACTGTTCTGAGATAGACAGACAGATAGATAGATAGATAGATAGATAGATAGATAGATAGATAGATAGATAGATAGATAGATAGGTAGGTAGATAGATAGATAGATAGATAGATAGATAGATAGATAGATAGATAGATAGATAGATAGATAGATAGATAGATAGATAGGTAGGTAGGTAGGTAGGTAGGTAGGTAGATAGATAGATAGATAGATAGATAGATAGATAGATAGATAGATAGATAGATAGATAGATAGATAGATAGATAGATAGATAGATAGATAGATTAGATAGAACGAACGAACTCCTATTCAGAATTGTGTTTGCAATGATTACACTAACTTAATCTCGCGCCAGGCGAGACCAAACACAACTGCTTGCTAAAGAATGACAACTGTTTGGCTTTTTACTCGCCAGCGGTTACATTCGTTTGGTCAAGGCGTCCTGAGGAAGAATGGATGCCGTGTTGAGGGCTGTAGGCAGCACATGCAGGAAAAAACATCTCCGAACAAACTAGAGGTCTTGTCTCAACAGACTTTGGTCAGGAGACTCTAAAATTAAATTTGCCGATGAAGCCATTATTTTCTTTTTGAACATGCTACAGACAGCAGAAATGTACTCCATTTTGTATTTGGTCGTGGGGAAAGGAAGTGGTTAAGACCAAGGATTCTCAAAGTTTTTCTGAGCTCGCTACATGGATATATATGTTGCTCCACCCAAGACTGTGTCTGACCCAGCAGACCTTTAGGGACTTTTATTAACGATCAAGAGCGAGGATGTCTGGAAAAGAGCAGGACAAAAGTCCACGAGCCTACAAATCATATCTTGAAAACAGAGGTGGATTGGCCAAATACAGAGGAAACCAGGTATCAGTATATCGATACAGGCACTGACGTGAAATTCTCAGGGAAACAGAAGTTGAGAAAGGCTTAGGACTACCAGGAGAAAATCTCACAGAGACAAGGGATACACAAGGAGGGAAGTGGATAATAAAGCCAAGAAAAGGGACGATTGGAGAGTATATGCTCCCTAGAGAGGGAAAGGCAATGATTATGATGATGACTAATGTAAATGAAGTCCAACAAAGATAACACAACAGCAGACTGCTGACTCTTCAAATTACATCTGTGTCCAGCAACATACAAATTTATTAACTCCTGGATAAGAGAACCATTTCATCCTGCATTAGTGGAATATCTGTGTTTTAACATTTGCAGGTTATGTTTGTGGATAGAGACTGACCTACTTTTCCTTATTCAAATGCTGTGAAGATGATGGTGGCGAATGATGACGATAATAATCATTAATTTCTTCTCATTTTTAGACATACACAAAAAGGATGAAGTTCAGCCCTTCTGGACATAGCACAAAGCCAAACTACTCTGCATTCTCAGCCACGTCGAGTCACACCTCGACGTCAAAGCTATAGTTATTCTGGGCAAGGAGGAAGTGAGTTAAGGTCTTGGCAAGCTATTGTTGGCCATCCCTAGACGGTAGAGACTGGATTCTCTGTCCTCTGCACACCCTGGCACATTAAGCAATAATACTTTAAGTGTGGCAAAACCGCAGGGATTGAATTTCAGAGAAAAACCCCACATATTTGAAGAAAGGTTAGCTATCCCCTCTCTTTCTCTATAACAGTCATAACAAACTAAGATTCTCAGACACAAACGTCTAAGCTGTATCTTCTAAAAGAACAATCCTTAAAACAGAAAAAACAAAACAAATAAGGAGATACTTTACCTTGTTTATCGACTGAAAAGGAAAACAAGCTTAACGAAAGAAGGAGAAGATTGAAATGTATGTATTTATCAAAGCAGCATAAGACTGTAATAAAAAAAAACAACTATAATTGAGGGAAAAGTTGAGGGGAAAAGGATTATAGAATAGACGTTACAATAGAACAGCAAAGGCAGACGGATATTATTTAGTTTGAGCTGGTGCACCACGAGATCATGATTGCGATTTAGTGTTGCCAACTTTTCCATGTGCAGATGGCACAAGATGATGATGGTGTTTTCCCTTGACCTGGAGGTCCTACGCTGCAGCTGTTTAGCAGGCAAGCAGGCGAATTCCATCACACAGAATAAAGGCTCGTAGATATAACATCTCAGTAAGAAGCAATAGTAACTCAGTTATTGCAGGTCTTCTCTGAGAGGTCATGGGATACACCAAAATGCTGTGTCTAGCACTAGGTTTTCTTCCGTTAAATTTCCAAAGTAAACAAAGAAAACAGCAAAAAAGTACAGTAATCCTAGCACCATTGCAAACTGAATGTATTTTGACAATATTTAACGTAATTTTCAATGTAATTTGACAAAAGGGAACGACAATTGTTGAGAATACATATACTTGTATTCCAAATCGTTGATAAGTCTTGGCCGACTGATTTGACATCATGTGCTAAGTTAGAACAGTCTTTGGGGAATGCTCATCCATACTTCATAAAACATGTGCGAGTTACACAGAAGTAGCATCGGGGATATCCGTTTTTTTAAAAATTAGGAATGGATCAAATTCATTACTGTGAATATATCCGCTAGTTCAGTCAGTCATTTGCATGTCCCTTGCAGAACTTTGCCTCCCTAACAGCACTCCTGTAGGTCTCTCGGTTGTGAGCAAGATAGCCTGCTGCTCATGCATCCATCAACGATGTCCTGCAGCCATCTTCGCCTTGGTCTTCCTCTCTTTCTTTTTCCCATTATGTAGCCTTCCAAGACGGTGTTCTCTAGATTATCATGACGTTTAATGTGTCCAAAATATTGAAGTTTTCTCTGTTTAATACTCTTTACTTGCAAACCTTCTTCAATATTAAGTTCTTGTAGTATGGATATATTTGTTCTTTTTTGTGTCCGTGATATTTGAAGAACTCTTCTGTAGCATTTACATTCAAAGGCATTTATGTGTTTCTCAGCTGTTTTGTTAAGTGTCCACGTCTCACATGCATATGTTGCGATGGGAAAGATGCATGCTCTTAAAAATCTTATTTTATGGTTCTGTCTGTTCGTCTCCACAGATTATTTAGTTGTTTTACTTTCTGAAGAGCGATAGATGTCATCTTTTTAATTTCCCTCATTGTATCTCCATTATTAGTTAGCAGTGATCCAAGATGTCCAAAACTCTCCATTTCTTCCAGTATTTCCTCATTGATAGATATATCAGCTGCCTTATTTGTTTTGCCAGTTGTCACCAATTTAGTTTTCTTTGCATTAAGATAGAGGTTTTGCTCTTCACTATTCTTACGGACTGACATAATTAGTTTTTCCATTCCTTCTTGTGTTGTGGACAGTAATACTGTCCTCTAGGTCACGAAAGGCAAAATACAAGAACTGGCTGTGTATGATCTACATTCATTGTAGTAAGTATGGCTATTATACTACTGCTGAAGCTCTTACAGGGATATAAAAACGAGATGATGAACAAAAATGTATTTCTAGAAATAATGTCGTTTTACAATTAATGTGACGAGAAAAAGAACTGACCAAGACAAAGCTGGCCAAGGCACTGTCCCACCTTTCCACAGCTGACCCCCAGTTTGGGTAAGGGGCCAGGGTTCCCCATTGTCCCCATGGTGGTGGAGTCTGCTAAAGAAACATTGCCTAGGCCCTGCTTTTTAGCTCAACTCTGTGACCGAAAAGCCGTAAAAAGAAAAAAAACCGCTCTTAAGCCAACATGATGTTATGTCTCAACATCTTCACTACATCTGCTGCAAATAATACCAGCTCGCAGTTCTAGAGAGGAAGAAGGAATTTTCTAACTCGTGATGAGTAGGAAAATGAGTCTTAAAGGCGGTACTGAACTAACGGTATTCTGTTGTTTCAGTTTGTTCAAATGTGTACCTCACGCCATTATCCAGGAAAACTACCTCCAGCACAATCTTCTTGCAAGGTAAAGGACACTGGATTCGCAATTCACAGGTATTGTCACTGCATGAAAATATTGTCAGCGCATGAAAATAAAACAGGAAATCAGCTAAAAATTGTTCGCATGAACAGAGTTTTACAGCGTGTGAGCAGTAAAATACAGAGGCATGGCATAAGTTACTCAAGAATGAAAGCAAACATATGAAACTCAGCAAGAGATACAAAATTGAAAGCAACACTCAGAACGTGAATGTTAAAAAAAATTACAGATGCAAATGTGGACGCATTAGCTTTGGCTTTCTTGTTTGTTATATACACTCTCTTGCAGTGTTTGCTATAATGTAACATAAGTAAATGACTTAAAATCTGTATGCGTGTCTCATCTTCGTTGCAATCGTTTTCTGCGTGCACTTGACATCTGTTAAGGAAGTTTCCTAGCCATGGTGGATCTGTTCATTGACAGAATTAACGAACTTTACATTCATCGGTTTTCTTTCCAGATCTCACGAGATATGACGACTGTCTGAAACATTTGATCATACAAGTTTTTTTTTTTTCTTTCCTAAATTAACATACATGCTTTGTGGCCGAGTGGTTAGCGCGCTGTCCTTTACTGGCTAGCTACTTGCTTGTTCTACAAACGCTCGACTCCCAGATAAGTTTCTTTTGCTGCTTGTCCCTAACTTCTATGCCGCTCTTCCTTATTAGTTATGCTGCTTTAAAAAAAAAAATCTCATATCTAGGGCCTCCGAGAGAAATTTTGCTTTGTAAATCTGTACAACAATGCCACCCCCCCCTCCTCCCTCAAGCCTTATTTATTTCCATTCATTCCGGCTCCCCCCCCCCCCCCAGGTCAGCTCACGTCATATGTGGTTTGGTCCGCGCATTACCAAATTCCTCGATCTTCTTCTTTTTTATGTGCACAAATATCGTCTCTGGCACAACATGTCAGTCAGTCCGGTTCTTGTTCTGAAAACCTATTTTCCATCTTGTACATACTATTGTGGCAAAGTTAAAATGAAAGAAAAAGTTTGTGAAAATTCTTTATATGCTGTTAAAGTTTGTGAAAATTCTATATTAAAGTTTGTGAAAATTCTATATTAAAGTTTGTGAAAACTCTATATATTCTATTAAAGCTTGTGAAAATTCTACATTCTCTGTTCCGAGAGAACGTACTCATGAAACAAACTTTCAAATAAATGAGTAAACTTTTTATGTTCTTTAAACGGTACAGATTCAAAATGAAGGACTTCATGCGAAAGATTTATTTATCTGGAAAAAAAAGGAGGGGGGGGGGGGAAAGGGGAAACCCACAGAAAAAGGTGGTTAGAAGATTGGGAACAGCTTGCAGATCCGTGTCACTGTCAAGAGCCATGCTGATTTACATTTCACAAACTCCTATCGGCTTACAGGCTGGGAATGTAACATTCGCCATTTTCTGGTTCTTGTGTGCATAAAAGTTCCATATTGTCCGTGATATCACGAGAGCACATAAAAGTGTGTACGATGTCAAACGTCCTCAGTTTGGTTTTTCTTATCTTAAAAGAACAAAAATGATTGGGAAATAAAATTCTTTTTTTTTTTTCTGTAGCGTTTCAAGAAGTCCCAATTAAGGGTTTATGAAAACTGACATTTTTATAGATGTGTGTGTGTGTGTTTTTTCTTTTAAGATTAGATATGTACATCTGGCAGCCTGGTTAGCTGAGTGGTTAGGCGCTCAGTTTACTAATCCGGCGGTGCTGGGTTCAATCCCAGCAGTGGGATTTTTTTCTTCTTCTGATAAACACCATCAAAGGCCTCGGGGTCGACCCAGCCTCTAAAAATAGGTACCAGAGAAATCTGGGAAGGTAAATGCGGGCCAGGCGTGATACTGACCACGTCATTCTTTTATATGTCGAAGATAGTGGAAATGCGAGTCTAACACCGTATTCCAAATATGCCTTTATGATATGTAAACGGGAATTTTATCTTTTTTGCTTTATATATATATATATATATATATATATATATACATACATACATATATACACACAGAGAAACAGGCAAATCACAGCCAGACATAGGGATGGGTTTAGAAAACTCGCTACAGACAAATCTGCTATATAATTCTCGCTGTAGTACTGGTTGTTACAATATAACACTTGCTATATTGAAATCTCATAACAATGAAAATTCCCACTTATAATTACTTGCTTCACATGTCATGGAAGCATATCTTCTCATTGTTAAGTCCATCATTTCTTTCTTTGTTCATTAAATTTACCATTCGACCTGTACACAAAAGTCCTCAGTGATTCTTTTATGCCACAAAAGTTTTCTTTTCTTCTCATCTTTTTTTTTTTTCTTTAGCCAGTTCTTCTCAATGTGTCACATGGTGGGGGGTGCCGTGTCGTGACGTGACAGCTCGCGTACCCTGACCACCCCCAGAGCTATACCAGTGGGAGTTTACTCCTGGCAGGTTCAACCAAGCTGGGAAGCTCTGCGAGGGTAGGGGTCAGGCGAAACTTGCACCCTGGTCCTCCAGGCCGGGGGCTGGAGCATAGGGCCAACGACCCCATCTCCGTAAAAAAGATTAGCGTTACGGAACAGAAACAGAAGCCCCGAAATTGGACGGATAAAAATGGAATACTACCTTGGAACATCAAAAATATTATGAGATGTAGTCACAAGAGATGAGGGAAACAAGACCAAGGGGTAGACCAAAACAGAGATGGAAAGACAACATAGAAGAGGATATAAAAGGAATTTGTTCCACCAAATGAAGAGAGAAGATTAGGAATAGAGAGGAATGGAGGCGAACTTTATCTGCAGTAGTGAGACCTAATAATGGAGATACAATGCGGGAAATTAAAGGAGGACATCTATTGCTCTTCAGAAAGTAAAACAAATAAAGAATCCGTGGAGAGGAGCAGACAGAACCACAAAAATAAGATTTTTAAGGGCATGCATCTTTCCCATCGCAACATATGCCTGTGAGACCTGGACACTTAACAAAACAGCTGAGAAGCACATAAATGCCTTTGAATGTAAATGCTATAGAAGAGTTCTCCAAATATCGTGGACACAAAAAAGAACAAATATATCTATACTACAAGAGCTTAATATTGAAGAAGGCTGGCTAGTAAAGAGGATTAAAGAGAGAAAACTTAAATATTTTGGCCACATTAAACGTCATGATAATTTAGAGAAGACCGTATTGGAAGGATACATAATGGGAAAAAGAAAAAGAGGAAGACCGAAACGAAGATGGCTGCAAGACATCGTTGATGATCTGGAAATGGATGCAGCAGCAGCAGGCCATCTTGCTCACAACCGAGAGGCCTACAGGAGTGCTGTTTGGGATGCAAAGTTCCGCAAGGGACATGCAAAGGAATGAATGAAGTGAGACCTAATGGCTCAGAAAGCCGAAGAAGAAGAATCTGTCACAATCATAACATCCTTAATTTTCTGAATGAAAAGTTAAAACTATCTTTATTTTCTGAATAAAAAGTTTAAAATTATCTTTAATTTTCTGAATCAAAAGTTAAAAACTATTTCATCATCATCATCAGGTGCCGTGCCGACTGGCGTTGGCTATTATGCTTCTCCAAAGTACACGATCCGTCATACAGGCCATCAGCTCAGTTGGTATCTCCTCTCACACCATCCTATCAGACTGTCCAGTATCATTTCTCTTGGTCTTCCCATGGCTCTTTTTCCCTCTATTTTTCCTGTTGTTATAATATTTTCAATGCCCCCTCTTCTCATTGCATGTCCTATGAAAGTACATTGTCTCTCTCTTATTTTTTTGACAAGATTTTTTGTCTCTCCAGCTCTTCTCATACATTCTTCATTAGTTATCTTTGCTGTCCAGGAGATTTACAATATTCTTCTAATAAACCACATTTCTGCTGCTTCCAGTGATTTTTGTGCAGACTTGCCTATTCACTTCCATATAACAAGATAGGTTCAATATAGCATTTTAGGACTCGTTTTCTAACATTCATTGATAAGGATGTGTTGGATAATATGTTTCTCATTCTCTGAAATGCACTCTTTGCTTGGCCTATTCTGTTCCTAATTTCTGTTCTGCATTTCTCATCTGAAGTTATTACTGCTCCAAGGTATTTGAATTTCTGCACCTGCTTTAGAATAGTTCCGTTTAATTTTATACTGCATGTTGGTGGATTGTTTCTTAGACATAACTATAGTCTCTGTCTTTTTTATGTTCAAAATATGGCCTTTCTGTTCACTTTCTTTGGTGACTTTATCCAATAGAATTTGCATGATTTGTTTGTTCTCAGCTGTCAGTACTATGTCGTCAGCATACCGAGGGTTGTTCATATTGTATCCTCCAATTTTTTATGCCTGGTTCTGTGATGATCGTTCTTAGAATATTCTCGCTGTACAGAGAAAAAAGGTCTGGAGATAGTACACATCCTTGTCGCATCCCTTGTTTTATAGGTTGATATTTTCCAGTTCTATTTTCAACTCGAATAGCTGCTTCTTGCTGCCAGTATAGATGTTTTACAATCCTCAAGTCTTTGCCGTCTATATTGATGCCTTCAAGCATTTTAATAATTTCATTATGTTTCACCTTGTCGAATGCCTTGGTGTAATCAATGAAGCATAAGTAGAGGTCTTTCTGTTCTTCTAAAGCTCTTTCTGTCAGTGTTCATAAAGCATAAATAGCATTGTGTGTTCACTTTCCTTCAATAATTCCAAACTGTTCATCTGCTATTTCCATTTTTATCTTTTCCCTTGTTCTTTTCATAATGATTCTCAGAAGTAGCTTCGTTATGTGACATGAGAGGCTGATAGTCCGGTGGTCATCACATTCCTTTGCACCTGGCTTCTTTGGTAGTGCTATAAACGTGAATTTAAGCAAGTCACTGGGAATATAACCATTGTTGTAAATGTCGTTCAATAAGTTGGTTATTATTTTTATTCCTATCTCCTCTAGCGCCCCTATTTCTTCTATTGTTATATTATCAATATAAGTGTAGCTTTTCCTTTCTTCACGTGGTTGATGGCATCTATGATTTCATCTTCAAGTATTGGTGGTCCATCACAGTTTTCAGTATCTGGTGTTAATTCTGGTCTTTCTCCTCCATATAACTCACCGTTGAACTCTGTCCACCTGTCCACAATGTCTTCTTTTCCCATTAACATTTTACCTTCTTTTGATTTCAGGCATCCTGTGGTATATTTTGTTTTCCTGCCTGTGAGTTCACTAATTCGTTTGTCCATGTTCTTGCTGTCTTTATTATGAGAGTCCTCTGTTTGTCTGCACTGTTCATTTAACAGTGCAGATACGTAGAGGACTCTGTCTGCACTGTTCATTTAACGCAATGGTAAACTATCTTCTGGAAATATACCAAGAAACCCAAACAGCAATCGTGGAAAGCCAAATAGGAAAAAGATCTGGTGGTGAGTCCCCCAGGCCAGATAGATCTAATTTTAACACTGGGGAAGAGTGTGAGGCAGAGGTCAGTACTAGTAATTGTGATGACGGACAAAATCCTGACAGTGTTACCAAGGAAAACCACTGTATCAAACTAAAAAGAAAAATAAGAGTAGGAACATGGAATGTAAGAAGTATGTATGAGGGAAAATATCAAGTAATAAGTGACGAGATGAAAAGAACGGGGATACACATTTTGGGAATCTACGAACATCGATGGAAAGGATCAGGACACTTTAAGAGCGAGAATGATCATATCTTTATATACTCTGGTGGAGAAGTAGGAGGAAAGAATGGGGTGGCTTTTTATTTGGACAAATCAACATAAAAAGCATTACTAGGCTACAATCCAGTAAGTGACAGAATCCTAACAATCAGACTTAAGGGCATTCCTAGAAATGTAACAATCATCCAGATATATGCACCTACATCAGCAGCAGAAGAAGAGGAAGTAGAAAACTTTTATAACACACTGCAAACGACAATAGACCAGGTACGGAAAATGATACTGTATTAATAATGGGGGATTTTAATGCAAAAATTGGTACAGAAAGAGCAGAAGATGAAGGACATGTTGTAGGGAAATTTAACATAGGACATAGAAATGAGGCAGGTCACAATCTCTAATGGCGTTTTGCGCGGAAAATGAGCTAATGATCGCTAATACACTTTTTAAACAACATCCAAGAAGACTTTACACATGGACATCACCTGATGGGAAAACCAGGAATCAAATAGATTACATTTTAGTGCAAAGAAGGTGGAGGTCAAGTATAACATCAGCAAAAACTTTACCAGGCGCTGATTGTGACACGGACCATGAGTTATTAATAGCAGACATGAAGATAAAGATAAAAAAGGCAGTTACGGGATCAAGACCACTCCGTTTTGATCTTACAAATATACCAGAACAATACGGCATGGAAGTGAAGAATCGTTTCGAAATCCTGATGGATGTACAGGAGGAGATAACACCAGATGAATTGGCTACGCAGGGCAAAGATATCTTAATAACAATAGCTAAAGACATGGTTCCAGTAAAGAAAACACAAAAGAATAGATGGATCACAGCAGGTACACTAGAACTGATAAAACAACGTAGAGAAATGAAGACGTAATGGAAAATGACAAACAACAACAAAGAGAAATATAAAACTTTAACAAAAGAAGTACGAAGAAACATAAGAAAAGACAAGAAAACAATACATACAAGATTGTTGTGAAAGAATAGAAGAACGTCAGAAGTGTAGAAGAGATAGTGAAATGTTTAAAGAAATGAAGACATTGACGAGAAATGTCACACCTAAGCTAAATGTAATTTGTGACAAGATAGGGAATACCTTGACAGAGACAGGGGAAATTCTAGAAAGATGGACGGAATATTGCAAAGGAATGTATGAAACAGCAGACTGTGGAAGCAGAAATCAACAGTGTGAATTATTATTGGAGGAGAAAGAACCCGAACCGACAATAGAAGAAGTTTTATGGGCAGTAAAGAATCTGAAAAATGGTAAATCACCAGGATGTGATGAGATAACAGCTGAATTTATTAAAGCAGGAGGAAAGGAGTGTGCAACAATCTGTCATGCACTATGTAAAAAGATATGGAATTCAGGTATTTGGCCAAAAGAATGGAAAAGAACTGTATTCATATCACTGCCAAAAAAAGGGTAACCTGAAATTATACACAAACTACAGAACTGTTGCCCTGAATAGTCATGCCAGTAAAATTCTGTTAAAAATCATAATGGGGAGACTTCGAAAGAAAATAGAAGAAGAAGTCAATATGGTCCAAGCTGGTTTCAGGCAAGGAAGAGGATCAAGAGATCATATATTCAATCTAAGATTAATAATAGAGAAATGCAGAGAGTTTAATGTGAATCTATATTTATCCTTTATAGACTACTCAAAGGCATTTGATTGTGTACAACACCAGAAACTTTGGGAAATAATGGAAAAAATGAGATTTCCAACACAGTTGATACAATTAACATCACTGCTGTATCTAGACCAACAAGCAGCAGTAAGAATAAATGGTGAAACAACAAGTTGGTTTGACATAAAACAAGGGGTCCGTCAGGGGTGCATATTGTCACCCTACTTATTTAACTTGTATACTGAAAATATAATGAGGAATGTTAGAGAAGATGTAGACAAAGAATATTACGATGCCATAACAGTTGGAGGTTATGAAATACCAGAGATTAGATATGCTGATGACACAGTGTTACTATCTACAACACAAAAAGGAATGGAAAAACTAATTATGTCAGTCCGTAAGAACAGCGAAGAGCAGAACCTCTATCTTAATGCAAAGAAAACTAAATTGATGACAAATGACAAAACAAATAAGGCAACTGAAATATGTATCAATGAGGAAAAACTAGAAGAAGTGGAGAGTTTTTAATATCTTGGATCACTACTAACTAATAGTGGAGATACAATGAGGGAAATTAAAAGGAGGACATCTATCGCTCTTCAGAAAATAAAACAAATAAAGAATGTGTGGAGAGGAGCAGACAGAACTACAAAAATAAGACTTTTAAGGGCATGCATCTTCCCCATCGCAACATATGCCTGTGAGACCTGGACACTTAACAAAACAGCTGAGAAACACATAAATGCCTTTGAATGTAAATGCTACAGAAGAGTTCTCCAAATATCGTGGACACAAAAAAGAACAAATATATCTATACTACAAGAGCTTAATATTGAAGAACGCTGGCTAGTAAAGAGGATTAAAGAGAGAAAACTTCAATATTTTGGACACATTAAACGTCATGATAATTTAGAGAAGACCGTATTGGAAGGATACATAATGGGAAAAAGAAAGAGAAGAAGACCAAGGCTAAGATGGCTGCAAGACATCGTTGACGATCTGCAAATGGATGCATGAGCAGCAGGCCATCTTGCTTACAACCGAGAGGCCTACAGGAGTGCTGTTAGGGAGGCAAAGTTCCACAAGGGACATGCAAATGAATGAATGTTCATTTAACTACACTTCCTTTGCTTCTCTGCATTTGCGTCTTATTTCCTTATTTATCTTGCTATATTTTTTGGGGGTATTTTTACTCCTCCTCCTCTTCTCCATCAGTCCTAAGATGTGGTCTCTCATCCATTTATTTTTAGGGGCTTCTTTTTTTCGGTGGTATTATCTCCTTAACAGTTTGGTGGATAGAATCTCTTAACATTGCACATTGTTCATCTATCTATACTATTTATCTTTGCTATTGCATTGTATCTATTTGTTGTAATAACTTTGTATTGTTGTCACAGTTCTTGGTCATTTTTAAGGAGTTCTGTATTCAGTTTGATGTTTCTCACTTTTCTGCCTGCTTTATTCTATTTTTTCCACAGAGTGGGTCATGGTCACTATTGCAGTCGGTTCCTGGCATGGCTTTTGTTGTCAGTAATGCATTCCGGAATCGTTTGTTGATTAATACGTAGTCTGTCTGGTTAAAAGTCTTTTTGTCTTGGCTGCACCACGTTGCCAGTCTTCGGGGATGTTGTTTAAACCAGGTGTTTCCAACAACCATGCTATTTATTCTTGCCCATTCATTTAATTTACTACCTCTGTCATTCCTCTCCCCCAGTCCATAGTTACCAACGATGTCTGAAGTTCTTCCTTCACCAACTTTGGCATTAAAATCTCCATTGACTATAGTAACTTCATGTGACTTTGTGTGTTTCAGTGCTGTCTCTATGTCATTATAAAATAGCTGTACATTTTCTTCAGAACTTTCATATGTTGGAGCGTACACTTGTATAATATTTATGTTTATTTGTCGTTCTTTCAGTTGGGCTAGCAGGATTCTGTCCGAGATGTTCAGATATCCTACAATTGTCCTTGCTGTTTGTTTCATTATTAATATTCCTACTCCTCCTTCATGTTTCTCACTTCCTGAATATATTATTGTATATTTATCAGAGTTTATCTTCCCTGCACCTGTCCATCTAACTTCACTCATTCCTAAATGTTGATCTTTATCCTCTCCATTTCCATCTTTACATATTCTAATTTTCCAGCCTGGAATAAAGTTCTAACATTCCATGTTGCTATTTTGAACTTGTTAGTTTTGCCACCGCCGGTAGCTTGATGACGATCTGGCCTCACCTGTGGCTCGTGAGCTGCCCTACCGGACGAGGCTGTTCCAGAGGAACATCCATTAACGTCCTTCATGACAAATATATTACTCTGAGTAAACATAATTGTTCTTTGGAGCTACAACAGTGGTTTCCCGTTGCTTTCTTTCGGTTTGTGTACGGACTCTCTGCTAGCAAGGCAGGGGGTGCGAGAGGTTTTAAGGCGCCTCTTACCCGCCTGGTATTCCCTTCATTGAGCACCTGAGGGACTTTATAGGAGTAGTAGAGCCACCTGCTACCCCACCTCACTCTCTGAGTCTACCGCCAGTTGGTCCGCACGTGCTTATTTGGACAACTCCTTATTCACAGGGATCCTCCATATCTGGAGGACTTTCACCATCCGCCACCTGTGACGCGCTGGGGTGGGGATGGTCGCCCCAGATTTACCCAGAAAACTATCTCTCTCTCTCTCTCTCTCTCTCTGAACCTTAAGTGCCCAGGGCACATGAGGCTTCCGCAAGGGTTTTCCACAAATGCCTGTCCTTCGCCTTTTTTTCTGCTCTTGCCCAGGTGAGCAGAAAACTATCTAGCATGGCCTTATTAGCATTGTTAACAATCTGAAGTTAAGTGTACTCTATAACTTGCACAGCTTTGTACTCTGAGGTATGAAAACCCTCAGTATTTATTATTTTTGTCCTTGCTTCTGGTCTTGTGCTTCTTGCAGGCATTCACGACCCTTGTCTCATTTATATCAATACAATATAAATGACAGAGCTCTTATGCTGCAAATCATATAAGGGTTTTTTAAAATTAATGTAAAATATGTACATTGTAATAATAATAATTGAGATTTATCATGAAGGACGTTAATGGATGTTCCTCTGGAACAGCCTCGTCCGGTAGGGCAGCTCACGAGCCACAGGTGAGGCCAGATCGTCATCAAGCTACTGGTGGCAAAACTAACAAGTTCAAAATAGCAACATTGGATGTTAGAACTTTATTCCAGGCTGGAAAATTAGAAAATGTAAAGATGGAAATGGAAAGGATGAAGATCAACATATTAGGAATGAGTGAAGTTAGATGGACAGGTGCAGGAAAGATAAACTCAGATAAATATACAATAATATATTCAGGATGTGAGAAACATGAACGAGGAGTAGGAATTATATTTGATGAAAAAACGGCAAGGACAATTGTAGGATATTTGAACATCTCGGACAGAGTCCTGCTAGCCCAACTGAAAGGACAACCAATAAACATAAATATAATACAAGTGTATGCTCCAACATCTGAAAGTTCTGAGGAAGATGTACAGATATTTTATAATGACATAGAGACAGCACTAAAACACACAAAGTCACATGAAGTTACCATAGTCATGGGAGATTTTAATGCCAAAGTTGGTAAAGGAAGAACTTCGGACATCGTTGGTGACTATGGACTGGGGGAGAGGAATGACAGAGGTTATCAATTAATTGAATGGGCAAGAATACAAAGCATGGTTGTAGGAAACACCTGGTTTAAACAACATCCTCGAAGACTGGCAACGTGGTGCAGCCCAGACAAAAAGACATTTAACCAGATAGACTACATATTAATCAACAAACGATTCCGCAATGCATTACTGACAACAAAAACTATGCCAGGAGCTGACTGCAATAGTGACTATGATCCACTCTGTGGAAAAGTTAGAATAAAGCTAAAGAAAGCAGGCAGAAAAGTGAGAAACATCAAACTGAATACAGAACTCCTTAAAAATGACCAAGAACTGGGAGAACAATACAAAGTTATTATAACAAATAGATACAATGCAATAGCAAAGATAAATAATATAGATGAACAATGGGAAATGTTAAGAGATTCTATCCACCAAACTGTTAAGGAGATAATACCACCGAAAAAAGAAGCCCCTAAAAAAAATAAATGGATGACAGACGACATCTTAAGACTGATGGACAGGAGGAGGAGGAGTAAAAATAACGAGGAAAAATATAGCAAAATAAATAAAGAAATAAGACGCAAATGCAGAGAAGCAAAAGAAGTGTGGTTAAATGAACAGTGCAGACAGATAGAGGACTCTCATAATAAAGACAGCAAAAACATGCACAAACGAATTAATGAACTCACAGGCAGGAAAACAAAATATACCACAGGATGCCTGAAATCGAAAGAAGGTAGAATGTTAATGGGAAAAGAAGACATTGTAGACAGGTGGACAGAGTATATTGATGAGCTATATGGAGGAGAAAGACCAGAATTAACACCAGATACTGAAAACTGTGATGGACCGCCAATACTTGAAGATGAAATCATAGATGCCGTCAAACACATGAAGAAAGGAAAAGCGACTGGGCCTGATAATATAACAATAGAAGAAATAGAGGCACTAGAGGAGACAGGAATAAAAATAATAACCAAGTTACTGAATAATATTTACAACAGTGGTTTTAATCCCAGTGACCTGATTAAATCCACGTTTATAGCACTACCAAAGAAACCAGGTGCAAAGGAATGTGACGACCAGCGGACTATCAGCCTCTCATGTCACATAACGAAGCTACTGCTGAGAATAATTATGAGAAGAACAAGGAAAAAGATAAAAATGGAAATAGCAGATGAACAGTTTGGATTTGTTGAAGGAAAGGGAACACACAATGCCATTTATGCTTTACGAACACTAACAGAAAGAGCTTTAGAAGTACAGAAAGATCTCTACTTATGCTTCATTGATTACACCAAGGCATTTGACAAGGTGAAACATAATGAAATTATTAAAATGCTTGAAGACATCAGTATATACGGCAAAAACGAGGATTGTAAAACATCTATACTGGCAGCAAGAAGCAGCAGTTCGAGTTGAAAATAGAATTGGAAAATATCAACCTATAAAACAAGGGGTGCGACAAGGATGTGTACTATCTCCAGACCTTTTTTCTCTGTACAGCGAGAATATTCTAAGAACAATCATCACAGAACCAGGCATAAAAATTGGAGGATACAATATTAACAACCTTCGGTATGCTGACGACACAGTACTGATAGCGGAGATCCAACAAGACCTGCAAAATCTCTTGGATAAAGTCGCCAAAGAAAGTGAACAGAAAGGCCTTACTTTGAACATCAAAAAGACAGAGACTATGGTTATATCTAAGAAACAGAATCCACCAGCATGCAGTATTAAATTAAACGGAACCATTCTAAAGCAGGTGCAGAAATTCAAATACCTTGGAGTAGTAATAACTTCAGATGGGAAATGCAAAACAGAAATTAGGAACAGAATAGGCCAAGCGAAGACTGCATTTCAGAGAATGAGAAACATATTAGCTAACACATCTTTTCAATGAATGTTAGAAAACGAGTCCTAAAATGCTATATTGAACCTATCTTGTTATATGGAAGTGAATCATGGACAATAGGCAAGTCTGCACAAAAATCACTGGAAGCAGCAGAAATGTGGTTTATTAGAAGAATGTTGCGAATCCCCTGGACAGCAAAAATAACTAATGAAGAATGTATGAGAAGAGCTAGAGAGACAAAAAACCTTGTCAGAAAGATAAGAGAGAGACAATGTACTTTAATAGGACATGCAATGAGAAGAGGGGGCATTGAAAATATTATAACAACAGGAAAAATAGAAGGAAGAAGATCAAGAGGAAGACCAAGAGAAATGATACTGGACAGTCTGACGGGATGGTGTGAGAAGAGATCACCAACTGAACTGATGGCCTGCATGAAGGATCGGGTACTCTGGAGAAGCATAATAGCCAACGCCAGTCGGCACGGCACCTGATGATGATGAATAATAATTGATACAGTGCATTGTTTTTAGCTTGTCTGAACCTGACTTCAGTATTTTTCATCTACATATTCACTTTTTTGCAGTTCTGCAAAAACAAAACCCAAACAAAAAACACGTATATATATATATATTATGACTTCTTTTTATTCGTTCGCTTCTACCACCAAGATCGCCCCGTGATCCTACTGAGTTTACTCCTGTGGTTCTCGCGATAGTGTCGTTTAGGATGGAGGCTCACAGAATCGTGGGGCTTGGGTCTATATTCTCGGTGGGTCACAGAAGCGGCATTGCGTGACACTGTGGTTTTCGTTACACCAGTTTAGTCTAGAGTTGGACTTTCTCACAGGAAAACTTCGACGTGGTTTGGATATGAATATATCCCCGCCGGGTGAGAGGTGGTTGCCCATCCAGTTCAGAGTTGGACTTTCTCAAGGGAAAACCTCAACGTGATTTGGATATAATATATCCCCGCCGGGTGAGAGGTGGTTGCCTATCTAGAATGCACTGGTCCAGTGTCTCCGACTTCAGCATTTTGTGGTCGTGGCCGCTACCCCTCCTGGTGGTGACCAGGACGGAGCTTTTGTTGAGGAGGACGACCTCGCCACCAGTGAGTTTCACCCCTGGTTTAAGCCGGTTTAGCCATATTATCCCAGTATGGGTGTATATAGGATGTAACCGGCCTCTAGAGCGGAGTTGCAGTGATATACGTAGCCTTCAAGTTTCACTCCTGGGGATAAGCCGGTTTAGACGTATTGCCCCAGTGTGGCCTTTAGAGAGAGATGCCGCAGTAGCCCTCATGGTCTACTGGCCATACCGATTAAACTTCACTTAATCCTTTTCATCATCTTTTCACAGCGGCGCCGCGTGGCAACCCTAATCGCATTTTTATCCGTTAGCCAGGAGGAATTTCACCCCACCCACGGCAGCTGAAGAATCTTGCCATCAGCGAGCAGGAGCTTTCCTCCTCCTAGATGAGCTACCAACCAAGACTAACGAGTCTCATCTACCCGAAAGTGTCTGGATTTCAGGCACCAGATATTCGCCTTTCACCCCTGCCCCTGTCAGTTTAAACAGTTCTGCCACAAGAAGGCCAGAAGCTGGACTTGGACTGTCAGAGGCTAGTTGAGACACATGCCTTGGAGACATTTAATTGGAGTGGAGAGCGTATCCCTCACCCCACCTCCAGTTATTACACTCCTTAGAACCATATATATGACAAAAGTTGCTGTACTCATTGGTACTTTTACAAATTAGAATTTTTAAAATGATAAGTGACAGTTCCAACTGAACAAATTTAACACAACATTACTGTGTAAAAAACATTTATTTAATGCTTTGCAATTTTTGTTAAATAATAGACACTCACTTTACAGTGCGTATTAACACTGGTAAAACATATATAAATGTATTGTGAAGAAAGGGAGGAAGATTACAGAAAAACTTATTTTTCACAAGGTCCAGCTGCCATCGTAAGTTGATGAAGACCTTACCCCTAGTCAGAGAACATACAGGTTAATGAAAATGGAAATAACCAGAAGAGATTCAGATAAGGAAATAACAACACATAAGAAGCACACAATTTCATAATAATGTGTGAGATAATGAGAGGCCACTATAATGAAGCTATCAGGTAAACCACCACATGAACTGGCTCCTGTGGTAAGCTATCCAGAATGCAATAAGTCTCAAGTCACTACCTTCAAGTCTAAAGTCACTACCTTCAAGTCTCAAGTCACTATCTTCAAGTCTCAAGTCACTACCTTCAAGTGTCAAGTCACTACATTCAAGTGTCAAGTCACTACCTTCAAGTCTCAATTCACTACCTTCAAGTCTCAAGTCACTACCTTCAAGTCTCAAGTCTTTGCAAGCAGCTCCAAGTCAAATCCCAAGTCTATAAATGAAACCTTTGGCTTTTGGTTACCAGACAAGTATTAACAAAAGTGATTTATCATAGGAACACAAAGACTTAGGATTCATAAAAGTGAAGAAATACAACACATACTTTATTTATGACTTCATCAAGCATCCAGCAGTCATTTATTCATTTTTATCTTATGCAGAAAAATTACCTGTTTGGAATACAGACCATCAATGGTTAATAATAACTCTGCATACACAAGCCTCATGAAGTGATTTATAAAACCAAAAATACCCAGTTACAGCTGTGAACTAAGATGGCAAAACTTCTGAAAGATGATGGCAGACCACCAAGAGTGGAAAGACTAAACATCATAACAGTGCACAGATAAATACTGTTAAACCAAGTAATAAAAATACAGAAGCAGTGATAATGAACTGAACTTATTAGATCAAAGAGCTGATGAAAAGATCTCTAGTAAATATAAGGATGTGCCTTCCAACAAAAACACATGGCAGACAATTAAAAATTCTAAAATTCACAACTCACCTATTCTAGTACGGAAAAAAAAGAGGTCCTGTTACTGGCAAACTTCTAGACAGTGGATCTCACACTGCTTAATATGGTGACACTAGACAGATTCACATAGATGCATCCTCCCACATTTTGAAAAAAATTGGACAAATCCAGACCTGAGTTATCTCACTGGATCCTCATATCTTTCTCTCTCATACATGTGATAATATGGGCATGGTATAGCATGTCAATGCCTAGTTGTATAAATCGTTCATGTTAATGGCACTTGATTACTTCATAATACCTGATGTATATGTTAGGCATCACACAATAATTAGTGTATGAGTATATAACTATACATGGAGCCACTGCAGTAAAGCTGTGATACCAAAATGTATAAACTAGGAAAAAAAGTAAGAACAGCTTTATTACTTAACAAGTACACTAGTTTATATACTAGTTTATGTTAAGCATCATTACTTTGTCTAGAGAAAGCAAATTATTACATATTACTTAACAAGTACACTAGTTTATACATTAGTTTATGTTAAGCATCATTACTTTGTCTAGAGAAAGCAAATTATTACATATTACTTAACAAGTACACTAGTTTATACACTAGTTTATGTTAAGCATCATTACTTTGTCTAGAGAAAGCAAATTATTACATATTACTTAACAAGTACACTAGTTTATACACTAGTTTATGTTAAGCATCATTACTTTGTCTAGAGAAAGCAAATTATTACATAAGGTCTAGTAATGCATCAGTTAAAAATAAACAGACCATAGATTCAAATTAGATATGCCTGAGAGCACACAAAGAAATAACATTTCTGAAATTCCATTGTCTTACTAATAAAAGAGCTGCAGTAAAATCAACGAGTCTATTAAGTGAAAAATGTTAGGTCATAAGTCGAGTCTCAGTCACTGGTCACTACTTCAAGTAAAGTCTTGGCTGAGTCCTTAAAACAAACTGAGTTGCACTAGAGTCCAAGTTGATTAACTGGGAATCTACATCTCAAGAGTTATCACACAAAATGGGATAGGTAAGATGTGTGGCACTCTGACGTGTGGGCAAGGACATAAAGCTTGATAACAGTAAAGTGACAAAATACAAGGGAAAGCTGGGATCTCATCAGTTACTGAAGGGATGAGAAGAAACAACAAGAATCAGCATGAAGGTTCAAGCAGTGTATCCAGTCTCATAAAACAGCTAAGCCCAACAAAAACCCTCCCAAACAACACAGGCCTCTGGAACTCATGACCATGTGGTGCTCACCATGTACAAAACCAAAGTTTAGAGAACCAAAGTGCTTGACAATGAGGGGTTTGGTGAGAGAGAGAGAGAGAGAGAAAGAGAGAGAGGGGGGGGGGAAGGTCTTCTCTGCTGATCTGAGAAGTTAGCGTGAGTGACACTAACTTCAGAGTTCTCACTAAAAAAGACAGCATCTTTTCAAAAGTTATTTTACAGCCAGGCAATAATGATTTGTTCTAGAAATAAAATTATAACAGCTGAAAGTGGAAATGCTGATGACAAAATACTTTGCATACATCTGCTTCAGTGAAATATGACCGCACTCCATCACTCATATCTCCCACCTTCCTTCCCTCTTAGAGCATCTAGAATTAGACACTGAAAGCGCGTGTTGCATTAGAGAAGGGAAACAACTCATCAGAAAATCCTGGAAGATATGGCTATTTCTCTCCTCTGACAGCGTCTGAGTTTGCTATTCTCTTACAGTAAAAGTGTTCATAAACTCAAAGCAACAAATGAGCACAACAAAATGTTGGAGCAAAGTTTATATGATTAGCATAAAAATCTGCAATAAAATTAACTTCTAGGTTTGTTTTTGTTATTTTCTGTGTTTTTTTTTAAAAAGTATTATCAGTCATTAGGGACATACAAAAAATTTGAACAAAAAATTTATCTTAGTACAGAAAAATATCCTTTAACTTTGTACATAAATTTTGCCAAGCAAGTGAAAAATAACAGTGAGCAATAAAATTAGTAAAAATGCATAGTTTGTTTTCTACAGATATAAGATGAACATGAAATGGGTAATGAAACTGAACTTATTAGGTCAATAAAGGGCATGTGACTTTCTCTTATACAAAACAAAGAGAAATAACTCTCTGTCCTGCTCTTTGCAGTCTAAGAAACATTTTAAAAAATTTATTAACAGATTAAACAAATTATCTTGTGAAAAAAAATTCTGGTAGTGAAAAAACAGAAGCTGCTTTAATTAACTAAACAAAAAAATCATTTGAGCTATAGCAAAACTTGGAAAAAAAAAAAATGTGGGACTGAACTACATGAAATGTAGTAGCACACATCAAACTTTTCAAAAATCACTCCATAGACAGGCATGCTGAGCACCATGATAGAAACATGAAGATGAAACAGAAAATGTCAGATCAAATAAGCACTAATACTGACAACCAGTATACAAAGTGTAGTAATCAAATACATTTTTTTTTTTAAAGACGACGAAAATAACAGGCCGTGACCCGGTGGTACTGCAAACCGGGTCCACCCATAACGAGATGTGGACCTTACCCCTGGCAATATGCAAGGCAACCCTCAAGCATCTCGTTTGTTCCAAAATAACAAAGTGTACATTCTACAGAGCACAGAACTACACTTTGATCTTAGCCAAAAGGCCGAGAAACAATCAAATACATATAGACAAACAACCAGTCACAACTAGGACTCTGCTCAAGAACTGATATGCCAGGATAATCACTTGTATAATATCAGATGTACAGTCCATCTGTCACACATATACATAATTTTCTAATGGTTAATTTGTAACTTTTTTGTTTTACAGCTTGCAGCTGAGAAAATGGAAAAAATGGCTGAACTGATGTCTATGCAGCTTATCTTGGACTAAAGAACTATTCAGTCTTAGAGAGTAATGTATGCTTCTGTACACTTAAATCATATTATAAATAACACACTGAGAAAACATTCCAATTATTTTTCCTTCCTTCTAAGGTAATTTCATTTACTTCCCCTTTCAAACTCTACAAAATGTCAGTCAGTCACACCATGTCCTAAAATAAATGTTGTCTAACAAAGATATTTGTAAGTTAAATGTTGTCATTGTATACAAAAAAAAAGTTGTATGCTTCATACATGTTTCATTTCTCATGTATAAAGCTTTAAACAGGAATAAACCAACAAGCATAATGTTAAACATATACAAACAAAAACCAAACCTAGCGGCAGGCATTTTTATATGTTTAATTCATACGTATACATGGATTATGAACTGATGAATATATAAATAATGGTTTTTTGTTAATGAACACTTTTGACCACACAAAACAATCTAAACCACATGCTAGCACACTTTTTGATCTTTCAATATTATCTGCTTCTCTATCACATACTGTGTAGTCCTTTTATTTTTTGAATTTTTTTTTGGCATATACTATGGAATACATATACCATTCTCACATGCTCTTATCTTCTTACATCTTACAACCTTCCCGTGCCGTTAAACATCACATAGGGCTTGCATGGTAGTTTGCCAAGTTTTCCTGCTTTCAGTGAGCTTTTCAACCTCAACAAGGCATTTTATGCCCACTAAATTGGCCTCTATTAATAATGTCCTCTTTAGAATTTCACGTAGTTGACCTATTTTTATTTGGCCTGTTGTGTTCCACTTGGTAGCTTGTTTGGGGTTCCTCTGATTGTTTCTTCTCATCACGTGATCTTTTTCTGATCACCCGTGACACAGGTTGTTGTTTTCTTATCTGTCTTATTTCTGCATTGTGCTTGAATTCCCTCCAGTTTACACCAAGTATTTTCCTTAGGCATATGTTTTCAAAAGATTCTAATTTGTTGTCTATTTCTTTAGTTGTTTTCCAGGTTTCGCATGCATAAATGAGGGTGGATATTACATTTGAATTGAATAATCTTAACTTGGTTTTTTGTGCTTACAACTTTTGAATGCCATATGCTCTCATAAGAACATGCTCTTATGCTCACACCAAATTAGCATCCTTGGCCATTCCATAGAATACTGACTGCTTGTCCTCCAGTAATTTTGCAGGAGTATCAAATTCCTTGACTTGTCCTTGATCTAAAACCATTACCCTGTCAAACGAAGATGAAGACAACATGGATTTGTGTAAGTTATAATTTCATTCAGAAAATTACCAAATTTTACTTCTGTCAAATATTTAAGATAGTAGGAAAGATGCAAGTGCAAGGAGGCTGGTCCTTACAGCACAAATACTGCATGTTGTTAATCTTCAAATAGGCAATCCTTACATCTTACATCCTTCCCGTGCTGTTAAACATCACATAGGGCTCGCATAGTTGTTTGCCAAGTTTTCCTGTTCTCGGCGAGTTGTTCTACTTCAAAGAATGTTATGCCCACTAAACTGGCTTCTATTAACAATGTCCTCTTTAGAGTTTAACGTGGTCGACCTCTTTTTCTTCGGCCTGTTGTGCTCCACTTGATAGCTTGGTTTGGCATTCTCTGATTGTTTCTTCTCATCACATAGCCTACATATGTTCATCTTCTTTTTCTGATCACGCATGAGACAGGTTGTTGTTTTCTCATCTGTCTTATCTCTGCGTTGTTCTTGAATTCGTTCCACTTTATACTAAGTATTTTCCTTAGGCATTTGTTTTCAAAAGAGTCTAATTTCTTGTTTATTTTTTAGTTGATTTCCAGCTTTCACATGCATAAATGAGGGTGGATATCACATTTGAATTGAATAATCTTAATTTGGTTTTTGTGCTTATAACTTTTGAATTCCATATGTTCTCAAGATTTTTGAAGGACAATGCTGCTTTTGCAATTTGAATTCTAACTTCCTTCCTGGTGTCACCATCCTGGTCTATGTAGCTGCCAAGATGACAATAGCTATTACAAAATTTGTGTATAAATATTTTTATTTATAAGTTAAAAACTATTCACTTCATAACAAACATATTTCTTGAGATTATAATTTTACTTGTTCAAAACAGCAGAAAACACACCAATGCTGGTATGTTAAGCATTATCTGGTTGCATCAAAAAATATTTAGAAACAAACAGGGAGTTGTATGATGAGAAATTGTATGATGAGAAGTTGTATGATGAGAAGTTGTATGATGGGAAATTGTATGATGAGAAGATGTATGATGAGAAGTTGTATGATGAAAAGAGAAAATATTTTTTGAAAAGAGGTAAAAAAGTGGCAGGGTTACACTTTAAAAAATGTGATGCAGACTTCTTCTTCATTTTGTTCAACCTTCAAGTGGTAAATCATGCTAAAACTGAAATCTTGCATCAGAAGAAAACCACCAGTTGTTTTTTTTTTTTTCAGATTCTTTTTTTCCCTAGCTTCTGGCTCAAATCCAGATTGTAAGCCTCTCACAGGTTCTTGGAAAGCTTCTTTTGTGTAGGTCTCTCAAACTGAAAGTCATGAGCTCTGTCCTGCCCTGCCATCAATTCATTCAGAAGGAATTTTTCTGGCATTACAAAGCATGTGCACCATGATAGGATACTCCTTTACATGTAGAGACTTGAGTACTTATGGACTTGCCTGACACAAAGTGATTTTGACCATTTTTTTAAAACTGTTTTTTTTTTTTTAGCCCTTTTTTTGGTCTGCATATGCTGGAAGTTTTTTAACCATCTGTTTCAGTCCGCATTTCTTGAGAGCACCATTGGGATAAATGCTCTGGATTTCATACTCCACTCTCATAAGAGCGTTCATCTGCATAGGATTCACAAACTCAGGTTCAACAGTTTGCGGCAATCAGCTGTCAGTCAAAGAAGCACCTCTTACCTGTCATAGTCCATGATAGTGTTCAACCTGTGAGCAATTGTCAACACAGTGCACTCTTTGAACTCTGTTCTAATTGTTTTCTGAATCAAGTCATCTGTCTCCATGTCAACAGCTGCTGTAGCTTCATCAAGAACCAGAATTTTGGTCTTGTGAAGCAAAGATCTGGCCAGACAAACCAACTGCCTTTGGCCTACACTGGAAAGGAATAATTTGTGGGTTCCATAAATATAATTTGGAACATCATAAATTCAGTGTTGCAAAATATGTAGCTAAATGTAACATGCCAGAATTCAAGCAAATTTTTTATTAACTGACTTTAACTAGCTTACATTTTGGTTTTCACCTCATGGTAATGCTGTTTTCATATATATATATATAAATATATATATATATATATATATATATATTTTTTTTTTTTTTCTGAGCTGCAAAGTAAACAAAAAAAAAGTATAAAAAAATTAATCAAAACCTCCATTCATCTCTTCTTCCTTAATGAACTACTATGTCTTTAAGAATAATGCGGAGCTAATTTGTTTTGCTTTTTGTATAGCAAGATCTTCAGAAAGTAAAACAAATAAAGAATGTGTGGAGAGGAGCAGACAGAACCACAAAAATAAGATTTTTAAGGGAATGCATCTTTCCCATCGCAACATATGCCTGTGAGACCTGGACACTTAACAAAACAGCTGAGAAACACATAAATGCCTTTAAATGCTACAGAAGAGTGCTCCAAATATCGTGGACACAAAAAAGAACAAATATATCTATACTATAAGAGCTTAATATTGAAGAACGCTGGCTAGTAAAGAGGATTAAAGAGAGAAAACTTAAATATTTTGGACACATTAAACGTCATGATAATTTAGAGAAGACCATATTGGAAGGATACATAATGGGAAAAAGAAAGAGAGGAAGACCAAAACGAAGATGGCTGCAAGAAACCTTTGATATTTGCAAATGGATGCAGCAGCAGCAGGCCATCTTGCTCACAACCGAGAGACCTACAAGAGTGTTGTTTGGGAGGCAAAGTTCTGCAAAGGACATGCAAATGAATGAATGAATGAATGAATGAATTGCAAGATCTACACACAAAAAAAAAAGCTGAAACAAAAGACTGTTAAACATTCTCTCTGCTACTCTCATTTATTCCAAAGCACCTCAGATTCTGTCCTCCCTCCCCACATTCATAGTCCAGCTTTCCAGGAACTTCCTCCACAAAGTTCTTCAAGTGGGCATGCTCAAGAGCTCTCCATATCAAATCGTCAGAGTACATGTCCAAGAAATCCAGATTCACCCTTAAGGTACCAGAAAATAACACCGGATCCTGACAAAATATAAACAAATATATATAATTTATATACACGAGGGGTGATTGATAAGTTCGCAGCCTAAGGTACAAATACTTGAAACACACAGTTGATATTAGGTGCATTTGTAGATCAGGTTAATGCAAGATTAAACATCAAGTTTCAAGAAATTAACTGCAACCAATTTATTTCTTTTTTTTACAGCCTACTGAAGTGGTAAGGGGTGGCAGAAATTGAGGAAATGGATATTTTTCACAAGGTCCAGCTGCCATCATAAGTTGATGAAGACCTTACCTCTAGTCAGAGAACATACAAGTTAATGAATATGGAAATAACCAGAAGAGATTCAGATAAGGAAATAACAACACAGAAGGAGCACACAATTTTATAATAATGTGTGAGATAATGAGAGGCCACTATAAAGAAGCTATAAGGTAAACCACCACATGAACTGGCTCCTGCGGTGAGCTGTCCAGAATGCAATAAGTCTCAAGTCACTACCTTCAAGTGTCAAGTCATTACCTTCAAGTGTCAAGTCACTACCTTCAAGTGTCAAGTCACTACCTTCAAGTCTCAAGTCACTACTTTCAAGTCTCAAGTCACTATCTTCAAGTGTAAAGTCACTATCTTCAAGTGTCAAGTCACTACCTTCAAGTGTCAAGTCACTATCTTCAAATGTCAAGTCACTATCTTCAAGTCTCAAGTCACTACCTTCAAGTCTCAAGTCACTATCTTCAAATCTCAAGTCACTATCTTCAAGTCTCAAGTCACTATCTTCAAGTCTCAAGTCACTACCTTCAAGTGTCAAGTCACTATCTTCAAGTCTCAAGTCACTATCTTCAAGTCTCAAGTCACTATCTTCAAGTCTCAAGTCACTACCTTCAAGTGTCAAGTCACTACCTTCAAGTGTCAAGTCACTATCTTCAAGTCAAGTCACTACCTTCAAGTCTCAAGTCACTATCTTCAAGTCTCAAGTCACTATCTTCAAGTCTCAAGTCACTACCTTCAAGTGTCAAGTCACTATCTTCAAGTCTCAAGTCACTATCTTCAAGTCTCAAGTCACTACCTTCAAGTCTCAAGTCACTACCTTCAAGTCTCAAGTCACTACCTTCAAGTGTCAAGTCACTACCTTCAAGTCTCAAGTCACTACCTTCAAGCCTCAAGTCACTACCTTCAAGTAGTCATCAAGAAGTCATTTGCTGCCTCTGCATCAAGGGCTTATCATCGAAGGAGATCCATGAGGATATGGTAGAGACTCTAGAGGAGAGTGCTCCTTCTTACAGCAAAGTGAAAATGGGCGCCTCAATTCAAACATGGAAGGGAGAGTCTCGAAGATGATCCCCATCCAGGAAGACCAAGAACAGTAACCACCGATGAAACCACCAGCAGAATCCATGATATGATAATGGAAGATCAACGATTAACTGAGTGATACATTGCTACTGAGTTGGGCATCTCCCAGGAACGTGTTCTTGCCATTATTCATGATGATCTTCAAATGACAAAGGTCTCTGCTCAATGTGTCCCGAAACTTCTTGGAGCTGATTACAAACGATAGCGTCTCAACATGTCAAGAGACTTCTTCTTCGTATGCATTGTCTGTCTATATCTGCAGTCCTGTCTCTTGGATAAATTTCACTGTTTTTTGTAATTCATGTATGGAACCATAGAGCTTATCTTCTTTAGTGGTTTCACTGGGCCAGTAATTATTTCTCACTGTCTTGTAGTTGGTGCAGTTTTGGAGGATGTGTTCCACAGTTATGGGCACATGAGCACATGCACAAAATTAGTAGTACCAACCTTAAACTTTGTATACATTTGACTGAGTCGGCTGTGTCCTGTTCGGAGACGGAAAATGGTAACTTGTTCCTTTCTGTTTAGCATGTGATAGTCATCATGTGGTGATATTTTTTATTTCCTGTAGGATTTTATCATGCTTTTCTTCTGATTATAGGTGATTGGTATGTCTGGTTGCTCCATTTCAGTGCCCTCTTTGGCCAGACGGTCAGCTTTCTCATTGCCTGGTATCCCACAGTGGGAGGGAATCCACACAAGGTGACTCCATGTTGTAAGCCAATTTTTGACAAGGCATCCTTAAGGTCTGGTAGTTAGTTGCACTGAAGAGCTTCCAGTATTGATCTTGCATCTGTGAGAATTACAGGCACGTTTCAATTCTAGAGTCTAATAGTTTTTCAACTGCAGAAATAATTGTCCTGACTTCTGCATCATAGTTGTTGCAGTATTTTCCAGTGGGTATGGGAATCTTGTCAGTGGTGTTGTTTGGATATTATGTGGTTCTGCCCCTCCACTCTTTACAGCATTATGTGGAGATCCATCTGTATACACACGTATCCAGGTGTCACATGTATATTTGTCATCTAGCAAACTAAGTGTGGCTGTTGATCTTACAAGACTACTTTGCATCTCACCATTCTGCACACCTTTCACTTCAGTCTGAATAGTTTTTTGTGTATAATCTGCTTCTTCCCATGGTATATGCTCTGGTTACAGATGATAATGGAGCAACTACAGTTGGAAGGTTACGTATATCAGCTTACGTATATGCTTGGCCTGATGAATGAAGCTGCTTTTTTTAAGCCATCTTAGTGCCAAGTTATTGAATCTCTCCTTCAGGGGATGGCTTACAGAGCTGAGGAATTTCTCTCCCATGGTCATGACCTTTGTGTCTCTACATTCTTTTAGCGCTTGAACACCAACTATCTTCTGCATTTCTACTATTGGTGTGGACCTCATGGCACCTGTGATAATCCGTAGTGACTGATTTTGTACCTTATCTAGATTATGCAGCATAGTG
Organism: Achatina immaculata; assembly: GCA_009760885.1. Taxonomy (NCBI): domain Eukaryota; kingdom Metazoa; phylum Mollusca; class Gastropoda; order Stylommatophora; family Achatinidae; genus Lissachatina; species Lissachatina immaculata. The sequence goes on from CM019713.1 coordinate 50,625,390, forward strand.
TTTGATGCTGTGCACCAAGATGTTGAGCCATATACTAAATGTGGTATATTTTGCTGATATGCATTCTTGAGGATTCTTTCACTAGCTCCTCATGTAGATCCACTCAGTTTTCTTAATATGGCTAGTTTTCTTCTGGCTTTTGCTTCTGCACTGCTGATGTGTTGCTTCCAGGTCAATTTTGAGTCAAGAGTCACTCCTAAGTAAGTGGGGTGGTTGTCCATCCTTAAGAATATTTCATTTACAAAAATCTTACCTGCTTTCTGTTTAGATGAGAGAGTGAACAGAGTGTGGCACTTGATTTCTTTGTGTTGATACTTACACACCATTTGTTTGTCCATGATGTCAAGATGTCTGCTGCTCTTTGGAGTCTCTGTGTAGCAACTGTCGCATATTCATCTGTACACCACATGACCAGATCATCTGCATACAGTGCAGCTTTGATTCCATAGGGAAGTTCCTTGACCAGGTCATTAATGAATACCAGGAATAGTGTAGGTGAAAGGACTCCTCCTTGTGGTACACTGTGTCACAACAGTACTTTCTGGCTTTTGTGTCCATCCATTACTACTCTAGCTCTTCTACTGTATAAATAGGACTTTATCCAGTTGTACAGTCTTCCACTCACATTGCAGTTTCTTAGTTTCCACAGCAGACCTTTTTTCCATAATTTATCAAAGGCTTTCTTCAGGTCTATCCACGCTTCTAGTACAAGGTTTTTTTCTTGGAATGCATCCTCAATCTCTTGAGAGAGATAGGTCACATGATCTTCTGTACTGTAGTACTGCCTAAATCCTGCTTGTTGTGGAATGAGAAGGTTTTCACTATCTGGGTACCATTTTAGCCTCAGGTCAATGATGCGTTCCATTGTTTTGCAGAAGCAGCTAGTGAGACTGATTGGCCTGTAGCTGCAAGCCATATCACTGTTTTTCCCTGGCTTTAGCAGTGGTACCATGCTTGCTTCCTTCCAGATTTGAGGTAACTTACCTGTGCTCCAGCACATATTGAAAATATCCAACAGCTTTCCCATTGCTGCCATTCCCAGGTTCTTGATCATTTCATTGGACACTCCATCTGGTCCTGGCGATTTCCTTGGTTTCAGTTTACTGACTGCTAGTTTTAACTCGCGGCATGTGATTCGTGTATCCATGACCTCTACTTTTCTGCCTTGTTCCTCTTCTTTCTGTGGGTCAATGTGCACTGTACGCTCTTTCTCTGGATGGATATCAATGTTGCAGTCTTGTGCAAACATGCGAGCAAAGTGATCTGCTACCTGCTTACCTGTAAGAGTTTTCCCATCCTCTATTAGTGTAATCTTTGTACTTCTTCCAGTGCTCTCATCGTTTAACTGTTTGATTAGTTTTCAGTTTTCTTCCATCCTTTTCAAAGTTTAGGGACTCTGTTTTCTCTCTCCAACTTTCCTGTCTGGCTTGCAGTTTGGCTCTCTGAAATTTGGCCTTAGCATGTTGGTAATTATTGTGGTGTTCTTGGCACTGTCTATTTTCTGCTTGTTTTCGAGCTGTTTCCACATTATCATGGTGTTTTCCCAGCTCACTAGACCAGTATGTTTTATACGAGCTCCTCTGGGAATGGTTTCATGGGCTGCCTGAAGGATACAAGCATTGAATTCCTTCACTATGCTGTTAATATCCTTACCATCTATAGACAGCTGTCCCACCAGGATATCTGTACGATGTCTGTACATTGTCCAGTTTACTTTTTTATAGTTCTATCTGGGGAGAGAGCTATTGGTGTTAATGAGTTCATTTTCTATTGTCAAGAAGACTGGTCGATGGTCGTTACCTCCAAGTTGTTTTCCAACTTACGTGCGTAATGTTCCACTTCAGATCTGGAGAGTGGAATGCCAGATCTGGTGTTGAGGTTGTATTCCAAGCCCCTGAGTAAAATGTTGGGGGATCCATTGGCTGGTTGATCAGGAGAAGTCCATTATCATCCTGCCAGCTCTCAACTTCCTCTCCTCTCTTGTCTATGTGGTCATAGCCCCAGCTCTGAGAATGGCTGTTAAAATCACCACAGACCATCAGTCTCTCTTTGTGTGGGATTGTTTTTAGAGCAAGTGGGTGGTCATTAGGACAGTAATGGTTAAGGAGGTTTTTAGATGGATCATCTGGTATTCAGCTCCTTTCATGTACACTCCCACCTGACATGCGCTGATGTTATTCTTAACAAGTGTGAGTACTCCTCCTTTCCTTTCGGTCTGACCTAAAACATTGGTAGCCTCTGATTTTAAAGGCGGCATCTTTGGTTAAGTGTGTCTCATGTATGCAGCATATACTTACCTGCTCTGCAAAGAGTATGTTCTCTAGTTCCACCTTTTTGCTATAGCCATCTCTAACACTCTCAGCATTCCACTGTATTATTTTAAGTTCTTCGTTTTTGGCAACTTTCTTTCGTTGTATTTTTTGGCTAGTAGCTCTACTCTCATGTCTCCTGGCTCCACAAGATGAACTGAGAGGACCTCCAGTAGCATTGGGTGGACCCTTTCAAAGCAGGATGGCTGGCACTGCACCTGCCTGGTTAGTCTTCACAGGGCGAGCACCATGTTTTAAAACTGTAGATAGAGACATTTCATTACCGATAATGCGTGTTCCCTGATTTTTGTGATGCGCCTTCTGGCTGGGTACCTCCGACTTCAGCACCTTTCCTTGCTAGGGCAGACTGTGGTCTTGCTCGGACTGCCATGAAGACAGTGGTGTAGGCTGGCCTGGCCAAAACTTTGTTTTCCAGCATCTGGTGGCTGTACTCAAGTCTCTTCTCTATGTCAGATGGTTTTTGAGACAGTTCCACAAAGACAATCTGACTTTGAGATGAGGAATCTGATGAGTGCTTCAACGATATCCATTCCCCGCCACCTATAGTTTGCTGGGTCTGTTTTGTTTACATCATTCTGATAGCCATTGTTGTAAAGACCCATAGGCTAGTCATGTCCTGGATTAATTGGTTTCACACCAGATTTTCCTCGTCCCTGCCAGCAATCTCCATGTCCCCATCCGTCCACCAACCTGACATTACATTTTACAAAAATAACAATTACAATTAGTGTTGATTACTACCAGTTTCTGGGGTACAGAAGTAGGTCAGAGTTTTTAAGCAAACAGATCTATGTTCCTTGTCTCACAAACACTATGTTAAGATAAGTGCGTTCTTAACACAGTTGTTCCTAGGGGATGTCAAGAGACACTCTTGGCCGTTTTTCTGCAGATCCTAAAAAGTTTCCTCAGCAATTTCTGACTATGGATGAGACTTGGGTTCATCATTTTCAACCAGAAATCAAAGAACAGTCAAAGCAGTGGAAACATCATGGATTCCAACCTCCAAAGAAAGCAAGGGTGGTTCTGTCTGCAGGCAAAGTGATGGCTTACATCTTTTGGGATTCAGAAGGTGTGCTATTGGTATACTATCCATCTTTTGGGATTCAGAAGGTGTGCTATTGGTAGATTATCTTCAAAAGCTGTCACCGGAGCCTGTTTACGCTAATCTTGTGAAGCAACTGCGAGTCAAATTGAAGGAAAAGCGTCAATGGAAATTGACAAGAGGAGTCATCTTCCAGCAAGACAATGCTCCAGTTCACAAGTCGGCGGTGACAATGGCTGCCATTCATGAATGCGACTTTGAGCTTCTTGAAGATCCTCCGTATTCCCCAGATTTTGCCCCTTCAGACTATTACTTATTTACCAAACTAAAAAAGGAGCTCAGTGGTGGCAAATTTGCTTCAGATGATGTCATTCTTGCTGTAGACCACTTTCTACTGGCGCAAGATGCTGACATTTACAAAGAAGAGATCCATATTCTCCAGGATCACTGGACTAAGTGCATAAACTTGCAAGGGGACTATGTTGAAAAATAACACAAAAAAGTTGTCCACAAATAATCCGTTGTACTTTAGGCCGTGAACTTATCAGTCACCTCTCATATATTTGTAAGATCTTCCTTGTTGTCAGTTTGTCCATTTGGCATAACACATGAAAATATAAGTTGGCTATGTGACAGAAAGGAGTAGATTGTAAAATATCTTCCCATGTATCACAATCACCATATCTGATAAATGGGTTCATGACATAATGGTGTTAAGAAACAATAATATAGAGCATGAAGGTGGTCATCTTATAACTACAGTCTGATGACTTTTAATTTTTAACCTTTATTTTGCTACGCTATGACACTGCATCTATGTATGTAGAGTAAATATAATTTTGGCTTGAAGATCCAAAACCTTGGTAAATAATTTTTTTTTAGGATAATTTATATTTCTTGCTGCTGCTAACATTGATGTTTGCTTAAATGCTGCAGAACCTGTCTTTCTACAAAAGCTAAATGATAACAATCATAGTTTTAGTGATAATGATGGTGATATAAGGCTGTTGACAACAACAAAAACATGTTCTAAGCTAACTAAAGCATATGGAAAAATCCTAATTCTGCATGTTTCTATAAACTGTGCTTGTTTCTTCATGTCGGGATGGTGATTCCCACTTATACCAAGAATAATCACGAGATATGAAGATCTTTATTATTTCTTGAACATTTATGGACAACACCCAGGATCATTTTAAAGTCACAATAAATTAAAGCCAGTAAATTAAACTGGTCAGTATCAAACTCTTTTTTTTTTCAGCTGCATCTTTTGGCAATAAACTAGTGCAATACAAGAGTCTGGTCAAGAGAAATGTGTCTAACGTATGCAGCAAGGACTGTGGCAGGTCTTATGTACCCTGGCATGGTTAATTAATCTGCGTAACATTGTGCCTCTCAAAGGTTACAAATTTAGCAAACTGGAAACAACGAGGCTTGTGCCTTGTGCTCAGCTGAGTGACAGAGCACAGTACATACTGTTAGCCTTGTATTTGTGCAAAAGAGTTAATCTCATATATGTATAAAAATAAGGCTCTCAAAGGTCAGTACTGTGGCCCCTTTTGGGTCTATGTGCATGGTGGATATTTGGTTGGCATAACGGCATTCTTACATCTTACATCCTTCCCATGCCATTAAACATCATTATAGAGCATGACAATCTTGGCATGGTAGTTTGCCAAGTTTTCCTGTCCTCAGCAAGCTTTTCGACTTCATCAAGGGATTTTATGCCTACTAATTTGGCCTCTTTAGTGTCCTCTTTAGAGTTTCACATGGTTGACTTCTTTTTCTTCAGCATGTTGTGTTCTACTGGATAGCTTGTTTTGGGATTCTCTGATTGTTTCTTCTCATCATGTGACCAACATATGTCCATCTCATTTTCCTGATTATCCATAAGACTGGTTGTTGTTCACTCATCTGTCTTATCTCTGCATTGTTCTTGAATTTGTTCCACTTTATGCTGAGTATTTTCCTTAGGCATTTGTTTTCAAAAGAGTCTAATTTCTTGTCTATTTCTTTAGTTGTTTTCCCAGCTTTCACATGCATAAATGAGGGTGGATATTACATTTGAATTGAATAGTCTTAACTTGGTTTTTGTGCTTATAACTCTTGAATGCCATATGTTCTCAAGATTCTTGAAGGTCAGTGCTGCTTTTGCAATTCTGATTCTAACTTCCTTTCTGGTGTCATCATCCTGGTCTATGTAGCTGCCGAGGTATGCAAATTGGTTGACTTCTTCAACAGCTGTCCATACTAATGGCATTAACAGGTTAGTATTAAAAAATCTTACTAAAGTATTCAGCCTAAGAACTGTTAGAGTAGAGAGTATTAGCACAGAGAATTTTGAATATTTTGGATCATTACTAACTAATAATGGAGATACAACAAGGGACATCTGTCACTCTTAAAAAAATAAAACAACTAAAAAAGATGTGGGAGGTGCAGACAGAACTACAAAAATAAGATTTTTAAGGGCATGCATCTTTCCCATCACAAAATGTGCCTGTGAGACCTGGACACTTAATAAAACAGCTGAGAAACACATAAATCCTTTGAATGTAAATGCTACAAAGAGTCCTTCAAATATCATGGACACAAAAAAGAACAAATATATCCAAGTATATATACATGTACTTAATAAGACTGAATATTAAACAGAGAAAACTTACGTATTTTGGACATAATAAACATCATGAGAATTTAGAGAAGACAGTCTTGGAAGGGTATATAATGGGAAAAAGAAGGAGAGGAAGACCAAGGCGAAGATGGCTGCAAGACATCACTGAGGATCTACAAATGGCTGCATCATCAGCAGGACATCTTACTTACAACCAAGAGGCCTACAGGAGAGCTGTTAGGGAGGCAAAGTTCCAGAAGGGGCATGCAAATGACAGATTGAAGATTATTAGGTGCCAAACAATGTAGGCCATTCAAAATGATTTGCTCACTGATTGCTGAACCTCTTTGTCATTTTATGCTATCCTCCCAGACTTTTCAGTTAATAGTTAAACTTTCTTATGTACCTGAGGCAAAATAGTAATCTTGGATCTCAGATCATGCAGGCCAATATCACTGATCACAATGTCATCAATGACTATGCTTCCACCTGCTGCTTCTATCAAACGGAACAGCGCAACTGTCATGGATGATTTCCCAGCACCAGTTCTGCCCACAATGCCTATCTGAAACAGAAAATATTATTGTGGTGAACATGTTTTTATGTTATCAAACAAACTGAAAGGCTGAGCTTTCTCCTTGCCTGGACTCACAAGGATGGATGGTAAGAATATTTATCACTATAGCCATTATCATCATCTTGTGTCACATCTTCTATTGAGAATAAGAACTACATTTCTTTTTTTGTCAATCTTTCTAGACACTGCTGTCAATATGGATTCAAGCATTGTTTTTCTGTCAGGCCATAAATGTGTTTCTCAATTTTTCTGCCAAAATATAGAACCCAATGTCCAGTTCTCCATTATCCATATTTTTGTATCTGCTGACTCCTAAATTATCCATGTACTGAGTTGTTGATCTTCATTTCCTTGGATACATTACCCTTTTGATATTTCAACAACCAAGTCTAGTCAACTTCACATTTGTTAGCTGTGATCTCTCCCTCTCTCTATCTCTCCTCCCCTTACTCCCCCCCCTCACTACCACCCCCCCCCCCCCATTTGCTGATCTGATATTTATGCATACCTTCTCTCCTCCTTTGATCTGACAGTTGAGACCTCTTAACACTAAGTCAAGGCCAGGTCTGTATCTGGTGGCAAAGTTGATGAAGCTTATGTTTCCCTTCTGAGGCCAGGCATTTTGTGGTCGCTTGAACGGATTAATCCAGGCAGCCTAGAACAAAGCAATATGCTTCCAAGTCATAGAACAAAGCAATATGCTTCCAAGTCATAGAACAAAGCAATACACTTCCAAGTCATAGAACAAAGCAATATGCTTCCAAGTCATAGAACAAAGCAATACGCTTCCAAGTCATAGAACAAAGCAATACACTTCCAAGTAATAGAACAAAGCAATACGCTTCCAAGTCATAGAACATACCTTAGTACTCACCTGTATTTTACAATTTCAAGGATATTCAATAAACGTGATTTTTTATTAAATCCACACAAAGCTATATTTTAAAATCTTTTCTTAATTTATGTTAGTTTACATGAATAATTAAAAAATGTTATTTCTATAGATAGAAATAATTCTAAAATATCTGATTCAATATGGTATAATATACATACACAAGCATGAAGACAATTTATACACAGTCACCTCTTTAAAGTTCTAGAAAGTGATTCAAACATAAAAAAGGGTAAAAAAACACTTCTGTTATGTTAACAAAACTACAATGTGAAATTTGTTGGCATCAGACTACAAAATAAAAGCAACAAATTCAAATAAAATGAAATCAAATACTACAAATGATGCATAAAGAATTTAAAATGCAAAAATACATTAGTAAGGCTTGCAAATCTTAACCACTATATCTCAGACTTGGTAGATATATCAGAATCACTGCTCTCTGTGTCTTTTAAATTCTGTATTCATTACTTGCAGGATTTAATCTAAATTGTTACTATGAGCATGAGAATGAAAAATGAATGTACTAAATATATTATTTCATTACTCATACTGTTTTACATACTCATTATTACCACTTTAGTGTTTAAACAGTATCTACCTCTGTGGGTGTTTCTGTGTACTCCTTCACTCTTTCTACTGAGACAACATTAGTCTCAAGGTCAGAAGTCATTCTCACCATCCAGTTTAAATTACCGGTTACCTGAATGAGGTTAAAAGAGAAAAGAAGGCCATGTTGGAAAAGAGAAATACAAAATTTAATTAACAATTCCATGGTCAATAAATCAAACAGAAAAGAAAAACTTTGCTATAATAGAGAGTGAAACAGTCACACAACTTATAAGATCATTTTAGGTCAGGTGAGTTTTGTGTCCCTCTAGATTCTTAATTCTGTAAAAAGGTGAGTCACTTTTCTATGTCATGAAATGCAACTTGTTGTTCATTTCTTATCAGTTTCTCACTGAAGGTAAAGATAAAATGATGGTTTTCATGTCATTAAGGCATAATGGGGATATGGTGTTAGACCCATACTTCCAAGACCTTTGGCATATGAAAGTATGATGAGGTCAGTATCATGCCTGACTACATTTACCTTCCTAGATTTCTCTGGTGCCCATTTTTAGAGCCTGGGTTTATTTTACATTTATTCTTATAAATAATATTTATTTTCATGTGGTAGTACCAGAAAAAATTTGCCGGGACATGAACCTGGCACTATCGGCTTAGTAAACTGAACACCTAATCACTCAGGGGAACCTGGCACCATCAGCTTAGTTAACTGAACACCTAATCACTCAGCTCATCAGTTTCTCATGCTGAGTGTTATTCTTTGTCCCTTTTGTACAACTTGATGACAAGACACACCTCAGTGAAAAATTAGGGCATGCTCCTCTCACCATCTGTATGATAATGTACCCTTATTGATATTTCTCTTTTTTTGTCTTTTGTTATCTTGCTGATTTTTCATCCTCTCTCTCTCTTTGAACCTTGAGCGCATAAGACACATGGGGCTTCCACAAGGGTTTTCTACAAACGCCTGTCCTTTGCCTTTTTTCCCACTCTTGCCCAAGTAAGCCCTCTATTTCTCAACATCCTCTCTGTTGTTCTCCATGTCTCCTTTTCAGAAACGTCATCAACAGTTTCAAAAATAAAAAATGAAATATTCCTTTACAAAAAATCACTTTATTTTTAACAACTTAAAAATAATAATATGACACCATATAAACAAGAGGACATAACATATAAATGGCTTAGATGTTTCTTATATAAAATGAATATAAGAAAAGGAACCGTGCTGACCACAAAACTGTTTTACCTGAAGGGCATATGAAACAGACAGTCCAACCAAACTTTCATCAGCATCTTCTGAGACAACAGAAAACAAGGCTGCTGCCAGAATAATGAAACTTCCCAGAATATCCAGTCTTGTGGCCAACCATCTGTTTAAATGTGTTTTTAAATGCATGTTTAATGAACCGTTCAACAACAGAGGTTCTCATCTGAATACAGCAATAGAACACTGAATACAAATTGAGAAGAGTATATCAGTTCAGTTATAAAAGAGAAGTACTATTTGTGCTGGAAATAGGAATGTTTCAGATTCACAATCCTATGTATAGTGAATATCTTCTTCTTCATTCTCTCTGAAACTGTGAGCTGGTGTTCTCTGCAGCCAATGCTGTGAAGGTGTAGAGACACAGCATCATGTCAGCTTGGGAGTGGGTTATGTCAGCTTGGGAGTGGGTTATGTCAGCTTGGGAGCAGGTTATGTCAGCTTGGTAGTGGGTTATGTCAGCTTGGGAGTGGGTTATGTCAGCTTGGGAGCGGGTTATGGCAGCTTGGGAGCGGGTTATGGCAGCTTGGGAGTGGGTTATGTCAGCTTGGAAGTGGGTTATGTCAGCTTGGGAGCGGGTTATGGCAGCTTGGGAGTAGGTTATGTCAGCTTGGGAGCAGGTTATGTCAGCGTGGGAGTGGGTTATGGCAGCTAATTTTTCAGTCCCAGAGTGGAGCTAAAAAGCAGAGGTTGTGCAGTACTTTTGTGGCAGGCTCCACCACCATAGGGATGATGGCAATCCCTTCCCCATTAGCCAGTCTATGCCTGTTACTGGGGGTACCAATGGAGAAGTGGGAAGGGCCTTGGCCAGCTATGGTTAACCAACCTTGACACTGGCATGTCAGCTATGGATTTCTGATTGCCAGAATGGACAGTGTCTTCCCCCCCCCTCCCCCCCAATATAGTGAATATATAACACAAAGAACATGGTCATCTTTTTTCATGTAGATTTTACACTCCTCAAACATTTTGTAGATATTTCCAGTGCCAGATATCCTCATGGTCTGAGATACTGTGCCGTCATTGTGATTTGCCATCAGTTCTCATGAATGTGAGGAAAAAATAAGCCACAAGAGAATGTCAGAGGTGTCAGTAGAAAGAGGAAACATTCCTTCACAAGTGAAAAACGTGGTGAAATGGTTAGTGTACTGTCTTTTCATGTCAAGACGGTTTTCAAGATGTAGACCATGGATAAATTCTAAGTCTTTCTGTGGCCCATGTTCTCTTTCTCATATTTCAGTATATTATATCCTATCTTTTCTGTGGTGAAACTACGATTTCATGCCTCATTGTTTCCAACTATTAATGATATCATATATATTTTATGTATACATGAGGGTCATGCCGAAAGTCATGAGAAAAAATTTTTTAAAAATCAGAATTTATAGATAGAGAAAATATAAATGTATCACCTTAAACTGCATTCTTTTCTTCACTTTTCAACATAATCTCCATTTATCTGCACATTTTCCTCATCGCTCTGCAAGTTTGAAAATACCCTCCTGGTAGAATTCCATTTCAGCTGACCGACAGCACAGGCGCACTGCTTTCTGGACATTCTCTCCTGTGGGACCCAGCGGGCACAAACTTTTCTATAGTTTAGGGTTTCAATCATTTCCTGTACTGCATTGTGTCCTATGCCAAGATTTACAGTGATTTCAGAAACTGTGATGCCTCTGTCTTCTTTAATGATATCGTCAACCTTTTCCAAATTGCATTCAGTGGAGGCAGTTTGAGGGTGACCATTGCGAGGCATATCTTGGATGCTCGTGTTTCCATCTCTGAAATGTTTCACCCACCTCCTAGTACTGCTAGCACCCATACACACATCTCCACAAGCAAGGTGAAGCCTTTGGTGAATTTCAGTAGCGGGGATTTCCTCTTTAACGAGGAACTCAATAACAACACATTGATGAAACGAAACTTCAGCACCCACCATTTTGTTTATGCTCCACGTGGTCACATGACACATGATGGTGATGTCATGTGATCTCTACATGAAGTGCAGAGGATGCAGTTAAGATGATACATTTATGTTTTCTCTATCTATAAATTCTGAAACATGAAAAGGAGAAAAAAAAACTAGATTTTTATGGAAAAATGAGAAGAAAGGATCATTAGCTAACACCAGGAAAAATTTTTTTACTCTAAAGTTATTTTCTCCTATTTATTCAAGGTCATTCATTTTTGCTCACAGCTTTTGGTATCACACTCATATATATTATATGTACATATTATATGTATATATTATTTTCTTATCTTATTTATATAAAAGTATTATTAAACATGCTTACTTTGTCCAATATTCAAGAGTCATAAACCTAAGAAGTTACAAACACAAATGAACATACATATAAAAGTTAAATCTAATGTACTGACACTTAATCATCAACATGTAATCACTTGAGATTGAGATTAAAGGTAGGATTAGTGTTAGAGTAAAGAGGTGGGGTTAGGATTTGGCTAGGACATGCTTTAAGTGCCCAAGTGAATGTCAGTTGCTAATTGTTAGCAAACCTGTGAACTCACCTGTTTGAGGCAATACCAGCAAAGTAAAACACAAGGTTCTTGTCTACTTTTTCCTGGGACTCTAAAATGAATCTGTCTGTGGCCTTATATGCCCTATAAAATACACAAACAAAGGGTCACCGGTGTTAACTCTCTGATGCCATTTGACCTAAACACACTGTTCTGAACTCTTCCACTCCAAAGCAACACTGACAGTGTTGCTAGACCTTGCATGGCTAAGAGAATCAATGATCAGTGCAATATTTAGGCAATGTCTAAATAGAATGAAAACTGCCACATTTTTAACTCAATCCATGTTTTTTAATTACAGAATAACTTCTTCCCAGTTTCTTTCCATCAAAATTTCTCATCACAGTTTTATTCTGGCAGAGCATGGAAATTAATTCAGAAGTGAAAGAGTTAAAGATGGGAAGTGTATTTTCTATCCAGTAAGAAATTATCATAATGAAAAATTTTTACACAGCACAAAGTATGAACTTTTTCTTGATTTTTTTTTCTGAGTGATAATTTTAAAAAATTATATTTATTATCTTAACTATTCACACATCTGAAAGATGATGTTTTTTTTTTGGCTAACTTTAGTGGAAATTTCCCTTTGTTATTGACTCAAAGATTCTTATACAAAGCTGAGAATATCTCTCTGTCTCTCTGAACCTTAAGTGCCCAGGGCACATGGGGCTTCCGCAAGGGTTTTCCACAAATGCCTGTCCTTCGCCTTTTTTTCTGCTCTTGCCCAGGTGAGCCCTCTATTGCTCAACATCCTTTCTGTTGTTCTTCTCCATGTCTCTTTTGGTCTACCCTTACTTCTGCTCCCCTGTGGTGTCCATCTTAGTGCTATTTTTGGTAGTGAGTTGTCAGTCATTCGGAGCACATGTCCCAATCATCGCCAGCGTCTTTCCTCAATAATTGTTGTCAGTGGTTTCATCTGCATTTCTGCTAATAAGATGTTATTTCTTATGGTGTTTGGCCAAAATATTTTTCTAATTCTTTGTAAACATTTAGTCTGGAAAGAATTCAACTTGTTTTCTATTGTTTTGGTGATTTTCCAGCATTCACTTCCATAGAGTAGTACACTTAGAACATTACTCTTAAATATCCTGATTTTCATATTTATGCTTAGTTTTTTTGATTTCCATATATTCTACAGCATTGCAAAAGCCTGGTTTGCTCTAGTAAGTCTGCTGTTGATGTCCTCTGTGCTGTCTCCATTTTCTACTACTCTGCTGCCAAGGTATACAAATTCGTTGACCTCCTCCACTAACTTGTTATCTACTCTGAGTACATTTCTGTTGTTCACATTTTGCTTCATTAACTTTGTCTTTCCTACGTTGATCTTTAGTCCTATGTTGTTTGCATTCTGGGTTAACTTGTTTATTTTATCTTGCATATCTTTGTGACTGCTTGATAATAGACAAATGTCGTCCGCAAAGTCAAGGTCCTCCAGCACTGTGTCAAGGGTCCATTGTAATCCTCTGCGTTTGTCTGATGTTGCCTCCTTCATTAACCAGTCTACTGCCAAGATAAATAATGTTGGTGATAGTACACATCCCTGTTTTACTCCTGTTTGTACCCTAAAGCTGCTGGAGGTATGTTCTCCACAGATAACTTTGCACTGAAAACCCTCGTATAGGGCTTTGATTACATTAACTATTTTATGGGGGAGGCCATGCCATCTTAGGATTTTCCACAGTGCATCTCTGTTGACACTGTCAAAGGCTTTCTCAAAATCTATGAATAATGCATATGTTGTGCTATGCCACTCATTTGCCTGTTCTAATATTGTCTAAGTACAAATATATGGTCTATGCATGATCTTCCTTTCCTAAATCCTGCCTGCTCTTTCCGAAGTTTTTCCTCAAGTGTTGGTACAATTCTGTTGATGATTATTCTGCAAAATACTTTACTAGTGAGTGGCAGTAGGGTAATGCCTCTCCAGTTCCCGCAATCTCTGAGGTCACCCTTCTTTGGTAGTTTTACTATAAGACCAGTTTTCCACTCCTCTGGGGCTTTTTCTAAATCCCAAATTTGTTGTAATATCCGGCAAAGTTGTTTTGGTGTTTCTGTTTCTTCTGCTTTCAACATCTCAGCAGTCACTTCATCTTCACCTGGTGCCCTGTCTGATTTTAGCTTCTTTATCGCCTCCTTTACTTCATTTATTGTTATTGGTCCTGTATTGATGTTTAGTTCCATTTTTGCTTCAGGTATATCTATTGTTTGTGCTGCTTGTGTTCTGTCTAGTAGGGTGTTAAAGTGTTCCCTCCATCTTTCAATTTTTTCTCTTTCTCCACTGACCAGTTGTCCATTTTGTGTTCTTACTGCACTTTCACATCTTGTGTTGAAGTTACCTGTCATCTGCTTTGTGATTTTATATATGGTTTTCATGTCATTTGTATATGCTGCTTTCTCTGCTGTTTCTGCTAAGTTGTCATAATATTGACGTTTATCTTGACAGCATGATTCCTTCACTTCTTTATCTTTTTGTGCATAATTACTTAAAACTCGTTCTTTAAGCCGTTGTGATTTGGTGTTCAGTAATTTTCCCTTGATTTCTTTTCTTTGCTCTATCTTTTCCCATGTGTTCTCGCTTATCCATTCCTCTTTTCTCCTTTTCCGATATCCCAGCACCTCTTTTGCTGTATCCTGTAGTGTTTTATTGAACTCTAATATGGACATTTCTGCTTCGTCTTGTAGGACACTGAAGTGGTTCTTAAGTACTATTGAGAATTCATTTCTTGTTTGCTGGTCTATCAGTTTTCTTGTATCAAAATGTATCTTTCTGTGTTCTCCGATTTTGGCTTTCCTTAATTTTAGTTTTATTTTTGCTACCAGAAGGTTGTGATCACTTCCTACATCTGCTCCTTTCCTTGCTCGCACATCTTGTAGTGACCGTTTCCACTTGTTGTTTATTAGTATGTGATCAATTTGGTTTTCTGTGGTTTTATCTGGTGACCTCCAAGTCACCTTATGGATGTTTTTGTGTTGGAAAATTGTCCCTCCGATGGTCATCATGTTTTCTTCACAGAAACTGCACAGTCTTTCTCCATTTTCATTTATTTCTCCGATTCCTTCTCTTCTCATGATTCTTCTTCTATCTTCATTTCCTTCACCTACTTTTGCATTGAAGTCGCCCAAGATGAGTAGCATATCATGCTTGGGTATTGTTTCTACTGTTGCTTGGAGGCTGTTGTAAAAATCTTCTTTTAATTCCTCTTCAGCTGCTTCTGTTGGTGCATAACAAACTATAATAGACAGCTTTGTGAATCTTGAGTTGAACCGTGCATATAATAACTTCTCATTTATTGGGGTTCATTTCAGCAATGCTCTTGATGCTTCTTTTGTTATAATCAATGCTACTCCTCCTTCATGAAGATCTTCTTTACCTGACCATATTATTGTATCTTCTGTGTGCTGTGTTGTTAATTTCCTTCTGCCTTGTCCTGTCCATCTTGCTTCTTGTATTCCTAGTATGTCTAGTTTGTATCTGTGCATTTCCTTGATGGTTTGTGCTAGTTTTCCAGTCTGGTTTAGTGTTCTTACATTCCAGCTGCCTATTTGCATCTTATGTTTAGGTTCCAGGAGGTCTGCAGTCGGGCTGGGGACTTCCAGTGGCTGGCTTTCATCCACAACCTTCATGGGCTCAGTTTCCTGATACGCATTTCTCCTTCCACCTGCATTTGCTTTTTCCCTTGCTTCCGTTTCTGTAGCAGTCTGATAGTTTTTTTTACCAGATAGGGTTGCTGACCCTATGCTGAACCCTCCTTAGTCGCCTTTTACGATCATGCATGGTAGGGTACAGTGGTCCTATTCTTTGCAGATCCCGGGTACCATTTTAAAAAATTATATTTATTATCTTAACTATTCACACATCTGAAAGATGATGGTTTTTTTTTGGCTAACTTTAGTGGAAACTTCCCTTTGTTATTGACTCAAAGATTCTTATACAAAGCTGAGAATATAAGAATTATTAAATACAATTTATCCCATGTAGTTAAATACCCCAAAAAAGCTTATGTTCTGTCACCATAACTAGAAACTGCAGCCAGCCAATATATTATGTTATCTCCTCAAAATGCCTATTGTAACAATGTATGCCACATAAAGAGTGGAGAATGAAGTATGAATAATATTTAGAAGCCTGGCTTCAAAGCTATCTAGGGTGGTGTTGACACATCATATTATGTACATGGTAGAAAATCAAATCAAAAGTGAAAAGGAAGCTATGGTGTGATAATTCACCATCTTTATCATCAAGACCCTTGTTATCACCATGCCAAAGTTATGAACATGAACAAGTAACATGATTTTAATACATAAATTGTGTACATGTTGTCTGACAACAAAATGATGACAACCTGATAGAGGCTGCTCCTGTTATTGTTTCACTGAAGTGAGTATATATTGGGGATCGAGTTGTGGATTCTATGCGTTTCAGCTGACGTGATGTGGGGATGTAGAATCTCTGCAAAAAAGTTACAATTTATTTAACAAGATAAGTGGTGGTTTATTCCGTAATAAAGATGAACTCTTTTGTTCTTTATTCTGTAATAATGCACACATTCATGATTTTTCAACTAATTTATTTTTAAAATGCAGTAGGAATGAAGACAAAAGAGAAAGAGCAAAGCCAGACTATGCCACAAAATGGCAAGATATGGAAAGGAGAAAAAAGACTAGATTTTTGTGGAAAAATGAAAAAGATCAATAGCTAACACCAAGCAGAGTTATTTTTACTCTAAAATTATTTTCTCCTATTTATACAAGGTCATTCATAATACACAGAAACCTTCCCTAAATGTAAGGACAAAATAAATAATATACAGTTCTGTAAAAATCATGACATAATAATATAATCACAAACATGTGGTCCTGGTCTTCGCTGAGCTTACTGAGAAGCCAGACAATTTTCTCCATCTTCTTGTGCACATCCTGATAAATGAGGAAAGCCATGAGAATATGATATTATCATAATTCATTATCAACATCTCTACCATTAAGTAAAAAGTGTAAGGAGCTCAGTCATATAGCATTTAACACAGCAACATGACACACGTAAGCTATTTCAAAAGGTAAAGATAATCCCATAGAAAATGCCGTAAGGGATGAAGTATTAGAGACCTTATTATGCTGAGCCATCAGCATATGAGATAGGGTGGCCAGTTCCTTTCCTCACTGCCTTTCCTTCCCAGATTTTCTCAGGTACCCATTTTATGAGGCTGTATCGACCTCGGGGTCATATTGGTCAGAAAAGAAAATTCCACTCAGCTGGGGATTCAAATCCTCGACCATTCTGTTGCTAGATGAGTGCTCTAACCACTATGCTAGCTGGTCACCCTATTTCAAAAGATAACTTGAATTCTCTTCTTACTTACAACTTACATCCTTCCCATGGCGTTAAACGTCACATAAGGGCTTGCATAATTGTTTGCCAAGTTTTCCTGTTTTCAGCGAGTTTTTCTACTTCATCAAGGGATGTTATGCCCGCTAAACTGGCTTCTCTTAACAATGTCCTCTTTAGAGTTTCACGTGGTCGACCTACTTTTCTTTAGCCTGGTGTGCTCCACTTGATAGCTTGTTTTGGTATTCTCTGATTGTTTCTTCTCACCACATAGCCTACTCATGTCCATCTTCTTTTTCTGATCACCCATGAGATAGGCTGTTGTTTTCTCATCTGTCTTATCTCTGTGTTGTTCTTAAATTTGTTCCACTTTATACCAAGTACTTTCCTGAGGCATTTGTTCTCAAAAGAGTCTAATTTCTTGTCTATTTCTTTAGTTGATTTCCAGCTTTCACATGCATAAATGAGGGTGGATAACACATTTGAATTGAATAATCTTAACTTGGTTTTTGTGCTTATAACTTTTGAATTCCATATGTTCTCAAGATTTTTGAAGGACAATCTTGCTTTTGCAATTTGAATTCTAACTTCCTTCCTGGTCTATGTAGCTGCCAAGGTATGCACATTGGTTTACTTCATTAACAACTATTCCTTCTATGTATATTTCTCCTTCTTGATTTATGAGAAGTTTCATTATTTTTGTTTTGTATTTGTTAATTTCAAGTCCTATTTTGCTAGCCAAGGAAGACAGGGAATCTGTTTTTTTCCTGCACTGATTTCACATTGTCACTGATAAGAGTTATGTCATCTGCAAAATCAAGATCTTCTATTTGGGTCCCATGTACCCAATCAATGCCCTTTTTACCTGTACAGCATCTTTTCATTATAAAATCTATGGCAATTCCAAAAAGCAAGGGAGATAATATACATCCTTGTTTCACGCCTGTTTCAATCTGGAACCATTCACTCATTCCTTCTTCTGTCTTGACTGCACAAACATATCCATTGTAGAAGTCCTTAATGATATTGACAATTTTAGATGGTATTCCATATATTAAAGTCTATAAAGTTCAGGATTAATGGTTTTTGCTTTTCAATGTGTTCTTCAAGCATTATTCTCAGAGTAAAAATCTGGTCGAGACAGGTTCTCCTTTTTCAAAATCCTGCCTGTTCTTCTCTCATTGCAGTATCCACTACATCTCTAATTCTATTCAAAATCATTTTACAAAACACCTTTGACATAACTGATAGTAAGGTTACACCCCTCTAGTTATTGCAGTTACTGAGGTTGCCTTTTTTTTTGGTATTTTAACAATGATTCCTTGTTTCTATTTAGAAGGGACCTTTTCTTCTTTCCAAATTTTATTAAACATTCTCTGTAGTTGGCTCATGTTGTCATAAAATGTTTAAATAGCTTTTTTAAAATAACTTTTTAAAAATAGCTTTAAATAAACATAAACAAGGTAAAAATTTAAATAACATTTTCAAATTTAAATAACATTTTTAAAATAGCTTTTAATGTCTTCTTCTTAAGTGAACATAAAATGTTCAATGTAATAATTTTCATAAATGTTCTTTTTGTTTTTCCTGCTAGAGTTGCTGTTATCATTATTTTCCAATAAGAGATGCTCCTTAAGCTGTGTGTGTTCATTTGCTGGGTTGAACTATACTGTTCAATTCAAGTGCCATGCCGTGTGGTGTAGGAGATCATTTCTCTCCACAATTCCCTGTCTTTAGACTTGATTATGAGATCCACCAGTGACTTTCTTCCTAGCCACACTGACAGCCCATCCAGTAACTTCTCTCTCTGTCCTCCTCTGCCTCTTCTTCTCTCAATTTTTCCAGTTGCCACAATGTGTTCCAATTTTCCTCTTCTCAGAAAATGCCCTATAAATCTCACTTGTCTGCCTCTGATCTTTGCTGTAATTTGCCTTCGAACTCCAGCCTCTCTTAAGACTTCTTCGTTGGTTTTCTTAGCTGTCCATGGTACCTTCAACATCCTTCTTATGAAACACATTTCCACGGCCTCCATTTCTCACTGTTCTCTCTTATTCATGGACCACGCTTCACATCTATAAAAAAAAAAATTGGCTCACTAATACTGTGCTTGTTATAAAAACAATACAATATTGATATTATCTTTCACTTTATATAATAAGACTAGGCCAGGTGAGTAGCACTTGTTATATCATTCAACTAAGGTTTTTTTCTCAGTTTTAATTTTTTTCTGCCTGCACTTCGGAATATTAATTAAAGATTAAGGAGTACAAAAAAGACACACACACAGTTAATATATACTGTTCAAAAAAAGAAATGCAACAAATACGATGTTGCAATTTAAACTGAAGTTTGCTGATCAGACAAGGGCAAACTGGCTGAAACGTTCACGTGGATATCAACTTCACATGCTGACCTGAATTGTACTCAGCAGATGGTTCATGAGCACTGAAAAGTGACACTAGTCAAAACAGAGTTTTTGACAATAACTCATGACAGGTTCACAAGAATCTCGTGAAACTTACTGAACACGAAACTCATTGACCATGTTATTGAATGCATATAAAAGACTGACACTCCTCGAATCAATTCATTTGAAAATTCAATGCGCAAGTATGGCTCGTTTCACTATAGAACAATGACTCATCATCATTGGACTTTTACAGACTGGACAGTCACAAAGTGTAGTGGCCAGACAATTTAATGTAGTTAGAAGCACCATTAGTCACCTTTGGAGATGATTTCAAGAAACTGGCTCAGTTGCAGATTGGCACCGCAGTGGAAGACCCATAGTCACAACTCCTGCAGAAAACAGCTTAATACGGCTGAGTCACCTCAGGAATCGATTTGCATCTGTGACCTCAACAGTCCAGTCAATGACAGCAGCTCATCAAATTTCAGATCAAATGGTCAGGAACTGACTACACAACAGTGGTTTTGGGCTAGAAGACCCTATAGAGGTCCTGCTCTTATGCACCAGAATAACCAGAACTGACTGCATAAAGCATCGTCAATGAACCATTGCAAATGATTGGAGAAGGGTTTGGTTTAGTGATGAATCACTCTTTCTACTCCAGCAACACGATAGATGGAGAAGAGTTTACCACAGAGTCAATGACCACTATGCCCAGAACTGCATGGATGAGACTCCTCCACATGGTGGTGGAGGTGTACTGGTGTGGGGGTTCGATCAACTTCATGGGAAGAAGTGACCTTGTGCAAATTGAAGGACGCCTGAATGCTCAATGATACATCGCTGAAATTCTTCATCCTCATGTCCTTCCACTTCTGGCTGCACCAGGGTCGATTTTTCAGCAGGATAATGCTTAACCTCATGTGACACAACTCACCACCCAGTTCCTCACTGACAACAACGTTCAGACCACTCTGTGGCCATCTATGTCATCAAACATGAACCCAACAGAACACTAATTGAATGAACTCAACAGACAAGTCTGCCAGCGAGACATGGTGCCAACCAATCTCCAACAGTTGTCTCTTGCACTGCAGGAGGAGTGGGCAGGTATCCCACAACAGCAGACCCAACGGCTAATCAGATCCATGTCAAGGAGATGTCGTTCTCTGATACAGACCAGAGGAGGTCATACACCTTACTGAATTGGAGACCTCAGTCGCAAAGAATAAAAGTTCAAACCAAATTTAATGAACATCATTTCATTGTTAAAGTCTTAAAGTTTCTTCATGCCAAGATTGAAACATTAGTTCCATAACATAAAATTTTGATACAGGTTTGAAATTTGGCATCCATTATGACCACAGTAGTGTTGCGTTTCCTTTTTTGAACAGTATAGTTTATTTTCCTACATTCCAGTGAAAAGCAGATGTAAGCATCTAAAACTACATAAACTGAAAATAAGCAGTAATATTTACCCTACCTGAATCAAATAATAGAAAACTCCCAGGGGTACAATGACAACCATGAAAAAAGGAGTACTGTAACTGATGACTACTATGGTGCTCACTGTCCCAAAAAAGGTATTCATCCAGCTCCTAAACTGAGCAGGCAATGTGTTATCAATGGTTTCCACATCCCTGGAGAACCGATTCACAATGCGGCCAGATGGAGTGGTGTCAAAGAAGGCCATTGGAGATCGCAAAACATTGGCCAGCATTCCTGTGTGAAGTATGCGTGATGCTCGAACCATCTGGACGGAAGCAATGAGAGCATAACCTAGAATCAAGATAGCTGTGAAGAAAACAATGATAGAAGAATTAACACTGGCTCTTAACTCCTTTCTCTTTATTTATAATTTTTTTTTAACTCTTTGCATGCCACAGGTAAAAATGCAGATGTTCCATTTGTGCCAAATTAAAAATGTGGGTCTTGATATGTATAGGAATATATTAGTTAAAAGTGAATGAAATGCAGTATTTTCATGTTAGAAGTGTACTTATTATGTTTCAAAATAACTAAATGTATGAAGATTTCATAACTGCAGAGTTTTTAAGAAAAAAGAAGTAATGTGATATTTTTAGGCAATAATTTAGTGACCAAGAGGCATCAAGCCAAAAACAAGGGGGGCTAAAGTGACTCAAGGCAGTGTAAGAGTTAAAGTGAAGAACTCTCATAGAATCCAATCTATTTACAGTTTTCTTTGTCACAATTTGTTTAAATCTTCATTTTTAACTTCTCACCATTTGAAATGTATGCAAAATAATTTGATGCATGAACTGATAACCTGAAAAAAGTTTTTTTTCCACTATATTATTAAATTCGTTTTAAAAATGAGTCAACATTTGAAAGAAAGGCAGTAGTATTTCAATCTTTCTATATGGACCGAAATTCATACTCCAATCATCTATCTGTTGCCCTGCTAACTGACGTTGGCTATCATGGTTTTCTACAATTCCCTGCTCCGAGTACTGACTATAAGCTGTGATGGTGTTCTTTGTCCATGCCATCTAGTTAATCCGTTGTCCAGCATTTTCTCTCTCTGTCTACCTCAGTTTCCTTTGCCTTCTATCTTTTCTGTTGTCACAATTTACTCTAGCTTGCCTTGCCATAGAACATGTTCTAAGAATCTGGATTGTCTTTTTCTAACTTTTGTTACTGTTTGTCTTGTTTCTCCAACCTCTCTAAGAAGTTTGATTTCTTTGTTGTCCATGGTATCTGCAGCACTCTTCTAAGGAATCACATTTCAGTGGCTTCCAGTTGGCAATGTACTTCATTAGTGACTGACCATGCCTCGCATCCGTAAAATAAAATTGGCTCAATGTAGCACTGAAGTACTCTTTTCCTCACTCCCAATGACAGTGATTTATTATACAGAATGCTCTTCATTTTCTGAACACTATTTTGGCTTGCATTATTCTGCTCTTTAACTCAGGCATCTTCCATTTGAGGTCAGTTGTGTCCCCTACTATCTAAACTTGTCCACTGTTAATCCAATCATGCCTTTGTTAATAAAACACATGTATAAAATGCAATCATGCCACTGTTAATAAAACACATATATAAAATGTCACTAAATTTATTTGGTTATTTACCCTCAGCAATCCCAAGTCCACCATAGACTCCGAGATACATGTCATTTCTCTCTCTGTAGCGGCTAGTATTCGACTGAGATGTATTTCTGAGCAGACTATCTGAGGTCCAGTCTGACAACCAGATGCTGGAGAAAACACTTGCTCCTTGATAAAGGGCAAATAAGCTGAAGAATGTAAAGGTCGCACACAGACCAATTGCCCTGAAGTATTCAATAAATACTGCCATTTTAACCTGGGAGGGAAAAAGATAAAGAATTTACCTCCTGTATCTATCTCTGAGAAATATAGATTTTTAAAAAAAAACTCTGTCACTAATGTAATCATTGGACAAGCCATATGGTGAAAGTGAAAGAGAAGAACAGGGTGAATCAATTATGATGGAGTTTCTTGAACTAAAGATGCCGATTCTACTGGCATCTCTGAAAATGGAATATATATGTCTGCATAGCTTGGCACACTGGATTACACTAAGTATACGGCTGTTAGTGGATGAAAGGAGAATAATATACCATAGCAATTTGGTTACATGAATATATGTGCAGGAAACTTTATTTTTTACAGAACGGAACAACACAACTCCTTAGATCCTATGAAGAAGTAACCCCACCACCCCCAAACCCCACCACCCCCAAACCCCCCCCCCCCTCCACTCTTGAAAATATGTTATTATTATATTCTCATTTCATATGGAACCATAAGCTTGATCATTATGAGTTCCTGACTTCACTCGAGTTAAGAGAAGGTGAACAAAAACAACATCAGGAGATTAAATCACTCTAAAGTCTAAACAATTAAAATGTTGGATCCGAGCTTTGTTCAGTTTAAAGCGTAGATCATCTTCTTCTTCTTCTTCTTCTTCGTTCACTTCTACCACCAAAAACCGCACTGTGAACCTACTGAATTCACACATGTGGTCCTCGTTAGGTCCGGTGGTCCCCTGTGTGGTCCAAAATAGACCACATGAGTTCCACGAAGGACCACAAGGGGTTCAGAGTATCACAGTGCTTTAGCCTGTATTCTTGGTGGGTCTCGGAAGCGGGATTGCGTGACACCGTGGTTTTCATTGCACCAGTTTGGTCTAGGGTTGGACTTTCTCACCGGAAGACCTCGACGTGTTTGGAATATCAGTGCATCCCCGCTGGGTGAGAGGCGTTAGCCCACCCAGGACAGAGTTGAACTTTCTCACCGGAAAACCTCGACGTGTTATGAGATACCCGTGTATCACCGCCGGGTGAGAGGTGGTTGCCCATCCAGTCCAGGGTTGGACTTTCTCACCGGAAAACCTCAGCGTGATTAGGATACGCAGACATCCCCGCCGGGTGAGAGGTGGTTGCCTATCTAGACTTCCCTGGTCCAGTGTCTCCGACTTCAGCATTTTGCGGTCGTGGCCGCTACCCTTCCTAGTTGTGACCAGGATGGAGCTTTTGTCCAGGAGGACGAATCCTCGCCACTAGTGACTTCTACCCCTGGGTTGAGCCGGTTTAGGCATTTCCCAGTATGGGCATGTTTGGGACGGGACCGACCTCTAGGGCAGAGGTACTGTGACATTCATAGCCTTCAAGATTCACCCCTGGTATGAGCCGGTTTAGGCAAAATTCACCAGTATGGGTGTTTATCAGGCGTTACCGACCTCTAGAGCGGAGGTGGCATGACATGTCTAGCCATCGAGTTCCACCCCTGGTGTGTGCCGGTTTAGGCATATTTCACCAGTGTAGGTGTATTTCGGACGTAGGCGGCCTCTAGAGCAGAGGTGCCGTGGTATAGCTCTCGTAGCGATACTACTGGACATACCAGATTAAACTTCACTTTCCACCACCTTTTCCCATCGGCGCCGCACAGCAACCTTTATTTCCGCATTTACTTCCTTAACCGGGAGGAGCTTCACTCCACGCGCGGCATTTGAAAAGTCAAGCCAGCAGTGACTTAACCTCTGGGACAAACCGGTTCATGCATTTCACACGATATGACTGCACTCAGGACGTGGCCGACCTCCAGACCAGAGGTGCCGTGATTTGACTGTTTGCTTCGCTTTATTCTTTCAACCACCTTTTCCGCAGTGATGCTGCGCGGCAACCTCATTTGCAAATTTCTTCATTGGCCGGGAAGAGCACCGCTCCACGCACGGCAGCTGAAGATCTCGCCAACAGCGGCAGATGAGCTACCAAACGTGACACTCATCTACCCTAAGTAACTGGTTTTCAGGCGCCAGATATTCGCCCTCGCCCCTTCTCCTGTCAGTTTAAACAGTTCTGCCACGGGAAGGCCAGGAGCTGGACTTGACTGCCAGAGGCTGTTTGTGGCGCGTTTGCAGTCCTTAGAACCACGTAGATCATAAATGTAAAATCAGTGAAGTGAACCCAAAAGCTGAATAAAACCAGCAAGCGACATATACAGAATATAATGAACCAACAAAGTTCCATTCAATTAATCATATAAAACAAACAGGCTACAAAAGTACTAAGTTCACTTTTGTCTGATTATATACATAAAGAGAATACAGTTGTATGGATATTAATTGACGTCATATGGTTAATGTTTACATAGAATATAGCTGTACAGTTGAGGAGTGTTTCAATCAAGCTAGCAAGAGATTTGTACAATACCTATGAATTTAATTTTGTGCAGTTATGTACATTCTATAAAAATATAATATTTTGCTGTTCATTATCCTTTACCTGTCCTGTTTCTGATCTTTCTTCTTCTGTGAGTTTATCCCCAGGTTTAACAACCGTAGCAGCTTTCTTTGGTTCCTCTTTGTCCACAGTTGACTTTTGTCTGCTCAGTCGACCACTGACTCTTGACTGACTATGTGAAATAAAGATATCTATAATTCTTACTTCTTACATCTTTCATCCTTCCCATGCTGTTAAATGTCACATATGGCTTGCACAATAGTTCTCCATATTTTCCTGTTTTCGGCAAGCTTTTCAATCTCATCAAGGGATTTTATACTTACTAATTTGGCTTCCTTAACAATGTCCTCTTTTGAGTTTCATGTGGTTGACCTCTTTTTCTTCAGTCTGTTGTGTTCCACATGATAGCTTGTTTTGGGATCTCCGATTGTTTCTTCTCTTCATATGACTGACATATGTCCATCTCTTTTTTCTGATCACCCATAAGACAGGTTGTTGTTTGCTCATCTGTCTTATATCTGCATTGTTCTTGAATTTGTTCCACTTTATGCTGAGTATTTTCCTTAGATATCTGGTTTCAAAAGAGTCTAATTCTTGTCTGTTTCTTTAGTTGTTTTCCAGCTTTTGCATGCATAAATGAGGGTGGATATTACATTTGAACTGAATAATCTTAACTTGGTTTTTGTGCTTATAACTTTTGAATGCCATATGTTCTCAAGATTCTTGAAGGTCCATCTGCTTTTGCAATTCTAATTTTAAATTCCTTTCTGATGTCACCATCTGTAGAAAAGAAAATGGGTACCTGATTTCTTCTGGATTTGGGGAAGGAAAGGCGGCCAGGTGTGATACTGACCATATCACCCTCCAGTGTGTTGACAGGTCAAGGAAAATATAGGCACTAACACCATATCCCTATGTGCCTCTAAGGCATGATAGGATTACCCTTACTTTACTTTACATCGTGGTCTATGTAGCTGTTGATGTATGCAAATTGGTGTACTTCTTCAACAGCTGCTCCTTCTATGTATATTTTTCTTTCTTGATTAATGGGAAGTTTCATTATTTTTGTTTTTTTCTTGTTAATTTCAAGTTCTGTCTAGCTAGCCAGTGAAGAGAGGGCATCTGTTTTTTCTTGCATCAAATTCACATTGTCACTGATAAGAGTTATGTTATCTGCATAATCAAGATATTCTAGTTGTGTCCCATTTACCTGTGCAACATTTTTTTCACTATAAAGTCTTTGGTAGTTCTAAATCTATAATTGCCTCAATGGAAAAAAAAAACACATTGTAAGAAAGCACTAGTTTTTCATGCTTAAAATGTATACTATACATTCTATGTTTTAGTCATTAAAGAAATATGGTAGTGTCTAGAGAACTTTCATTTCCATAATTACTTTACAGTTTAAAGTTTTTCTTCTTAAATAACAAGGTATTGGAAATATTTTGTCTCATTATTTTATTCTTAGAAAAAGGCCTCTTTTAGATGCTATATCCTCACAAGAGCAGTAAGTTTGTGTCTGTATGTATGTTTGTAACTTTTTAATGATGTGTATAACTTCTGGTGTCTGACTGGCAAAGTGGTTAGTGAACTAGTTTCTCATGGTGAAGGGTGGGGGTTCGAATATGGCCAGAGACAACCCAGTCACCCCGCTGTAGAAATGAGCACCTGATTTCTTCTAGAGCTGAGGAAGGAAAGGTAGCTAGCCATGATGCTGACCACATTATCCTCTAGCACGTTGACAGGTCAAGGAAAATATGGGCTCTAACACCATATTCCCCATATACTTTTAAGGCACAAAGGGTTACCTTTACTTTACCTATCTTTCATGACTTCTGGTGTCTTTGCCAATGGTAAGCAGGTATCAAAATAGCAATGGAAACAGATATGGTTAATTCTGTCAATTACTTACTGATTAGAGTTAGCCAAAATTAGGATGTCAGCATACAGGTTCAACTGTTATGTTCACTTATTATGTTATTATCAAGATTAAATTTCCTGGAGTATAATAACTTAACTCTTATGAATTTAAAACAAAAAAACTTAAAAAAGACATGACTAAATGCAAAGCGGATCTGCTATTTCAAATCACACACTAACCTGGACTTGATTTTCTCATCCCCAGAAGTAACTGCTGCATCAGATGTCACAGAGTCAACTCTTTCACGTATCTTTGCTTTTGTAGCAGCAACTAGAATGACAACATTAATTACTATGAGATGGAATAATTTAAACAATTCCAGGCACCTAAAAGCTTTTCATATAGCACTGGGTAGGGTCATGTGACCTTTTAGTTTCAAGCTTTTTTCATTTACCTTTTAACCCCTGTAGCATCAAATCGAGTCACTGACATAAAAATATGTTTTTATTTTATAAATAATCTCCTATAAAATTACACTAAAGCACAAAATTTAAGTTTACTTCACTGCTTTGATCATATTATTTGCTGTTTATCAATACAAATGGTATGCATTCTTATTCTGTCTCAAAAAAAATTTTTTTTATGAAGGAAAAATATAAATCAGGAATGGAAGTGTTTACTAATGTTCTCACATGATGGTTTGATCAGTCTCTGTGCTTGCACACATGCAAATGTGGGGGTGGACGTGCTGACTGATTCACAATCATTGACCTATGGCTGACGTGCTAACATCAGGGCTGGTGAACCATACCTGACCAAGACCATGTCCCATCTCTCCAATGGTACTCCCCATTAACAAGCCCAGCCTAGTCTACCTAATGGGGCAGTATCACCATGGTCTTCTAAGAAAATATTCCACATCCTCTGTTTTTTTTGTTAGCTCAACTCAGGGTTTGAAAAAAATCACTGCCATGACCCGCTCTCAGTCCAAAATGATGCAGTGCCCCAACATCTTCACAGCATTTACTGCAATGAGCACTAGCCTGATACACCAGGGAGATAGAAGAATAAAAAATAAGAAGATATACAAATGTCTCTCTGCTGAGTAGTAGCTCTACAACTTTCCTGTTACAACTGCCATAACAGAAGCATTTGTTATCCACTAATGTAATGAATAATGTACTAATACAAGTACAAAGGATAAATTGTGATTTATCCTGCTGTCAACTATCAAAGCTTTAATGCAGTGGCTTTATATATTTTTATATGCTTCAGTGTACATAGAAGCTGTTTTTCTTTGAGCTATCACATAAACAAGCCTTTTTTCTGAAACCTTATAACTCTTGTGCTAAAAATGTACTTAAAAAAACTAGCATATGTTTCCCTTCTTTGCAGAAAAGTGGTGAAAAAAGAGCTTTGTATCTGCATCAAGAACTCTGTTAAAAAAAAAAAAAGAAATAATAAAAGAGAAACAGAGATCCTCAAAAAATGTGCACTGTGCTGATGACTGTTAAAATAGGGCTATCTTTTATTAGACAATACAACACTTTCATAATGAGTGAGAAGAGGTCAAAGATGATCCATGTTCTGAATAATTGTCACACAACATGATGTGAAAAGGTAGTTTTTGAGAATAGAAAAAAAGACACAGCACAGGATTTACAGACTACAGTACTGTGATAGTGAAGTAATTTTTTTTTTTTTTAGTAGCAAAAATCCTTAAATATCTGGAGTTTGAAGATAGAAGTATTTTGCAATAATTAATAAACTGTCTTGACAATGTTGATGATCCTCTAACTGTCAGTAAATCTGAGACCTTTGCTCTGTTTGCTTCATTTTGCCTCCCACCTCTCCCCAAAGTATTATCTTACTCTCTGGATCTTCGTCTTCCTCATCACTTTCATCTGTTGCCAGATATGTCTTCAGAAACTGGGCAAAGTCACCATCATGAGATAACAGCTGGTCATATGAGCCAATTTCTGATATCTGCCCATCTGTTAACACAATGATCTTATCAACCTGTGGTAACCAGTGAACTCCATGAGTGACCAGGACTCTTGTCTGGAAAACAAGTGATGCCAAAAGAACAATTGTACATTTGTACCATACATGCCAAAAGTGTTCCTTCAAGAGGAACTAAAGTCAGATGAAGGTGTATGATGCAGTTTTAAAAAAATGAAAGAGGAAGGAAAGGAGAGAAAACAAGCAATAGGAGATATACACATTTGTCTAGATCTACTCTAATACAGCCAGTATTACTACAGCCATCACCATACTTAAACTACTTCTAAGAACTAGGGAGATCTTCTTCTTCTTCGTTCGCATTGTCTGTCTGTATCTGCAGTCCTGTCTCTTGGATAAATTTTACTGTTTTTTGTAATTCATGTATGACTAGGGAGATAAAACCAGTTTAAAATAAATGTGGTTTAGAATTTAACTTCATGATAAGGAATGTTATTTCAAATCAAAATTAAAATATGCTATAGCCACCAAAAATCATTTCCAGTGATCGGATGCTGCACTTATAAAATGTCCAATCATTCCTGTTCATGTCAGGTGTGTCTTTCATCATGTCTTAAGCTGTTTTTGAAATTTCCAAAGCAAAAAATCAAAACTTTGCTTCCTTTCTTAAGTATTAAATATGTACAGTAGTACAGCATTTTGTTCATTTCCTGTTTTCCTGTCCTGTATATTTGTACATGAGTAAGACAGAGAGTCAGAACATCACATTAGTGTACTTTTTAAATAAATAAATTTGTTCCTATGTTTTGAAAACATTTAAGCAGCTTCACAACTATAGACAGAATACATAAGAAATAGATCACTATTTATCCATTCATACTGTAAGAAGAAAGTTGTAAACAACAACTTGCCAAGAAGAAATAGCAACATGAATCAGAGCTGAATGACAGAGAATATATTACTTCACATAAGACAAAGAAAGGAAGCTAAACACTCACTGAAATGGATGGAGGAGAAGTATATAGTCATAGAAGAAATTAATAACATTCATGATACAAAAGGGATGCATCAAGAAATAGCACTTATTCTAAGAAAGAGAGTTTTTGGCACATAGTGAGGAAGGTATCAAAAACACAAGAAGAAATAATGACAGAAGTAGATAAAATAGCAAAAAGATGAGAGGAATAACAGAAGTAGATAAAATAGCAAAAAGATGAGAGGAATATATAAGAGACATTTGAAGATAACAGCTAAAAAAGCCAGCCCTAAGAAAATTGATGGCCCATCAGGAGTGCCCAAACTATGCAGAACTGAGATGAGAGACATGGCCAGAGGACACAAGCTTGGGGCAAAAGCTCTGAGGCTCCTATCAGGATCTGGAGAGGACTGCGAGCTTTGCCATATCAACAGGGATCAGGATCTGAAGTGACCAACAACCCTGAACGCAGAAGAAGAAGAAGAAGTATAAGAGAGCAGAGGATGAAAGAGCCATGAACAAGATGAAAGGAGGACATGCAGCTGGACCAGAAGGTATTATAATAGAAATGATAAAAGCCCTGAAGGAATTCAGAGATGATAAGATAACAAAAATATACAATAACATATATGAACTGGAATATATACCTGAGAGTTTTCTACCCAAGAAAGAAAAAGCCACAGACTGCTCAGATTTTAGAACTAAAAGTCTGATCAGTCATATGACTAAAATCCTCCTCTAAATCAACAAGAAAGAAAACTGATAAAGAAATCAGTGAAAAAACAATTTGGTTTCAAGCAAAATAATGTAACAAGAGAGGTCATTTTTGCATTAAGAAAGTTGATCGAGAAGTATATGTAAGTTCAGAAAGATATATGAGCCAGTTTTATAGATTATATTAAAGCACTTGACACAGTGATGTTTGATAAACTAAAAGAATGTCTTAAGAAATCAACCTTGATAGAAAAGACATTCACATTATAAAAAAATTCTACTACGAGCAGAAAGCATTGGTAAGACAGTGTTATCAACAAATGTACCCAAAAAGAGGGGAGTCAGGCAAAGATGTTTTCTTCCTCGTTCGCTTCTACCACCAAGACCGCCCTGTGATCCTACTGAGTTTACGCCTGTGGTCCTTGATAGGTCCTGTGGTCCACCGTGTTGTCCCCAAAAGGACCACACGAGATCCCTGAGAGGACCACAAGAGGTTCAGAGTATCGCAGGGCTTGAGAATGTATATTTGGTGGGTCTCAGAAGTGGGATTGCGTGACACCATGGTTTTCGTTGCACCAGTTTAATCTAGAGTTGGACTTTCTCACCGGAAAACCTCGATGTGTTTTGGATATGAGTATATCCCTGCTGGGTGAGAGGTGGTAGCCCATCCAGGCTAGAGTTGGACTTTCTCACTGGAAAACCTCGACATGTTTTGAGATACAAGTGTATCACCGCTGGGTGAGAGGTGGTTGCCCATCCAGTCTAGCGTTGGACTTTCTCACCGGAAAACCTCAGCATGATTAGGATACACATACATCCCTGCCGGGTGAGAGGTGGTTGCCTATCTAGACTGCCCTAGTCCAGTGCCTCCAATTTCAGCATTTTGTGGTCATGGCCGCTACCCTTCCTAGTTGTGACCAGGACGGAGCTTTTATCCAGGAGGACGAATCCTCGCCACTAGTGACGTCCACCCCTGGGTTGAGCCGGTTTAGGCATATTATCCCAGTATGAGCGTATTTAGAACGTGACCGACCTCTAGAGCGGAGGTACCATGACATGCACAGCCATCAAGTTTCACCCCTGGTATTAGCCGGTTTAGGCATATTTCACCAGTATGGGTGTACATCGGATGTGACCGATCTCTAGAGCGGAGGTACCATGACATGCGTAGCTATTAAGTTTCACTCCTGGTATAAGCCGGTTTAGGCATATTTCACCAGTATGGGTGTATTTCGGACGTGGCTGGCCTCTAGAACAGAGGTGCCATGGTATGAGTATCTCTCGCCACGATACTACTGGTCATACTGATTAAGCTTCACTTTATCCTTTCCATCACCTTTTCACGTCGGTGCCACACAGCAACCCTAATTGCTTTTCCACATTTTCTTCCTTGGCCGGGAGGAGTTTCACTCCATGTGCGGCATCCGAAGAATCCCGCCAGCAGTGTCTTAACCTCTGGACTAAGCCGGTTCAGGCATTTCGCCCGATGTGAGTGCACTCAGGATGTGGCTGACCTCCAGACCAGAGGTGCCGTGGTTTGACTACTGTTTACTTCGTTTAATCCTTTCTTTCACCTTTTCCACAGTGGTGCCACGCGGCAGCCACATTCGCACCTTTCTTCTCTGGCCGGGAGGAGCCCCACTCCACACATGGCAGCTGAAAAATCTTGCAAATATCGGTTGATGAGCTACCAAACATGACTCTCATCTACCTGAAGCGTCTGGTTTTCAGGCGTCAGATATTCGCCTTCGCCCCTTCTCTTGTCAGTTTAAACAGTTCTGCCACGAGAAGGCCAGAAGCTGGACTTGACTGTCAGAAGCTATTTGAGATGCACGCCACTGGAGCGGAGAGTGTATCCTCCACCCCACCTCCGGCAATAACAGTCCTTAGAACCAAAGATGTGTTCTTTCTCCGTGTCTGTTCAACTTGTACACAGAGAACATCTTCATACACTCAGAAATTACCAAACACAGAGGGGAGAAATATCAATAATCTAAGGTATGCATATGATATAGTTTTAGCAGAGAATCCATGGAATCTACTAGAAACTACTAAATTAGATAAACAACACAAGCCAAGAATGGGAACTAGAGATCTATATCAAGAAGACCAAAGTATTAGTGTTCAGCAGGAAAGATCAATAGCCACAGACAGAAATAACCATAAACAATAATAAACTGAAACAAATGACAAACTACAGCTACTAATGACATATACTAACTGGATGGAAGATATGAGACAAAGAAATGAATAGGAATTGCAAACATATATTCAACACCATGAAGACAATGCTGTTATTCAGGAATCTGCCAATTAAAATCAGAAATGAGATTCATATAATGCTATACCTATTCTGTGCTCATCATCATCATCATGTGCTGTCTGGCGTTGGCTATTATGCTTCTCCAGAGTATCCGATCCTTCATGCAGGCCATCAGCTCAGTTGGTGATCTCCTCTCACACCATCCCGTTAGACTGTCCAGTATCATTTCTCTTGGTCTTCCTCTTGATCTTCTTCCTTCTATTTTTCCTGTTGTTATAATATTTTCTATGCCCCCTCTTCTCATTGCATGTCCTATGAAAGTACATTGTCTTTCTCTTATCTTTTTGACAAGGTTTTTTGTCTCTCCAGCTCTTCTCCTACATTCTTCATTAGTTATTTTTGCTGTCCAGGGGATTCGCAACATTCTTCTAATAAACCACATTTCTGCTGCTTCCAATGATTTTTGTGCAGACTTGCCTATTGTCCATGATTCACTTCCATATAACAAGATAGGTTCAGTATAGCATTTTAGGACTCGTTTTCTAACATTCATTGATAAAGATGTGTTAGCTAATATGTTTCTCATTCTCTGAAATGCAGTCTTTGCTTGGCCTATTCTGTTCCTAATTTATGTTCTGCATTTCCCATCTGAAGTTATTACTGCTCCAAGGTATTTGAATTTCTGCACCTGCTTTAGAATAGTTCCATTTAATTTTATACTGCATGCTTTATATTTTATACATATCAAGATTCTGTGCTACTGTGTGGAATAGAAACCTGGACTCTAAGTAAGAAAAGGATAAATGCAGCAGAAATGTGATCTACAGGAAAGTAGGTCATATATTGTGAAAAATTAAAAGAACAAATGCACAGATTTTAGAACAACCACATGTGCAATGTAAATTTCTCAAAGTAATAAGGATCAAATGGATGCATCAGCACCAGGCTATCTTGCACACAAACGAGAGGCCTACAGGAGTGCTGTTAGCAAGGTAAAGTTCCGCAAGGGACATGCACATGAATGAATGAATGAGTAAGGATCAAGAAAACAAAATGCTTTGGCCATATCAAAAAGACATAACAATATACTGAAGACCATACTTGAAAGAAAGGTGGAAGGAAATAAAAGAGCGAGAGGAAGACAGAGATGTAGATGGGAACATGACAAATGAGAGTGGACAGAGATGTAGATGGGAAGATAACATATGAGAGTGGACAGAGATGTAGATGGGAAGATAACATATGAGAGTGGACAGAGACATAGATGGGAAGATAACATATGAAAGTGGACAGGACACAGCCTGGCTGAGTGCAGCATCAAGATGAGGGAGCAGAAGAAACTGGAGATTCATTACCATCAACCCTTGTTCTGAAGATGGCACTATTTACCAACATCACTGTTTGGTGGCTGTTGACCAGCTATTGTTTGTTATCCTTAATCTCACCTATCACAGTTAGGCATATTATCCCAGTATGGGCATGTTTAGGACGTGACCGACCTCTAGAGCAGAGGTACTGTGACATGCGTAGCTATCAAGTTTCGCCCCTGGTGTAAGCTGGTTTAGGCATATTTCACCAGTATGGGTGTATTTCAGACTTGGTCGGCAGATATGTGGTCTCATTTTATGTGAAAGAGCTTACATATCAAGAATAATAAATGTATTAAATGACTTGATTCTAAACACAGTTCATAGTCTTCTTACCTTCTTTCTAAGCATTCCTGTGTTTGATATGACATGCTTAAATATGTGCTTTCCCACATGTGAGTCAACAGCACTGAGAGGGTCATCTAGAAGATAAATCTCTGCATCGTTGTACACAGCTCGAGCCAGGGACACACGCTGCTTCTGTCCACCGCTCAAATTAATGCCCTGTCAGTCAAAATTATTTTAATTGACAAAAGCTCAATGAAAGAAAAGAACATCAGATCATTTGCAACCTGAGAAATTTATTCTCTGTAGAAAATAAATTAGTTAAAATCCATCCCATATTATTATCATATATTTTAAGGATCTGTACTAAATTGTATTACTTTGGTCCAGATGCCTACGTGTCCCCATTTTAAAACATGTGTTCTATGCTGTCCTGTATTTTCATCTTTGATCACCGTGTGTTTTGGAAACACCCAGGATTTGTTTCATTATCTTAGTAGAAATGTTGATATTTTGAAGAAAACTCACTCTGTAGTGAAGTACAACAATAAGGCTTAACTGACAAATTTTAAGTAAAGTTCTAAACCTAACCTATTTATTAAAATCTTGGGTTAAAGTTTTAAAAATTTTAATTTAAATTTGAACACCCCCACCCCCTACAAGTCACTAGATAATAGAAAGAAAAGTGAAATTCAGCATAAATATTTAAAAAAAAATAGACATAAGACATTATCAGATTAAGAAATTACTGAGGCATTATAAGATTATAAAATAGTATTTCCAAGATGTAAATGATAAATGGGAAACCAAGAATAATTCCATCAAGCATTACAGGCATCAGTACCATAGACACAGAGCCAAGCCAAGAAAAAGTGGATAATAGATTACATTCTAGAATTGATGGAGAAGACAAAAAAAAACAGCAAAAATAACCAAACAACATATGAATAGATTAAGAAAGAAATAAGAAGGCAGTGCAAGGAAGAGAAAGAGGGGTGGCTTTTACAGCAATATTATGATATCAAAAAACACTTTTACAGTGGCAAAGAATTTCATAAAAAGATTTTTTTAAAAACTTTGTGGGAAAAGAACAAGCAAAGCATTAGGATGTTTGTAAACAAAGGAGGGTAAAGATATGGAAAGAAGAGGAAACAATGAAGAGATGGTCAGAGCACATAAGAGATCTATGTAATGACCAGAGAAGAGTGAGCATTTCAATGTAAGCATGAATAATGAAGGACAACCAGCACTTGAAATTGAAGTTAGAAATGCACACAAACAGATGCAGACAAGGAAGTCACCACAAGAGAAATGATCATGGCACTAGAAGGCATAGAAAAAAAAATAACAAGCTCCCTAAATTAATCTATGACATAGGACATATACAGTCAGATATGTCCAAACCAGTTTTCATTGCAGTTCCAAAGAAAGCTGGAACAATAGATTGTGTTAAACATTGCACAATCAGTTGACAATGAGTCATATCACAAAAATACTATTAAGAATCATTAATCTGAGAACACAAAATAAGATAAAAAAACTGAAACTGTAGAAAAACAATGTGGTTTTGTTGAAGGAGAAAGCACAAATAGTGCAATTTTTAAATTAAGAACTTACATCTTACATCCTTCCCATGCCATTAAACATCACATAGGGCCCACATGGTAGTTTGCCAAGATGTCCTGTCTTTGGCGAGTTTTTCAGTCTCATCAAGGGATGTTATGCCCACTGAATTGGTTTCTCTTAACAATGTCCTCTTTAGAGTTTCACGTGGTCGACCTCTTTTTCTTTGGCCTGTTGTGTTCCATTTGATAGCTTGTTTGGGGATTCTCTGATTGTTTCTTCTCATCACATGACGACATATGTCCATCTTCTTTTTCTGATCAGCCATGATACAGGTTGTTGTTTGCTCATTTGTCTCATCTCTGCGTTGTTCTTGAATTCATTCCACTTTATAACGAGTATTTTCCTTAGGCATTTGTTTTCAGTCTAATTTATTGTCTATTTCTTTAATTGTTTTCCAGTTTTCACATGCATAAATGAGAATGGATATTACATTTGAATTTTTAAATTAAGAACTATTATACAATAATAATAGCTACATAGACGAGGATGGTGACACCAGGAAAGAAGTTAGAATTAGAATAGCATAAGCAGCATTGTCTTTCAAAAATCTTGAGAACATATGGAATTCAAAAGTTATAAGCACAAAAACCAAGTTAAGATTATTTAGTTCAAATGTGATATCCACCCTCATTTATGCATGCGAAAGCTGGAAACCAACTCAAGAAATAGACAA
This sequence comes from Achatina immaculata, assembly GCA_009760885.1. NCBI lineage: Eukaryota > Metazoa > Mollusca > Gastropoda > Stylommatophora > Achatinidae > Lissachatina > Lissachatina immaculata. The sequence goes on from CM019713.1 coordinate 50,662,408, forward strand.
GAAATTAGACTCTTTTGAAAACAAATGTCTAAGGAAAATACTTGGTACAAAGTGGAAAGAATTCAAGAACAATGCAGAGATAAGACAGATGAGCAAAACAACAACCTGTCTCATGGGCAATCAGAAAAGAAGATGAACATATGTAGGCATTGTGATGAGAAGAAACAATCAGAGAATATCAAAACAAGCTATCAAGTGGAGCACAACAGGGCAAAGAAAAAGAGGTTGACCAGGTGAAATTCTAAAGAGGACATTGTTAAGAGAAGCCAGTTTAGTGGGCATAACATCCCTTGATGAAGATGAAAGACTCGCCAAAACAGGAAAACTTGGCAAACAACTATGTGACATTTAAGGGCACGGGAAGGATGCAAGAAGAATTTTTTTAAAGGTTAGGTGAACCCCAAGGTCTTCTTGGTGTGTACCAGAAAAAAAGTCCCACTGCTGGGACTTGAACCCAGTACCACTGCTGAGACTTGAATATAGTGCCACCGCTGGGACTTGAATCCAGTGCCACTGCTGAGACTTGAATATAGTACCACTGCTGAGACTTGAATATAGTGCCACTGCTGGGACTTGAATATAGTACCACTGCTGGGACTTGAATATAGTACCACTGCTGGGACTTGAATATAGTACCACTGCTGGGACTTGAATATAGTACCACTGCTGAGACTTGAATATAGTGCCACCGCTGGGACTTGAACCCAGTACCACTGCTGAGACTTGAATATAGTGCCACCGCTGGGACTTGAACCCAGTACCACTGCTGAGACTTGAATATAGTGCCACCGCTGGGACTTGAATCCAGTGCCACTGCTGAAACTTGAATCCAGTGCCACTAGATTAGTAAAATGAGCTCCTAACCACTCAGTTAAAGAGAAGTCATTCAAATAATATTTTAGAAATATAGCTCCAATGTGGATAGTTTGATTTTTCATTTGTCATCATTTTGTCACTTAAATTCATGTAGAAAGTTGACAGTTGTGATCAGGAAGAGATAAAGTCCAAGAGAAAAATATCTCAACATACTGACCAACTGGCATGGAAAAAGAAAATGTTTGGAATTAATTAGAAACACCAAGAACCACATAATATGGATATGATCAGCTGTGCTATTTAGCACATAATAATAATAATAATAATAACTGTTTTCATACATTTCCAGATAAATGACATATATGAAAGGAAAGATGTTTTAATTTGAAATGGTTTTTAATCTTTTCCTAGAGAACAGAATCTTTGTCTTTCTTATTTTGTCCACTAATATCAATGAAAAGTTTTAGCAATACTCTTAGGAATACAGAATTATAAGAAATGTAATTGTTCTTGTGTGCACCACATATTTCTTCACAACATCTTTCTCCTCTTGTCCCCTTATCTAAATTCCTTCACTTAAAGGATTTAAGTTTCTTAAATTAATATTCACATGAGAGTCAAATTCATGCTTTTTGAGGCCCAGTTAAAAAAACAAAAAAAACTTTACTATAAGACATGGCCAGAAACTGTCTTTAGGGCCAAAACAGTAGGACTGGCCAAAGAAAAATGTAATTTATCTTGGTGAGAAAGATCCAAATAATCATATTTTGAATATTTTTTGCATATTTTTATTGCAGAATGTCAGCAGCAAGGTGAAACACACCAGTGCACACTGTATACAGATTTTTACATTAAAGATGGTCACATAAAAACATTCTTACCTATACTGGGATATGACTGATTTCACAGCCAGTATATTACTAAAAAGGTTACTAAATAAATGCACTTCATAATTTCAAAATTCCTAACCTTTTCCCCAATTTCTGTGAGGTCTCCTCCTGGAAGAATCTCCAGATCTGGCTTCAGAGCACAAGCCTCCAGCACTTGATCATACACTTTACTGTCTTCTGTCTTGCCAAATAAAATATTGTCCTTCAATGTTGCATTTTGGATCCAAGCCTGTTGTGGCACATATGCAGTACTTGACTGTGGATTTAAAATGCTGGATATGAGTCAGAAATTGATAATGATTTTCAATTTATTTTCCAATGTGTGGACCACATATTTACAATTTCTACAAACAGTATTATCATTATACTGCTTTAATTGAATTCTCAACTGTCTGTAAGGACAATAGGAGTGTATAAACTAGGAATAAAGTAGGAACAGCTTTATTATTTAATGATAACAAACTTGTAACGTTTCGGTGCGAGCCTTTATCAAACAAAAACAAACAGGATGAAGAATTAGAGAAAAGAGACAAAGTATGGATTACATCAAACTAATGCAAGCAAAATAACAAAAAATGAAAAAATCAATTTAAAAAAATTAACGAAAAATAGTAACGGAATGAAAACTTATCTCAGTTCTTGTAAAGGCATAAAAAAGGCTTGTGTGTATCCAGGAACATAAGTGATATGTGTCTATATTGTTCTATATCATTCTATATCGTTCAAAATAGGAATGTAATGTGATTTTCTAACAGTAATTTCACTTTATCTGCATTCTTTTAAATAAGAACAAAAAAAACTGGGAAAAGTGTTTAACTAAATGGAAATGAATTAGTAAATTTTCCAGTAATTAGCCATTTTTAACAGGTAGAAACAGTTTTATTCATTAACTAGTTGCACAAGTGCAACTCTTTAACTTCTTATTGTTATTATAAAAAAATTTGTTATGTGATATCAAATTTCCCAGGTCTTCACACAAAATATTTACAACTCTGTTTTTTCACATTCTTCCTGCCATTAGAACCCACATGGCACAAGACAGGTAAATTTTTTTTTTTGCTTCTTTTCTTAGCTATTAAATATAAAACTCAGTCTTTTCATTCATTTCCTCTTTTCCTGTTCTGTATATTTTTTTGCATGAGTAAGACAAAGAATCAGAACAATATATTTGTGTACTTCTTTAACAAATAAATCTGCTCCTACCTTTTAGAAAGAATTTCTTTCCCTAACCATAGTTTTACTATGGTCAACACAGAAGAAGGAATGAGTGAATGGTTCCAGACTGAAACAGGCGTGAAACAAGTATGCATACTATCTTTTTAGAATTGACATAAACTTCATAAAGAAAAAACGTTGCACAGGTAAAACGGGCATTGATTGGGTATATGAGACCCAACCAGAAGATCTTGATTTTACAGACGACACAACTCTGACAATGTGAATTTGATGGAAGAAAAAAACAGATACTCTATCTTCACTGACTAGCAAAATAGGACTTGAAATTAACAAGGAAAAAACAAAAATAATGAAAATTCCCATTAATCAAGACGGAAAAACATACATAGAAGGAACAGCTGGCTGTCGAAGAAGTACACCAATTTGCAAACATCAACAGCTACATAGACCAGGATGGTGACACCAGAAAGGAAGTTAGAATTGCAAAACCTGCACTGACCTTCAAGAATCTTGAGAACATATGGCACTCAAAAGTTATAAGCACAAAAACCAAGCTAAGATTATTCAATCCAAATGTAATAGTCACCCTCATTTAAGCATGCGAAAGCTGGAAAACAACTAAAGAAATAGACAACAAGCTAGACTCTTGATGCCTAAGAAAAATACTTGGTATAAAGTGGAATGAATTCAAGAACAACGCAGAGGTAAAGCAGATGAGTGAACAACAACATGTCTTACAGGTGATCAGAAAAAGGAGATGGACATATGTTAGTCACGTGATAAGAAGAAACATTCAGAGAATCCCAAAACGAGCTATCAAGTGGTACACAACAGGCCCAGGAAAAATAGGTCTACCACATGAAACTCTACAGAGGATATTATTAAGAGAGGGAAAATTAGTAGCCATAAAATCCTTTGATGAGGTTGAAAAGCTTGCCAAAAACAGGAAAACTTGGTGAACTACCATGTGAGCCCTATGTGACATTTAACAACATGGGGAAAATGTAAGATAGTTTTACTGCAGTGATCTTATATATATTTATATACCTATTTAGTTTTAAAGCCAATTTAAATTTCAAAAGAACAGTTTTGCTAAATTTCTACTCTCTGATATTTTTTTAAATACAATCTTGAGGTCAAGAAATCAGGATGAGTACTCAGCATGACCTCACCCCTTGTGATCAGTCAGGAGAATCATTTAGCCATAGGACATAGCAGGTCCAGGGGATGTTTTAATATATGCAGGAAACTCTCTACCATAGAGAGAGAACACCACAAGAATTCAGAATCTGACGTGTTAGCAGAGGTAAGAATATTTTTACTACCTTGAGGGTAAAAAATACTCAACCCAGTGATAACTGTGCTTCTGCGGAAGTTAAGAAATCATGATAAGTAAGTTTGTGCTTTGTCAATAACAGCAGATTTTTTACACATACTAATCAATGGGAAAGTATGGATGTATACTTTTTTAATACAGTAAAATCGCTCAAATCTTCAATATGTAAATGTACTCATCTTCATAACTTTTTCAATTTTTATGCAAAAATTTAATTTTAATGTGTGCATTTGTGAAGATATAAGACAAATCTTTGCATAATAGAAGTCGCTTCAAAGCCCATATGTATATCTGTGCCTATTGAATTATGAGCAAGTGAATAATACCACATTCTAAAATTTCATAACCTTTTTCACCACTTTGTAACTGGCATGTACACAAAAGTAAAAAATAAGAGCTGTGATTCAAATGAAATTGAAAATGAACCTTTAACTGGATATAATGAAATATGAGTTTCATGTGAGTATTTATTTTCTAATTTTTAATTTTAATTGAGGTTGGATGTCCAAGAATGAAGAACCCAACTCATCCCAAAATGATTTCCCTTTGAATTTAAATTTGTATAGCTTTTGCACTCTCTGTTTGATAAAAGCCCAAGGACAATCATTCACTGCTGCATGCATGAATTTAAAACACTCTGTTTTTTATATGAAGAACTTCAAGTCACGCGTTCATTGGTTGGAGATTCTAGGGAGATCCTAGGAATCTTTTTTAACTTTGCACTGGAAGGACAGACAAAAAAATCTTGCTCTCCCCCATGGAAGTAACATGTTTCTTAGGCTTTGATACAGAATTTAATAACATTTAAGAAAATTTTGTTACAGTCTGTTTACTGTTTTCTAAAATAATTTAGTTTCACTGCTAGCTTCATTAAACAGAAAACTGGATGTCACATCTACACAGTACTGAGCTAAGAGGAATATTAATTTTCAACCTCTCAGGGATGTAACAAAGAACAAACCAAGAATGGGAAAAAGCTCTTACTTTTACTGTTACAGTTCCTTCCAACTTCTCCATTTCACCAAGCATGGCTGAGATCAGTGATGACTTTCCAGCACCAACCTGACCAACAATAGCTACAAGCTGACCCTCGGAGATGGTCAAATTTATACTGAAAACACAGTGTTATGCACATTATCATAACTTCATCAAATGCTATTTCTATTGAGGAGGTTGGCTTATCAAGAATCACTGGTTCTTGATCTTTTTTCCTAATATTTTACTCACATTTATTACCTCTAAAGGTCACTGAAGTTCAGCATAAATATTTCTAGCTGCAGAAATGGAATACAACAAAATTATGTCACAAGGATGAATATTTGATTTTTTAAATGTTACCATATATTAAATAAGTGCAGTTCAAAGCAATAAAATATACCATATTGTATGTCCATGTAAATATGTATCAGAAAGCTATAGTTTATAACAAAGAACCAATCACTGAAAGTAGAAACAATAAACATACTTTTTCAGTGTTGGGGATGGAATGATTCTATCCCAGGTGAATGTCCCTTGCTGAACTTGAATGGCAAACTCTGAAAAATTCAGACAAGTTCAAGTTCAGAATCCATGTAACTGCATATATGATACTCATTTCTATATTTGGGTACTTGACTATTAAATGTTTATATTTAAAATTGGATATAGTTATCCTTCACCCATTTTTGTGGGGGATTCAATTCAAAATCTCCATTGAAAAGTGAAAATCCTTGAATAACAGACAAGTCTTTCTAAAAACGTATATTTAATTCTTTTTTTTTTTTTCAATTCACAACACTGTACTTTCTTTGCTCGTGAAGCCCTTTTAATTACAGTATTAGAAAAAAATAATGAAAGTATGTAATAAATCTTTTTCTGTAAATTTTATATTAGCTTGCTGTTCTGTGAGGTCTCTAATAACACAGTTTGTTTGTTATACAGGGAGTCTGAAAAGTCACTGTGCAGTTTTCTAGTAGTGATTCCCTATCATAGTGGTATTGTAGTGGTATCTTAGTGGCTGTGATATCTAGGCACATCTACCTGCTGGATGGTAGCATGAAAGAAGTGGCTAACCAAGAGTGTTGATTTAAAAATATTATGTAGTATGAGCTATTTAGACATGAATCTTATAACACATGTTGGAAGTGGTGTCCTTGTGCATCTGTGCACACATGAATGCATTTAATTTTATTCACAAACACCTTTTTTAAGATCTGTTTGTGAAATGATTTTTATATATGCAGTTATTGCAATTTTTCATTCTGCATGCATGGATGATTTCAATACACTTCAGACTTGGCTGCTCCCAACAGATGTCTGGTAGATTTAGATCTGGTGAGCAAAGGGGGCCATAAGGTTTTAGAGATGACACGATCTCCAAAAATCTGATTCAGAAGTTTCATAGAACTTTTAAATTGTGTGTGCAGCAATGCCATCTTGCTGAAATCATGATTTAGTCTTCCTCAAGCAGGCTGATAAAATCATGGAGTATTGAACATTAACATTCACTGTTGACTTCTCTTCAAAGAATAAGGGCCAACAATGCATCATCAGGATACCGTAACCCAGACTCCAATTTTCCGGTCATGCAAGGGTATTCTGTGTGCAGCATGAGGATTCTCTGGTGACTGCAGTTGTGTATTTTGTGTGTAACATGACCCAAGAGATGAAACCAGGCCTCATCTATAAAAAAAACGTGACATCAAGATATCAGCAGTTTTTTGTTTTAATGAAATTTGTAAACCATCCACAGTAACAGTGTCATTTTTCATGATCCACCGGCACCAACTGTTACATCGTTGTTACTTTACATGGGAAGAGTTTCAAATTTTATCTGATTGCTTTATGTGCTGCTGCAATCCCAGTACCTTCCTGATATGCAATCTTATGCAAAGTCTTTAATGACCTCCGAAGCACAGAGTCAGTAATGTTCGATAACTTCTCCTTGTTAAGTTTAAATGATCTCCCACTACACTGTGCATCTAACACTGAGTCTATTTCATGAAATTTCTCAGTAAGTTTATGAAATGCAATGCGATGAGGTACGGGCGTTCCTGGGAATTTTCAGCAAACTGCTCCCACACTAAATCACTGTATGTGTTGCCTTCTCGAAATGCATGTTCAACAAGAAAATATGTTCCTCCAGTGAAAGAACCATAGTGAATGATTGAATACAGAGAAATGCTACACCACAGCAGAAATATTACACCTCAGCGGGCTTCAACAAGCTAATGTTTGAAGGTAGATATTGCAGTCACTAGGATACCATTGTGATACTGGAATCGATACTGGGATACTGCACATTGATTTTCCAAATGGCTGTAGATAATACTGTTTACTGTCATATAGTAGCAGACAAAATCCACACCTAGTAAATGGCCATGGATCTAGTCATTTATATGTAAAAAAATTGAGCCCTCATATTTTAATGCTCTGAGAAAATCAATAAAGGAAACAAATAACATGGATTCTAATTATGCTCAACATACGCATGATAAATGTGTACTAATAATAATAAAAAAGAGATACATACCAGAATGATGGTTATAATTCACACAAGTGAAATCCAGATCCTCCTGTCTTAAGAATTTGCCTAAACGCTTAATAGAAACACTAGCCTGCAGAAACATTTAAAGTAATCTGCTAAGAAAAAAACATTTAGGTACATATGAACTCCAGAATACATTCTACAAGTGTACCCAGTTCTACAGATCGGCACCTTCATGTGTGTCACTTCTTCTTCTTCTGTGTTCGAGGTTGTTGGTCACTTCAGATCCTGATCCCTGTCAATATGGCAAAACCCGCAGTCCTCTCCAGATCCTGGTAGGAGCTCTAAAGCTTTTTCCCCAAGCTTGTGTCCTCTGACCATGTCTCATGCCTCAGGTCTGCATGGTTTGGGCACTCTTGTAGGATATGTTCTGGAGTCTGGACTCCACTGCCACATGAACACTCATCTGTGTGAGATATTTTGAGTCGATGCAGGTGGCTTAGTAGTCTGCTGTGGCCTGTCCTTAAGCGAAAGAGGATGGTTTGCTGATGTTTTTGTAGATGGTGTATTGGATCTGGTTCATTGTTGATTTTCAGTTTCTTTTTTCCAAGCAGATCTGCACTGGACACACACTGGACATGTACTGAACACATGTGTGTCACTTAACCTAAGGTGAAAGCAACAAGACTACCACGAAAATGTGAAATTTGCTCTGGTAACAAAGCTTTGATTTTCTGTGATCTAAAACTGATTATGGAAGAGCTGCATTTTGCTTAGAGCTATGGTCCTACAGTCTTGCATAACACTTGAAACTTCTGTGTAACATAAGAGAATTTCTACACAGAAAGTGAAACTTCTACTTTAGCACATGAAACTTCTACAAAAAAACATTAAATTTATAAACAACAAATGAAATGTGAAGTATGTGTATACTTCAGTAAAGAATAAAAAATGGCTGAAATTAAGTCGGTATACAGAAATATTTTCTTTTAAAATTCTTGTGTCTAGGTTTTGGATGTGTACCTGAGTGGATGGTTTTCGTGATGTCTCTGTCAAGAAAATGGATGTTTATATCTGTTTTGAAGATTTACAAGTATGAATGGACTCGCCATGTGGCAGGGAAAACCTGCCGGCAGTCATATTATCGCCATCACCATCTGCATTTTCATCCACTCCATCAATAAATCCTCATGTCAAGTGTTACGCAGGACTGGCTTGACTTCCATATCAGTGTGTTGTTAACCTTAAGTTTGAAAGAACCTGGAAGTGAAGAATGGCTTGAGAAAGTAATTAACTAATCCAGAAACGTGAAGTTGATGGCCAGAGTCTGTGAATAACTAATACAGTAACACTCAGAAAACACAGCTTCAAGACAATGCACAAACCAGAATCATTGTGCACATCAAGGCACAACACCAGCTTAACGAATACCCCAATAACACAGTAAAGACAAGATGTAAGCCATACATCTTCAGTGTATGTAATGCATTACTCAGCACTACATAAATGAGAAATGTAAAAGGCCTTCAGTGAATTGTATATATCACAGACAGTACATACTCCTGGCTGGTGTAGTCTTAGCAAATTTCACACTTGCTCTCTTGATAACACTACCATAAAAGAATCACATCCACATTATCATGAGCAGATTCCTACCTGCACTATTAGTGACACTATCATTGGGAGAAGATTCATCGGGAAGCGCAGAATGTTGAATAAAGACAGGGCCACAAAAGCTTTTCCTGCATCCAAGTAATGGGTCTCAGACACTAACACATATGTAGCAAAAGTGGCCAATGTGATCTGGAAATACCAGTAACAAAAATAGTTAACATATCTGTGACAATTGGCAAAGACAGGTTATAACTCTTCTACCAAAGAAAAATGAAACTGCATACCAGGGATTATGAGATCATCAAATAAAACATGCTCTCTTAGACTGAAGCTAGATATATTCCTAGCATTACTTCTCGATAAAAGCAAGCTGCACATGTTTATTGTAAACTGTTTGTGTGGCTGTGTCATTTTTGGCCTGGTCAGTTATAATACTACAATGTGGTCATGGCAGTGCTTGCTGGGAAACATGAAGCAAGTGTCTTTCTTTCACTAGCAGAAGAATGGAAAGCTATATTACAGGTGCTAACTTGATGCCTTTATTCCAAAATCATCATGGAGATCCGGCTGTCACAAAGTTACTTGTTAGCATCTGCTCAGTAGCAACAACCAGCAGCAAATATCTAACAAATGTCATCACAATGTATAATTATCATCTATCTTTTCTTCCTACCTAAGACAAGATGAGCTCCAAAGATTAGCATCTTATAGATTTTTTTTTATTAATGGCAAATCCAATAGTGAGGCTGTCCTTCTCATCTGGTGTCTTTTGCTCTCTTGGTTCTGTTCATTCTCCTTTAAAAAAATAATTTCCATGCTCAGAAGAAGAAGAAGAAGGATGAGGAGGAGGAGAGAAGAAAAAGAAGAAGAAAAAGATGCTCTTACGCATTCTGGCAGCCGATCTTATCTTAACCACTTCTGTGTTCTCTATTTTGCATGCTACTGGTGTTGGTTCCTAAATCTCATATTGCTTTAAATGAAAATGAATAATTATTCTGAAATCTCACATGAAAGGACTTCTGAATGTCTCAGTTTCTCATTCATTCAGAAAGTCATTCACATGATTTCCAGACATGTTTATCATTCAAAAGTGAAAACTCTATACAAATTTTATCACCAACATGTGTCATCAACCTCCTCCTTTCATGGCACATCCGTTTTTTTCTGCATCATACTGCTGTAATTTTGGTACAGCAGCTTGATGGAGCACCAATTTCTTACTGAGTGGCCAGTCATATTTTCACCAAGTATCCAGTTTGCCTCCTGCTAGCCTCACATTTTTCATGTGGTTTAACTTACTAGCAATTTTTGTTGCCCAGGTTTGATAACTACTGTGGAATTTTCATAAAAGTGCTAAATATTAATAAAATATCAGTGAATATGCATGATATTAACATATTTTACTGCAACAGTGAATTAATGAACTCACCACAAAAGGAGCACAGGTCCATATAAATGTAGTAAAGGCATTTAGGTAGGCTGTCTTCTTCAGTATCACCAGTTCTTTCTTTCTTATTTCCTCAACTTTTTCTTGAACTGAGGGCTCCCATGCATATAGTTTGAGAACCTTTTCACACAGAACAATGATTGTACTTATTATCAAAATATAATACATTTTTGGAAATAATATTTTTGCCCATGACAAAGTTTGAGGTCATAAAAATGTATGGAAATCTTTATCATCGTATACTCCCATATTAGCAGTTTCCTCAGTCCTCTTCTCCTGGTCCAGTTCTGCATTATGTCATAGTGTATCTGTTAACATTTTGTTTCAACAGTAGCCACATAATACAGTAAAATATTTAATTACATGCAGCTGTAAATCTAGAAAATAAAGCAATAAGAACACACAAACAAACAAAACAAACATACAAACAAAACAAACAAACAAACACACACACACTCACTACACCACACCACACCATACACACACCAACAAAACAAACAAGCAAAACAAACACACACACACAAACACACAAAACACATAAAACACACTACACCACACACGCACACAAACAAAACAAAACAAACACACAAAACACACACACAAACACACCACACCATACACACAAACAAAACAAATAAACACACCAAACACACACACCAGACACACACAACACTGCACTGACTTCCTTGTTGTTTGTTTACATTTATATATGAACTTTAGAGACTTAAGTGCACATAAATGAGTGCTTGAAAGGTTGAAGATTACAGGAATTCTTAAACATTTTTAATTTAAAAAAAAAAATAATAAATAAAAGGTATTGTTTAATTGAAAAGAAAAATCATATAACACAAGAAAAACAAAAGAAATGATCACTCTATATGCAACAGAGCAAATGACAAATCCTTCTCCCTTCACCTACCCAATATTGTTAACAGACTTATATTTTTTTAAAATGATATTAAGCTTTCATTCATGATGATATAATTTAAGATCATGATATTTCATGAAAATATAAGTTGTTCATTTTAATCAAATGCTATGGCTTATAAGAATGTTTTTTTTATAAGTGATCAAACATATATTCTAAACTGGTTGTTAAAGTTATGGTCTAATTTAAGCACCACTTCAGTTTTTCAATGACTGAACTGTACAAATCATTAAGAGATATCACATAAGACATGGTATACAGTTTAGATTTGTCACCTCATTATAAGATGGTCATCAGTTCTGTTGCATCACAGTCTTATAGCAGTATGTATCTCCAGACAAACTGTAATCATTTACCTACACAGCTGTTGCTTTTTATTAATTTATTCACAGCATGGTGAGGCTTTTGTGTGAATATCTTTTTTTTTTGTTGTTGTCTTAATAATTAACAGAGGGAATATATTCAGTAGATTCTGGTGTGTACATTCTACAAGTAGACATTCTCCATTTAAAGCCTGTAATCTGATGTCCTATTTAGATCAGATGGAGATTAGATCAGACACACGCTTGTTAAAAAATTACTGCACTTCATGGAATTCTAACCAGGTTCTTACTAAGTATACAGACACTTAACCTACTACACAGATACTGCAATTCATGGAATTCTAATGAGGTTCTTACTAAGTATACAGACTCTTAACCTATTACACAGATACTGCACTTCATGGAATTCTAATGAGGCTCTTTCTAAGTATACAGACTCTTAACCTACTACACAGATAAAAAAATCTGATCATAGTCAAGTGATTAACTAATGAATTTGATATCTTGATATCTTGTGGCTAGATGCTTGCTAGTCCTATGGGAGACTGGGATTCTATTCTCCATCATTCTCTATTTCTTTCATGTCTGAAATGCTTTGTCAACATTATCTTAAGTTTAATGCCACCTACTTTACTCTCAGACTTACTGTGCTCAAGTCTAACTGTTTCCAACTATTCTATTCTGAACAGAAAGATTTGAAAGAATGAAATCATCATACCTTGATCCCATTAAGAACTTCACTCATAAGTTTGATTCTCTGATCCTTGAACTTCATGCCAGTGATCTGGTAGTCTTTTTGCTTCATGGCTACAACAGCATTGATGGGCATAAGAAGGATCATGATAGCAAGACCAGTCAGAGTTGCAACTCCCATGACATTCCATAACATGTACAAGGCTAAGAAAATCTACCATAAAAAAAAAACAAACAAACAAAAGGAACTTTTAAATGATTTCCTTTTTACCACAACTGAATATGTCAAAACTGAAGGAACTATTTATAGAACACTAAAAATTAACACTGAGTAGAATGGAAGAATGAAGAAAAAAAGAAAGGGAATAGATTCTGCCACTGAGAGAGCCAGAAAGATAATAACATACTGGAAAGCAGAAGTGAAGTATGAAGAAAATAGTATTTATGCATGTGTTATAGTTTTTATGTGTGCTTTGTTATTAAAGTACTGGCATCACATAAACCCATGTGAACATGTTAACCTTTTCAGAATTACAGATCCCCAATGGATTGCTCAATATATCCCCATAACCCCTTAGATGGACTGCGGACATCATCATCATCATCATTACTAGTCCTGTCAGGTACTAAAAGAAGTCAATCATTATTATCATCATCACGTGCCATACTAGGCAGCATGGGGAGTCATACTCCTCCACAAATCTCAGTTCTTGACATTAACTCTGATTAACTCTGTTGCTGATTTCTTTCCATGCCACAATGCCAGGCCTTCTAACATCTGTTCCCTTGGTCATCCTCTGCCTCTCTTGTCTTCAGTTTTGCCCTTATTGTTAGGATGTTTTCCAGTTTCTCTCTTCTTGTCAAATGTCCCAAGAATGATGAAATGCTTTTTTTTCCTTAACTTTGTTATTATACTATATTTTTCGTTAGCTGTCTGAAACACTGCTCATTAGTTTATCTTGGGTGTCCATGGGATCCTCATTATCCTTCTCAAGAACTACATCACTGTTGCCTCCTTCTCAAGAACTACATCTCTGTTGCCTCCAATGCTTTGTTCATTTATATGTCAATTATTAGTCCATCCGTCACATTCATTTACAAAATTTAGCAATGGAAAAAACTCAATAGCTGTGTTTCCTTCTATACTTAGGTATCTATTAACAGTTCATTTGAAACAATAATTTTTTTTTATCTGTTTGTCAAAGACTGAATCCCATACCCTTGTCATTCTTATTCATGTGAATTGCCTGCTCCATTCAGTTGCTATATGGGTGTATTTTTTTTTTAATCTGTGCAACATGTGGATACATCTGTTTTTAAGAAAGTTACAGATTAAGAAAGCATCTAATAATCTAAAACAAAAATTTATGTTATCTGTATTCAAAATCTGCTTCAAAATTTTATTAAAAGATGATAAGCGTGATAAAATTTGTGCAGATATATATTTTGTGGCACTTTATCACAGATCAAGATAATTTGTTCAGACAGTATGGTAATAGAAATAGACTACAAGCCTACTCTCACCTGCAGAGGAGCTGACCACAGCACCCACAGGTAACCTGTCACATCCTGCATGCGCTGACAGTCTACAGACATGAAGTTCACAATCTCTCCGACTGTAGATTCCTTCTTTGCTTCGTTGCTGATAGTTAGACTCTGAGAATGACCAAAAAAAAAAGTACAAAAAAATCCATGCCTTTTCTAATTATTAATGCTATATTAATGTTTCAGCACCAGCTAGAAAGACAAGAAAGAGCTAGCAAAAGCCCAGACCACATATAGAGTGACTCTGCATAAAGTAGACAGTGGCATTATTAGTGAAAATAATTTGAAAGAGCTGAGACCATATACCATATGTAGAACATATTAAGTAAATAACCTCTTGGCATTTATGGCAAGAAATACTTAATCAACCATACCCAGATGAATTACTAAATCTTGAAACCAGTTTACCAATCCCACAACTAATTGTCAACCTAGATGAAATTACATTGAATGAAATTGAAACAGCAGTGAATCTAATGGCTAACAACAAAGCTAGAATGTTTAATAAAGTTTGGAAAGAAGAAAAGGTCTCTTCTAAATGGAAAAAAAGGAATCATTGTTAAAATACCAAAAAAAGCAACCTTAGTAACTGCAATAACTGGAGAGGACTAACCTTACTATCATTTGTGTCAAAGGTGTTTTGTAAAGTTATTCTGAATAGAATTAAAGATATAGTGGATACTGCAAAGAGAGAAAAACAAGCAGGATTTCAAAAAGGGAGAAGCTGTCTCGACCAGATCTTTACTATAAGAATAATACTTGAAGAACATATTGAAAAACAAAAACCATTAATCCTAAACTTCATAAACTTTAAAAAAGCATTTGATAGCATACAAAGAGAATCGTTATGGAGAATTTTAAGAATACATGGAATACCATCTAAAACTGTCAACATCATTAAGGATCACTACAATAGATATGTTTGTGCAGTCAACACAGAAGAAGGAATGAGTGAATGGTTCCAGGTTGAAACAGGCATGAAACAATGATATATATTATCTTCCTTGCTTTTTGGAATAGCTATAGACTTCATAATGAAAAAAATGCTGCATAGGTAAAACAGGCATTGACTGGGTACATGGACCCCAACTGTAAGATCTTGATTTTGTAGATACTATAACTCTTATCAGTGACAATGTGAAATTGATGCAAGAAAAAACAGATACCCAATCATCACTGACTAGTAAAATAAGACTTGAAATTAACTAGGAAAAATAAAAAAAATAATGAAACTTCTCATTAATCAGGAAGGAAAAATATATGTAGAAGGAACAGCTGTTGAAGAAGTCAAGCAATTTGCATACCTTGGCAGCTACATGGACCATTAAGAATCTTGAGAACATATGGCACTCAAAAGTTATAAGCACAAAAACCAAGTTAAGACTATTCAATTCAAATGTAATATCTACTCTCATTTACACATGTGAAAGCTGGAAAACAACTAAAGAAACAGACAACAAATTAGACTCTTTTAAAAACAAATGCCTAAGGAAAATACTCACCATAAAGTGGAACAAATTCAAGAACAATGCAGAGTTAAGGCAGGTGACTAAACAACAATCTGTCTCATGGGTGATCAGGAAAAGGAGATGGACATATGTTGGTCACGTGATGAGAAGAAACAATCAGAGAATACCAAAACAAGCTATCTAGTGGAAAACAACAGGCCAAAGAAAAAGAGGCAGACCACGTGAAACTCTGAAGAGGACACTGTTAAGAGAGTCCAGTTTAGTGGGCATAAAATCCCTTGATAAGGTTGGAAAGCTTGCTGAAAACAGGAAAACTTGGTGAACTACTTTGCGAGCCCTATGTGACATTTAATGGCACGGGAAGGATATAAGATAAGATTTATGGCATATATATCCAGTGCCATGTCAATAGGCAGGCACTGGCAGAGATGCTTTTCCACAATTCTCTACTCTAGATGTTAATTATGAGCTGGATAGGTGTTCTTTCTCCTTGCCACTTCATCAGTTCATTTATCATCTTCTCTCTTTGTCTGCCTCAGTAATCATGCTTCATGGCACGTGTACAAGGAAACAAAAAAACTTGTAAAACACAACTTAATTTTTTTTATAATCATTTTTGTTCAAAGATCTATGTTGTGTTCTGTGTAACTAGTACCATGATAATCTGAAACACAAGTATCATTTCAGAGAGCTAGTAATTAACAAATAAAATTAGTCATGATGTGTCACATAGATACACAGAAGATTTTGTATTAGTGTCCATATCTTCCTTGACCTATCAGTAATCAATGTCAAACCCTGTGGCCTCTCTTTCTCAGCTCCAAGAGTTCCTATGTATCCATTTCTACAACTAGATGACCAGAATGCCTCCACTGGATTCAAATTCTATAAAAGATCAATACGTTAATTACTTAGGAACTCTGGCAAGCAGATTAGTGGATTGTCTGAATTCCTACACTGGATTACACTGAATAAATTGAAATAATCAATCAATGTTCCTTTGATATTGTTGCAACTGTCTTACGAGGAACAGTTCTCATATGATCAAAAACATCAAGCAGGTGAGAAAAATCATTATCTTCAGTGAAAATATTAATGCTGACAAATGACAACATGAAGATGAATTACCAGGAGTTTAATGGTGACTTTTTTATAGGGTGCAATGTCATGAATGAAAAATGAATCCAACAACAAGCCATCTCTTACAGGAGTTTATGTGTGGTCTGATAAGTTAATAAAAGAAAAGTTTAAATATACATTACCTTCTTATAGACAGCAGCAATCAGAGCAGACTTGATCCTCATACCCAAGGTCATACCAATATGAAAGTTCATATTGAACATAATCGAAGCCATCAGTGAGACAACAAAAAATGATGATGCATACACGTAACCTTTCCACTCTTGATGATGTTCCTTATTCACTTGAATGTTGTGAGTGTAGTCAATCAAAACACTGAGAAAAGATGAAAATTTTTGTAAGTTCATGAAAGAGTCATTATTGATGAAATTCACAGTGCATCACTAATTAAGGTAAATATAGGTGTATGTTTCAGTTTTACAAAATGATAAAGGAAATCAAGAAACTGAGAAGAAACACAAATGGTGGAGAATAAGTAAGTAACATGACAGCGTATAAATGAAGAACATACAACATCCAATATTTCAGAGTGAGCATTTTTCAAGGATTACATACAAGGACAACACAACATATTAAAAAAAAACTTAGCTTCTTGGTATCCTCCTGCTTTGAAAGATGACCATAAATGGCCAAGGTAAACGGAACTGTGGGGTGGGAATGAAGTGAATGATTTAGGATAACAACTTTAAAACTTCAGCCAATCAGAAGCCTTTTTACCATGAATGGAAAACAAAAGGACAATAGTGGGGGGGTTTACAGAAAGAGGCTCATATTTAGGCTTGTCTTTCAAAGCAGGAGACCAAAAAGCTAAGTTTTTTTTTTATGTGTTGTGTTGTCCTTGTATGTAATCCTTGAAAAAGGCTCACGCTGAAATATTGGATGTTGTATGTTCTTCATTTATACATTTTCATCTTACTTTTTCCTTATTCTCTGGCATTTGTGTTTCTGCAGTTTCCTCACTTCTCTTGTTGTTATGTGAAATTGAACTATACACCTCTTTCTACCTTATTATTAGAACCAGTTTTACCGCAATTGTCATCTCTTTCATCTATCACTAATTAACAAAATTAAACAGAAATTCTTGATATCGCTAAAAACATTTCTTGTCAGGTTCTGTTCCGGACCCCATTTTATGGGATCTTCACATAAATGTGAAACAGAAGCTCTTGTCAGCTGATACCATGGCAATGATCTTTGTGGTAGCTTCCTTTATTTTCTAGTACAAAACTAAGAAACAAGCTTCTTAACCAGGTTATAGATTTATAGGTCTATTATAAGGAGAACTGGTAAGAAGTAGAACACAATTTTGACAAACTTCAGTTTTCTGCCCCTGATCATAATAACTATCTCTTAAACAGAGTCTCAGATTCCAAGTTTCTCTGCTGCTTAGATACTGGTACATAAGACCATCATCATTCATCAATTTTAGCAAATATGTAAATGTTCAAAAAATTTGATTTTAGCTTATATTGGCCTAACAACATAGTTGTTAGGCCAATAAGAAAAAAAAAAACAAAAACAGGATGAATTCAGGCAACTGGATTACATTGGAAAGTTTTTGAAGACCTGGCAAATATGAAATGTACCATATATTTGTTAAAATTCCTAATCAGAAACTACATAATG
The DNA here is from genome assembly GCA_009760885.1 of Achatina immaculata. Taxonomy (NCBI): domain Eukaryota; kingdom Metazoa; phylum Mollusca; class Gastropoda; order Stylommatophora; family Achatinidae; genus Lissachatina; species Lissachatina immaculata. Next base: position 50,680,877 of record CM019713.1, read on the forward strand.
GATCCAATGAAAAAAGAAATAATAAGTACATTTCATAATAAATTCATGCGCACTAAAATTTTAGTTATTTAAATTCATTTAGAAAATTTTATTACCATTGTGATGTGTAACATTTTATATTCTATAATCTAAATTTTATTCAAACATCAAATTCTATATTTTCATGTAAAAGCAGAAAAACCAAATTAAGACACTCTTGCAAAAGTTTTAGTATACAATGTGCAAGTAAAAACTAACATTTTCACTCAAATAAAAATAATGGAGTTTTTACAATATCTAGATAACAATAACAGCAATTTATGAATTTGAAGATAATGAAATTAATGCATTCATTCATTCATTTGCATGTCCCTTGCAGAACTTTGCCTCCTAACAGCACTTCTGTAGGCCTCTTGGTTGTGAGCAAGATGGCCTGCTGCTGAAGCATCCATTTGCAGATCATCAATGATGTCTTGCAGCCATCTTTGCCTTGGTCTTCCTCTCTCTTTCTTTTTCCCATTATGTACCCTTACAAGACAGTCTTCTCTAGATTATCATGACGTTTAATGTGTCCAAAATATTTAAATTTTCTCTCTTTAATCCTCTTTACTAGCCAACCTTCTTCAATATGAAGTTCTTGTAGTATGGATATATTTGTTCTTTTTTGTGTCCATGATATTTGAAGAACTCTTCTGTAGCATTTACATTCAAAGGCATTTATGTGTTTCTCAGCTGTTTTGTTAAGTGTCAGGTCTCACAGGCATATGTTAATTAATGCATTATAAGGTAGAAAATCTGGAAAACCACTAAACATTGATATAGTCAATAACCTGCAAGTGCTCCTCACAAATGATTACATACATAGAACGCAGCACACCCACCTTATTTACACACTTGCTTATACCTCATGCATCCTACATCTTACATCCTTCCCATGCTGCTAAACATAACATAGAGCTTGCATAGTTGTTTGCCAAGTTTTCCTGTTTTAAGTGAGTTTTTCTACTTCATCAAGGGATGTTATGCCCACTAAACCGGCTTCTCTTAACAATGTCCTCTTTAGAGTTTCAAGTGGTCGACCTCTTTTTCTTTGGCCTGTTGTGCTCCACTTGATAGCTTGTTTTGGTATTCTCTGATTGTTTCTTCTCATTACATGGCCTACATATGTCCATCTTCTTTTTCTGGTCATCCATGAGACAGGTTGCTGTTTGCTCATCTGTCTTATTTCTGTCTTATCTCATGTATAACCACATAAAAAAAAAACCAGCAGTCATCTTCACCACAGACACTTACTTTAGCAGGAGAGGGCTGGCAAACTGCAGGAGGTCATAAACAAACTTGCAGAAAAAGCATTGAAGAAGTTCAAATCCATAAACTTTAGCCAGAACCTTGTGTAAATGAGAATAACAAATGTATTCAGCAACAATAAATGTCATTATCACACGTTACACAAGATTTCATAGTAGAAATTAAAAGGTTAAAAGTGATCCTTTTTTTTTTTAAAGTAGTTTATAACTGTAATTTTTTTTATTAAATACAAATGTAGTAAAGTTGTTGGTGCACTTCCCTCTCAGAGCAATAGTCAATGTCAATCAATCCACTTGTAAAAATAGGTCTTTCTGAAGCTAAGGAAGAAAAGATGTTCTAGTATAATACACAGCATCTGGCAGTACACTAGAAGGTGAAGGAAAATGTAGGGATTTTTTTGCCTGAATGGAACAGAACAGGACTCCTATTTTATAAAAATAGTGGCACCAAAACAACAACAACAACAACAACAACAACAACAACAACAACAACAACAACAAAGCTGTAGCTCAATGTTTGAAAAAAAAACCCAAAAACCTTGCTTCTCATCTAACTAGAGTTGATTGTACTCTGCCTTCCCAGTTAATTCCATTTAATTTAGCTGAAATGTGAGAACCTGGTACCAGACTAAGGGAACAAAGACAGTAATGTTGAAAGTGCACATAATAGTTTGCATAAACTAAAAGCTTAGAGAAATCTCTACCATTCTGCTTATGAGACTAACTTTCAACATCTTAAAAATCATGCCAACAGAAGCAAAATAAATACCTTCTCATTTTTTTTCCTTTAATATGCTGAAAGAAAAGGGAAAAGATAATAATAATAATAATAATAATGCACAAACCAAAGATAGTGAGGCTGGCAGTTCATCTTTCTTATTCTCATCTTCATCATGACTTTTGCCTGAATCACCAGTGGGTATATTTCCACTTCTCAGAAGTGAAGCATATTCTGATGATGTTTGGACACTAATCATTGCTTGCTTCTGCTTGTCTTCATTGTGAAAAGTTGCATAGCCATTTGAGACATGCGTTTTCCTGTCTGTCATTCTAACAAACATGTAAGTACAAAGATCAATAGAAATGCATTATTAATTGTCTTGAAAAATTATGAGTCTAGTGACCTTGATGTGTTTAAAAGCTTTTCATGTAAAATATATAACTTGATGTAAACTACTTGTTACCTAGATGAGGGATAAAGTACATTACTAAGCAATATATTATTGTTTAATAAAGATTTTCTTGGTGTCACATTGTATTTTACATCTTACATCTTTCCTGTGTCATTAAACATCACATAGGGCTTGCATAGTTGTTTGCCAAGTTTTCCTGTTTTCAGCAAGTTTTTCTACTTCGTCAAGGGATGTTATGCCCACTAAAATGGCTTCTCTTAACAATGTCCTTTTTAGAGTTTCATGTGGTTGAGATTCACATTGTATACTATGATCTAATAATGCTACACAGTGAAATTCTATTTTATGCCAAACTGGATTTCACTCCTATATACATATATAAAACCATTAGTGTTAGATTATGTCACTGATGTGAAATAAAGCATTTCATGCAGAACCAAAAAACAAAACCTAAAAACTAAGAAAAAAAATGACCTCTTCTTGGACCTGGCTCTGGATAGCTCTGCCTTCCATACATTCTCAAACTGTGGTACTACTCTTTCTCCACTATCTCTTGGATGAAGTTCAAAGAGATCTTCCTCTTTCAGTCCTTTCCTATAGCCTCGAAGTACAGTGCTTTAGTAGGAATTTAAAAAATGACGTCATTTGAATCTACCTACACCAAGTACTAGAATTCACATTAATTTATATCTTAACTTTTAAGTCTACAGCTGGACGAAAAGAACAATCTTTCACAGCAATTTTAAAAATGAAAATATTCACTCTGGTTTTATCAGAAATTGATGCAATATTTATTTTTTGGGGTTTTTTTTTTTTTATCATCACTCTGTGTCATTCCCCGCAAATAAGAATGGCTGAAATGGTCCACCAACTTGTTCTGTCACTTAGTTCTACGGTGCATCCAATCAAGCTGAATTCGGCTCTTCACTTTATGTTATAACCCATCTACATCACAAATCTTTTTTTGCTTTTTTTTTTTTTTTAACTTCAACCTTTCCCTCAAGTATGGCTTTCATTATTGCATCATGGCTCCTGATATGATGGAAATATTTTAACTGTCTGGTTCTTATATTTCTCATTTCTTTGTAGCTTCTATAGTAATTTAAAATTTTCAAAATCTAAACAGTAGGCCAGAGTATACGACTGGCCATGATTTTAACTTAAATTTTTTTACAAAAGCATACAAACATCTCAAAGTGGGCTAAGAAGTAATTTGCCAGTAATCATGTAACTTCTATATTGTTTTTTTGAGTTTCAAATTTGCAATAGTGTTTCACAAACTATATAATCCTCTGTTGAAAAGATTAGTCATACCCATTCATCCACCAATAAATCAGTCTGTTTGGAAAAGATGCTGCAACTTCAGGGGATGACTTCTGTTAAGAAAAAAAGGATTGAAAAATAAAAACATTATGAAATTGAATAGCAAGAAGAAAATACTAAAGCACCCTGGTAGTAAGTTTACTTTCTTTACAACATTACTACTTTAACACTGAGCAGAAACTACAATAAATCTCATGCGAAAAGTTTCAAAATGGACATCTCCGTTATAGTTTTTCATGAAAATGACACAATGCCATTGACAATGATTGAAAATTCATCAGTCCCAAATGCATAACAAATTCAAGAACAACACAGAGATAAGACAGATGAGCAAAACAACAACTTGTCTCATGGGTGATCAGAAAAAGAAGATGGACATATGTAGGCCATGTGATGAGAATAAACAATCAGAGAATACCAAGACAAGCTACCAAGTGGAGCACAACAGGCCGAAGAAGAAGAGGTCGACCACGTGAAACTCTAAAGAGGACATTGTTAAGAGAAGCCAGTTTAGTGGGCATAACATCCCTTGATGAAGTTGAAAGACTCGCCGAGAACAGTAAAACTTGGCAAACAACTACGCGAGCCCTATGTGACATTTAACAGCACAGGAAGGATGTAAAACGTAAGAAGTAAGTCTAGGTCTTCCTCATTTTCTATTTCCTTGAGGATTCCATGTCAGTGCTTGTCTTGCTATGTTGGTTTTGAGTTTCCTCAAAGTGTAGCCAATCCACCTCCACTTCCTAGACATGATTTGTAGGTTCATAGGTTCTTGTTCTGCCCTTTCCCAGACCTTCTTGTTCCTGATCTTGTCCTGCCATTTAATGCTTAAAATCCTCCTCAAGCAGTAGTTCATGAATGTTTGTATCCTCTATTGTATTGTCTTGGTCATAACCCGTGTCTCTGAACCATACAGCAGGACAGTCTTTACATTTGTATTGAAAAGCCTAAGTTTGGTTCTTGTTTTGATGTTCTTAGATGACCATATTTTGTTAAGTTGGATAAATGCTGTCCTGGCCTTGGTTATTCTAGCTTTAACATCCTTTTCCGTTCCCCCATATTTATCCACTATGCTGCCTAAATATGTGAAATACTCGACTTCTTCAACTGGAACTCCTTCATGGGAGGGAGAATGGGGAATAGGTTACATTTTTAAAAACCAGGCCCTTCAGCAGACCTTTGTACTGAAGAGAACGATCAGCTCCTACCCCACTGACCAGGCTGTGATACATCAAACAGCCCAGTTCCAGAAGCACAGTAAGAAAGGCTCTTAGCAAAGTCTAGCTCACTGACTGTCATCCCTTTATTATAATCAGCACCACCTTGAAGGAAAAGATAAACTAGACAAATGTGATATTTTACAATAAACATAAAATTATCAAAACCAGCACTTACATTGTCAAAGTGATTATAGCCATGTCTTTGCAAACTCTCAGCAAAGCTGGAGAGAATGAACTGTATCAGCAGAAACCCATAGTAAATGTAGAACAAACCAAATGAAAATAGGCGGGTTTCATTATCCTGAAAATTGAACAAAGCAAATGCAGCATAATCTAATTATCAAACAGAAGCTAGATCTAAGTGAATGATTGAATGAGAATGAATGAATAAACAAATGAATGAGTAAAAGAAGTGTCCCCATGTTACTGTGAGCCCTAGCTTCTTGTGACAAAAGAAATGAGGTCCACATCAGAATAAAACTCTAATGATCTAGTTCTTAAAAAGGATTGCTGAAACTGTGTGCTCTCATCTTAAGGGTGTAGACTTTCTTATGCAAAATTAGAATATGAGAACTGCAGTCTTACCTTCAGGTATATTTTTGTGTAGAAAGGTATGATATTTGCAATAACTGCAGTCTTACCTTCAGGTATATTTTTGTGTAGAAAGGTATGATATTTGCAATAACTGCAGTCTTACCTTCAGGTATATTTTTGTGTAGAAAGGTATGATATTTGCAATAACTGAAAATAGCCAGAACATCCATAACACTCCTGATGTTATAATGCCTTTAACTCTTTCCACTTGCATTAAGACTGCAGTCAAAATCTGGGGATTATAACACATGTGTTTCTTAATGAAAAATAACAATGGAAGTAATGATTTTTTTAGACCAGTTAGACCATATGTACATCAGACAATGCCTTCTTCAACTGGATGCAGTGCCAGCCATATCTGCCATCACAGAGAAATGCTGATCTTTATTTCAATCTCCAAGTTATTGTGCACTGATATTTGTGAGTAGCGTTTCTTGGAAGTTAGGCAGAATCTTGACCAAGTATGGTAGTAGCCTATATATCAGGGCAGAAAATTTGCTTATCAAAAGATTTTTCATTCCATGTTGAAGCTATCTCAACTGTGAGGTCATGTGTTAAAATCATTCTTTAAAAAAAAAAAAACAATGAAAAAATCTGTTCATTTTGTTATATTGCATTAGCCGTTTTATTCTTGATCTCTTCATCTCTGTTTATATATCACTTTCAACCACTCTCACTGCCTGCATGTTCAGTGCCTCTATTGTCTTGTTACTTTTTTCTTAAGAAAAAGTAATCAAGTGCTTTATATTTAGCACATGTTATAAGTTTTGAGATATGCATATTATATAACTGACTTGAATTATGGTCCAGTGAAATGAAGAGGTTGACCATGTGAAACTCTAAAGAGAACATTGTTAAGAGAGGCCAAATTCTTACATCTTTCCTGTCTATGTCACATAGGGCTCTCACAGTTGTCTGCCAAGTTTTCCTGTTTTCAGCGTGTCTTTCATCCTCATCAAGTGATGTTATGCCCACTAAACTGGCTTCTCTTAACAATGTCCTCTTTAGAGTTTCACATGGTCGACCTCTTTTTCTTTGGCCTGTTTTGCTCCACTTGATAGCTTGTTTTGGTATTCTCCAATTGTTTCTTCTCATCACATGGCCTACATATGTCCATCTTCTTTTTCTGATCACCCATGAGACAAGTTGTTGTTTGCTCATCTTTGTGTTGTTCTTAAATTCATTCCATTTTATACCAAATTAGTAGGCATAAAATCCCTTGGTGAGGTTGAAAAGCTAGCAGAAAATTTGAAATCTTGGTGAACTACCACGTGAGCCCTATGTGATGTAAGGATGTAAGAGTAAGATGTCAGAAATGATGCTGAGTTTGAAATCAAAGAAATGCGTATAAAGTATGTAAAGAACTGCTTTGAGAAGCATTCATAATAAAATTTTTTAAAGTGTCAATTACCTTCTTACACTGGTTTTACAGTTTTGGTGTTATTTTCAGTGTCTTCTACTGTAACACCTTCATCTATGTCCCTGTGCACATGGGCATTCAGGGAAATGAGAGAGCTGATAGGTTGGCCGGCTCTGCCACCATTACATAGAGACAACCACTGGACTGAGCTGATAGTTAACACGCTCATAGAGATACACAGAGTGGAGGACTTCAACAGCAGCAAATCCACATCACTGCTTTGACTGAAAGAACTGGGAGTACAGACTAGCATGGCCAGGACTGAGAGGCATACTGGACACATCAGGGGACTTTTCAACCAACACAGAATGGGCACATCAGGGGAATTTTCAACCAACACAGAATGGGCACATCAGGGGACTTTTCAACCAACACAGAATGGGCACATCAGGGGACTTTTCAACCAACACAGAATGGGCACATCAGGGGACTTTTCAACCAACACAGAATGGACACATCAGGGGACTTTTCAACCAACACAGAATGGGCACATCAGGGGAATTTTCAACCAACACAGAATGGGCACATCAGGGGACTTTTCAACCAACACAGAATGGGCACATCAGGGGACTTTTCAACCAACACAGAATGGGCACATCAGGGGACTTTTCAACCAACACAGAATGGGCACATCAGGGGACTTTTCAACCAACACAGAATGGGCACATCAGGGGACTTTTCAACCAACACAGAATGGGCACATCAGGGGACTTTTCAACCAACACAGGATGGACACATCAGGGGACTTTTCAACCAACACAGGATGGACACATCAGGGGACTTTTCAACCAACACAGAATGGGCACATCAGGGGACTTTTCAACCAACACAGAATGGGCACATCAGGGGACTTTTCAACCAACACAGAATGGGCACATCAGGGGACTTTTCAACCAACACAGAATGGGCACATCAGGGGACTTTTCAACCAACACAGAATGGGCACATCAGGGGACTTTTCAACCAACACAGAATGGGCACATCAGGGGACTTTTCAACCAACACAGGATGGGCACTATCAGAGGACTTTTCAACCAACACAGGATGGGCACTATCAGGGGACTTTTCAACCAACACAGGATGGACACATCAGGGGACTTTTCAACCAACACAGGATGGGCACTATCAGGGGACTTTTCAACCAACACAGGATGGGCACATCAGGGGACTTTTCAACCAACACAGGATGGGCACTATCAGCTGGAGAACTAGATGCACATGCTGGGGGGGGCATCTGTGGACATGTCCAGAGTGCAATGATGATGACCCAGACCATAAACCATAAACACATAACTGGGTGGTATACCATCATGCACATATATAATTAAAAACTGGCAGATGTAGGACAAATTATATTTTTAACCCTGCAAGACATAAACAGTTTCAGAATAGGCCTAGGCTGACTCATTCTGTCTCATACCACAAGGCATAGCAAACAATATTTGCAACATAACTTACGTAAGTGCCCACTTTTAGTGCTGCTGACACATAAAAAACATCAGGAATCTTTTCTGACTGACTGCGGGAATCAATCTGTGGCTTTATGATTTCAATAACAGACAACAGACATAAAATTATGCTGATAATCTGTGGAAAAATAAGAATTAACAAAAAAATTAACAATTACTCATTATATTATATTTTGTAACTCTCTGACTCTTTCTGTCTTTCTTTTCTTTTGTTTGGTGCTGTGCCGATTATCATAATCATCAGGTGCCATGCCAACTGGGGCTATTATGCTTCTCCAGAGTACACAATCCTTCATGCAGGCCATTAGCTCAGTTGGTGATCTCCTCTCACACCATCTCGTCAGACTGTCCAGTATCATTTCTCTTGGTCTTCCCCTGGCTATTTTTCCCTCTATATTTCCTGTTGTTATAATATTTTCAATGCCCCCTCTTCTCACTGCATGTCCTATGAAAGTACATTGTCTCTCTCTTATTTTTTTCACAAGATTTTTTTTTGTCTCTTCAGCTCTTCTCATACATTCTCATTCATTCATTCATTCATTAGCATGTCCCTTGCAGAACTTTGCCTCCCTAACAGCACTCCTGTAGGCCTCTCGGTTGTGAGCAAGATGGCCTGCTGCTCATGCATCCATTTGCAGATCATCAATGATGTCTTGCAGCCATCTTCGCCTTGGTCTTCGTCTCTTTCTTTTTCCCATTATGCACCCTTCCAAGATGGTCTTCTCTAGATTATCATGATGTTTAATGTGTCCAAAATATTGAAGCTTTCTCTCTTTAATCCTCTTTACTAGCCAACCTTCTTAAATATAAAGTTCTTGTAGTATGGACATATTTGTTCTTTTTTGAGTCCATGGTATTTGAAGAACTCTTCTGTAGCATTTACATTCAAAGGCATTTATGTGTTTCTCAGCTGTTGTGCTAAGTGTTCAGGTCTCATAGGCATATGTTGTGATGGGAAAGATGCATGCCCTTAAAAATCTGAATCTGATTTATTTAGTTCTGTCTGTCCTCTCCACAGATTCTTTAGTTGTTTTACTTTCTGAAGAGTGATAGATGTCCTCCTTTTACTTTACCTCATTTTATCTCCATTATTAGTTAGCAGTGATCTAAGATATTCAAAACTCTCCACTTCTTCCAGTTTTTCCTCATTAGTTATCTTATTAGTTATTTTTGCTGTCCAGGGAATTCGCAACATTCTTCTAATAAGCCACATTTCTGTTGCTTCCAATGATTTTTATATAGACTTGCCTATTGTCCATGATTCACTTCCATATAGCAAGATAGGTTCAATATAGCATTTTAGGACTCGTTTTCTAACATTCACTGATAAAGATGTGTTGCATAATATGTTTCTCATTCTCTGAAGTGCAATCTTTGCTTGGCCTACTCTGTTCTTAATTTCTGTTTTGCATTTCCCATCTGAAATACTCCAAGGTATTTGAATTTCTGCACCTGCTTTAGAATAGTTCCATTTAATTTTATACTGCATTTTGGTGGATTCTGTTTCTTAGATATAATCATATTCTCTATTTTTTTGATGTTCAAAGTAAGGCCTTTCTGTTCGCTTTGTTTGGTGACATTATCCAAGAGATTTTGCAGGTCTTATTGGTTCTCAACTACCAGTACTGTGTTGTCAGCATACCGAAAGTTGTTAATACTGTATCCTCCTACTTTTATACCTGGTTCTCCAATGATCGTTCTTAGAATATTCTCGCTATACAGAGAAAAAAGGTCTGGAGATAATACACACCCCTGTCACACTCCCTGTTTTATTGCTTGATATTTTCCAGTTTTATTTTCAACTCGAATTGCTGCTTCTTGCTACCAGTATAGATGTTTTACAATCTTCAGGTCTTTGCCATCTATGTTTTGTCTTCATGCATTTGAATAATCTCATCATGTTTCACCTTGTTCAATGCCTTTGTGTAATCAATGAAGCATAAGTAGAGATTTTCTGTACTTCTGAAGCTCTTTCTGATAGCGTTCGTAAAGCATAAATGGCATTGTGTGTTCCCTTTCCTTCAACAAATCTGAACTGTCCATCTGCTATTTCCATTTTTATATTTATCCTTGTTCTTCTCATAATAATTTTCAAAAGAAGCTTTGTTATGTGACAGGAGAGGCTGGTAGGCCTGTGGTCATCACATTCCTTTGCACCTGGTTTCTTTGGTAGTGCTATAAACGTGGATTTGATCAGGTCACTGGGCATATAACCACTATTGTAAATGTCATTCAGTAACTTGGTCATTATTTTTATTCCTGTCTCCTCTAATGCCTCTATTTCTTCTAGTGTTATATTATCAGGCCCAGTAGCTTTTCCTTTCTTCATGTGTTTGATGGCATCTATAATTTCACCTTCAAGTAATTGTGGTCCATCACAGTTTTCAGTATCTGGTGTTATTTCTGGTCTTTCTCCACCATATAGCTCACCGATGTACTCTGTCCACCTGTCCACAATGTCTTCTTTTCCCATTAACATTTTACCTTCTTTTAATTTCAGGCATCCTATGGTATATTTTGCTGCGTCGATAGATGGCAATTAAGCTTTTTTTTTTGTATTCAGTTCTGTCACTGGTATTTTTAATCATGTCAGCTGCTTTTCTTTTCCTATTGTAATATCGAACAGATTAAACATACCAAACTGCAACACCTCTTCAAATAGGAAGACACTGTCACAAGTAAATAAACTTGGTTACCTTGAAACAACAATAACACCTGATGGCAAGTGCTCTAATGAAATAAAATCACAAATAGGCAAAGGCAGCTTTTTATGACATGAAGAAGAAGAAGATACTATCAAATAAGAAAATGTCCCTAAAAGTGTGAGGAAAACAGAGCCAATATGGCTGTGAAACTTAGAAAATCAACAAAAAGAAGACAAAGAAACTGGATAAAGAAACTTGAAGCAACAGAGATGTGGTTTCGGCAAAAGATGCAGCAATACCTCAGACAGGCAGACAGACAAACAAATGAAGGGGTACTCAAAAAAGTTTCAGAACAATGAAAATCAGCTAAAATAAAAGGCAATCAAAATTTCTCTGGCATTCCATGAGAAGATAGAAGTTGTAGAACCTTGTAATGACTGGAAAATTCAAGGGGAAAAAGGAAGACCATGAGAAAAATATTTCACTTGACTAAACAAATGACATGGGAAAAGAAAAGCATCTGAAGAATTAGTCAGAAATACCAAGAATTGCACAAGATGGAGAACTACGATTGCCAACGCTACTCAAAATGGGACAAAAGTATTAATTATATTATTTTGATTTCTCTGTACAAGTTCAAAATAGCAACATGGAATGTTAGAACTTTATTCCAGGCTGGAAAATTAGAAAATGTAAAGAGGGAAATGGAAAGGATGAAGAAAAACATATTAGGAATGAGTGAAATTAGATGGACAGGTGCAGGGAAGATAAACTCTGATAAATATAGAATAACATATTAAGGATGTGAGAAACATGAACGAGGAGTAGGAATTATATTTGATGAACAAACGGCAAGGACAATTGTAGGATATTTGAACATCTTGGACAGAGGCCTGCTAGCCCAACTGAAAGGACGACCAATAAACATAAATATTATACAAGTGTATGCTCCAACATCTGAAAGTTCTGAAGAAGATGTACAGCTATTTTATAATGACATGGAGACATCCCTAAAACACACAAAGTCACATGAAGTTACTATAGTCACGGCAGATTTTAATGCCAAAGTTGGTAAGGGAAGAACTTCAGATATCGTTGGAGACTATGGACTAGGGGAGAGGAATAACAGAGGTAGTAAATTAATTGAATGAGCAAGAATACATAGCATGGTTGTAGAAAACACCTGGTTTAAACAACATCCCCAAAGACTGGCAACGTGGTGCAGCCCAGACAAAAAGACTTTTAACCAGACAGACTACATATTAATCAACACATGATTCCGCAATGCATTACTGACAAAAAAAACCATGCCAGGAGCTGACCGCAATAGTGACCATGACCCACTCTGTGGAAAAATTAGAATAAAGCTAAAGAAAGCATGCAGAAAAGTGAGAAACATCAAACTGAATACAGAACTCCTTAAAAATGACCAAGAACTTTGAGAACAATACACAGTTATTATAACAAATAGATACAATGCAATAGCAAAGATAAATAGTATAGATGAACAATGGGCAATGTTAAGAGATTCTATCCACCAAACTATTAAGGAGATAATACCACTGAAAAAAGAAGCCCCTAAAAATAAATGGATGACAGACGACATCTTAGGACTGATGGACAAGAGGAGGAGGAGTAAAAATAACGAGGAAAAATATAGCAGGATAAATAAAGAAATAAGACGCAAATGCAGAGAAGCAAAAGAAGTGTGGTTAAATGAACAGTGCAGACAGATAGAGGATGCTCATAATAAAGACAGCAAAAACATGCACAAACGAATTAATGAACTCACAGGCAGGAAAACAAAATATACCATAGGATGCCTGAAATCAAAATAAGGTAAAATGTTAATGGGAAAAGAAGACATTGTGGACAGGTGGACAGAGTACGTCGGTGAGCTATATGGAGGAGAAAGAGCAGAATTAACACCAGATACTGAAAACTGTGATGGACCACCAGTACTTGAAGATGAAATCATAGATGCCATCAAACACATGAAGAAAGGAAAAGCTACTGGGCCTGATAATATAACACTAGAAGAAATAGAGGCATTAGAGGAGTCAGGAATAAAAATAATAACCAAGTTACTGAATGACATTTACAACAGTGGTTATATACCCAGTGACTTGCTTAAATCCACACTTATAGCACTATCATAAAACCAGGTGCAAAGGAATGTGATGACCACCAGACTATCAGCCTCTCCTGTCACATAACAAAGCTACTTCTGAGAATTATTATCAGAAGAACAAGGAAAAAGATAAAAATGGAAATAGCAGATGAACAGTTGGATTTGTTGAAGGAAAGGGAACACACAATGTCATTTATGCTTTACGAACACTAACAGAAAGAGCTTTAGAAGTACAGAAAGATCTCTACTTATGCTTTATTGATTACACCAAGGCATTCAACAAGGTGAAACATAATGAAATTATTAAAATGCTTCTTAGAAGACATCAATATAGACGGCAAAGACCTGAAGATTGTAAAACATCTATACTAGCAGCAAGAAGCAGCAATTCGAGCTGAAAGTAGAACTGGAAAATATAAACCTATAAAACAAGGGGTGCGACAAGGATGTGTGAATATTCAGTGAGAATATTCTAAGAACGATCATCTTAGAACCAGGCATAAAAATTGGAGGATATATTATTAACAACCTTTGGTATGCTGACGACACAGTACTGATAGCTGAGAACCAACAACACCTGCAAAATCTCTTGCATAAAGTTGCCAAAGAAAGTGAACAGAAATATATATAAGAATATATCTAAGAAACAGAATACACCAACATGCAGTATAAAATTAAATGGAACTATTTTAAAGCAGGTGCAGAAATTCAAATACCTTGGAGCAGTAATAACTTCAGATGGGAAATGCAGAACAGAAATTAGGAACAGAATAGGCCAATCAAAGACTGCATTTCAGAGAATGAGAAACATATTATGCAACACATCCTTATCAATGAGTCCTAAAATGCTATATTGAACCTATCTTGTTATATGGAAGTGAATCATGGACAATAGGCAGGTCTGCACAAAAATCTTTGGAAGCAGAAGAAATGTGGTTTATTAGAAGAATGTTGTGAATCCCCTGGACAGCAAAAATAATTAATGAAGAATGTATGAGAAGAGCTGGAGAGACAAAAAATCTTGTCAAAAGGATAAGAGAGAGACAATGTACTTTCATAGGACATGCAATGAGAAGAGGGGGCTTTGAAAATATTATAACGACAGGAAAAATAGAAGGAAGAAGATCCAGATGAAGACCAAGAGAAATGATACTGGACAGTCAGACAGGATGGTGCGAGAGGAGATCACCAACTGAGCTGATGGCCTGCATGAAGGATCATGTACTCTGGAGAAGCATAATAGCCAACACCTTTCGGCACGGTACCTGATGATGATGATGATTTCTCTGTATAGTGAAAGAAAACTATATATATTTTGTACTATATCTTTTATCAGTTTTCATATACAGCAATATCTACCATTTAAAATATTAATTTAGATGTAACATCATTTGAAATTTAATATTTTAAATTTTCGCTTTTATCTAACAGAAATAAATGATGCTTAGACATATGCATATGTGTTCATTGTTTTGTCTTTTCTCATATTACTGAAAAAAATGTATGCTTTTTGTTCAAAACTAATTGTTTCTGTAGGTTTTTTATTACAGTTTTTTAACAATCTAGTTATTTTTCACAGACATAACTCACTGTAGACAAAGAATATTATGATGCCATAATGACTGGAGGTTATGAAATACCAGAGATTAGATATGCTGATGACACAGTGTTATTGTCCACAACACAAAACAGAATGGAAAAACTAATTATGTCAGTTCGTAAGAACAGCGAAGAGTAAAACCTCTATCTTAATGTGAAGAAAACTAAATTGATGACAACTGACAAAACAAACAAGGCAGCTGAAATATATATCAATGAGGAAAAACTGGAAGAAGTGTAAAGTTTTGAATATCTTGGATCACTGATAACAAATAATGGAGATACAATGAGGGAAATTAAAAGAAGGACATCTATCGCTCTTCAGAAAGTAAAACAACTAAAGAATCTGTGGAGAGGAACAAACAGAATCACAAAAATAAGATTTTTAAGGGCATGCATCTTTTCATATGCCTGTGAGATCTGGACGCTTAACAAAACAGCTGAGAAACACATAAATGCCTTTGAATGTAAATGCTACAGAAGAGTTCTTCAAATACCATGGACTCAAAAAAGAACAAATATGTCCATACTACAAGAACTTTATATTTAAGAAGGTTGGCTAGTAAAGAGGATTAAACAGAGAAAACTTAAATATTTTGGACACATTAAACGTCATGATAATCTAGAGAAGACCATCTTGGAAGGGTGCATAATGGGAAAAAGAAAGAGAGGAAGAACAAGGCGAAGATGGCTGCAAGACATCATTGATGATCTGCAAATGGATACATCAGCAGCAGGCCATCTTGCTCACAACCAAGAGGCCTACAGGAGTGCTATTAGAGAGGCAAAGTTCTGCAAGGGACATGCAAATGAATGAATGAACTCATTTATCTCATATTCATCATAATTTTTACAGTAAGTTCAGGCACTTGTAAATATCTTACAAGATGT
The DNA here is from genome assembly GCA_009760885.1 of Achatina immaculata. Classification (NCBI taxonomy): domain Eukaryota; kingdom Metazoa; phylum Mollusca; class Gastropoda; order Stylommatophora; family Achatinidae; genus Lissachatina; species Lissachatina immaculata. The sequence continues at coordinate 50,696,588 of CM019713.1, forward strand.
TTTCAGATATACTCATAGTGGAAACTCTTTTTAATTCATTCATTTGCATGTCCCAAAGTGGAAACTCTAAAGACATTAAATAACATGGAAAATAAATTGAAACAAAATGCCAGCTTTATATAAAGATAAAAGTGTTTTAAATATGGTAACATCATATAAAGGGGTGCGTAAAAAGGACTGACATACTGAAGGAATGATGTAATGAAGAAGTGACAGATTGTTTATTTTAAAGTATTTAGAAGTGAAAAAAAAAACCCAAAATACTTCTTGTTCCACCTCTTGATCTGTACAGTCCACGTCCCTGGTCAGTGATCAGTTAAGCAGTCACCACCCAGTATGCCCTGTAGCATCTTGCAGGGCAGCAACAAAGTTTCTCCACCTTTCACATATGCAGCCAGCCTTTGTATTGTGCCTCATCTATGCTGCATAGTACTCATTTCTGCTTCTACAGTTCTCTGCAGGTAGCCTTCAGTCAACCTCTCTTCTTTTCTTCTCTCAGGTGTCCATTGCATGGCTGTTTTAGTGATGTTTATGTGGTATCTTTTCAGCACATGACCAATCCACTTCGGGCACTTTTTTAAATGACATGCATATCTTCTAGTTCACACTAGGAAAGCAGATCTCTGTTATTATCTGTGTGGTGGTCTTGTCTTATTAATTCCTTTATCACTGATGCCTTTATCTTAAGTTCTAACCCTAATACCAAACCTTAATCCACTGACAGTGCCTAATACTTTTGATATAATCAAACAGATTAATTAAGATATGTCTACAATCATCTAATCTATAGATTAGCACAAGATATGTCACTTTTCATTGTGACAATGTCTATGTCACTCCAATGAAGTTCATCTTTGACTTTCCACTCCTTTGTTATGTCACCCCTTTGGACTGCTCTCCCATACAAAGTATCATGTCAAAAGCAGATTGTGAAAATGAACATACCGTTTTGGACAAATTGAGTTTGTTGAGTGGAATAGAGACAGTGTTGACATAGAAACATAGATAAACCAGGTACAGTGGAAAAGTCAGCCATATCCAGCCACACGGTACCCATACAATAACTGAATACTGGAAACATAATGTGAATTCTGGCCATGAATTATTGAGTAGGGCATCAAGATCCTGATGAAGAGAAAAAAAAATATGTAAGAAATAAAAATAGTCAATTTTCCATAAGACATGCTGTAACCACTAGGAGCATCATCATCATGTTCCTTCATGATGGTTGGTTGCTATGAATGTCTGTCATGCTGTTCCTTGGCATGGTTGGATACTTATACAAACTGTCTCAAGCTGTTGTCTACACATCTGTTGTTCTTTTTTTTCTTGTGGCATAATTTTCTAAGATTGTTATCAGATACCTCTTAACACATGTAAAACAAAAAATTGTTCTTGTTCAATTCTTATATTTTTTCCAACTCCCATTTTTTTCAATACTTCATTTTTTTTTTTCAAACACTTTCTTTGGCAAATGAAACAATCCCCACTCCTATGTGTATTCATGTTTAGGATTCAGTTTTTATTTTTTTTTCAATATATTTTTGCATCACAGAATAGCAAACACACACATAAATATAAAAATATATTTAACACGTGACAGATGTCAACTTTTATATCATGCTAATAATTAGCATGCATTTATCCATTTCCACTGTCACAATGCAAAATATGAAACACATAAAAAAGAGCAATAAAATAAACTAGATGCAGACATAAGAGCAGAAACTGAGAAGATGCTAAAAATTAATGTGGTTGGAAATATGTTACAAGTAATTTAAGTCTGAAAAATGAGCTGCTGTTTATGTCCTTTGTACTTTTCAGAAAAGCTGAGTCGTTTCTTGATGTGTCAAAGTTTTATCGATGTTCACTATCAAAACTGGTTGTCGTTTGTTATTGTATTACTAATTACAGTATATCACTGCTCACTTTTAGAACAGCTGTATTAATGTGTTGCTGTTTATGTCATTGCTTCCTTTCAATATAGATAAGTCATTTTCTGCTGTGTCACTTCTTCCATACAGAATAGCTGAGTCATTTCTTGCTATCATACTACTTATATCATTGCTTCCTTTCAATACAGATAAGTCATTTCCTGCTGAGTCACTGCTTCCATACAGAATAGCTGAGTCATTTCTCGCTATCATACTACTTATATCATTGCTTCCTTTCAATACAGATAAGTCATTTCCTGCTGAGTCACTGCTTCCATACAGAATAGCTGAGTCATTTCTTGCTATCATACTATGTATATCACTGCTTCCTTTCAATACAGTAACATTACTTCTTTCTGGTGAACGACCGGTCGTAGTTAAAGAGTTAATAAATGAAAACAAACCTGGAAGCAAGAGAGCTGTACTTTTGGAGGAATATGCCAGAAAAACAAATGAAGAAGTTCTCGAAGAAGTAATAGATAATGACAATTAGCTTAAAATCACGAGAAAAAAAAAGGCAACTAAAATTTCATGGACATATTGTGAGTAGGCAGAAGTCAGTTAACCTGGAAATAACTAGAAAACTCCGAGGGCAGCCTGGGGGTGGGGGGGGGGGGTGGGGGAGAGAGAAAGGAGGAAAACGTCGCCATAAAAAAAAATATCTTAAAGGACTGAGCAAATTGTACTGAAAAGAGCAGATCTGAATTGCCTGATTGGAAACATCAAGGACATCATAGTAGTATGGATAAGCTTGGTTGACATTGCTTTTCCATATGGCATATAATGTTGTTGTTGTTGTTATTGTTGATGTTGGGGAAACAACCCATAACTTTACTGTTAGCTTTATTTTTAATATTTTCATTCTTAGACAGTTTCCTCACATTTATTTTGCCACTGCCCAGTTTGTTTTCTCGTTGAAATATAAATAAATACATCGTTTTGGCTCTCCATAAAATAAGATGACACCACGGAAAAAAATATATACTGACGAAAAGTAGGAAATGTTCTGTAACCAACAAAAAGTGATTGGAAATGTGCAAAAATAGCAGGAAAATCATATAATAAACCGAGATTTCTTTTAATACAGCAAGAAAGCGACAGGTGCAACAATTAACTTATGCTTTATCATCTGATCTGTATTTTAAAAAAACGCGCCAAACACTCTTGCACAACGACTTTAATGAATATAGCAGAGTCATCATTACATTCAACAAATAAAAAAAAACCGTAGTCACCCTACTTTTCTTTTAGTATTAGTATTATTATTAAAACGACAAGACGTAACCTAGATCAGGATAATAGATAACCTTTTCTCAATATACTGATATTCACATGCGAGTCCCGTAACGTAATATATGCCATTGTATGCAAAAGGTGTAAGATAACATATATTGGTGAAACTGGTCTTAGATAAGGTGACTGCATGCAGAAACCTCTGTATGATATCACCCAACATGCTTCTAAACCAGTCCCGAATCATTTTAAAGGTCCCAACCACAACGTCAACTATGATTTTTTTAGTGACAGCCATAAAACAGTGTCATCTGATGACACAAGCCGCCTAGCGCTTGAGAACCGCTGGATTCAGAAATACGCTACTCTATAAACCCATGGCTTAAACTCGAAATTCAGCTATATTTAGCATTCCCTTTCTCCACAGTCTCAACGATGCAGCAAAGACGAAGATACTGCTACAGCCATCAACAGGTTCAGTGTCTGACTTCGTTTACAGACGAGTGAATCCAAGCAGTGAATTAACGTGCTCTCAATTGGAGGACAAGAAGATCCTGGGTTGTCTATCGCCAAGAGTGGTGCCGCAAATGAGAATATTCCAGGCACAGCTGTACATCATTGGCCACTAAACTCAGTAGAATAAGGCTAGCGATTTAAGCCAGTAGCACCAGAGAAATCTCCTTTGCCGACGATAAAGTTAAAAGAAGATTTTAAAAATGAAGAAGTAAGATGAAGAGAAGAAGTGAAATGACAGATAAACATTAAAGAATAAGCACAGTAAAGTAATAAGCACCAAGTAAATATTTTACAACAACCATATTCCCTCTGTACTAAATTCTACCCCTTCCTCACCTGCAACACATATTTTCGGTACCCCCTCACTACATTAGATTGCTAACCCTCTACCCCCAACCATATTCAAATACTCCACCCACCCTTTTCCCGATAAGGTTACCACTATCATTTTCTCTCCTATTCGCGATCCCCATCCCCTTGTTACCACCAATCTATCACATATCTCAAGTCCCCATTTAAACATTCTCAACATCTCAACACTCTACCACACACATTTCTTGAGGCAGCTTCTTACAAGTCACAGCTAAGTACTATATTAAAAAAAAAAATTACTGTTTGTTTATAGCCTTCATGTGAAGTTTATCTTCTTTTCCTATTTCTTTGTCCCGTATATTTTTCAAATGATTAAGGTGCAAACCGAAACGCCACAACTGTGTGCCATACAGCTGTTATATATATATATATATATATATATATATATATATATATATGTGTGTGTGTGTGTCTGTGTGTGTGTGTGTGTAAAATTGGCGAACTACCTTGCGAGCCCTATGTGACGTTTAACGGCACGGCAAGGATAAAAGATATATATGTATATACTATTCATGTGTTTCTTAAATTCGGAGATTTCTTATAGAATTACCACATGTGACCCACATGTGACCTCGTGAGTGCTAATGCGCATGTTTCTTATACAGAGAAAAACAAGTAGAACCATAGACAGCCGGTGCCATGGACGAGCAACCATTCCGACAGAGACCATGCTGTTTGGTACAAAGAGTGCCACAAAAGTGAGGCGATGGAATCAGAGATCCACTATGCCTTCTGCCGTCTTTGTTGAGCTTACAATGAAGCCATGCATCCTCACAGTTTGCTGAGGATAACAATCAAGCACTGTCGCCATTTGTCTTTTAACCATTACTGGACAGAACCTTTTTTTTTAAAAAAAACCTGCTCTGCCCGTTATCATTCGTAACTAGGACAATTAACAGTTGTGAGAAAACGAGTCAATGTGGTGTTTTATTTTCTATTCAATCGAAACGAAATGATTAAAAATGGGGATTAAATATACACTCTTGAACCAGTTCATACTAGACATAAAAGTGTAACAAAGTTTTCGCGCGTGTAAAATGCGCTTCTAAACAAATTACACGAGAGAATATCTTAAAACATAAAAAAGGCTGCTTGTTTAATATGAAGCTGATGTCGAAAACAATTACCGACAGATGGTAGTTATTTTTAATGTTCACCGATAATGCGTATCTATCATGGGAATATACGACTGTATGAGAAAGGGTGAAAATATATAACAATTGAATAACAGTTATACAAGGAATGATGCTGAAAGAAACCTCCAATATATTCTCTCCCACATTTAGAAAATACTGAACTGATATCCACTGTCGCACGTATTTCATAAATTGTAACACAGGACATGCTGGGGCTCTGTGAAGAACTTAAAATGTATTCATTTCTCCAACTCTATAAAAAGAGAGCAACATCAAAGAGACTGGATGGCTTCCTATGAGCGAAGGAGTGGCACATGGGGTCGGGTTGTAGATGAACTTTTCAAACTCCAGTCAACGCAGCTGTTTCAGAGAAGTAGCTAATATTCTTCTTTAGAAAGCTGCTTCGGGAAACAGAAAATATCTGCCTGCAAACGAAGCACAGGGATGTACACACACTAGTGTCAGTGTGTTAAAAGAAAATAAAGATAGTCACATCAGTCTCCTGTATATGGGCCCACGTTTATGTTGAGTGTAGACCACAGGGAAAAAAAAGTCTGCCAGTGAACTCTCAATTATTATTCCAAACACGGACGCTAGTCTTAGAACAACAGCGCTGAATCATCTTTTGAGAACTCTGATGCCTTGGAAAGAAAAACCAACAAGCTTGAAGAAGAATGAGAAAAAAAAAACAGCCATTTCCTTTCACCTGGCCTCCTTTCTTTCTCCAGCTCGAAGATGATTCTGGCACATATTTCTACAAATAAATTAACTGGAGCGCCTCGGGGTGTAGTTGAATCCAGGGCCATTGAAGTGAGAAACGTGTGCAGAAATCACTTTTCCTATAGCCGGTGTGAGAAATGAACTTCCCAATTTCATTATCACAAGTTGGGATAGAGCTACAGAAATATTTGACTATAAAAGAACTGAAACGCAGTAAAGGGACATCAATAAAGACATCGATAGCGTTTTAAGTGGACTGGAAAATAATGTGATTGCAAGTGAATCAGGGATAGTAAACAAATCAATGTAAAGATCATTAGAAGCAGCAGACTTGGTTTCTTAGAAGATTGTCAGAGTACAACATTCAGCTACGATGACAAAGAATGTTTAACAAAAGCAAATAAATACGGAAACATTTAAATCCACAAGAAATCGACGCTCGTCATTCATCGGGCATATATTATGAAGGGGAGGGTTTGAAAACATCATACCAACAGTAAAAAAAATAAATAAATAGAAAAGCATGAGAAGGCGAAGAGAGAAAATCATGGAGAGTATAGATGAAAGAATAGAAAGTCATCAAACGAGCTGATGGAAAATATCCCGGATCTGTATCTGTGGCGAAGCATGGCGACCAACGCCTGCCGGCATAACACCTAAAGACTAAACATTGTATTGCTTTGCAGCTCACATTTCACACAGAACTGAATGTTAATATGATTAAGTTTACGTGAATGTTACTATGATTAAGTTTACGTGAATGTTAATATGATTAAGTTTACGTGAATGTTACTATGATTAAGTTTACGTGAATGTTAATATGATTAAGTTTACGTGAATGTTACTATGATTAAGTTTACGTGAATGTTAATATGATTAAGTTTACGTGAATGTTAATATGATTAAGTTTACGTGAATGTTACTATGATTAAGTTTACGTGAATGTTAATATGATTAAGTTTACGTGAATGTTACTATGATTAAGTTTACGGCATACATTAACCCACATGTCAGTCAAAAAGTAGGGAGTTAGCACGACTCCCTAAACGTGCTTGCCAGAGTATATTAGTAACAACACACTCTTTATTGCCGTTTTGACACAGCTCATTAATTCAAAGTCACTACTTTACTCGGCATTTCTTGGCCAGTAAGACCAGAAGCCACAGATAAATATAACCATATAAATATAACCATAAACAAAGAGAGATTGGAACACGTGACAAAATACTGCTACCTAGGGCATACACAACCGAGGATGGGAGATGTGAGGTGGAGATAAAGAAAAGAATAGAAATGGCGTAACGTACATTCAAAATTATGAAGACAGTTCTGTTATCCTGGAATCTGCCGATAAAAACAAAACTGAGATTTGTAAAATGCTATATCTACTCTGTTTTACTGAATGGAGCAGAAAAGTGGATTCTAAGCAAAAAGTCGAAAAGAAGGATTAATGCAGCAGAAATGTGGTTCTATAGAAAACTAGGTTATGTAATATGGAGAATGAAAAGAACAAATGCAGAAGTCTTAGAACACCTCCAAGTGCAATGTGAACTTCCTAAAGAAATAAGGACCAAGAAAGCAAAATACTTTTTTCCATGTCAAAAGACATAACAACATACTGAAGATCATACTAGAAGGAAAGCTGGAAGGGAAAAGAGCGAGAGGCAGACAGAGACATAGATGGGAAGATAACATACGAGAATGGACAGGATTCAGCCCGGCTGAGTGGCACCATCAAGGCGAGGGAGATTCATTAACGCCAACCTTCGTCTGAAGGATGATGATGATGATGATGATGAAGTTATTCTGAGTTCATATGGACTTGTAGATAGATTTATCACACTGTGATAGCAAAGTATGCAGTTTATCTCACTACCTCCAGCAAACGCTTGTCAATGTTACTAAATCTTCATCACATATATAAAGACTAAACGCATATAGATAAGACAGAACTGCGGCCTAGATCGAGTAAGTTATTATCTATTAGACTATCTCCCTTACTTTCCGACAACAGAGCGAGGTCATAAAAGAAGTGTTGACTTAGTACTGAATGGTTTGAAAAGTTCAAGAAAAAAAAACTGTGGTTACATTTCAGTTTTCTGAAAGTGCAAATAAGAACCAGTAATACAATGCTCGATCACTGCAATCAGTTTGGACGAAACAATGGCGGAGAGCCCTGAATATACCCCTGAGCCCTGGACTGTTGAGGGGGCTCGGCGGCCCTTTTGAACCCCTTTTCTTATTAGAGAATTTCAGAAAACACTATAACGTTCCGCCTGTAGTTTTGGTTAGGGGGTCCGATAGTAACTTGCCCTGGGGCCCAACCTGGCTCTCAGTGGCCCTGACTGTAATACGAACCAAGAGTTGCTAGCTTTTTCATTCTGAAAATTGTGGAAGTGAAGGAGGTGGTTCTTGCCATGACGATAATGATGAAGACAGACGGCGATGAAAGGTGATTGGTATGTCTATGATGGTGAAGAAGATTAAAAATGTGATGTCATGTCAAACTGTTTGGTAATTTCCACCATTAAATACCATCTCGACATCATCTTCTCGTGAAACAGTTTCCAAGTGGCTCCAATAGGAACAAGGCTAGGTCTTGAGGAATTGTCCTGAATAGAGAACAAACACTCGCTTCTTACCCCCATGGTGTTAGTATCTTCAGGTTGCTACCCCATGGTGTTAGTATCTTCAGGTTGCTGTCCCGTGGTATTAGTATCTTCAGGTTGCTACCCCATGGTGTTAGTATCTTCAGGTTGCTACCCCATGGTGTTAGTATCTTCAGGTTGCTACCCCATGATGTTAGTATCTTCAGGTTGCTACCCCGTGGTGTTAGTATCTTCAGGTTGTCATCCCGTGGTGTTAGTATCTTCAGGTTGCTACCCCGTGGTGTTAGTATCTTCAGGTTGCTACCCCATGGTGTTAGTATCTTCAGGTTGCTACCCCATGGTGTTAGTATCTTCAGGTTGCTACCCCGTGGTGTTAGTATCTTCAGGTTGCTACCCCATGGTGTTAGTATCTTCAGGTTGCTACCCCGTGGTGTTAGTATCTTCAGGTTGCTGTTAGCATTTTCAGACTGATGTTAGTACGAGTGGTGATTGATAAGTTCTCGGCATAAGGTACAACAGATTATTCGTGGACAACTTTTTGGGGTTAATTCTCAACATGTCTCCTTGCAAGTTTATGCACTTAGTCCGACGATCCTGGAGCATACGGATCCCTTCTTTGTAAAAGTCAGCATCGTGTGCCAGTAGAAAGTGGTCGACAGCATGAATGACGTCATCATAATAAGCAAATTTGCGACCACTGAGCTCCTTTTTGAGTTTGGTAAACAGGTAATGGTTTGAGAGGGGCCAAATCTGGGGAATAAGGAGGATGTTCAAGAAGCTGAAAGCCGCATTCATGAATGGCAGCCATTGCCACTGGGGGATTTGTGAACTGGAGCATTGTCTTGATGAAAGATGACTCCTCTAGTCAATTTCTCTCAATGCTTTTCCTTCAATTTGACCAGCATTTGGTTCACAAGATTAGCGTAATAGGCCCCGGTGACCGTTCTGCGCTTTTGAAGATAGTCTACCAATAGCACACCTTCTGAATCCCAAAAGATGGAAGCCACCACTTTGCCTGCAGACATAACCACCCTTGCGTTCTTTGGAGGTGGGGATCCATGATGTTTCCACTGCTTCGACTGTTCTTTGGTTTCTGGCTGAAAATGATGGGCCCAAGTCTCATCCATAGTCACAAATCGCTGAAGAAATTTTTCAGGATCTGCAGAAAAATGGCCAAGATTGTCTTTTGACGTGTTGAAACGCTGTCGTTTGTGATCAGCTCCAAGAGGTTTCGGGACCCATCGAGCAGAGACCTTTATCATTTGAAGATCATTATGAATAATGGCATGAACACGTTCATGGGAGATGCCCAACTCAGTAGCTATGCACCGCTCAGTTAGTCGTCGATCCTCCATTATCATGTCATGGATTCTGCTGGTGGTTTCATCGGTGGTTACCGTTCTTGGTCTTCCTGGACGGGGATCATCTTCCAGACTCGTCCTTCCATGTTTGAAATGAGCTGCCCATTTCTTCTCTGTGCTGTAAGAAGGGGCATTCTCCCCTAGAGTCTCCACCATATTCTCATGGATCTCCTTCGATGATAGGCCCTTGATGCAGAGGTAGAGAATGACTGCTCGATGAGAAATTTTATCTATTTTCTCAATTTCTGCCACTTCAAAAGCCTGTAAAAAAATTCGCTGCAGGTAATTTCATGAAACTTGGTGTTTAATCTTACATTAACCTGATCTACAAATGCATCTAATGTGTGTTTCAAGTATTTGTACCTTATGCCGAGAACTTATCAATCACCTCTCGTATCTTCAGGTTGCTGTTCGTATTTTCAGATTGTTGTTAGTATTATCAGGTTGTTGTTCGTATTTTAAGACTGTTGTTATTATCTTCAGGTTGCTGTTGTTCGTATTTTCAGATTGTTGTTAGTATCTTCGGGTTGTTGTTGTTCGGATTTTCAGATTGTTGTTAGCATCTTCAGGTTGTTGTTGTTCGGATTTTCAGATTTTTGTTAGTATCTTCAGGCTGTTGTTAATATTTTCAAGTTGTTATTGAAATCTTCAGATTGTTGTTAGTATATTCAGGGGTGTTGTTAGCATCCTCAGATTGTTGTTTAGGTGGTTCCTAGTATCTTCAGATGGTTGTTGCATCACCAGGTGGTTGTTGATGTACTTCTCTTCCAGGTGATTTCGGAGATTATTTGTACTTTTATGTGATTATATTACAGTAGTATCTTCATGTGATGATGAATATCTTCAAGTGATTTATTAGTACATTCAAGTATTTTTTAAATATCTTCACCTTTTTTTTAGTATCTTCAGATGTTGGTATAGTATAATCAAATGGTCGTTCATCTTCCAAAAGGTGTTGCAAACAGTGTATGCATGGTCCCGGTAATGCTACTTATAAAAGAGTTTTAAAATCGTTGTAGAGGCCAGCTGTGATATAACAAGAACGATCGTTGACAAAAACTAGACATTAGTAGGTACGAAGTCTTAAAACAAAAAAAAAAACAAAGCAGAATAAAACAGCTCTACAAGATCCAAGTGAGTCAGATATCAACATGGTAAATATATGATTTAAAAAAAATTAATAGTTTGCTTATCAGAGATAAACAGAAGCGTGAATTATTATTTTTTTTAAAAAGACGCTGCTTCTCTTCATGAATATTAAGTAGTTCTGGTACCGCCATTGTTACCGTTGTCACTCGTATGTACACTTAACGTTGAGGTTGTCATTCAAACGAACAGATCGGATCAACTATGGACTTGTCCTGAGTGCAGTGACGTCTCTAGCATTCTGACAGTTTTAGAGACAGCAGATAAGAAATAGTGGCAAATCTTCAGAACAAGAGCTCTTAGAAATTTAGTTATGCTAAGTTTTAAGCAATAGCAATAAGATCGTGTCTTTTCTCGGATATGAAGAAAATTGGCATTTTCTGGGGTCGCAGGTATGCACTTCGGTTAATGCATAGTTTTCTTTTTGTAAAGATTTGATCGTCAGACCAATCTCACATATTACGAAAGGATGACACAAAAGGATACGCAGGGCAAAGATGGACAGACAGTGTGTATAAAGACCTAAGAGAATCTTGAGTAAACAACTCAAGAATGAAAGCCTGGAACGGAGATGAATGAATAGACAGAAAGATACACAACGAGAGAAATAAGAGAGAAAGAGACACCGAGAGATTGATTGATTGATTGATCTTTATTTCAAAAGGGTTAAGAATTGGGCACGCAGGCCCGTCTAACATTCTGCCCTTTATCATACATCTTTCACTCTATTCCAGACATTCTACAAATATGCTGTTCATATAACAAACATAAACATTGAAGCTGAGAGACATAAAATAAAATATAACATTTACGTTTCGCTCTTAAACATTCACTCAGTACAGAAGTAACTACATACATTATAAATGACTATCTACTAAACAAAATTTTCGGGACTATTCAGAGAAAGAGAGAGAGAGTGTGTGTGTGTGTGTATGAGAGAGAGACAGAGAGAGAGAGAGAAAATCAACCAGTGCCTCTGTGTACCATGACCTACAGGATATTCTACGGAACTGGTAACAGACATTACTTATTTTGGTGACGGCTGCTTTTATTTTCTTCACTACTTGGTTTTGATAACAGAACTAGCCAGTTAAATGTCATGTGTTTCAGCAAACACTGATATCTATCAATCTTGTGTCTCAGCAAACGCTGATATCTATCATGTGTCTCAGCAAAACGCTGATATCTATCATGTGTCTCAGCAAACGCTGATATCTATCAATCATGTGTCTCAGCAAACGCTGATATCCATCCTGTTGATTAGCTTTAAATAACATAACAGGCTTAAGGGTACAAAGCGACGAAGCATAGATAGACAGACAGACAGACAGACAGACAGGCAGGCAGGCAGGCAGACAGACAGAGAATCAGTGCCTCTAATCAGTGCCTACCAGACCTCGTTCTATGCCCGAACAATTGCAGCATCTCCCTAACAGTCATTAAAACAGTCTCCAGAATGTTCTTTCGTAAATTAAATTACTTAAATGCAAATCTTAACACGGGGAAAACTTCACAAGCTGATAAGACAGGCTGCAGTGAAAACAGTTTATACGTATAAGGTGCGAATTTCTACTTTTTTTCCGATAAAAAGTGGGAGGATAAAAAATCCCTACATATCTTCAGTGAAAGTCACAAACTAGTGTTACAACCTATGTAAAGTTCATACCAACAGTACAGTAACGTTAATATCTAAAACTAGAATAAAGATCACTTACAAATATTGAACTGTTCCCGCAGAACTCATAAAATCCGTGGCCTCCCGCCATACTTGTTCACACGCTGGGTGACTGAGACACATGTGACAAACGCTGGGTGGCTGAGACAAATGTGACGACATACGATCTTCTTTGACGAGCCCGTGATAGGAGATTTCGGTCAGAGAGAAGGTTGCCGGAGTTGTCGTTCCTTTGGCCAAAGGTTCTCAACCTTGTGTCATCGTTTGGTAGCGACAGATCAACCAGGCCCCTAGGTTCAACTTAGTAAGAATAATGAGGGCCCCCACAACCGACCTGTACCGTCCATCTCCTGATATATGACATAATTCCCCTCTAGCTGTGATCTCTACTGTTACTAAATGGTTTTGTGTTAAACAAATCAAACGCATCTGAGACGTCAAAGTCTTTTGGACATCTTAGCCACATACACACAAAAGTTATAAATGATTGTCATATGAAACAATATTCTGTTTTCGCACGCTTTTTTCCCTTTCCCTCCGGTTCCCCTGGCCTTCTGGGCCTATAGGCTTAAGCCTGTTCAGCCTAATTGTCTGTCGTTTCGTAACAACATATAAATCGGGGGGTCCCAGCGTTGTCCTTAAGTGCTAGGTTTACTAGGATAATAAATATCCAATAGATATAACCACATACAAAGTCTCTTTCATCGGCTAAGGTAAGGTCTTCGTTTCCATGCCAGTAAGGCATAGTGGAGATAAGACGTTAGGGCCATATTTTCAAGAACGTAGGCATATGAAAGTGTGGTGTGGCCAGTATAATGCCTGGCCCCAGTTAGCTTCCCAGATTTCCCTGGTACCCATTTTTAAATGCTTGGTGGACCCCGGGGCATTTTTTTGGTGTGGTGATACTAGAAAAGAATCCGCGCTGTTGCGACTTGAACCCGTTACCACTGGATTAGTAGATCGAATGCCTACCCACTCAGCCAACCAGGCCGCCTCTAAGTGATGGTGATGATAACAATGATCTGGCCTCTATTTATCTTCAAGTTTATTTCTTTCATGAATAAACCGATATGAAATCATGTATATAAGAGAACACAATGCAACATATTGGCTAATGTATTTAGATTGTACACGTGATACTGTGCACTTGAGCGGCGAAATGGTTAGAGCTCTCGTCTCTTATAATGGTGGTGAATAGTTCCATCCCGACCGAAGGCTCCACAGTCAACACTGCGGTATAAAACATGAGTAACTGTCCCTCCCATGGAACTGCGGGAGGAAGGGCAACAAATATATAATCCTCTAGTGCGCCGATATCGTTGTTCTTGCTCTGTCTCCTCTGAATTGCGAGCATGATGTTCTTTCCAGCCAGTGCCGTGAAGATGGTGGAGGGGGGGGCACAGCATCGTGTCGAGCTGAGAATGGGTTGTTAAGGCAGCTCCCTGATACTGAAACCTTGACTGAGCTACTAACTCACATCGTCTGTAACTCGAAATGTAATTTGACGGCGGTTCTGTATGCGGCGAATGTCAGTAACAGTCAGTTCAGATTTGATGGGGTTTTGGGATCAGAGTCCTCGAGCGCTTGTATCGGGATTACCTGCTCTTATCAGACCTCGAAAAGGGAAAAGCTCTGAGGTAGGAGTATAATCTCGTACTGCATGAGAAACAGTGCGACGGACCCGTCCTCTCACAATTACACAAGTAAACCCGTATGTTTCAAAGTTGTTATATAATCCTGTATAGACATGCTATGACATAATCATGCGCTGTATGCATGGAAGCAGGGCCAGAGAACTAAAGATAGCCAAATATCTTATCCGATTTCCTTGCTGATTCATCGAAGTTCTGTTGTCTTCATTTAGCCTTCGTAGTAGGTCAGGGATCGATGTGTTCCTTAGGGTGGTGTAACCTGTCAAGACGGCTGCATCTTGAGTGCGCTTACAAAACTGAAACAGGCCATCGTAACAGGTCAGGGATCGATGTGTTCCTTACGGTGGTGGAGCCTGTCAAAACGGCTGCATCTTGAGTGTGCTTCCAAAACTGAAGCAGGCCTTCGTAGCAGTCCCCACTTCTATCGGACCCGATGCCTTGTTTTAACGACCTGCACAGGGGATTCGATTACAATGAACTTATGCATTTACAATAAAATCAAAAACCAAACAGTGACATAGCCGAATTTGCTGATTTACAGAATCGATTCACTATCTAACAGATTACTTTCTGTTTACCCTAGAATCTAACATACCAGGTTAGTTCCACTGACTAATCTTAAACGCAAGTGACAGACACCAACCGCCTCCATCTTTCTGTCATCCAGTACCATTAAATTCGCCTCTCTGACCCACTTTTTATCACATCCCTACAAGACAATGATTCGGCATAATCTCACTCTCGCCAGCTGTAAGAAAAGTAGTAACGCCTGGCTAAACTACTTCAAAGAAAGGCAGATCCACATGGGTAATCTCACAGCCCATAACACCACTTGGTTTCGCAGTCTTGTTACTAACTATAACACTCCAGTCTCTACGATGGGATACTGAAAAGTTATCGGTCCAATCTACGTCCTGGTCTGAACGTAATTTGTTACTGTAGTTCGAAAAAGTGTTATTTTATAATGTGAAGTGCTAATCTGCAGGACCACAGCGCTAATTTGTTACTTTCTTTTTAGACCAGTGACAGAACCAAAGTATGGAGTTTTCAAATCCTGTTCACTCATTCATTCAGTCATTTGCATGTCCTTTGCTGAACTTTGCCTCCCTAACAGCACTGCTGTAGGCCTCTCGGTTGTGAGCAAGATGGCCTGCTGCTAATGCATCCATTCGTAGATCATCAACGATGTCTTGCAGCCATCTTCGCTTTGGTCTTCCTCTTTTTCTTTTTCCCATTATGTACCCTAATAAGACGGTTTTCTCTAGATTATCATGACATTTAATGTGTCCAAAATATTTCAGTTTTCTCTCTTTAATCCTCTTTACTAGCCAGTCTTTTTAAATATTGTTTTTGTAGTATGGATATATTTGTTCTTTTTTTTTTTTTGTGTCCATGATATTTGAAGTACTCTTCTTTATCATTTACATTCAAAGGCATTTATGTGTTTCTCAGCTGTTTTGTTAAGTGTCCAGGTCTCACAGGCATATGTTGCGATAGGAAAAATGCATGGCTTTAAAAATCTTATTTTTATAGTTATGTCTGTTCCTCTCCACAGATTCTTTAGTTGTTTTACTTTCTGAAGAGCGATAGAGGTCCTATTTTTAATTTCCCTCACTGTATCTCCATTATTAGTTAGAAGTGATCCAAGATGTTCAAAACTCTACACTTCTTCCAGTTTTTCCTCATTGATACATTGTCAGTTGTCATCAATTTAGTTTTCTTCGCATTAAGATAGATGTTTTCCTGCTACTGCAAAACAAAACTACAAAGGAATCTATCAGTGCATACTGCAAAAATTTAGTGACAAGTGCACATCACAGTCAACTGTGAAAGGTTTGTTAACGTTCAGTGTGAACGTTTCAAGACCGAAGTTGCAGCAAGATCTGAAAGACCTTCAGCGGTGTCAACTTCAGAAACTGTTGATCATGTTCTTGGCCTCACTTTGATGGATCGACGAATTTCGGCTAAAACAATTTCTGAGACATTAAAGATGTCCAGGAAAAGCTTTGGAGGGTATAATTGATGAACGTTTGAATACGTAGAAACTGTTGGTCAAGTTGAAATGTTTGAATGTCGTCGAGTGGACACCTTCAAGTTAATTTTGAGCTATCCAGTGATAAAATTTCGGAACGACTCGTCACTGTTGATGGTTTCATCACCGCTATAATAATACCACTATAATCCTCAGACCAAACATCAGTCCTTGCAGTGGTAGCACTTGGGTCTTCCGGTGCCGAAGAAAATCAAAGAGCCATGGCCACTGTTTATTGAGATAAGCAGGGTATTCTGATGACTGACTCTTCTGAAGGGCCAAAGAATTAATGCAGAACACTGATTTGCTGCTCAGATTAAAGAAGGAACTTAAAATGGAAAAAAGGAGGGGGGGGGGGAAGCTGCGGAAAGGTGCTCTCTTTCCGTATTAAAATGAGCCCAATTACAAGACGTTGGATGTTTTGAAGAATCTGGGATTTGAGTGCACAGATCATCCACCTTACTCATCAGATCTGTGCTAACATCCATATCCTGTTATCCAACTTTAAAATTTGTGCGACACGGAGGAATTTTTTTAATGATTTGAAGGTCTCATAATAGCAACAGAGCAGTATTTACGTGAGCAGATATCAGATTTTAAAAAAATGTTGAACAGACTTGAGAAAAGATGTGTCAGGTGTGTCGAACTTCATGGTGAATATGTGGAACATCATGCACTTTTCATGAGTTTGAGTCATTAGTTTCTTGGTCGGGGCCAATAATTTGTTGGCACCCACGTCGTAATACATTTATCACATGGGTTATATTCATTTTCAGCATTTTAAAATTATGGCACGCTCATAGAGGCACATCGCAAGCAAAGCAACGAATGGGCGACAATGAATCGTGGAGACAGTGTAACTCTTTAGCTAGACGTTTCTCTCCTCAGTATACAGAACTAAGAGTAAACTGCGGAGATGCCAGGAGCGAACGTTACACTATGGGAGCAAAGAAGAATTGTAAATCTGCTGCGAAAAAAAAGGCAATCAGTTGCTACACAGGGAGGGGTAAACGAGTAATAAACAGAAGATTCTAGTATTTACGCCTAGTTCAAAGATAAAATAATGCAAATGTAATCTTACAGGAAAACATTTTTCTTGTCCTGATCTCTTTCAGTTTTCTCCCGCTCTCTATTTCTCTCCTTTTCTTTCTCCCTCTCCCCCTCTCTCTCTCTCTCCCTCTCTCTCCCTCTCAATCAATCAATCAATCCCTCTCTTTCTCTCCCTCTCTCCCGCTCTCTCTCTCCCTCTCTCTCTCCCCTCTCTCCCTCTCTTTCTCTCCCTCTCTCTCCCGCTCTCTCTCTCTCCCTCTCTCTCTCCCTCTCTCTTTCTCTCTACCTCTCTCTCCCGCTCTCTCTCTCCCTCTCTCTCCCTCTCTCTCCCTCTCTCTCTCCCTCTCTCTCTCTCTCTGTCTCTCTCTCCCTCTCTCCCCTGCCACCCCCCCCCCCCAACTTGCTCTTCCCCACCCTTTTTTTAACTTATTACCTAAATCCCCTATCAATAAAAAAAAATCCTCTTGTACGAATCTCTTTATTGGTTTCATGTAGCCTTGTGTCTCCACACAAGTAGCTTTCTGTCTCCACACAAGTAGCCTTGTGTCTCCACACAAGTAGCCTTGTGTCTCCACACAAGTAGCCTTGTGTCTTCACACAAGTAGCCTTGTGTCTTCATACAAGTAGCCTTGTGTCTTCATACAAGTAGCCTTGTGTCTTCATACAAGTAGCCTTGTGTCTTCTGAGCGTTCAAACTGGACCGGTTCGAGGGTTCAGGTGTTTCTGTCATTTTCGCTGTTTCACGTGAAGTAATAGCTCACCTGAGCTCGTGGTATGTCTGCTCAGTGAGACGTGTGGAAGAGTGCTTAGGGCTAGTCATTATTCGTGAGGCATTTACGGCCGACAGCACGTCTGTCCTGGGTGAGCTTTCGTCCGGTAGTCCTACATTGTGGTAAGTCCAGTATCATGAATTTTCGCAATGATCTCAGGGTGCTGTTCGAGCCGCCTCTTTTGTGGAAAAAGTTGAGTATATTTGTTAGTTTTCGTTGAATGTCACGTCCAGTGTGTAGTTCTAGAAACTGTGACGTTGATCCATGTTTAAATGCATGCTCTATTTTTAGTTAAGACCTTGGTTTGAGTTTTCTTGCATTTTTCCTTGCTTAAGTTTGATTTTATGATTGATGTATTTGCATCACCATTTATGTGTTAGTGTGCAGTAGCGCTGATTGTGTGTAAAATATAATCAGGGTTATTTGATACTGAAACCTTGATTGAAAATGTTTGGCTACATATGTCATTTATCATGCTGATGTTAGTATGCATAATTATGTGAATTGTTTGGCGTGATAAGTGTAAAGCAGGCGCAGGATAAGTTTCTGCGGTGATTGAATATGATGAAATTGAATGAATCGAGTTACGCTTAAAGTGAGAGAAGGAAGGCGAAACTCCTTGCACGTGTGTCAACACACCAGCGTGCCAAAGGGAAGGTTTGCAGATCTAAGACAATAGTATCCAGTTGTAAAAGAGCAGGGAAAGGACAGGTAGGAGAATAAGACTTTAAGGGGGAACAACACTAGTAGCACACAGATTGTAAAAGTAATATTTGGCACAGGTGTTAAATACGTGATTATGCTTTGTTTACGATTATTGTCATTTATGTCTCGTGATCTTGTGAAGTGAGTATATGTTCTACGTAATGTATGGAGTATTGTCTGGTGTAGTTAATATTTATGATTTGCCCTGATAAAACTATATTTTTGAGTGATATTCGGACTGTGTGAAGATGTCTGCAAGAGTATTAGCAGTCGAATATATACAAGCTCTGGAGGGACAATAGGGTAGCAGACCCTAAGGTTGACTAATGAGGCAGGAACTTGGGTTGAAAAGTGATAGGAGCAGCTGTGATGGATGGCGGGCCAGGCACAGTGGTTTACATGGGGCACCCTTCCTAGCAGCCAGGCAGCGAAGTAGCCAGCTCCCATAAAGAAGACTGATAAATTTAGGGGTAAAGTAAGGGTTGAGCGAATGGGATCTTCTCCCACAGATTAAGAGCATGGTGTGCTAAAGTATCTGTCTGACCCCATAGTCTTCTGTAAACATACATAAAGCAGTCAATAAGATAAGAACGCATAAATAAGAGATAAGATTTTACACTTGCTTTCAAAAATATTTGCTTCTGTTTTTGTATTTCCTTGTAACTGAGAACTTGGGGCTAGTGGCAGCTGTGAAGTTCTTGCAGTACAATAACAATATCTAACAGGGGAGAAGATCTGTCTTCAGTCCTTCTTTTCTTTCCTTGCTGGGAATATGGCGAAGGGGGAAATGTTGGGTATAACAGAACATATCGTTAAAAATAACTCTGAAAAGAGTTATTTTCCTATTTAAAAAACAAAATAGAGATTCAAATTGTGCAGTTAAGGTAACTAAGCATGTATAGTTATGGTTTGTAAGATTACATATAAAGACAAGTCTGTATATAGTTTGTAAAATTACAAATAAATGTAAGTTTGTATACGGTTTGTAAAAGTATATATAAAGGCGGGTCTGTATATGGCTTGCAAAGCAATACGCTCCTCCGCTATCTTCTTACCATGTCAAACAAAGCGGGTTCCCATCATGTAAGTCCAGGCTAAAACATGATTAAAACAGGCCACCAGGTGGATCGGTGTCAGCTGTGTATAATCTTATCTCAGCCTCCTCTCAATAAAGTGGGATTGTTTTTAATTCAGCTGCCTCAGATCTCTTGAAATTTTCATTCATTCATTCATTCATTCATTTGCATGTCCCTTGCGGAACTTTGCCTCCCAAACAGCACTCCTGTAGGCCTCTCGGTTGTGAGCAAGATGGCCTGCTGCTGTTGCATCCATTTCCAGATCGTCAACGATGTCTTGCAGCCATCTTCGTCTTGGTCTTCCTCTTTTTCTTTTTCCCATTATGTATCCTTCCAATACGGTCTTCTCTAAATTATCATGACGTTTAATGTGTCCAAAATATTTAAGTTTTCTCTCTTTAATCCTCTTCACTAGCCAGCCTTCTTCAATATTAAGCTCTTGCAGTATAGATATATTTGTTCTTTTTTGTGTCCACGATATTTGGAGAACTCTTCTGTAGCATTTACATTCAAAAGCAATTATGTGTTTCTCAGCTGTTTTGTTAAGTGTCCAGGTCTCACAGGCATATGTTGCGATTGATGCCGAGTATTTTCCTTCGGCATTTGTCTTCAAAAGAGTCTAATTTCTTGTCTATTTCTTTAGTTGTTTTCCAGCTTTCACATGCATAAATGACGGTAGATATTACATTTGAATTCAATAGTCTTAACTTGGTTTTTGTGCTTATAACTTTTGAATTCCATATGTTCTCAAGATTCTTGAAGATCAATGCTGCTTTTGACAATTCTAATTCTAACTTCCTTTGTGGTGTCACCATCCTGGTCTATGTAGCTGCCAAGGTATGTAAATTGATTGACTTCTTCAATATCTGTCCCTTCTACGTGTATTTTTCCATTTTGATTAATGGGAATTTTCATTATTTTTGTTTTGTCCTTGTTAATTTCAAGTCATATTTTGCTAGCCAATGAAGACAGACTATCTGTTTTTTCTTGCATGGAATTCACATTGTTACTGATAAGAGTTATGTCATCAGCAAAATCAAGATCTTCTAGTAGGGTCCCATGTACCCAGTCAATACTGTGTTACCTGTGCAGCATTTTGCCATTATGAAGTCTGTTGTAATCCCAAAAAGTAAAGGAGACAGTATACATCCTTCTTTCACACCTGTTTCAATCTGGAACCATTCACTCATCTCTTCTTCTGTTTTGACTGCACAAACATATCCATTGTAGAAGTCCTTAATGATGTTGACAGTTTTAGATGGTATTCCATATAGACTTAAAATTCTCCATAATGAATCTCTGTGTATGCTATAAAATGCTTTTATAAAGTCTATGAAGTTCAGGATTAATGGTTTCTGTTTTTCACAATGTTCTTCAAGTATTATTCTTAGAGTAAAGGTCTGGTCGAGACATATTCTCCCTTTTCTGAATCCTGCTTGTTCTTCTCTCTTTGCTGTATCCACTATATCTTTCAATCTATTCAAAATGACCTTGCAAAATACTTTTGACACAACTGATATTAAGGTTATATATCGCATAGTCGCATGGTAAACATAGAAGTATGATTGAGAGTGCACCAGATACGTCTTTTAACAAGTTTTATCAAGTTTGATCAAGTTTGCAGCACAATTTCGAAAACTTCACCCCATCATATTTATGAAGGACGAACCGATGTGACTCTGTCAAAAATCCACATCTTGAGTGTGTGCTCCAATCAGCTTACGTAGCCTGATGTCTGATGCTGACAGAAGCACTGGGAAAAAAAAGTTTGTTTTCAAAGCCTGGAGTTACGGATTTTCAGTAGCCGCATCGCGCTAACTGTGACGTTTGATGTGCAAGTACAAAGAAAAATTACCCGTGTCACGCCCTTAAACAACATCACTGAGAGACTAAGAGTACTGTTTTATCACCATCGTGTCATGTTCTATTTCTGTCCCCTCCTTGTCCTTAGCCAGAGTTCCACGGTCTTAATTAGAGCGTATCAAATGGCTGAAAGGAAGCAAATTTTTGTGTCAACCTAAAAATTGTGAGCTCAGTATAATTATTTGTTCGTAAATTTCAAGAAACACATAAATGCCTTTGAATGTAAATGCTACAGAAGAGTTCTCCAAATATCGTGGACACAAAAAAGAACAAATATATCTATACTACAAGAGCTTAATATTGAAGAAGGCTGGCTAGTAAAGAGGATTAAAGAGAGAAAACTTAAATATTTTAGATACATTAAACGTTATGATAATTTAGAGAAGACCGTATTGGAAGGATACATAACGGGAAAAAGAAAGAGAGGAAGATCAAAACGAAGATGGCTGCAAGACATCTTTGACGATCTGCAAATGAATGCATCAGGAACAGGCCATCTTGCTCACAACCGAGAGGCCTACAGGAGTGCTGTTTGGAAGGCAAAGTTCCGCAAGGGACATGCAAATGAATGAATGAATGAATATATAAAAGTACCAAACGAAATCGCCAGTTCCCTTTCTGAGGGTAGGTAACATACTGATATGTTGTAAAAGCTCTTATGTGTAATTATATCCCTTCCTTTATGTTGCATTTATATGTGTATCATCCACTGTCTTTAGAACATTCGTTGTTTTCAGTGTAGATTATGTCAGTAGATTGCAAGGGGCGTTCCTCTCAGTCTAGATACAAGCCTTCCAGCTGTATTCGGATGTCACGTGATAAATATCCGTCAAACTCACCTGGGAATCACCGCTAGTTGTTGATCAAATCAAGTTTTTAGAAGCAAATGTGAACTCAGTAAAAGACATTTAGTAACAATAAGGAGAGTTAGTTGATCAGAATAATGTCCTGACTCCATTCAGAGTTCAAAGTCACAGGATGCTGTGGACATACGACGGGACGTGTGATCATTGTTGTATTCCTTATTGTGAGTTTGCTGAGAATCCTTGACTTAAAGCACGGGAAATGAGTGGGTAGGATGATCGATAAGCATTTTATACACGAGAGAAAGAAAAATAGTGAAGAATGATTGAGATCAGAACCTAGGACTTAGTATGATCAGCAACCTTCTAGCCACAAGGATACAAATCATTGACCTAGTGCTCCTGATACTAATCCAATCCATCAGCTACAGAGACACCAACAAACTATCCTGTTAGGATTAAAAACAAGCCACTGTGACTGCTGAGCCACCTCCACCGACTCAAGATCTTTTATGTGCCCCTGTTG
Organism: Achatina immaculata; assembly: GCA_009760885.1. Lineage (NCBI taxonomy): Eukaryota > Metazoa > Mollusca > Gastropoda > Stylommatophora > Achatinidae > Lissachatina > Lissachatina immaculata. The sequence continues at coordinate 50,719,767 of CM019713.1, forward strand.
GGGCACACAACAAACACCAGAACATGTGCCCCTGTGGGGACGTAGAAGAAACACCAGAACATGTGCCCCTGTGGGGACGTAGAACAAACACCAGAACATATGCCCCTGTGGGGACGTAGAAGAAACACCAGAACATGTGCCCCTGTGGGGACGTAGAAGAAACACCAGAACATGTGCCCCTGTGGGGACGTAGAACAAACACCAGAACATGTGCCCCAAGAGTGTCCAACGTTCACTGACCTACTAAGCCAGACCTGCCCATTTGAAGACGGGCCTGAGACAGAAGGTGTGGGACTGCCGCTAGAACCTGGAGAGAACTGTGTGTTTCATCCTGGCCACTCGGTTTCTGACACTTGAATACAGAAGAAGAAGAACTGACCTGGTGCTTTGTGGATATGTGGTTTGACGTTTTTTTTAAAATCATGAAACTGAGAGCAAAGTCAAAAGCAGACTAATGCAAACTGTAACATGGTAGAGCAAAAGAAGTACTCATTTACCTAACACAGTCATTTCAGGATGAAAGAGATGGAAGTCAAATACGCTGGTACCGAATGCCGCGTAGTGACATAAGAAGAGTAAAAGATCACAGAACTGGAGGTATCAGATGCTGTACACTTGGGATATAAGGATTTGTCTGAAGTGCAATAATGACGATGGTGATGTTGGCAACAGACTTTTGACTAAGTTTTTGATGTTAGATTCCAACAAGCATAGCAGCTATGGAAAGTAATGTATGAAAGCTTAAAAAAGCAATTTTTTTGTTTAAAAAAATTGGCTATTACTTTTTCCCATCCACGAATTATGTAATTTTAAAACATATTTGACACATATTCTGCATTATTTATTGTACGGAAGTATACTCTCAAAATCCCCATTGTTTTCACCTTCCATAAAAAGTGTCAGAAGACAGACAACCGAGAGAACTGATTTTGTACACAAAACAATAATGCTTCCATATGTGGCTTATGTTTTCAGTTTGGGAAAGGGTGGGGGGATTTATTTTCTTGCGCCACATGCGTGAATAATATGTAATCCTTGAGAAAGGCTCACGCCGAAATATTGGATGTTGTATGTTTTTCATGTACTCATTCTCATCTTACACTCGTATTTTCTGCTATTTGTTTTTTTCCCCCTAACTCCCTCTGCCGTCGTATAAAACTGTACCATAAACCTCTATTTGCTTTTATTACTAGAACCAGTTTCACTACAGTCGCTATCCTCTTTTATCTGAATAATATTCCATGGTCTTCTATAACCTCATCAGCTGGTCATCTTCTTCTGCATAAGGAGACTTTATTCCCCGTAGCATTTGCACGCTATCAGGAATATGAAGTGTTAGTACTTTCACATTTCTAGGCCTCTACAGCATCTGAGGTAGGGATGTCATTACCTGTCCTCGCTGCCTTTGTTCTTCCTAAGGCAATCCCAGGTAGGTTGACCCCGGTGCAAATTGGTCCAAAAAAAAAAACAAACAAACAAACAAACAAAATTCCCAGCGGGAAATCGAACCAGTGACCTTTTGATCGGCAGGTGAGGGCACTAATTTCTACATCACCTCGACGCCGGCGTGAGGAAAGAAGATCAATGAAAATAAATATCCTGGATGCACCTCACAGCAAGGACCTTTGCAAGCAGGATGACAGAAAAACTGGACAGTGCGAGATGAGGCTAGAAACAAACTTATAAAGAAACTAGAAAAGGCAGCTGAATTAGAGCAAGCAGCTGAACTAGAACAGGCAACTGAACTGGAACAGGTAGCGGTCAGGTACAACAGGCAGCAGAACTAGAACAGGTAGCTGAACTGGAACAGGCAGCAGAACTAAAGCAGGCAGGACAGGCAGCTGAACTATAACAGGCAGAGCTGAATTGGAACAAACAGCTGAAGGACAACAGGCAATACAGGCAGCTGAACAAGATCAGGCACAGCAGGCAGCTGAACTATGACAGGCAGCTGAACTATGACAGGCAGCTGAACTATAACAGGCAGCTGAACAAGATTAGGAACAGCAGGCAGCTGAACTATGACAGGCAGCTGAGCTAGAACAAGCAGCTGAACTATGACAGGCAGCTGAGCTATGACAGGCAGCTGAACTATGACAGGCAGCTGAACTATGACAGGCAGCTGCGCTATGACAGGCAGCTGAACTATGACAGGCAGCCGAACTATGACAGGTAGCTGAACTATGACAGGCAGCTGAACTATGACAAGCAGCTGAACTATGACGGGCAGCTGAGCTAGAACAAGCAGCTGAACTATGACAGGTAGCTGAACTAGAACAAGCAGCTGAACTATGACAGGCAGCTGAACTAGAACAAGCAGCTGAACTAGAACAAGCAGCTGAACTATGACAGGCAGCTGAACTAGAACAAGCGGCTGAACTATGACAGGCAGCTGAGCTAGAACAAGCAGCTGAACTATGACAGGCAGCTGAACTAGAACAAGCAGCTGAACTATGACAGGCAGCTGAGCTAGAAGAAGCAGCTGAACTATGACAGGTAGCTGAACTAGAACAAGCAGCTGAACTAGAACAAGCAGCTGAACTATGACAGGCAGCTGAACTAGAACAAGCGGCTGAACTATGACAGGTAGCTGAACTAGAATAAGCAGCTGAACTAGAACAAGCAGCTGAACTATGACAGGCAGCTGAACTAGAACAAGCGGCTGAGCTATGACAGGCAGCTGAGCTAGAACAAGCAGCTGAACTATGACAGGCAGCTGAACTATGACAGGCAGCTGAACTATGACAGGCAGCTGAGTTAGAACAAGCAGCTGAACTATGACAGGCAGCTGAACTATGACAGGCAGCTGAACTATGACAGGCAGCTGAACTATGACAGGCAGCTGAACTATGACAGGCAGCTGAACTATGACAGGCAGCTGAGTTAGAACAAGCGGCTGAAAAGAAATCTTTCTCACTGGCGTTCAAGAACATGCTTCACGGAAGCTCCAAATAGAGTCAGTCATCTCCCTTGCGGAACCCTGCCTCCCTAACAGCTCTCCTGTATGCCTCTCAGTTGTAAGCAAGATGCCCTGCTGCTGATGCGTCCATTCGCAGATCATCACCGATGTCTTGCAGCCATCCTCGCCTTGGTCTACCTCTCTTTCTTTTTCCCGTTATGTACCCTTCCAAGGCTGTCTTTTCTAAATTATTACAACGTTTAATATGTTGAAAATATTAGTTTTCTCTCTTTAATCTTCCTTACTAGCCAACTTTCTTCAGTATTAAGTTCTTGTAGTATGGACATATTTGTTTCTTTTTTTTGTGTGTGTGTCCAAAATATTTGAAGGACTCTTCTTTAGCATTTACATTCAAAGGCATTTATGTGTTTCTCAGCTGTTTTGTTAAGTGTCCAGGTCTCACAGGCATATGTTGCCATGGGAAAGACGCACGCCCTTTAAAATCTTATTTTTGTAGTTCTGTCTGTTCCTCTCCACGGCATCTTTAGTTGTTTTACGTTATGAAGGGCGATAGTTGCCAAATATAGTAAGTAAACTAAAAGACTTAGACTACTAATCCCAAAATCCAACAACTCAACACAAACAAAAATTGTAACAAGCGTTGTCGCCTTGCTCTTACTAGGAAAATGATGTGTGCAGTGGCATCACTAGGGCTGGTGTCATCCAACAGGCTAACTTAATGGTGTCATCTTCCGCCTCCCCATAACTCCTTCTATGGAACAATTCCCTTGTCATACCATACGGAATCCTCATCAATGTGTTTTTCTATATTAATATTATTCGTAAATTTTAATTATCAATATTTTTAAACACTCCAAAACGTGTAAAATGCAAGTCTGTGTAGCAGAATATGCTATAGGGTAGATTACTTAAATTTTTGTGATTTAAAGCCCTTTTGTGTTTGTTACAGTAAGTTCTTTTTCATTGTACTCGCCCCTGACCTCATGCTTAACTCGAGAGTACAAATGATCTTGCACGTGAAAATTACGGGTGTTTTGTGTAGGGGAGTGAGCATAAAAACCCGTGGCCAAAACTTTTCCAGAGGACTTTTCGAGTGGGAGTACAAGAATATGTTAACTTTTATAGAATTAGTTGTTGTAAAAATTATGGCGTAGCTGTATTGTGTCGCGTACTGGGTCATGCAGCTGTACAAGTTATTTTGATTACTAAAACGTTAGCAATAGCTTTCAGCTAGTTTAGCCGCCAGGAATCTTATTTATCATGTATTGCTGTTTTGTTTAAGATATCACTTGCCATACTTCCCCACATGTTGAATGTTTTCATCATCATCCTGTGTCGTGTAACAAACATGTGTGTATTATGACGACGTTGATTTCTTCGATGATCTTCATGTGCCACGTTAATGTTCGTGTTCATGGGTTGCCTGAAAAGAGTGTATGATTTCAGGAATTGTATTAGCCGTGTAAATAGTATATTTTGCAGATCAATAATCTTGGTTGATAATCACCCATACCTGCTAAAATGGTCTGCTAAAATGCATCAGTTTCTCTAGTTGGTTACATTTATTTAGTTATCTAGTTAGCAATCAATAACTGTTATTCACATGAGTTTAATATCAATTTTATTATAAAATACTATGTGATAATATATATCTCTAATTTTTTTTAAATGTAACAATTCTTAGATTATATGAATAATAACAACAAAATTGTTGTTATAAAATGTTTTCCTCATAGAGCTACATCATTATTAGTTGCACCATTGTTAATCATTATTATTTATATTATTAGTCATTATTAGTTATATTATTAGTTATTATTAGTTATATTATTAGTCATTATTAATTACAACACTGTTAGTCATTATTAGTTATAGTATTACTTATTATTACCTATATTATTAGCTATAGTATTAGTTATTTTATTAGTCATTATTAGTTATGTTATTAGTTACAACATTATTAGTTATATTATTATTATTTACAACAGTATTAGCCATTATTAGTTATAATATTATTAGTAACTGAGCGGAAACGTCTTTTTATTCTTCTCTTTCTTTTTGTTTAATTACTACTTCACTCTCAAAAGGTACTGATGTAGGTTCACAAGTACTAGCTTCCACAAGACTTACAGCGCTAGGATAATGTTGTCCCCTGAGTTACTCGTCAAGGTTCAGTGACCCCGTAACATCATTATCCCACTGATGGCTTATAGCAGTTTTCTCCATGCCGCACGCTTATCACAAGACCCCCGCTCAATTGTCTCAACCGACCTACCTTTCAAACAAGGGTACTCACTCTATTAATTATTTCCTAAATACCAATCCTGCTTATAACCCCTAGCCAAGAGAAATACTGCTATATGGCTAAAACACCAGAAAATTTGACATAACCAGAATAAAAACACCAGCAAAAGGGGGTGGGGGAGGGAACAGGAGAAAACAACAGCGCCGCGTGCAGCCAAAGACCGACCAAAGTTATATTGACAGTCATATTGATCTCACCCCTCCCCCCTATCTCTGATGGTGTCAAAAGTTGCACCCTGCCTCACACCTCCACCCGAGCATAGAACACTTTCAAACTTAAATCTAACAACAACAACAACAACAACAACAACAACTGCTCACATTCTCCGCCAAAAAAAAAAGACCAAAATCTTACAGATGCAGTTATTTTATTTGCATTAATTGTTTTCAAAGCCATCTACAGGAAAAATAACAAGAAATATTTAAAACATGTGGGAGAAGAAACAAATGCGACCGTCTTTTCTTGAATTCCCACAAGATCAATCTTACCATATAAAGTCCATCCGAACTAATAAATTTTACCTGAAAGAATACCTTTATAATTCAAGGGAAAGAACCCTGCCCCCCCCCAAAAAAAAAAAAATTGTTATCGCCCTGTCGTATCTATTTTTGGAATAGTGCCATCTGTGAGAATCGGTCACAGATAATTCAATAATTCAACCATCAGTTTCAGTCTTGCCATATGCTGATCAAGGCATTTTAGAAACCAGTGGAACATTGCTGAGGTAGTCTCTGAAATGTTTCAAACTAATTTGTAAGAAATGTCACAAACACATTTTTGTCCTCTAGGGAATTCGCTTGCTGACCGTGAGTCTTTTCTTGTTGAAAGCTGTCAGTGATGGCAGCTTTCACGGGAATGAACCTTCCTCCCACGGGAGTCCAAGTTTTAGTTTAGATCTTTGTGTCTGAAAAATATAAAGCAAACATATACGCTTTAGCAACATATGCCTGTGAGATCTGGACATTTAACAAAACAGCTGAGAAACACATAAATGCCTTTGAATGTAAATGCTACAGAAGAGTTCTTCAAATATCATGGACACAAAAAAAGAACAAATATATCCATACTACAAGAACTTAATATTGAAGAAGACTGGCTAGTAAAGATGATTAAAGAGAGAAAAATCAAATATTTTGGAAACATTAAACGTCATGAAAATTTAGAGAAGACTGTCTTGGGTACATAATGGGGAAAAAAAGAGAAGACCAAGGCGAGGATGGCTGCAAGACATCGTTGATAATCTGCATATGGATACATCAGCAGCAGGCCATCTTGCTTACAACCGAGAGGGCCTACATGTGAGCTGTTAGGGAGCAAAGTTCCTCAAGGGACAAGAAAATGACTGACTGATACGCTTTATGTCAGTACTAGAGGCAGTCCATGCAGGATTCTGAACGTTTTACTTTAAGCTCTGCAAGACCGTACCTCATTTTTACTAAGAGTAAACATGTATCTACATCCAGTACATATGTCAAAGATCTACAGCGATCTGAAGATCTAAGTAAAAATCAGTATAGTTCATTTAAGGTGGAAATTACTGCTGGGAGGGTATTAACTAATCTACTAATCGTCCTAAGGATTATATCTGTATCTCAATCATCACTCGATCGAACTTCAGCGCCCTCTGTGCTACTTCATTCAGAGTAAGAACGATATTGTCAGACCAGAATTACTAATATGACAGGAAGTCAAAGTATTAAAGATGACATTATGTAAGGAGGTGGTAAAAGACAAAGAAATGTCCCAGTTTTCGTGAACTTATGACTATAAATCACGTCTTTTTTCCAGTCACTTTGTGGCCTCTTGTTCTCCGGAGAATTAAACAGATAAAGCTCGGTGAACAACATCGAGAGACAGACGGGAATCAGTTTTACCAGGTGTACTATGAGAGGAAAAGGACAACGCAAGTTGAAGATTCGTCATAGTAAACTTTCTTGCCGAGATGGCATGAAACGATGGTTAAAATAGTATTGATGCCGGGCGTTCCGGAATAGCATAATGGTGGACTCAACATCTGCATTATGAAAGTTGGTTACATCTCATCTTCGTCACATTTCTCATTTTCGTTATATCTCCGCTTTGTTACACTAGCGTTACACTGATGTGCTCTGTGTAACTTCAGTAACCCAGGATAAATAAACCACTAGATTCATACACAAACTTGAGCCATAATCAACGTTTCAACTTCTATCAACTTCACAGTTGCGACATAACATAGATCAATTGTCACATAATCGCAGCAGTTACAAGAAAGCAGGTTTATTAGTGAAACGCCATTTGTTGGTGCATGTTGCCAAAGGAAGTGGCATGAAAAGGCTGATGAAAATCACAACAACATGAAATAAATGTCCGGGCGATTGACGTCGCCATGGGACGATCTTTCTCGCGGCAAAACAAAATGTTAAAGGGCATTTACAACTTCTTACAACAGAAAATACAACATACTTTCTTAATCTAGATTCACAACTTGGTCCAGAGGGACAATCTACCCTCAACTCTACACAAAAACTAGAAAGACTGCTCTAAAAAGGACAAATTAACCAACTCTAATCATTTCTCTAAAAAGAGACAGATTACAACCTAAACTCTACATTTTCGTCAATCCAACTAAAAAGCACTAACTCTGAAAGAGAAACTTGCTTGATCCTACATTTTTGGCCGGTCTCAAGTGTTCTTTTTTTTTTTAAACTCTGCACTTTTCCCGTGCGTCTCTTCCAATTCGTTCACAGTGTGCACCAATACGTGCGAACTTTACATCACTGGTTCGCTTGCTGCGCAAGCCTATAAGTTTTCAAAAATAGCTCTCTACAGGGGAGACTACTCATTTTTCCCTTATCCAAACCATTTACCTATCCTATTCTGTTACATGGTAAGATATAGCTGTCGATCATCTTGAAATGTTCAGAAAGGAAGTATGTTATAGTTTAAACGAATACACTGGAGAGAGCAAAAATTGAAAATTCAACATAAGAAAAGCAGGAAGGAAGAACACTTGGCATGCCATACAAAAAAATTGTGTTGTTTTACTGTGGATCATCATCACAAGGACAGAAATGACAATGATTTAAAGATGCTGCTACGACTTACACTATGTACCATATTTTTCTCTTTCAAAATCTCGTATATTTTTTCTCCCTATATGTTCTCTTTTATAAATTCATTTTTCTATATTCTTAACGTTTTCTCTTCTTCTTGAAATGGCCACAAGCATACACAGCTGAGATGAACTTACCTTAAGCATAAAGAGATTTATCTACAACTCTGTCCAGAAGTTTCAAGAGATTTTGCTGACGACTTGTAAGCCTTCTAGCTCTTTTGCCCATTGTCCCGGGTTCCCATGTTCCTATAAAATAGTCATGGACTGTTAGATCCACTTTATCCTCCTTAACACGAGTAATAGTAACATATTTTCCGTTTAAGAGTGAGTTCCAGAGCAGGTACGTCGCGGAAGCTGTGAAACTTACCGAGCATAATGTGGGTGAACCGTTTCTCTCATGACTGATTCTACAGTTACCTTTTTTTTTGTTTCAAAAACATAATTTTTAGTATAGTATATGAATAATGCAACATTGATACTTGCAATCAATTGATTGCGATATATGTTGCTGCAAATTTAAAAAGCGGCACAAATGAATAAACATTTAACTAGTTTACAGGACCCGTCGAGAGAGAGAGAGAGAGAGAGAGAGAGAGAGAGAAATAGAGATAGAGAGAGAAACAGAGATAGAGAGAGAGTGAACTAGAGAGAGAGAAACAGAGAGAGAAACAGAGAGAGAGAAACAAAGAGAGAGAAACGGAGAGAGAGAAACAGTCAGAGAGAGAGAAACAGAGAGAGAGAAACAGAGAGAGAGAGGGGAACACAGAGAGAGAAACAGAGAGAGAGAGAGAAAAACAGAGAGAGAAACAGAAAGAGAGAGAGAAACAGAAATAGAGAGAAACAGAAAAAGAGAGAGAAACAGAAAGAAAGAAAGAAAGAGAGAGAGAGAGAGAGAGAAACAGAAAGAGAAAGATAAGACACAAAAAGAGCCAAAAATAAACTGCAGCACACACAGCACTGGGAAACTTGGTGGATGATGTGGTGGCAGTGAAATGGGTACACGAATATCTTGCCATGTCAGAGAATCTGAACTGGTCGAAAACATTACAATAAATAATTTCACATAAACAAATGTCTAAATGTACTGTACACACTGTACATAAACATAATCATAAATCTCATCTCAAGAAACAAACGTCGTCAGTTGTGCTTCAGTTCAACAGCTTCTGAAACCCATTTGTAAATAAATTATTAGTAAAGTTAGCTCCCAAGGGCCAGACCACTTAAGACGTTTGTGCCCAAGATTATAAATTTATAACATCTCATGGACCTTTTTTCTGTATCTTGTCTCTGCTCTGTAAGATAGGTTTTGTTTCATCCGTACACGAGGATTCAAAATTCCCAAGCCAGTTCTCATGCCTTCTAGTGACATTCGTAAATCGAAACTGACAGTCTGGCTGCCCCCCGTGAAATTGTCCTCGTGCAGTGTTCTCATCGTGATTGGTAAGACTTCGTTGGGTTTCGGAGATTAGCTGATCTCACTTTACGTTTAGATATTGAAAAATCAGTTTTGTTTTGGTTTAAAAATAAAAGAGGCTTTGGGAGGTGGGAAAATGATGCCCTTTTTGGGGGAAAAAGCAAAAAGGAAGAAAGGTTTTCATTATGTTTTCATGTGGAAAATCAGGGACAAAAAGAGAGCAGAAATTAGAACGAAAAAAAAACAAAACAAAAAACGAAGGCAGTGTCCTGGATAACTTGTCAGATGGAAAGAGCAGAACATTATGCTTGAGTTGACCTCCTGTGATTTTCCCAGTGTTTTATGGTTGCACTAGATTAAGACAAGGCTATGCTTCGTCTACCTCGTACCTCAGCGCTCACGAGTGTTCATTCATTCATTAGCATGTCCCTACGCAGAACTTTGCCCTCTGGAAAGATGCCAAGAAACCCTAACAGTAACTATGGAATGCGTATTCGTGTATAATATTCATATTTGTCGTGCTTATTAAATTGCCATGTTTCATTCAGAACTGCTTATTTAATTCCGGAAGCCATCTCCTCGAAGGGCAGACGAAATAGACTGTGTTTTAGTTATTGACTTGCTCCTAGTTCTGAGAGAACAGCTAAAATTTAGTTCTGTAAACTTCATTCAGTTCGTTCTGAAGCTGATTTCTGACTCGCAAGCTGTAAGATTCGTCTGTTCGCAACGTAACTGAAACTGAAACTGCCTTGAATGAACTCACAAATACAGCGCAGCAGAAAGGAGGGACAACGGCCTTGCTGAATCTGAACGCTTCGGACACAGTATTTCAAAATTTCGTTCACGTTTCAGACTGGAGGTTCGTCATTACATTTTCAGACTCGGAAACCAACATCGATAGAACATGATCGTTTTGTCAGGTACAACCTCACGCGATAGCATTCCCACCAAAAATTATGGGTTGTCATCCAGAGTAATTTGACCAGATACGTCACGGCTGGAGGGGGGAACCTAATAGGAGGGGGATGTTTTGCTTACTTAGAACGTTATGAATGATCCCTAAGGTGGCAGATTCTGCCAAGAAGTGTTCATCTTGGATCTGCTCTGGAACTTCAGGCAATCCATTGCAAGCCACTCCCCATCCGACTCGATGCCATTACTACAATCCTCACGAAGACCGCTTCAGAAAATAGAAGACGACAATTCTGTCATTCAGAAAAGAAAGGGTAAGACTTACCTGAAGTGACCATGCTAGGGATACCTGCATGCGTTCGCTCGAAGACCGGGACAGGCCGTGGAGCAGGTCGCCTAGCCACGGGTGGGAATGCTCTACCTACAGCACTGTGCATGGAACAACTGGCACCCCACCCCCAGCAAGTTGTGAAAAACTTCCTTCTCTCCCTGGGGATCCCGGACGTGATGCTCGTGGCTATGGCAACAGTGACTAATATGCGAGTGATTGCGCCTGCTACTCTTGGGCTTTGCATTCTGGGGGTAGAAAGAAAGCATAGAACAAAATGGTAAAAGAAATATAGAACAAGATTCAATAGAATTTATATATACAACAAAACCTACAGGTATCCAAGCGTGTATGATTATAGACACTACAACTTACAAAAGAGTGTCTATTTCTACAAGACACTAACTTCAAAACTATTCTCGTTGCTGTATCTACATGCACCCAAGGCCGGTGCCACCTGCACGTCAACTAGGTTGCTACCTAGGGGGCAGACTTTAGTAGAGAAAAACAGGTGCGATACTGATCTTCTATGGACAGGATGAGGATGTGGCCTGGGGGAGGGGCAGGTAGACCGAAAAAGCATGGGAAACACTGTTCTACACAGATTAGATAGCTTTGTCCTCAGTTCGCCTACTGTATATGTACCATCTCTCATTGCAAGAGTACTCGTATAACCGTGAGTGCTTTCGGTACATCTCCAGCTTGGCACATTCTCGCTTTGATGGTACATATGTACAGTCTAACGTCCGTCATCTCTCTCGATGTTATCCACAGACCTACACTGTTATTGTCATTCTCTGCTCTTTAGTCAAGTTTCCCCCCACATATTGAATATAAATTTATGTGCCTGAAAACCTGTCTTACTTTGACTGGCTTTTTTTTTGGTAAGATGTTACAGTCGCACTTGTTTTGCTTTTTTGCCATAACATCATCACGGAAGCCTTTCTATAGAATGTTTTCTTCTTTTCTTTTCTTATTTATTGTTTTTGTACATAGTGAAGTTTTCTTGCGCACAAATCACGCTCTACAACTATTCATATTGCCAGGTTATTTACTGCTTAATTCATCTTGAAGGCCAGATTTGATTTGCTGGTTCTGAAGTTTTGCATAATTTCTGACGTATGATCATTTCAACTCTCTGCACACTTCAGATCCAAGCACATTTCAACTCCCTGCGCACTTCAGATCCATGATCATTTCAATTCCCTTCACACTTCAGATCCAATCACATTTCAACTCCCTGCACACTTCAGATCCAAGATCATTTCAACTCCCTTCACACTTCAGATCCAAGATCATTTCATTTCCCTGCACACTTCAGATCCAATCACATTTCAACTCCCTTCACACTTCAGATCCAATCACATTTCAACTCTCTGCACACTTCAGATCTAATCACATTTCAATTCCCTGCACACTTCAGATCCAATCACATTTCAATTCCCTGCACACTTCAGATCCAATCACATTTCAACTCCCTGCACACTTCAGATCCAAGATCATTTCAGTTCCCTGCATACTTCAGATCCAAGCACATTTCAACTCCCAGCACACTTCAGATCCAAGATCATTTCAGTTCCCTGCACACTTCAGATCCAACTACATTTCCTGTACTCAGAGAACGGAAATATAGTCCCTCTGGCTTCCTGTAGAGCTTGAATTGAGAGTTCTACATTTTATGTTTAAATAAATAATTCCGGCAGAGTTCCCCAACAGAAGCGCTTGTCAGGAAATCATTTTTTAATTTTTTCCTTTCTTTTCATATTCTTTTTTTTTTCCATTTGGTGGTTGAATCAACTTAAATCTTATTTAATTTGCTCCCGCAGCTTCATATTCAAGGGGCACTTTCCTCTTCAGGCAATAAACAATCTTTAAAGAGTTGAGAGTTAAATTGTTTCTTTCTACTGGATATTTAAAGGTATCAGAATTGGATGCTGTCCATCGTATAAATGGTAAAGTGAAGTGTTGAGACCAGAGATTCTAATTGATGCTATACTATGTATACGTTCTGCGAAAATAATCAACTGCACACACATAGAGCAAGCATAATAGGGTCTTTCAAATACTAGTGATTCTTTACTTTACTGAGCCAAGTGTTTCAACTGCGAGTTGAATGTTACAGTGCTTGTATTTGTAAATGGTCATCTATGTATGTCAGTAATCACCAGCGGGTTTTCACGCAAATTGTTTTGATGAAAATAAATAAATAAACATGATCTAGCATTAATTTTTTTTAGAATATGATTTACGTATCTTGTGTCGTGTCGTGGTGGCTGAACTTCTGTGGTTTATTAAAGTTTATGAACATTGACGCTGGATTCATTAATCTACTTCAGTGTGCTGTGATGTTACTACCGCTGGTGTGAGGATACCGACCTGCTATCATATGATGACAGATACTCTTAATGTTTCCACAGTTTCAGAGCATCCAGTCCGGGTGTTCTTTATTAGATATTGCTTATTTTGTTCACGCAAAGGCTCTCTTTGTCACTTCCAGACAAGTAAACTTGCCTTTCGAATTTTACTCTCCACGGTCGACAGTCTATTTATAGATGTATAAATCATCAAAGATACGCTTGATGATGTAACTGTTTTTGGTCATTTTGTAGAGTGAAGCTTGTAGATGGATACATTAAGATTAATGCGAGGGAAGATCTAGGTTAAGTAGAGCTGTTTAACTTTCAAACCTGTTTAAGAAAAGCTGTCTCAGTTCTAAAGCTGTTCAAGAAAAGCATCTTTCAAAGTGGCTTATAGAAAATAAATAAGAAGAGAAAAACAAATTATGTACAGCTTAGGTGATTGTCTTCTGATCGTGTCCCTAGTTTTACTTTAAAAAGGATGTTCAATAGCAGGATGAAACTAGACAGACTGAAAATTGTTTCCCGTGGCTACTAAACCTTGATGGAGTAAATCTTTTAAATCTCCTTGGAGTGATTAAAGTCTGGTTGCTGTGCCGCGAAATTGTTTTCGATAGTGGCTTTAGTTGGAGATAAGTAAATGTGGTATTCCTGACACAATCCTGCACTGAAATCAGGAGTTCTTGAAAGCTATTATCACGGGGTGCACGAGAAATCCAACAAAGGCAAAAGAAAATAAATCTACAGCAGATAAAACGTCTGGGACTCACGTTTCTTCGCTGCTAAAAGCGTTGATGTCACAGAAGCGCCTCCCACACTTTCAAATTTCTCTTATATGTATAAGTATACTTAATTATTTTGAATTATTCGTAATTTGACATTTCTTGCAAGATTTCTACCATGTCGCAAGAAAATCGATCCAAGTTACAGAACACAGTTCAAGAATTTTTTTTTAAAATCTTTAATAAAAAAAAATATTGAAAAGTTTTTTACGGAAAGTAATAATGAAATTTATTTTCCTAGTTGCTGTATAATTATTAGTTCTTTAGTCCAATAAACATTCTGATACCAATAAAATAATTCTAGGTTATCTCTCTTTGACAACAACATTATTTAGGACTGGAGAGTACATAATGGGAAAAAGAAAGAGAGGAAGACCAAGGTGAAGATGGCTGCAAGACATCGTTGATGGATGCATCAGCAGCAGGCCATCTTGCTCACAACCGAGAGGCCTACAGGAGTGCTATTAGGGAGGCAAAGTTCCACAAGGGACATGCAAATGAATGAATGAATGGGTCTTATCGAAAAATTTGATATTATATATATAATTTCAATATTATATATAAATATGATATATATATATATATATATATATATATATATATATATATATATATATATATATGATAAATATATAACAGAAATGTTGTTCAGTAAAATCATGTTTTCATTTTCTCAGGAATCATATCTTTTGGTAAATTACTACTAGTCTTTCATTAAAATCCTGCCGCTCGAAAGCTCACGTGGCACTTTTTTTGGGCGGGGGGGGGGGGGGGGAATTAGCTGGAACTCCAGATTTTATTGCTAAATAAACTGATCCCGGGGTATGAGCTGGCTCTCTACGGCTCGTACACACAATCATACAAGCGGACAAACACGCACAGAGTGAGAGCGAGAGAGGAAAGATTGTCTCGTCACACTTCTAAAGAACTTCCGCTACATCAGGCAACTGAAATGAAATTCTTCAAGGAGAGTAGAAGTTTCTTGGTTTAAAACCTAACAGTGTAAGACCCTTAAAGATCAGCAACACTCAGCATGAAGAGCTGTCGCTAGGACCTTCAGGACATGACGGTGGACTGTGGAGCAAAGTTGTACAAAAAGTGTGACTTGTATTTGTGTGAAAAATATTTTTATTTCAACTAATTATTATTATTATTATTGATATGTATCAATGAAAACAAGAAGATTCCGAGTACTTAAATGTTACATCAAGCCAATTTTGTTTTATGGGTGTGAAGCATGGTCTGTGAATAAGAGAGTACAAAGAGAAATAGAGGTCATGGAAATGTGGTTTATAAGAAGGATGTTGAAGGTACCATGGACAGCCAAGAAAACCAATGAAGAAGTCTTAAGAGAGGCCGGAGTTAAAAAGCAAATTGTAGCAAAGATCAGAGGCACACAAGCGAGATTTATAGGACATTTCCTGAGTAGAGGAAATTGGAACGTATTGTGGCAATTGGAAAAATTGAAGGAAGAAGAAACAGAGGAAGATAGAGAGAGAAGTTAATGGATGGGCTGTCAGTGTGGCTAGGAAGAAAGTCATCAGCGGATCTTATAATCAAGTCTAAAGACAGGGAATTGTGGAGAGAAATGATGGCCTACGCCAAGCCACATGGCACTAGAATTGAATTATTATTATTATTATATGCCCTGCTCGCTACCGTTGGTGATCATGCTTCTCCATCTTGCACGGTCCTTGGTGTTTCCGATTAATTCAGATACTTTTCTTTTTCCCTGCCACTTGATCAGTCCCCTGTTATTTCTGTCTTGGTTTTACTCTCTTCCGCTTTTCCCTTGAAGTTTCAAATCATTACTAGGGTTCTTCAACTTATGTCTGCTCATAGCATGTCCATGAAATTTTGATGGTCTTTTTCTTATCGTTTTAACTAGTTTTTGTTGTTCAGAAACTCATTTAAAGGACTTTTTCATTTTTTCTTCTGTCAGTCCGGAGTATTTGCTGTATCTTTCGCCAAAACCATATCTCCGTTGCTTCTAATTTATTTGTCATTTTTCTGTTCATTGTCCAAATTCACCAACCAAATAAGCAATATTGACTCTGTATAACATTGTAATACTATTTTCCTCATATTTATGGACATTTCCGCATATCTCAGTTTATTTTATATTACGGTCTCCTATTTTAATTCCTTTAGCATTTTTAATGCCTCTCATGTTTTCACTGTATAATGAAAATGGATCTGGTGACAACGCGCGTTTCTGTCCTACGCCTAGTTTTACTTCCTGATGCTCACCGATGTCATTGTTCACCCTTATTGCTGCTCTATGTTCCCATTACATATTCTTAGTAAGTCTCACATTTTTACTATCTATATTATTTTTTTCTAGCATTTGTATCACATATTCATGTCTAACTCTGCCGAGAGCTGTAAGCATTACAACACATTCATTCATTTGCATGTCCCTTGCGGAACTTTGCCTTCCAAACAGCACTCCTGTAGGCCTCTCGGTTGTGAGCAAGATGGCCTGCTGCTGTTGCATCCATTTCCAGATCGTCAACGATGTCTTGCAGCCATCTTCGTCTTGGTCTTCCTCTTTTTCTTTTTCCCATTATGTATCCTTCCAATACGGTCTTCTCTAAATTATCATGACGTTTAATGTGTCCAAAATATTTCAGTTTTCTCTCTTTAATCCTCTTCACTAGCCAGCCTTCTTCAATATTAAGCTCTTGTAGTATAGATATATTTGTTCTTTTTTGTGTCCACGATATTTGGAGAACTCTTCTGTAGCATTTACATTCAAAGGCATTTAAGTGTTTCTCAGCTGTTTTGTTAAGTGTCCAGGTCTCACAGGCATATGTTGCTATGGGAAAGATGCATTCCCTTAAAAATCTTATTTTTGTGGTTCTGTCTGCTCCTCTCCACAGACTCTTTATTTGTTTTACTTTCTGAAGAGCGATAGATGTCCTCCTTTTAATTTACAACACAAGCCTTCAGAAATCCTTCTGTTATAGTTCCTAGTACTTGATTTACTTGTTCTTTTTCCTTCAACAAAATCACATTGTTCTTCTGTGATTTCACTTTTTATCTTATTTCACACTCTTGTGCTAAAGATTTTTAATAGTATTTTTGTGTTGTGGCTCACTGGCTGTGTGATGACCAAATTATGTTGCTCCAGTTTTCTTGGAATTGCAGTGAAAACTGATATGGACAGATCTAATAATATATGTCCTATGTTTGTAGATCGTACCTATGAGACTTGTAACTTTTTCTATGACGATATATCCTAGTTCTATATTCATTTCTCATGTGATGTTATCAGGTCCTGGTGCTTTTCTTACTTACATTTGTTGACTTGCATTTCTTACCTCCACTTCCAATACGGTGGTCCTTCATTACTGATTCCTGCTTACATTAGACTGCTTACTTCTCTGATACAGGTATCGTATATTCAATTTCAAATAACTTTGACTCCTATGTTATTTCAGCTAGTCATAAATCTCTCTTAAGCTGGCACAAAAAAAGTCTTCCAAAATAATTTCCCATGATAATCTAAATGAATGACATAAGACTAGCACTTGATATATCAACCAATCCTAGTATCTTATTGGAAAAAAAAATTCACCACAAACTAACACTTGATTTATCAAATCCCTCCATTTCACCCCCCCCCCCCCACAAAAAGGAGAGAAGAGAGAGAGAGAGAGAGAGAGAGAGGATTCTAAGTAGACTGTCAATCTGGCAGACACAAGAAACAGGATTCTCACTAGATTGGCACCTGAATGAAGCAAGAAGCATGGCTATACAAAAACTAACACCTGATTGACTCAAGAAGCATGATTCTGGGCTGACTATCATTTCGTTGACTTGAGAAGCATGATTCTGGGCAGACTATCATCTCGCTGACTCAAGAAGCATGACTCTGGGTTGACTATCATCTCGTTGACTCAGTAAGCATGATTTTGGGCAGACTATCATCTCGTTGACTCAAGAAGCATGATTCTGGACTGACTATCATCTCGTTGACTCAGTAAGCATGACCCTCGACGGACTGGTACCTGGCGAACCCAATATATTATGACCAGGGAAGCACATGGAACCTGCTATAGCAGGTTAACGCAGCACAGCAGCATATTCTTGGCAGGATCACAGGTCAGCGATCTTGTCTTTATCCATTTTTGTCCGCTCGCTCTGAAAGAGATTCCACCTAAACAACACAGCCATCTTAGCTTCTGTACCGCTTTTTTACTCTAATCTTTTCAGTAACAACACAGAAAGTTTCTAATTTCTTGTTCTAGAGCTAGTCTCCTGTTTGCCTTAAAATTATGTGACTGCTCTCATTTTTAAAAATAAATTGCCATACTTTTGTGAGAATCCTATGCACTCTTCTTAATTAATAATTCCTCCCGTTTAGACAATGAAATCTTCTTTTCCAACCCACGCAATTTCTACTTTAGAAAAGAAAGCGAGGAGGAAAACAAGCTACATAAGTGAGAAAGCGTGATACAAATGCAGAAAAAAAGTAAGAGAACAGTTTCGTAGGATCAGACCTCGAAAAAAATCGTAGACAAAGCACCTTAGTGAGACGTGAGAGAAAAGCGCAGTTCTTTAGTACCCTGTTCTCTCGTGGCTAGACGGCTGCTCGTCCTACCAGAGTCTGTGTTCGAGTCCCAGGTAATTCTCTTGTGATTTTTCTTTCTCTCACGTCTCATTAAAGTGCTTTGTCTACGATTTTTTCGAGGTCTAATCCAACGAAACTGTGCTCTCTTACTTTACCGTACGAAAACCTCGTTGTTTCCTATTTATACAAACATTGTTCCAGAAAAAAAAAAGATATAAAAATAATTTAACTGTAAAGTGCATAAAATCGACAAAATTAAACTAAGATTCAAACTTAATAATAACAGAAAAGGAAAACATATACTGACATTTACAAATTTAATAGCAGACATTTAAACTAAATCACATAATACAGGGCTATTGAAAATGTTTTTAGACGATTATAAAGTAGATATATGACGTAGCGCAAAAGATTATGCGAAATTTGCTTTAACATTGTAATGGATTTGAATAAAATATTAATAATAATAATAATATATTTTGATGAAAGAAAATGCATTAATCCATTAGACAGATGTCCTGAAATGACGAAAAGCATTTTTGATATAGAATTTTAGATAATCTTACTTCTTTCATAATTCAAAATATTTTCTTGAGATATAAACCCAAATAAAAGCTCCTAGGAGAAGTCAAAGTCCAGAATTTGTTTCCGCCCATAAGCATTATTTACTTTACCCAGCAAGGATGAGCTCCATGACCAGATCATGTTTTGTAAGGAAAATATAACACGAGGGGTGATTGATAAGTTCTCGGCATAAGGTACAAATACTTGCGACGCACAGTTGATATTAGGTGCATTCGTAGATCAGGTTAATGTAAGATTAAACACAAAGTTTCGAGAAATTAACTGCAACCAATTTTTTTAACAGCCTTCTTAAGTGGGAAAAAAAAGTAAAAGTAAAGATAGTCCCATAGCATTTCAAATGCCGTAGGGGGTGAAGCGTTAGAGACCTCATTATGCTGGGTCATCAGCGTATGAGGTAGGGTGACCAGTTCCTTTCCTCGCTGCCTTTACTTCCCAGATTTTCTCTGGTACCCATTTTACGAGGCTGGGTCGACCTCAGGGCCGTATTGGTCGGAAAAAAAATCCCGCTCAGCTGGGGATTCGAACCCTCGACCATTTGGTTGCTAGACGAGTGTAAGTGGGAAAGGGTGGCAGAAATTGAGAAAATAGATAAAATTTTCATTCCCTACCTCTGCACCAAGGTCTTATCATCGAAGGAGATCCGTGAGGATATGATAGAGACTCTAAGGATGAATGCCCCTTCTTACAGCACAGTGAAGAAATGGGCAGCTCATTTCAAACATGGAAGGACGAGTCTGGAAGATTTATCCCCGTCCAGGAAGACCAAGAACAGTAACCACCGATGAAACCACCAGCAGAATCCATGACATGATAATGGAGGATCGACGACTAACTGAGCGGTACATTACTACTGAGTTGGGCATCTCCCAGGAACGTGTTCATGCCATTATTCACAATGATCTTCAAATGACAAAGATCTCTTCTGAATGGGTCCTGAAAATTCTTGGAGCTGATCACAAACGACAGCGTCTCAGCATGTCAAGAGACATCCTGAAAAGTTTCTTCAGCAATTTGTGACTATGGATGAGACTTGGGTTCATCATTTTCAACCAGAAACCAAAGAACAGTCAAAACAGTAGAAACATCATGGATCCCCACCTCCAAAGAAAGCAAGGATGATTCTGTCTGCAGGCAAAGTGATGGCTTCCATATTTTGGGATTCAGAAAATGTGTTATTGGTAGACTATATTCATAAGGGCAGAACGGTCACCGGGGCCTACTACGCTAATCTTGTGAAGCAACTGCGGGTCAAACTGAAGCGTCGAGGAAAATTGACGAGAGGAGTCATCTTTCAGCAAGACAATGCTCCAGTTCACAAGTCGGCAGTGGCAGTGGCTGCCATTCATGAATGTGGTTTCCAGCTTCTTGAACATCCTCATTATTGCCCAGATTTGGCCCCTTCCGACTATTACCTGTTTACCAAACTCAAAAAGGAGCTCAGTGGTAGCAAATTTGCTTATTATGATGACGTCATTCACGCTGTAGACCACTTTCTACTGGCACAAGATGCCGACTTTTACAAAGAAGGGATCTGTATGCTCCAGGATCGCTGGACTAAGTGCATAAACTTCCATGGGGACTATATTGAGAAATAATCCAAAAAAGTTGTCAACAAATAATCCGTTGTATCTTATGCCGAGAACTTATCAATCACCACTCGTATGTATGTGTGTGTATATATATATATATATATATATACTGAAAACCTTCGTGGAAATGTACATAATGGGAAAAAGAAAGAGAGGAAGACCAAGGCGAAGATGGCTGCAAGACATCGTTGATTATCTGCGAATAGACGCATCAGAAGCAGGGCATCTTGCTTACAACCGAGTGGCCTACATATGAGCTGTTATGGAGGCAAAGTTCTGCAAGAGACATGCAAATGACTGACTGATATAATGAATAAATGAAAACAAGTCTCATAAACAACGTTTAAAATGTCGCAGTTTTAGTCCATATTTCGGAGTTATCAAGTTCTCAAGAGACTAAGCATTGTTGTTAAGGATAGCCACACACGACAGGAGTTTTACCAGCTTCAGGACGGCGATGAAAAGAAGTTCTAAGTCTGCCCAAGTGGTTCTCCGATACGGCCCTCTACAACGCCACCAAGACTTCAGTTAAAGCATCTAGCGCGGCAGTTACCAATCTTTTTTTTTATTTTTAGTGCGACCCTAAACCAGCAGTGGTATGTGACCCGTCGCCCACACACACACACACACACAAAATGTTTGAAAGTGCTGAAATTCTGTAACTGTTATTTCAGTGAAAAGTAGCCAGCGTAAATGTTCTCATTCTAATATTTAGGTTTCAAAACATAAAATGGTAGGATTTACTTAAAGTCCTGTATATTTTTTTAATATTAACTTACAATTTCTTTTTTTTTATTTAAACAATTTTCATAAAATCTTTGGGCAGTCCTACCCCAGGCCCTCGCCACTCAGTCTGATCCTCGCCATTCAGTCTAGCCCTCGCCATTCAGTCTGATCCTCGCCATTCAGTCTAGCCCTCGCCATTCAGTCTGATCCTCGCCATTCAGTCTAGCCCTCGCCACTCAGTCTAATCCTCGCCATTCAGTCTAATCCTCGCCACTCAGTCTAGCCCTCGCCACTCAGTCTGATCCTCGCCACTCAGTCTAGCCCGCGCCACTCAGTCTAATCCTCGCCACTCAGTCTAACCCTCGCCACTCAGTCTGATCCTCACCACTCAATCTGATCCTCGCCACTCAGTCTGATCCTCACCACTCAGTCTGATCCTAGCCAGTCAGCCACACCCTCGCCGCTAAGTCTGATCCTCGCTACTCAGTATGATTGTTGTCATTTAGTCTGGCTCTCGCCACTCAGTCAGACCCTCGTCATTCAGTAAGACCCTCGCCACTCAGTCTGACCCTCGTCACTCAGTCTAGCCCTCCCCACTCAGTCTGATCCTCGCCACTCAGTCTGACCCTCGTCACTCAGTCAGACCCTCGTCACTCAGTCAGACCCTCGCCACTCAGTCTAGCCCTCCCCACTCAGTTTGATCTTCGTCACTTTGTCTGACCCTCGCCATTCAATCTGACCCTCGCCACTCAGTCTGATCCTCGCCACTCTGTCAGACTCTCGCCCCTCAGTCAAACCCTCGCCACTCTGTCAGACCCTCGTCACTCTGTGAGACCCTCGCCACTCAGTCTAGCCCTCCCAACTCAGTCTGATCTTCGTCACTCCGTCTGACCCTCGCCATTCAATATGACCATCGCCATTCAGTCTGACCCTCGCCATTCAGTCTGACCCTCGCCATTCAATCTGACCCTCGCCATTCAGTCTGACCCTAGCCATTCATTCTGACCTTCGCCACTCAGTCTGGCCCTCACCACTCAGTCTGACCATCGCCACTCAGTCTGGCCCTCACCACTCAGTCTGACCATCACCACTCAGTCTGGCCCTCACCACTCAGTCTGACCATCGCCACTCAGTCTGGCCCTCACCACTCAGTCTGACCATCGCCACTCAGTCTGGCCCTCACCACTCAGTCTGGCCCTCACCACTCAGTCTGACCATCGCCACTCAGTCTGGCCCTCACCACTCAGTCTGACCATCGCTATTCAGTCTGGCCCTCACCACTCAGTCTGACCATCGCCACTCAGTCTGGCCCTCACCACTCAGTCTGACCATCACCACTCAGTCTGACCATCGCCACTCAGTCTGACTATCACCACTCAGTCTGGCCCTCGCCACTCAGTCTGACTATCACCACTCAGTCTGGCCCTCGCCACTCAGTGTAGCCCTCGCCACTCAATCTGATCCTCGCCACTCAGTCTAGCCCTCACCACTCAGTCTGATCCTCACCACTCAGTCTGACCCTCACCACTCAGTCTGATTGTTAGCTGAGGTTTGGAAGTACTAATCTAGAGTCTGAGGCAGTTATCCCTAAACTACCGATAGAAAAAAAAATAGAAAAACCGAAACTTATGTTGGTCCTCGGTTACCGTAACCAGTTTATATTACCAATAAAACTAGTAAAAAGCAGCCAGCGAAATCTGTTTGAGGATAATCAGGCCACAGGCTGACTCATGCTCAGTTTGAGTGGAGGAGAATCAGCCAGTTTTGACTTAGGTTCAGCATACGAGCATCTGGTAAAGGTTAAATCCCGCAGCAAACAAGTTAAGAACAAAATGATCTCCCCTGATGTTTGTTACAATTTTTATTTAAAAGGACAGAATGTTGTGCTTTTACAAATGGGTATTTAGGAAAGTCCTTCATGCAAGCTGAAAGACGGGTATAGTTGTATCAGTTTCTCAATCTGACCCAGTAACAAAACTGCTTCCGTGATATATGCTCACAAAAAAAAAAGCGGCGTCTTTTCGTAGAGGAGCATTTTGTTTCAATACATTTTCCTATAATAAAATAATCTTAAAGTTACTGTGATACCTGACTTATGTGAGCTGTTATGATACACAAGAAAATCAAACGTCATCTTGAGGATAACCATAACAATGATAGCCCAGCCCCGTTCTTGCCCAGGTGTCATGAGGTTTACATGAAGTAGTGGCAGTGCGATGTAGTTTGATTCATACTAGAGCTCTAATGAAGCCAGTCAGTCTCTCTGTCATCCTGCCCCTTCTCCACCCCCTCCCCTCCTACGTACATACATTCAGTATCTCTCTCTCTCTCTCTGAACCTTAAGTGCCCGGGGCACATGGGGCTTCCGCAAGGGTTTTCCACAAATGCCTGTCCTTCGCCTTTTTTTCTGCTCTTGCCCAGGTGAGCCCTCTATTGCTCAACATCCTTTCTGTTGTTCTTCTCCATGTCTCTTTTGGTCTACCCTTACTTCTGTTCCCTTGTGGTGTCCATCTTAGTGCTATTTTTGGTAGTGAGCTGTCAGTCATTCGGAGCACATGTCCCAACCATCGCCAGCGTCTTTCCTCAATAATTGTTGTCAGTGGTTTCATCTGCATTTCTGCTAATAAGATGTTATTTCTTATGGTGTTTGGCCAAAATATTTTTCTAATTCTTCGTAAACATTTAGTCTGGAAAGAAACATTCAGTATACAATATACTTTTTTGGTGTTTTATTGCATATTATAATTTTAAAATTAAATTATGTTTCTTATTTTAAAAAAAACACTGAAAATTTTTAAAAAGCATTTGTGTAGCTTTTTTCTCTGAATCTGCGATGATGGAATTGTGCTATTTTAAAATGAACGTCATTGCCCCCCCCCCCTCTCTCTCTCTCTCTCTCTCTCTCTCTGTCACTTACTGATTAATAAAGAAAACCGAAACCTTTTGTGAAATTGCTCAGACACTTCTATTTTTCGAACTAACTAGCATTTCATAGTGAAACAAATTTAAACGAAACGAAATAACGAGAATTTACGGGAAATAAAGCGATAGTGGCAGTCTGCGCTATACGTGTAGAAATCTTTCGAAGTTCACCGGATAATTTAACGATTTTCATTTTAATTTTTCTAAAGGTAATATTATTCTGGGCGCAGCGGTGGTGTAGTGGTTAGCTCACTAGCCTGTCGATCAGAAGGTACCTGGTTCGATTTCGCATACGGAGGCGGATTTTTTTCGCACCGATCGGCACCGGGGTCGATCAGCCTTTAAAAAAACTGGTTACCTGGGGTTTCCATAGGAAAATAAAGTCAACGAGACAAAGTTATGGTGTAAGGAGTGGAAAAATAAGCAAGCAGTGACCCGGTTTTGATTGGAAATCCCACTGGCCAGAGACGGCCACGTTTTGAATGGAAATCCCCAGGCCTTCGAGTCCGGCGCTGACCAGGTATATAAGACGAGAAGAGAAGAAAAGGGAGATAAGTTGAGCACGTGGAAATCCAGCGACGAGTCGTGGACGAAGGATGATTCGATAGATTGAGGCTGACGTGTATAGTTTAGTATGTGCATTGTAATCAGTCTGGCCCTCGCCACTCAGTCTGACTATCACCACTCAGTCTGGCCCTCGCCACTCAGTGTAGCCCTCGCCACTCAATCTGATCCTCGCCACTCAGTCTAGCCCTCACCACTCAGTCTGATCCTCACCACTCAGTCTGACCCTCACCACTCAGTCTGATTGTTAGCTGAGGTTTGGAAGTACTAATCTAGAGTCTGAGGCAGTTATCCCTAAACTACCGATAGAAAAAAAAATAGAAAAACCGAAACTTATGTTGGTTCTCGGTTACCGTAACCAGTTTATATTACCAATAAAACTAGTAAAAAGCAGCCAGCGAAATCTGTTTGAGGATAATCAGGCCAACAGGCTGACTCATGCTCAGTTTGAGTGGAGGAGAATCAGCCAGTTTTGACTTGGGTTCAACATACGAGCATCTGGTAAAAGTTAAATCCCGCAGCCAACAAGTTAAGAACAAAATGATCTCCCCTGATGTTTGTTACAATTTTTATTTATTTTTAAATAGAAAGGACAGAATGTTGTGCTTTTACAAACGGGTATTTAGGAAAGTTCTTCATGCGAGCTGAAAGACGGGTATAGTTGTATCAGTTTCTCAATCTGACCCAGTAACAAAACTGCTTCCGTGATATATGCTCACAAAAAAAAAAAGCGGCGTCTTTTCGTAGAGGAGCATTTTGTTTCAATACATTTTCCTATAATAAAATAATCTTAAAGTTACTGTGATACCTGACTTATGTGAGCTGTTATGATACACAAGAAAATCAAACGTCATCTTGAGGATAACCATAACAATGATAGCCCAGCCCCGTTCTTGCCCAGGTGTCATGAGGTTTACATGAAGTAGTGGCAGTGCGATGTAGTTTGATTCATACTAGAGCTCTAATGAAGCCAGTCAGTCTCTCTGTCATCCTGCCCCTTCTCCACCCCCTCCCCTCCTACGTACATACATTCAGTATCTCTCTCTCTCTCTCTGAACCTTAAGTGCCCGGGGCACATGGGGCTTCCGCAAGGGTTTTCCACAAATGCCTGTCCTTCGCCTTTTTTTCTGCTCTTGCCCAGGTGAGCCCTCTATTGCTCAACATCCTTTCTGTTGTTCTTCTCCATGTCTCTTTTGGTCTACCCTTACTTCTGTTCCCTTGTGGTGTCCATCTTAGTGCTATTTTTGGTAGTGAGCTGTCAGTCATTCGGAGCACATGTCCCAACCATCGCCAGCGTCTTTCCTCAATAATTGTTGTCAGTGGTTTCATCTGCATTTCTGCTAATAAGATGTTATTTCTTATGGTGTTTGGCCAAAATATTTTTCTAATTCTTCGTAAACATTTAGTCTGGAAAGAAACATTCAGTATACAGTGTACTTTTCTGGTGTTTTATTGCATATTATAATTTTAAAATTAAATTACGTTTCTTATTTAAAAAAACACTGAAAATTTTTAAAAAGCATCTGTGTAGCTTTTTCTCTGAATCTGCGATGATGGAATTGTGCTATTTTAAAATGAACGTCATTGCTCCCCCCCCCCTCTCTCTCTCTCTCTCTCTCTCTCTCTGTCACTTACTGATTAATAAAGAAAACCGAAACCTTTTGTGAAATTGCTCAGACATTTCTATTTTTCGAACTAACTAGCATCTCATAGTGAAACAAATTTGAACGAAACGAAATAACGAGAATTTACGGGAAATAAAGCGATGGTGGCAGTCTGCGCTATACGCGTAGAAATCTTTCGAAGTTCACCGGATAATTTAACCATTTTCATTTTATTTTTTTCTAAAGGTAATATTATTCTGGGCGCAGCGGTGGTGTAGTGGTTAGCTCACTAGCCTGTCGATCAGAAGGTACTTGGTTCGATTTCGC
The DNA here is from genome assembly GCA_009760885.1 of Achatina immaculata. Lineage (NCBI taxonomy): Eukaryota > Metazoa > Mollusca > Gastropoda > Stylommatophora > Achatinidae > Lissachatina > Lissachatina immaculata. The sequence continues at coordinate 50,746,778 of CM019713.1, forward strand.
ACACGGGGGGCGGATTTTTTTCGCACCGATCGGCACCGGGGTCGATCAGCCTTTAAAAAACTGGTTACCTGGGGTTTCCATAGGAAAATAAAGTCAACGAGACAAAGTGATGGCATCCCTACCCCAAATGCTGTGGTGGCCTAGAAATGTGACGGCACTGACACTTCACAAGTCTACAGTGTGCTCATGCTACGGGACTTAAGATTAGAATATAATTCTACATACATTAATAATAATTTATTTAATTAATACTAATAATCGATAGTTCCTGGGTTTGAACCCCAAACACTGTGATGATGTAATAAGCCTATCAGTCACGAATTTCAAGGGATGTGCTAACAGTTACTTTTTATCCTGAAAAAAATAGTAACCGGTCGTGATCGTCCGTGTTATCGTTATATTTCTAGCTTTGTGTTTAGTCGTGACAAGAAATAGTAAAGAAGTAATATAATAAAAAGATTACGATGGAAGTTTATATATATATATATATATATATATATATATATATATATATATTCATTTTTGGAATTACAATAGACTTCATAAGGAAAAAATGCTGCACAGGTAACACAGATATTGACTGGGTACATGGGACCCAGCTAGAAGATCTTAATTTTGCTGATGACAAATTCTTATCAGTAACAATGTGAATTCCATGCAAGAAAAAACTGATAGCCTGTCCTCACTGGCTAGCAAAATATGACTTGAAATTAACAAGGACAAAACAAAAATAATGAAAATTCCCGTTAATCAAAATAGAAAAATACACGTAGAAAGGACAGATATTGAAGAAGTCAATCAATTTGCATACCTTGGCAGCTACATAGACCAGGATGGTGACACTACAAAGGAATTTAGAATTAGAATTGCAAAAGCAGCATCGATCTTCAAGAATCTTGAGAACATATGGAATTCAAAACTTATGAGCACAAAAACCAAGTTAAAACTATTCAATTCAAATGTAATATCCACCCTCATTTATGCATGCGAAAGCTAGAAAACAACTAAAGAAATAGACAAGAAATTAGACTCTTATGAAAACAAATGCCTAAGGAAAATACTCGGCATCAAGTGAAACGAATTCAAGAACATTGCAGAGATAAGACAGATGACTAAACAACAACCAGTCTCATGGGTGATCAGGAAAAGGAGATGGATATATGTTGGTCACGTAATAAGAAGAAACGATCAGAGAATCCCAAAACAAGCTATAAAATGTAACACAACAGGCTAGAGAAAAAGAGACAGACCGCGTGAAACTCTGAAGAAGATATTGTTAAGAGAGGCCAAATTAATAGGCATAAAATCCTTTGATGAGGTTGAAAGACTCACCGAAGTCAGGAAAAATTAGCGAACTACCTTGCGAGCCCTATGTGACGTTTAACGGCACGGGAAGGATATATATATTAACATAATCTTCGGTCTTTGGTAGTTTAACCGTCTTTTTTAAAAATTCGAATAAGTTAGGAGGTTTTTTAAGTCGCGTACGAATATATTGCATTTGCGAGAGGCAATCTGTGCGCATTTCTTATATGAATGATGAAGTGAAAACTAATTTACATGAACTTCGTGTGGTATAATTTCTGTAACTAATAATTATGTGCACAGACAAATTTTGCATCTATGAAGATTAAGAAATTCAAATATTAACCACCTCACATACGATATATCAAAGACTCACCTTGCTGTTGCTGCTCGACCTGACTGCGGTGAGGATGTTCTCCCTTGATGCGGTTGTGGCGTGAAGACGAGCACAGATAAAGGGGAGCTCAGAAATCGATACATCCGCGATTCTCTCCTCTTCTCTCGAAGTTTTCATCGCAAGGGAGACAGATATCTGGTGCTTTGCGTTTTGAAAATCTGCTTTTGACGTCAATGATTATGTTAAACTGAAGAGTCTTAAATATTCCCGGTTACAGTTAGTTCAAATGGCTGAAGATGTTGCATTTTGTTAATGCTTTTCTGTTAATAGTTAAAGACACAACTGTGAAGAAACAGTGTTTAATTGTTTCACCCCTGTTCCTTGTTTTGAAAGCAACAGAGCAATACTTTGGAAAATAAGTTGGTACAGACAGGACAGTTTTGTTAGTCAACATTACCTTAGGGTGCATGTACACCACGACCGCAGGCAAGGATGCTGTGTGGCTGTCGTCATTGCTGTCTGCGCTAAGAAACCAAAGCTGTTAAGGTCCTTATTGACGCACGAATAACTTGGATATAAGTATATATAAAGTCGTCGCGGTGGTATAGTGGTTAGTGCACTCACCTGCCGATCAGAAGGCCCCCAGCTCGATTTCGCACTGGGGCGGAATTTTTTCGGAGCGACTAACCAGCATAAAAAAATTGTGCTTAAATTTTCCTAGGAAAACAAACACAGCTAGGACAGGTGCTGGCGTCCTTACTTCAGAAGCTTTAGTGGCTTAGAAATGTGAAGGCACTACCGCCTCATACCTCTGCCGTATGTAAATGATACAGGACTTAGATTAGATATATAAGACTAAATATATAAACATACACGAGGCCAATGCAGTACAGCTATGAATTCAGTTCAAGTGCCATGCCGCATTCTCTCCACAATTCCCTTTAGACTTGATTATGAGATCCGCCGGTGACTTTCTTCCTAGCCACATTTAAAGCCCATCCAGTAGCTTCTCTCTCTGTCTTCCTCTGTCTCTTCTTTCTTCAATTTTTCCACTTGCCACAGGAAATGTCCTATAAATCTCGCTTGTCTGCCTCTGATCTTTGATATAACTTGCTTTTTAACTCCAGCCTCTCTTAAGATTTCTTCACTGGTTTTAGTGTTTGTTTGGCTGTCCATGGTACCTTCAACATCCTTCTTATAAACCAAATCTCCATATAGACCTTGCTTCACATCCGTAAAACAAAATTGGCTCCATGTAACATCAGCTATGAATACAAAATGTTAAACCGCTTTAAATAACAGTAAGAACAGTTTATTAATTACCGAGCACACATTTGTACCGTTTCGGCTTACACCTTAAGAAACAGGGAAAGAAGATAAACTATAAATTTACATGAATACTATACAACAAATATGAATGATAAACTTTTATACCGTTCTTGTGCTGGTAGTAGAAAATCTATAGCATGGCCAACAAATGAGGTCATCATGGTAATGGAGCTTGTTTATTATATATGGGAGTAGTCCATTTCATGGAACTGGTCACCCTACCTCATACGCTGATGACCCAGCATAATGAGGTCTCTAACGCTTCACCCCCTACGGCATTTGAAATGCTATGGGACTATCTTTACTTACTTTAGTCCATTTCATAGCTTTTTAAAAAATGTATTTCTTCCACACTTCTTTACACAACATCTGCTACCAAACGCGCAGTAATTCGTACCTACAGGAAAATCCAGTAATATCAATAAAAGCATATCACGGATATTTATGTCCTGATCATTCAAAACCATTATTCATATGTCATGAATTGAATTTGTATCTGGAAATTTTTTCTCTACATATATAAAATTCTCTTGTGTATCTTTGTGTATCTTTTATGACAACTTCACAGATTAGCCTACCACATATTTTTAATTATAATTTACCTGTAAGGAACATTATTTCAATGTAAACATTGCAGTTAAAGCCTTTTAAAAAGTATTTGCATTTTCAAAACTTTCAACATAGTATTATCTAACGACATAGACAATAACGTTTTATATAATTATTTCCCCTGATTTCCGCATTCAAACTTAAGTTAATGTTGGTGGCATCATCGTTTTCTGCCTCAGAGTAATGTTGCTCGTCATATGGAAATCTAGCCATCTGCACCCTTTATAGGTGTACCGTGTATTTGTCTGCTAGTACAGACACGGCAATAATTAAAGTATTTGACAGTTGTGTAAAGCCACCACCCAAGAGATAACTGTACTACTTTTTTCTTACTCTATCTACTTATTACATCTGAGAAATTTTAAGGTGTAACTGATAACGAACACATCTCAACAGGTTGAGAACCACCGACACTCAAACTGATATAGCAATTACACATATTTATTATGGGAAAAATGAGTGGTGAATAAATGAGGATGTAGGAATTAAACTGAGTAAACAGATAAACAATCAAACTCCTCTCCAGACGAGAACTAGTTCGCCATGTAAGGAGGGAGTGTGCAGCAGACTACTACTCTCAGCTAGGAAAAACAGGCATTCAACATGATGAAATAAGAGCCAACTTACTAACACACTGAAAATTCCATGGATCCTTACATACAACTTCACATCACCAAAGATATCGGACTTAAAGTCCTCAAAAATCTCAATATTTCACATTTCTTCCGTTACAAACTATTTCTAACAACTCGTAGCTGCATCAGAAATGTACACATTGGATCCATGAGGAAAACAAACTAACAGTTCACATCCTGGCATCCTATCTGGAACATCCTTCTCAGACAACCTCTACATAATGAATTTACAATCATAATGAATCTAACGCTACTAATCAATCCTCATAATTCATCCTAACTATCCATCTGTCTATCTCTCTCTATCTATCATAATCATCCTATAATAATAATCATCCCAAATCTCCTCCTTTCACTCCTTAAATATGTCCTAACTATTCCCCTAAATCTTCCCAAAGTTTCTATCGCGAGAATCACTCAGCCCGTGATTCTACCTGTTTACGACCTTCCCACGAACGCACGCTGGACATTCCGTAAATAACTTTTCTATTACGATCATATCAAGGCTAAGTTCATAAAAATCCCGTGGAACCCAACGTCTCACCCTGACCTTTCAAGTGAACTCCCACAAAAATACCAAGGGCCCTAAATCAAACAGTCAAAATATTAAAATACCCCGAATTACATTCATTTTATGCAAAATCCAACCACCGTAACAGTACATTTTCCAGTATACTGCTATAGAAAGTTTGCTGAAACTTGCTATTTTACTAGTGCCCGAAAGTATGGAGGTAGCTAAGAATTTTTTTTTTAAATTTTGATCGAAAGAGGCGTTTCCCTTCCTCGACATATTTTGACAGATTGCAGTTAATGTCAGAGGAAACAAAAATATATGACAGAATTTGTAATAGTAAACACATAATTTAACAGAATGTCCCTTACATCAACATTAACCGAGACAGACAGACAGACAGACAGACAGACAGACAGACAGACAGACAGACAGACAGACAGACAGACAGACAGACAGACAGACAGACAGACAGACAGACAGACAGACAGACAGACAGACAGACAGACAGACAGACAGACAGACAGACAGACAGACAGACAGACAGACAGACAGACAGACAGACAGACAGACAGACAGACAGACAGACAGACAGACAGACAGACAGACAGACAGACAGACAGACAGACAGACAGACAGACAGACAGACAGACAGACAGACAGACAGACAGACAGACAGACAAGACAGACGGACAGACAGACAGACAGACCAAGAGAAGACAAGACAGACAGACAGACAGACAGACAGACAGACAGACAGACAGACAGACAGACAGACAGACAGACAGACAGACAGACAGACAGACAGACAGACAGACAGACAGACAGACAGACAGACAGACAGACAGACAGACAGACAGACAGACAGACAGACAGACAGACAGACAGACAGACAGACAGACAGACAGACAGACAGACAGACAGACAGACAGACAGACAGACAGACAGACAGACAGACAGACAGACAGACAGACAGACAGACAGACAGACAGACAGACAGACAGACAGACAGACAGACAGACAGACAGACAGACAGACAGACAGACGACAGACAGACAGACAGACAGACAGACAGACAGACAGACAGACAGACAGACAGACAGACAGACAGACAGACAGACAGACAGACAGACAGACAGACAGACAGACAGACAGACAGACAGACAGACAGACAGACAGACAGACAGACAGACAGACAGACAGACAGACACTATCCTGTTATCAAAATTTATCCAGGCCTTAACCTCCTCCTCCTCCTCCTTCTTCTTTGAGCCGTTGGCCCTCATTGCTGCAGACAAGACACGTCTCCATTGCTGTCTGTAATTGATCCTTTCTTGTCAATAGCCTTTTCTTATATTTTAAATACTTGTACCTAACTGCATAAGCTAACCGAGCTGCACCTTCGGACCTACTTATGTAATTTTTTTAACAAGGGTGCTCCAAGCTTTATAAAGGTGTAAGTGCATTTTGTCTGTTATCTGACCTGACATGTACAACCTTGCTGTGTTATAACTGAGTGAGTTATAACAGTTTTATCATAGCCAGCTTTCCTCTATGGCAGGAGTTCTCAATCTTTTTTACGATTAAAAAACATCTCACTGCATTGCCTTACTTTACAAATCATCATCATCATCATCGTCGTCGTCATCATCGTCGTCGTCGTCGTCATCATCATCATCACCATCATCATTACCATTATCATCGTCGTCGTCATCATCATTATCATCATCATTCCTTCTAGGGAGCAATATGACTTCACAAAATATAAAAAACTGGGTTTTATATATAAGTAGTTAGGAAGAGAAAATCCTAAGATGGCATGGCCTCCCCCATAAAATAGTTAATGTAATCAAAGCCCTATACGAGGGTTTTCAGTGCAAAGTTATCTGTGGAGAACATACCTCCAGCAGCTTTAGGGTACAAACAGGAGTGAAACAGGGATGTGTACTATCACCAACATTATTTATCTTGGCAGTAGACTGGTTAATGAAGGAGGCAACATCAGACAAACGCAGGGGATTACAATGGACCCTTAACACAGTGCTGGAGGACCTTGACTTTGCGGACGACATTTGTCTATTATCAAGCAGTCACAAAGATATGCAAGATAAAATAAACAAGTTAACCCAGAATGCAAACAACATAGGACTAAAGATCAACGTAGGAAAGACAAAGTTAATGAAGCAAAATGTGAACAACAGAAATGTACTCAGAGTAGATAACAAGTTAGTGGAGGAGGTCAACGAATTTGTATACCTTGGCAGCAGAGTAGTAGAAAATGGAGACAGCACAGAGGACATCAACAGCAGACTTACTAGAGCAAACCAGGCTTTTGCAATGCTACAGAATATATGGAAATCAAATAAACTAAGCATAAATATGAAAATCAGGATATTTAAGAGTAATGTTCTAAGTGTACTACTCTATGGAAGTGAATGCTGGAAAATCACCAAAACAATAGAAAACAAGTTGAATTCTTTCCAGACTAAATGTTTACGTAGAATTAAAAAAATATTTTGGCCAGACACCATAAGAAATAACATCTTATTGCCAGAAATGCAGATGAAACCACTGACAACAATTATTGAGGAAAGACGCTGGCGATGGTTGGGACATGTGCTCCAAATGACTGACAACTCACTACCAAAAATAGCACTAAGATGGACACCACAGGGGAGCAGAAGTAAGGGTAGACCAAAAGAGACATGGAGAAGAACAACAGAAAGGATGTTGAGCAATAGAGGGCTCACCTGGGCAAGAGCAGAAAAAAAGGCGAAAGACAGGCATTTGTGGAAAACCCTTGCAGAAGCCCCATGTGCCCTGGGCACTTAAGGTTCAGAGAGAGAGAGAGAGAGTTAGGAAGAGAAAGACAAAGAAAATTCTTACCTATCGACATTTTTTTAATGGCTCGGCCGTCTAGTCTCATACCTCCGTCATTTATTTCCTATCCTCGCATCTTTACTTCTCAGACCCCAGTCGTTGACTACCAGTTCAGCTATGGTGGCAGGTCGTAATTGATCTTTTCTTGTCAATAGCCTTTTCTTATATTTTAAATACTTGTACCTTAACTGCATAAGCTAACCGAGCTGCACCTTCGGACCTACTTATGTAATTTTTTTTAACAAGGGTGCTCCAAGCTTTACAAAGGTGTAAGTGCATTTTGTATGTTATCTGACCTGACATGTACAACCTTGCTGTGTTATAACTGAGTGAGTTATAACAGTTTTATCATAGCCAGCTTTCCTCTATGGCAGGAGTTCTCAATCTTTTTTACGATTAAAAAACATCTCACTGCATTGCCTTACTTTACAAATCATCATCATCATCATCGTCGTCGTCATCATCGTCGTCGTCGTCGTCATCGTCATCATCATCACCATCATCATTAGCATTATCATTATCATCGTCGTCGTCATCATCATTATCATCATCATTCCTACTAGGGAGCAGTATGACTTCACAAAATATAAAAAAACTGGGTTTTATATATAAGTAGTTAGGAAGAGAAAATCCTAAGATGGCATGGCCTCCCCCATAAAATAGTTAATGTAATCAAAGCCCTATACGAGGGTTTTCAGTGCAAAGTTATCTGTGGAGAACATACCTCCAGCAGCTTTAGGGTACAAACAGGAGTGAAACAGGGATGTGTACTATCACCAACATTATTTATCTTGGCAGTAGACTGGTTAATGAAGGAGGCAACATCAGACAAACGCAGGGGATTACAATGGACCCTTAACACAGTGCTGGAGGACCTTGACTTTGCGGACGACATTTGTCTATTATCAAGCAGTCACAAAGATATGCAAGATAAAATAAACAAGTTAACCCAGAATGCAAACAACATAGGACTAAAGATCAACGTAGGAAAGACAAAGTTAATGAAGCAAAATGTGAACAACAGAAATGTACTCAGAGTAGATAACAAGTTAGTGGAGGAGGTCAACGAATTTGTATACCTTGGCAGCAGAGTAGTAGAAAATGGAGACAGCACAGAGGACATCAACAGCAGACTTACTAGAGCAAACCAGGCTTTTGCAATGCTACAGAATATATGGAAATCAAATAAACTAAGCATAAATATGAAAATCAGGATATTTAAGAGTAATGTTCTAAGTGTACTACTCTATGGAAGTGAATGCTGGAAAATCACCAAAACAATAGAAAACAAGTTGAATTCTTTCCAGACTAAATGTTTACGTAGAATTAAAAAAATATTTTGGCCAGACACCATAAGAAATAACATCTTATTGCCAGAAATGCAGATGAAACCACTGACAACAATTATTGAGGAAAGACGCTGGCGATGGTTGGGACATGTGCTCCAAATGACTGACAACTCACTACCAAAAATAGCACTAAGATGGACACCACAGGGGAGCAGAAGTAAGGGTAGACCAAAAGAGACATGGAGAAGAACAACAGAAAGGATGTTGAGCAATAGAGGGCTCACCTGGGCAAGAGCAGAAAAAAAGGCGAAAGACAGGCATTTGTGGAAAACCCTTGCAGAAGCCCCATGTGCCCTGGGCACTTAAGGTTCAGAGAGAGAGAGAGAGAGTTAGGAAGAGAAAGACAAAGAAAATTCTTACCTATCGACATTTTTTTTAATGGCTCGGCCGTCTAGTCTCATACCTCCGTCATTTATTTCCTATCCTCGCATCTTTTACTTCTCAGACCCCAGTCGTTGACTACCAGTTCAGCTATGGTGGCAGGTCGCACTTGACCGTTTCACGAGCTCAAAAGCGACACTCCGATTGTTGTGATAGTCGAGGTAGTCAATGCTGAGTTGGATCTCTCCCAAGCCGGCTGACAGTCTTGTGTCCTGTGATGGCTCTTAGCGGTTTGACCGAGTGTAATGCGAACATCAATCTTCAAGAATCTTGAGAACATATGGAATTCAAAAGTTATAAGCACAAAAACCAAGTTAAGACTATTCAATTCAAATGTAATATCCACCCTCATTTATGCATGCGAAAGCTAGAAAACAACAAAAGAAATAGACAAGAAATTAGACTCTTTTGAAAACATATGCCTAAGGAAAATACTCGGCATCAAGTGGAATGAATTCAAGAACATTGCAGAGATAAGACAGATGACTGAACAACAACCAGTCTCATGGGTGATCAGGAAAAGGAGATGGACATATGTTGGTCACTTGATGAGAAGAAATGATCAGAGAATCCCAAAACAAGCTATCAAGTGGAACACAACAGGCCGAAGAAAAAGAGGCAGACCGCGTGAAACTCTGAAGAAGACATTATTAAGAGAGGCCAAATTATCATTCATTCATTCATTCCTTTGCATGTCCCTTGCGGAACTTTGCCTCCCAAACAGCACTCCTGTAGGCCTCTCGGTTGTGAGCAAGATGGCCTGCTGCTGCTGCATCCATTTCCAGATCATCAACGATGTCTTGCAGCCATCTTCGTTTCGGTCTTCCTCTTTTTCTTTTTCCCATTATGTATCCTTCCAATACGGTCTTCTCTAAATTATCATGACGTTTAATGTGGCCAAAATATTTAAGTTTTCTCTCTTTAATCCTCTTTACTAGCCAGCCTTCTTCAATATTAAGCTCTTGTCATGATTGCTGCTTGGGTTTCTTGGTATGTTTCCAGAAGGTAGTTTACCATTGCTTTCCTTCCGGGCAGTGACTGTACTAGTCAGTGATCGTAGCCATTGTCCCTACATTGAGATCATCTGCCTACCATCATAGAATGGTGACCATAACCAACATTATCTGTCAGCTGCTCTCCCATTCCATCCACCACCTGCTCCCATGGCTTCACGTCACCCTGATCGGGGGGCTATACGGGTACTCCACCTTGCCCAAGGGTGTCCCGTAGACTAACGGAGGTAAGGAGGCGTCTTACTTCTCCTTTGATAGGGGATACCCCTACCCCGCTAACCCAGAGGCCAAATTAACAGGCATAAAATCCTTTGATGAGGTTGAAAGACTCGCCGAAGACAGGAAAAATTGGCGAACTACTTTGCGAGCCCTATGTGACGTTTAACGGCACAGGAAGGATATAAGTTATAAGATAAGAATGCGAACAGGAGCGCACTAACATGTCAAATAAGCAACATTGTCATCACTGGTTTCAAGATGAAGGTCTGTTCTGTGTGCCGTGCTTCTGAGCTTATTGCTATGGCATCACTGTGAGCTGTGAGCTTCGCATAGACAGAACTGATGATTTTTCGTTATATCTACTCGGTCAATGGCGAACAATGATGGTCTTTCTGTGTCCTGATTCGGCTTGCCGCCTTAGCTATGGAATTCGTATCGTTGACTAGTTTCGCATTTGGTTTTTTCCTAAAATGGCGTCCTCACTGTGGGTGGCACATCATCAAGAACTAACCCAAATGACAATGTTGGAGGTAGTAGGTGGAGCGTCTATAGCAGTATCTGGTTCGCGATGATACCACGAGCCTAATACTAAACTGAACTGAAGCGAACTGAACCCCAAACGTTTCGTTTCCATGCCTTGCTGATCCTTCCCCCTCTGCTCCGAGATATCAATAACTTCAGTTAAGGGCCGCTAGCTAATGGGTTCTGCAAGAATGTTCTTCTTTCCCTGAAATATCAACACCTAGACTGGTATTTTGATCGCTTGTAATAGTAAATTTTTTTCAACAAAATTTCCCTGCAGCTGAAGCTGTGAAGAAAACCCTAAAAGCAAGAGCACTGAAAGTATTACCCTTAACTGCCAGTTCGGAGTCATAAGTATGGTAGACCGCTATTGACAACATGTCGACTCATATCGTAATGTCAGTCAGTCATTTGCTTGTCCCTTACGGAACTTTGCCTCCTTAACAGCTCTCCTGTAGGTCTCTCGGTTGTAAGCAAGATACCCCGCTGCTAACGCATCCATTTGATGATTATCAACGATATCTTGCAGCCATCTTCGCTGTGGTCTTCCTCGCTTTCTTTTTCCTATTATGTATCCTTCTAAGACGGTCTTCTATGACGTTTAATGTGTCCAAAATATTTAAGTTTTCTCTGTTTAATTCTCTTTACTAGCCAACCTTCTTCAATATTAAGTTTTTGTAGTATGGATATGTTCTTGTTTTTTTGTACCGTAATGTACATGCTGAATTAACGCAGCAACATATTGTCGAGGACATTACTTGGGGGGTCGGTCATTTATAGTTCCCTGGCCTTGTTATGGGTATCGATTCTCTAACACGAACATTATTACTTCACATGAACATTTTAATGTAAAAAAAAAATTCACCTGATCAGTTCCCTGCAGCATCACTCTTTCACTGAAAACATCATTGACATGGTTACTGAGTTTTGAAAATTTTAGAAAGTATTGTCATTAATGGCGCATACATTAGCTATAATTTACGTAGCCAATGAAACCTTTCCTATTTACAGCAAAAAAGCCTATAGATTAAAAAACAAACAAAGAAACAAACAAAAATTCTTTAATTTTAAGCAGATTAGGTTACAGGTTTTGATGGAGACGACCATGATTTACATTCTCTGAGTTGCATTCCTGAGTGTTTGGCTTTGGTTCGGGAAATGGACAGCTCACGATGTGGCAGGCTCAAGCCTGGTATGCTGGGGTGTGTGTTAATTTAAAGAAAAAGAGCGAAATGGACGCTTGACCGGTGCGGATGTTTTTGTTTGTCTCAGTATTACGGAGTTTTGGGCTGTACTAGGAACTATGAGAACTGACGACATGAGTCGTCCGAGGTATTGTTCGCCTGTTTGTCTGGAATGGAAGCTTTATATCAGCTAAATGGCCTAACTAAAAGTTTGAGCTGAAAACCTGCAATTCAACATATTGTTCATTGTATTTATCATCCATCTAGTATCTATCTTCTAAAAGTTACCCCTACCCCGCTAACCCAGAGGCCAAATTAACAGGCATAAAATCCTTTGATGAGGTTGAAAGACTCGCCGAAGACAGGAAAAATTGGCGAACTACTTTGCGAGCCCTATGTGACGTTTAACGGCACAGGAAGGATATAAGTTATAAGATAAGAATGCGAACAGGAGCGCACTAACATGTCAAATAAGCAACATTGTCATCACTGGTTTCAAGATGAAGGTCTGTTCTGTGTGCCGTGCTTCTGAGCTTATTGCTATGGCATCACTGTGAGCTGTGAGCTTCGCATAGACAGAACTGATGATTTTTCGTTATATCTACTCGGTCAATGGCGAACAATGATGGTCTTTCTGTGTCCTGATTCGGCTTGCCGCCTTAGCTATGGAATTCGTATCGTTGACTAGTTTCGCATTTGGTTTTTTCCTAAAATGGCGTCCTCACTGTGGGTGGCACATCATCAAGAACTAACCCAAATGACAATGTTGGAGGTAGTAGGTGGAGCGTCTATAGCAGTATCTGGTTCGCGATGATACCACGAGCCTAATACTAAACTGAACTGAAGCGAACTGAACCCCAAACGTTTCGTTTCCATGCCTTGCTGATCCTTCCCCCTCTGCTCCGAGATATCAATAACTTCAGTTAAGGGCCGCTAGCTAATGGGTTCTGCAAGAATGTTCTTCTTTCCCTGAAATATCAACACCTAGACTGGTATTTTGATCGCTTGTAATAGTAAATTTTTTTCAACAAAATTTCCCTGCAGCTGAAGCTGTGAAGAAAACCCTAAAAGCAAGAGCACTGAAAGTATTACCCTTAACTGCCAGTTCGGAGTCATAAGTATGGTAGACCGCTATTGACAACATGTCGACTCATATCGTAATGTCAGTCAGTCATTTGCTTGTCCCTTACGGAACTTTGCCTCCTTAACAGCTCTCCTGTAGGTCTCTCGGTTGTAAGCAAGATACCCCGCTGCTAACGCATCCATTTGATGATTATCAACGATATCTTGCAGCCATCTTCGCTGTGGTCTTCCTCGCTTTCTTTTTCCTATTATGTATCCTTCTAAGACGGTCTTCTATGACGTTTAATGTGTCCAAAATATTTAAGTTTTCTCTGTTTAATTCTCTTTACTAGCCAACCTTCTTCAATATTAAGTTTTTGTAGTATGGATATGTTCTTGTTTTTTTGTACCGTAATGTACATGCTGAATTAACGCAGCAACATATTGTCGAGGACATTACTTGGGGGGTCGGTCATTTATAGTTCCCTGGCCTTGTTATGGGTATCGATTCTCTAACACGAACATTATTACTTCACATGAACATTTTAATGTAAAAAAAAAAATTCACCTGATCAGTTCCCTGCAGCATCACTCTTTCACTGAAAACATCATTGACATGGTTACTGAGTTTTGAAAATTTTAGAAAGTATTGTCATTAATGGCGCATACATTAGCTATAATTTACGTAGCCAATGAAACCTTTCCTATTTACAGCAAAAAAGCCTATAGATTAAAAAACAAACAAAGAAACAAACAAAAATTCTTTAATTTTAAGCAGATTAGGTTACAGGTTTTGATGGAGACGACCATGATTTTACATTCTCTGAGTTGCATTCCTGAGTGTTTGGCTTTGGTTCGGGAAATGGACAGCTCACGATGTGGCAGGCTCAAGCCTAGTATGCTGGGGTGTGTGTTAATTTAAAGAAAAAGAGCGAAATGGACGCTTGACGGGTGCGGATGTTTATGTGTGTCTCAGTATTACGGAGTTCTGGGCTGTACTAGGAACTATGAGAACTGACGACATGAGTCGTCCGAGGTATTGTTCGCCTGTTTGTCTGGAATGGAAGCTTTATATCAGCTAAATGGCCTAACTAAAAGTTTGAGCTGAAAACCTGCAATTCAACATATTGTTCATTGTATTTATCATCCATCTAGTATCTATCTTCTAAAAGTTCCATCCAATAAACTTCACCTTGTCGTATTACCAGCACCGGACTCGCTTGCTTATTACACTGTGATGTCTCGACAATGTAAGAGATCTGGGGAATCATGAGAACAGTGAATACTACTTCCGAGTTCGTCACCTTCTCTGCACCAAGTTGATTATACAGACGTACAGCAGCGCCACGGCCACATATGATCAGCTAAGAAGGAGTTAAGAAAAACTACATGACTCACAGAAGAGAGTGACGTGGCGTAGCACTTACAAAGGATGCATTATCCTATAATCAAAAATGCATGAAGGATGCCACAGCTTTTCATCAGAATGCCTGACTTATCGCAGTTCATTTGGGACAGACTGGAGTCAAGCTAAGAGTTTTATTTTCGGCTGGACAGACTGGGTACTGTTAGTACTAGAAAAATTCGTCAGCACGAAAACACTTCTAAAGTTAATGCGGCCTGTCTGTCTTTTGGTTACGAATGTCCTAAAAAAGACTTATTCACAGCCACGAACGCGAACCTTCTGCTCCAGCTGTCATCAACTGCGACTCTCCTATTTTTTATTTCGTTTTTTTTTTTTTACCCTCTGATTAGGTTTGTTGTGGCTCTGTACTTCTATTTAGATAGTTAGCGTCGTATAGATTTTAGTTCACTTTTTTTCTTTCTTTCATTTATTTATTTTTTGCCTCTTCTTTCTGTCATTCTTATTTTCCCGTGTTTAATTTGTTTATTTAAATATCTTTAATGTCCACGTCCATGATATCTACACCTTAATTTCATTCATTTATGTGCATAATCGTTGTTTTCTTTTTCAGTTTGCTGTTCTGTTCTCTTTATTATAGTTGCCATACTCTCTTCCTTTTGCTTATCTCGTTCTCTTTCCTATAGCTCTCTACCACTGGCTTTTTTTTCCTACCTGTCTCAAGGAGAGTTTTGAATATCTTGGATCGCTACTAACTAATAATGGAGATACAATGAGGGAAATTAAAAGGAGGACATCTATCGCTCTTCAGAAAGTAAAACAAATAAAGAGTCTGTGGAGAGGAGCAGACAGAACCACAAAAATAAGATTTTTAAGGACATGCATCTTTCCCATAACAACATATGCCTGTGAGACCTGGACACTTAACAAAACAGCTGAGAAACAAATAAATGCCTTTGAATGTAAATGCTACAGAAGAGTTCTCCAAATATCGTGGACACAAAAAAGAACAAATATATCTATACTACAAGAGCTTAATATTGAAGAAGGCTGGCTAGTGAAGAGGATTAAAGAGAGAAAACTGAAATATTTTGGACACATTAAACGTCATGATAATTTAGAGAAGACCGTATTGGAAGGATACGTAATGGGAAAAAGAAAAAGAGGAGGACCAAGACGAAGATGGCTGCAAGACATCGTTGACGATCTGGAAGTGGATGCAACAGCAGCAGGCCATCTTGCTCACAACCGAGAGGCCTACAGGAGTTCTGTTTGGGAGGCAAAGTTCCGCAAGGGACATGCAAATGAATGAATGAATGTCCCAC
Organism: Achatina immaculata; assembly: GCA_009760885.1. Classification (NCBI taxonomy): domain Eukaryota; kingdom Metazoa; phylum Mollusca; class Gastropoda; order Stylommatophora; family Achatinidae; genus Lissachatina; species Lissachatina immaculata. Next base: position 50,762,802 of record CM019713.1, read on the forward strand.
GATTATCTTTACAGTTGTTCCTTTCTCTTTACACGTGGTTATCATACTCTCTTCTTATGCTTGTCCTGTTCTCTTCCTTATAGATGTTAGCTTCTTCATTTTCTTTTCTTTCATCTCTGTCTTCATCTAATATTTATTTACTTCTTGGAAGAGAACTTTACCATCATCAAATCCTCACCATGTTCAGCGAAGTATAAGGAAGAGATAAGAATTTTTTTTCTTTCCTAGAGATCTTCGCTCTCTCTCTCTCTCTCTCCCGCTCCTTCTCTCTCACACACAGACACACAAACACACACTCCTCCTTCTCTTCTTTTAACACCTCCCCTCTCTCTTTTTCTTATTGTTACTTGCAGTATTTACTCCATTTTGACACTAAAACGTATGCCATGGAGACATCTAGGAGATATGGTACTGGTGTCCATATTTTCCTTGACCATGCCTGCCTACTTTTAATTTCTCAGCTACAAGAGAAAAAAAAATGGCCGACTGGGGCGTTTCCAGCTAGATTCGAACCACTCACCTTTGCCATGAGAGACTAGTGCACTTACCACATCCCCACTCAGACGGAGACTGCTTTTTTGAAGCTTAGCTTGAAAATGTTAATCCCGTGCGCCATTTCCTTGTTTACTCCTGCCCTCATTGGATCTAGATCGCTTGCCTTGAGATAATCTGTTTCGTTTCAGAGCCGTGTATCAGTACATCTTTTACCTCAAAGCTGATTTTTTTTTAAAAATCAGAACTGCTTTTGGATTTCTGTGCTTCTATTTTTTTTTTTATGTAGTCCCCAACGTTATTATTACTGTTTGTTTTTTTTTTTAACTTTTTCTTTCTGAAACTTTGAAAATGTTTTATAAATTTTTAGACCATTTTTCTGTTTCTGCACATTTTTATTACATTTTGGGTTTGTTGATTTTAAGATCGCAGATTTTGGATTTCTATATGCTATGTTTCCCCCATGTGGTACCCAGGATCTGCAAAGAATAGGACCACTGTACCCTACCACGCATGATCGTAAAAGGCGACTAAGGAGGGTTCAGCATAGGGCCAGCAACCCTATCTGGTAAAAAAAACTATCAGACAGCTACAGAAACAGAAGCAAGGGAACACCACAGGGGAACAGAAGTAAGGGTAGACCAAAAGAGACATGGAGAAGAACAACAGAGAGGATGTTGAGCAATAGAGGGCTCACCTTGGCAAGAGCAGAAAAAAAGGCAAAGGACAGGCATTTGTGGAAAACCTTTGTGTAAGCCCCATGTGTCCTGGGCACTTAATGTTCAGAGAGAGAGAGAGAGAGAGAGAGATATGCTATGTTTATGTGCGAGGGTCACTAACAAATGATTTAGACAGGCATTTGTGGAAAACCTTTGCGGAAGCCCCATGTGCTCTGGGCACTTAAGGTTCAGAGAGAGAGAGAGAGAGATATGCTATGTTCATGTGCGAGGGTCACTAACAAATGATTTATTTTCCTTCTTCGCATACACAATCAATCTTTTTTTTCTGTTTCTCGTCTTTCTCTGTTAATTATTTATCTTTGGAATGAGAAGTCCTACAAATTTGCTGCTAATATGTTTTGTTCTTTTGGGTTAAATTAGGCTGATAACTTTTCACGACTATCTTTACTTTCTACAGTTTTCTTGCAACGAAACAATTTTAATTATGAAGTTTTAGAAGAAAGCATGCATGATTATCCTTGGAAAAAAATAATAGACACAACGTTTTAATGACTGAAGAAAGAAAAAATAGTAAGACCCTGAACTTTCTAGGACCAATTACCTTTTTTTAATATATATATAAGGTGGAGGTAACTCTATCAGGTCTAGGTGACAGCTAGGGGATATGGTATTAATGCCCATATTACTGAGCGTGATAAAAGCAAGCACTAAAACATGAGGGCAAGTATGTGATTTCATTGCCTTTAACAGCTGATATCACACATAGTTAACGTCGCGAGCAAAGTTAACAGATATTGCGTGGGAAATGAGGTGCTGAAAGAACGACATAATACATAGGGCTAGTACTTCAAGAGGAAGCTACTGGCGCGCATGAGTACTCATTGATATTTTCCACAGAGCGGAATTTATAGCGAACATGGAACGCAAGGAAAAATAGATATAGTTCTAGATATAAATGTTCTAAAGTTCTAAATAAACTTTAATGAACATTGGGCAAGATCGGAATAAATATGGAAGAAAATTATGAAAAGAACCTAAAACCCATTGGAAAATGAAGCAGGGCAAAATTAGAATGGTTCAAAATAATGAACTGAAAAATAAGAAGACGAAGAAGAAGGAGGAGGAGGAGGAGGAAGAAGAAGAAGAAGAAGTGAGCGTTACTATAGGATCGCTTTATATACTACTGGACAAAAGTTAAGGGCCGGTTTTTTTCAATTCTTACAAAAACAAAATCAACTAACTAACAAACAAGCAATTAGTACCAAAGAAAACAGCATTTAAAACTGAACAAATTCAATCGTTTCATTTGCAAATCGGAATAGGAATACACATACATCATGCTGGCGAAATCACTCACCCCTCGTCCAAAAAATCACAAGAGTGGTCTTCAAACAACAGATACACATCCATCCCGCATGACCAGGGACTTCAGGCCGTCAAGTTTTTTCTGAACAAAAGACGCAATCCCTCTATTCCTACGTCTACTGTTCTGCGCCTTACACAACTTGTCCTCCAACTCAATTCTTTTGAATTCAATGGCCTTTACTTTGACCAGATTAGTGGTGTAGCCATGGGTACCAAGATGGGCCCCAGCTACGCGTGTCTGTTCATGGGCCACTTCGAACACAAGGTTCTGAGAGCCTTTAGAGGCCCTTTCCCCGCCTTCTATAGACGCTACATAGACGATGGAATTGGGATCACATCAATGCCAGAGGAAGACCTTAACAACTTTATCAGTTTTGTTAAAGAATACAATCCTGTCATTTCCTTCACCTCCCATATCTCTGCCACTTCCGCTAACTTTCTTGACATTGCCGTCACTATCGGCCCTTCCGGGCTTACTACTTCTATCCACTATAAACCTACAGACTCTCACAGCTACCTCCTGTACTCTTCCTCCCATCCCGGATCGTGTAAGGACTCTATTCCTTTTTCCCAGCTTCTTAGGTTGCGACGTTTGTGTAAGGAGGATTTGGATTTCCAGGATCAAGGCCACAAATTGCTAGATTTCTTCCGTCAACGCGGCTATCCAGACCACGTTCTCTCGTCATCTTGGAACCGCATTAGCCATATATCGCGGCAACAAGCCCTCACCCCTAAACCGCACTGTAGCTCGGACAGAGTGAAACTAGTACTCACGTACCACCCTCATAGCTTGGCAGTTAAAAACATACTGTTTCGCCATCACCACCTCCTCCAGACCGAGCCTGAGACACGTGAACTTTTTGGGGAACCCCCATTGGTGGCTTACAGACGGGACAAGAACCTCAGGGACCTTTTAATTCGTAGTCATCTTAAGACAGATGACACTTTTTATGGTACCAGACGTTGTGGACGCCGTAGATGTAACACTTGTCCGTTTGTTGTCGAGGCCAGCCAGATCTCTTTCCCTAAATCCACGTTATCAGTACAGGAGGGTTTCACCTGCACTTCACGAAATGTCATTTATGTTATCATGTGCAAACGTTGCGGTTCGAAGTACATAGGGGAAACTGGCTTACGGTTAGGAGATCGATTTCGCCAGCATCTCAGTGATATTTCTAAGAGGGCCTGGACACCTGTGGCTAAACATTTTTGCCTTGGTAACCACAGGGGCAAACAGGACATTTCGGTTAGTGCGATCCGCTCTTGTTCTGCAGATGTACGATCTCGGAGGGTCCTAGAACAGAGCCTTATTTTCCAGACTGGCTGTCTCCACCCAGCTGGAATTAACAATGTCTTCAGCTTTCTGTAACTTCTTTATTTTTCCACTGGCCTTTTTTATACTCTCTTTCTCTATGCTACCCCTCCCTACTACCATCCTATTTCCTTCTCTGCCAACATATTGGTCTTATCTATTCACCAGTTCTACAATTTCTCCCTGTAGGTGTTTAAGTTCTTCATTCATTATCTCTCCGCGTCCCCTTTTCTCTCCCCTCTCTCCCCTTCCCCTCCCCCCCCCCGACACCTCTAGCGGCTATCATGTTTCTATTGCCTTCCCCCAACCCCTTTCTCCCACTTGTTCTCCTCCTCTCTCTCCGCTTCTTCGCTACGATTGGCTATATCGGAAATCTTTTGTCCGTAGGCAGCGTTTTTTTTTCCTCCTTCTTCCACACACATTTCAGCTTCTCACTCGGAGCAAGACTTCAGATAAGTTATATATGTTTGTATTTCGTTCTGTATTTATCCTCGAATAAGGCTCACGCCGAAATATCGGATGTTGTATGTTTTTCATTTATACATTCTCATACTTTATATTCGTTTTTTTCTCACCTTGCTCACTTCCTCCCTCACTTTGTAAAACTGCACCATACACCTCTATCTACCTTATTTATATTAACCAGTTTTACTGCAGTCGCCATCCCTTTTATTTGTCTTCAAACAACAAACATGTCAGCACCGCGTGTGGCCACCATTCGCTGCCAGACATTCGACGCACCGTTGCCTCATCGAGTTAACCAGGGTTGTTAGGACATTCTGTGGAATGGCCTGGCACTCTTGTTGAAGGAAAAGGATCAGCTGAGTGACATCAGCAAGTGGAGGATGATTTGTCGAAACCAATCTGCCTAGGACATCCCAAATGTGCTCAATGGGCGACAGATCGGGCGACCAAGCTAGCCAATCGATTCTAATGATCCTTTGCTGTTGCAGAAAATCTACGACATGACCCCGATGTGGTCTTGCGTTACCGTCTTGTATGATTGCCGCTGCAACCATGACTTGCAAGGTAAGCTGGACAATGGGTTGCAGAATTTCATTTAGGTTTCCCTGGGCGGTTAGGGTGCCATAAATGACATGGAGGGGAGTCCTGCCATGCCTGCTGATGCCACCCCAGAACATGATTGATGGAACCCCCTCCGTAACGATCCACCTCTTGGATAGTGGCGTCATGGAACCGTCCCCTTGGCCTTCTCCAAACACGGATTCTGCCACCATAGAAGGACATACAGAACCGAGATTCGTCCGTGAAAAGAATTTCACCCCACTGTCATCTCGTCCAACGGATGTGCTGCCGGCACCAGGCAACTCTAGCTCTGCGGTGAGCTGAAGTAAGAGGTATTCTTATTGCTGGTCATCGTGAAGCCAGCCCAGATTCTCTTAAACGCCTGCGAATTGTTCTGCCGCTAACACTGACGTTTGCCGTATTCATTAGCTGGTTTCTGAGAGTGGAAGACGTTACTGTCCGGTTGCGAAGTGCTGACAGCTGCAGGTATCCGCCATTTTTGTCTACTCGTGCAACGAAGTCGGCCGAACGATGGCTGTCTTCTACTCTTCCGGTTGCGTGAAATCGCTCCAAATGCATCTGGATGATAGAATGGGACATACCCGAACGCTGTGCAACTTCGAGGCAAGATAAACCGCTTTCAACCAAGACTATGACCCAATGACGTGAGAAGTGTTCACTAAGGATGCCTCTTGCACGTGCAGCACAAATCAGCACGATTTAATTACCTGCTGGGTCATGCTGACACTTTTAAAAATGCCATAACATTTTGTTTAGTACGATGCTTCTGCACGTGATTTTTACACTTGTTGTGATGAACGGTTGGTGTTGTTTATGTCCCGGCTTCATAGAGGACTGCCTGAGAATGCAATTTAATCAAGATTCTACAATAAATTTATTTACAGTTTTAGTACGGCAATCAAAATAATATATGCTGAAAATTAATGACCGGCCCTTAAATTTTATCCAGTAGTATAGCTGCATGCTCAGGTTGTGTTTTTTTGCAGGATACATCGTTAAGATTTTTGAAACACGGTCATAGGAGTGTAGTGACTTTTTAATTCCAGAAACAAGAAACAAGTCAGAAGAATAATGTCTCTTATATTGCTTCGTTAAAATAATGAATCTGGACTGGATTCGACTCGATTTTATACCACTATCGCTCGTGTATTAGCATTAGCTATATATATATATATATATATATATATATAGCATTAGCTGTTCTGTAAAGCCTTCAGCACACGGTGTCCAAAAAGCCTTGTCCCTGAACTTCAGCTCCTTTGTCCTGTGAATGAGACCCTGCAGTAGCATGTCCGTCTATATGTAAGCGTAGAGCCAGGCTAAACTTCCTGAGAGGGGGCGGGGAATCATGATAATATTCATTCACTCTGGTTTACTGCGTCTGAAGATTGCGTTGTCACAATATCTCGATCATCTTGCCGACCATTAACGTCAACAGCTAGACATAAAAACTTTTGCATATATTTTATGGAGGTTCGTGCGTCACTTGGAGCTGGTAATGAATGTTCGTTGCTGCAAGTAAAATTTCTTTTTTGTTTGTTTGTTAAAAAGCGTTTCACTTTATAAAACTAAGCTTCTAGAAGTCACTAGGTCTGAAGTTACGGGAAGCGTTGTGCTGTGAGTAGTTCTGAAACATCCTCCATTTTTTTTTATCTCACTAACGTATGATCACGTGCTTTGTATGTTTGTTTTGCGGGGCTGAAGGAACTCTCGTGACCTCAGTTTAGGGAGTTTTTTAGCATTCGTTCAGACTGTATGGTCGTGAAAATGAAATTAGAACATTAGAGCTGAATGTTGTTGGTGCTGATGATGTAGAAAGCATTAAGAAAATAGCTAAACAGAGAGATGCTAATGGTAAGCAGTAAAGTGTGATGTGCTAACACTTAGTTTTATAGCCCACTGTCAGTGTCGTAGGAATGTTTTGGTGGATGCGTGATGGATAGTTGACTGGGGGTTGCTTGGTTGTTCTGATAAATCGTTAGTAAGTGTGAAGGCTTTCTGGATATGTGTGTTAGAGTGATTGGTTGGGATGGATGGATGGATGGATGGATGGATGGATGGATGGATGGATGGATGGATGGTTTTTAGCCTGTCTATTATGTTTGTTCTTTTTATCCGTTTATATATCGTTCTGACTTTCTTTATCATTTGTGTGAGACTGTGATAATAATTTTTTTTCTACTTATACGTAGTTACTTTCTGTAGTGAGGCCGTGGGTAAGAAAAACATAAATGTTTTTTATGTATTTTTTTTTCAGTTGTCGGTGTTTGATATGTTCATAACATATTTGTCCAATCTGATCTGGAATGTATGGAATAGAGACAAAATTGTATGATACAGGGCAGGATGCCACGTTCTTCCCCCTTTTCAAATAAAGATCAATCAATCAATCAGTCCCATCAGTCAGATAGACAAAATTGGGGGATTATATATATATATATATATATATATTATATATATATATATATATATATATATATATATATATATATATAATTAAAATCGTCGTTCCGTTTATTTTCGAGAGTAAGTGAAAAAGTGCGGCAGAACACAACCACCGGCTGAAACACAAATCAAAGCTATCTAAGGACGACACTACAGTAGATTAGTCAGCTTGTATTTAATACCCGAAGGTACATTATTTTCAAACCAGCAATTTGACTGGCAATAATAGGATTCGCTAGTTCGTTTTTTTTTTCTGGACCGTTAGAATGTCAGAGATCCCATAGTGACATAGGCTAAAAAGGTTGCCACATAAATACTTGAGCTTCGCAATCCACGCTGTCTTCATCCAACTTCTTAACATGAGCCCAGTAAACGTTGTAAAGTTATAAGGCAGCATTTCAAACAGGATGGAAATGATGTAAAATAATGTTACCTGTAACGGGTAGTGCTGATTAAATATAGTATGAGGTTTCATATAACTTTCTTTTTCTGAAATGTGTGTAATTTTTTTTTCAGGGACTGGACCGTGGTAATAAATAACAGGTAAAGGTAAAATTCCTGTTTCCATGCCATTAATGCATATTGGTGATAGCCCCGTATTTTCCATAACCTCCGGCACATGAAAGTATGATGTGGTCAGTATCACGCCTGGCCGCTTTATCTTCCCAGATTTCTCTGCTACCCATTTTCCGAGGCTGGGTGAACCCTGGGGCCGTATTGGTCAGAAAAAAAAAATCCCGCTTAGCTGGGGATTCGGACCCCTGCCCATTCGGTTGCTAGACGAATGCCCTAACCACTACCCTAACCGGTCCCACAATTTTACAATTTCTGTATAAGTAATAGTAGTAATAGTACTAAAATCAGTAGTAGTAGTAGTAGTAAAAGTAGTAGTAGTAGTAGTAGTAGTAGTAGTAGTAGTAGTAGTAGTAAAAGTAGTAGTAGTAACAGTAGTAGAATAGTAGTAGTAGTAAAATAGTAGTAGTAGTAATAATAATTGCAGTAGTAGTAGTAATATGAGTAGTAGTAATAGTAGTAGTAGTAGTAGTAGTAATATTAGTAATAGTAGTAGTAGTAATGGTAGTAGTTGTAGCAGCAAAATAGTAGTAGTAGTAGTATAGTAGTAGTAGTAGTAGTAGTAGTAGTAGTAGCAGTAGTAGTATCTTCCCGCAACACCTTTTTTTAAAATTGTAATCGAGAGGATGATGATCTTGATATATTCGAGTTGGATGGGGGAATTTGAAATTCACAGGAAGAAAAAAAAAAAAGCCTTAAAAATAGGTTTCTTGGCATCCACTGCCATATGAAACACGTCCATCTTGACACCGTTGGCCTAGAATAAAAGTCCCAGCAGCCTGATTCAGAAGCGCAGTTGGTAGTGGAGGGTTAAGCGGGAGTCTTGGCCTTGACCTACATTGTTTCACGAATCCTGACAACTGAACTGTCTCAAAAAAAAAAAAATTGACCATTTTGATTCTCTGTTTCATCCTTCCTGCCTCTTAGCATTTCTAATTATATCTGTAGTGCCTTTCTTTCCATTTTCATTTGGGTTTCAGATTTTGTAACCCCCTCCCTTTTCTATTTCTCCTTTTTTTTTTCTCAGTTTTCCACCGACTGTCAGATTCTCTAATCAAAATTTTCACATGCCATGGCCAAAGAACGTTGATTCTGTTTTCCACTTACTTTTTTTTTTCATTTAGTTTTTCAGTGTTCTGTAAATTCTCTGAAAACTGCTTCGTTTGTTTAACCATACCCCCATGTTACATGTTTCCTCCACAACCAGGTTTCTGTTCCTAGATCTAAGCTCACGGGACGTCAAACCAGTGCTCTCCAAAAGCTAGAACATAAAATGTGTTCTTTCAAAGCTCCGTTGATTTTTTTCAATCATTATTATGGTTCTGGAAAAAAAATCAATAAAGCCATAATTGCATTATTGTGCCTCAACAGTTATTACTTTATTCTTTAATTATTGTGAACTCAGTAGTGGCAATCAAACATCGTGAACGCTAGCTCTTTCAACAGAAACTCGTGCAATGTCACTGCCGCAGGAAGAAGTTACTACGCATAGGCAAAAAATACGGCAAACTTGGATGTAGATAAACAAAAGCGTTTGGCCATAGTGTGTTTTGTTCACTTACATATAGCGACTTAACTCCCGTAGGAAACTGAAAAGTTTATTTTAGGATTGTGTATTCAATATTTACAACAATACAATGGGGAGGGAGGGAGATTGATTGATTGATTGATCTTTATTTCAAAAGGGTTAAGAATTGGGCACGCAGGCCCGTCTGACAGTCTGCCCTTTATCATACATCTTTCATTCTATTCCAGACATTCTACAAATATGCTGTTCATATAACAAACATAACTAACATTGAAGCTGAGAGACATAAAATAAAATATAACATTTACGTTTCGCTCTTAAACATTCACTCGGTACAGAAGTAACTACATACATTATAAATGACCATCTACTAAACAAAATTTTCGGGAATATTCAGAAAACAATTAATTGTAAAGAGAGATAGCGAGAGAGAGAGGGAGAGAGATAGCGAGAGAGAGAGGGAGAGAGATAGCGAGAGAGAGAGAGAGAGAGATAGCGAGAGAGAGAGAGAGATAGCGAGAGAGAGAGAGAGGGAGAGAGATAGCGAGAGAGAGATAGCGAGAGAGAGAGAGAGATAGCGAGAGAGAAAGAGACAGCGAGAGAGAGAGATAGCGAGAGAGAGAGAGAAAGCGAGAGAGAGATAGCGAGAGAGAGAGAGAGATAGCGAGAGAGAAAGAGATAGCGAGAGAGGGAGAGAAAGATGAGATAAACGCGTGAAATCAGTATTACGTTCCGTTATTTATGTTTGAAATAAAAACCACGAACATTTACTCACTGACATTTAACTGTGCGAATTTTGTGCGTCTGCACAGTCTTATTTCCCATAAGGGAGTACGCTTTTACGGTTTTGTTTTGTTTGGTTTTTTTTTTTTATTTTAGCCAAAAAGACTCGTCTCATATAATATTCGGAACACAAAAACGAAGTAGCTGCAAAGTAATAACATGTTGTTTTTCATCTCGACATCCTTTTCATGGGGACTACAGTAAAAACTGGTTTTGTAGAAAACGCGGAAATGAAGATGTGTGGTTGTAGTGAGGGGGTTGGGGTGGGGGTGGGTGCTGTTTGTGTCCAGGTTTAAACGCAGCTATAAAAATAAAAAAAGGAAAGAGGAAAAAGGCAATTTTAAAAAAAAACATCAAAGCACTATAACTAAGACAAAATACAGCCTTAAAGGGAAATTTATAAGCTAAGTTTTAGTGATGATTGCAAGGTGGGGGACATCAGCTGCACTATGTTCAGTTCTCGTCATCGCCTAGAATATCTTCTCTACCAATTTGATGTTGTTAACTCAGTAATGACGTAGGCGAGAATCTAGAGAAGTCTTGGAAGGGTACATACTGGGAAAATAAAGAGAGGAAGACTAAGGCGAAGAAGGCTGCAATACATCGTTGATGATCTGCGAATGGATGCATCAGCAGCAGGGCGTCTTGCTTACAACCGAGAGGCCTACAGGAGTGCTGTTAGGGAGGCAAAGTTCCACAAGGGACATGCAAATGTCTGACTGACTGACTGACTGACTGATGCAGGCATGATGTAGCCATAAGCGGTTTAAAAAACTGTATTAGTTTTGAAGCTTATTATTTTTGTTTATTAAATAACAAAGTGCAATCCATAAAAAAAAATGACGGGAGAAGGAATGAAAAAAAATTTTTTTTTCTTCACTAAACGTTTTTTTCACCACCCTTCAAGAGCAACATCAACAATCTCTAAACTTTATACTAACTTAAATTACGCTTTCAGAATGATTATTACTGCCGAAAACTCGCTTGATATGTTTTTACATGTGCTCAAAACAGCTACCACTTCTCTGTAAACTTAAGCACACTCAGGAAAGTGAAATGATCTGCCTGCACACACGCACCAAGGCTCCTTCTCTCATGCTCTCACTTTTCTATGATGTGGCCGAGACTTTCATGTACAAAGTTGGAAAATTATGATATTAGATGACACTTTTTACCTGTTGAAATAAACTGAAAAATTGAAAATGAGCGACCTCAACATCAATATTCTGAATTATGAAGACGTACATGGCACGAAGAATTTAGTAGAAAATGTAAACATTTCACCACATCGTCACTTCCCACCTGTCACGGAGATTGCTGGTGCTAGGGAGTACTTGCATTGTGCCGAGATCCCCTTTCACGTGAGGAACATTGCTGGGCGTGTCCGGTGTGGATTGACGTTTTGATGTTAACATTTTTAAAAAAAAACCCTTTTAAAGACAATTTCAAGAACCGAACGAGATTTTCAAAGAGGACAATAAAAGAATATTAGAGCTAACCAGCACCAAGGCAGAAACTGTGGTAATATCAATGCCAGAAAATGTCAACGAACAACATCATTGCTAAAGGAAAGACACTGATACGAGTACATAAATTTAACTCTGAACAGTGATAAGAGCAGATGGCATATAAACAGCTGAATAAACTCAAGAATACAGAGGGCAAAAATAATTGTTTATGACATGATGAAGATAAAAAAGAAATAAGAGAATCTCCTTAAATGTGAGAAAAGCGGATTACAGTACTAACCACAGCAAATAGTCCTGTGTGTTTATGAGACTTGAACAGTAGACAGATGAAAAAAAGGGCAACAATAGAGAAACAGTTATGAAGAAATACATGAAGTTTTGACAGAGATTGCTGAACAACTTAAGCTAATTATAATGATAGAGAAACGACTAACACTCTTACTCAATATAGAAGTTTGAGAACTTGTAAAACGACTGGAAAACTGAAAGAGGGATCACAAAGAAATGGCGACCGGTAGATATATAATTCAACAGACTGAGAAGGAATTATAGAAAAAGAAAGATAATCGATCTCATTAGAAATATCAGAGACTGCAGATAACAGAGATAAATCTTCGTCTTCTTCTTCTTCTTCGTTCGCACTGTCTGTCTATATCTGCAGTCCTGTCTCTTGGATAAATTTCACTGTTTTTTGTAATTTATGTATGGAACCGTAGAGCTTATCTTCTTTAGTGGTTTCACTGGGCCAGTAATTATTTCTCACTGTCTCATAGTTGGTGCAGTTTTGGAGGATATGTTCCACAGTTTGTGGCACCTGGGCACATGTATAAAGAGTGGTAGTACGAACCTTAAACTTTGTATACATATGACTTCGGAGTCGACTGTGTCCTGTTCGGAGACGGAAAATGGTGACTTGCTCCTTTCTGTTTAGCATGTGATAGTCATCATGTGGTGGTGTTTGTGGTTTCCTGTAGGTTTTTATCATGCTTTTCTTCTGATTATAGGTGATTGGTATGTCTGGTTGCTCCATTTCAGTGCCCTCTTTGACCAGACGGTCAGCTTTCTCATTGCCTGGTATCCCACAGTGGGGGGAATCCACTGTACGGTGACTCCGTGTTGTAAGCCAGTTTTTGACAAGGCATCCTTAAGGTCTGGTAGTTTGTTGCATTGAAGAGCTTCCAATACTGATCTTGCATCTGTGAGAATTACTACGGGGCATGTATCAATTCTGGAGTCTGATAGTTTTTCAGCTGCAGCAATAATTGCCCTAACTTCTGCATCAAAGTTGTTGCAGTATTTTCCAGTGGGTATGGAAATCTTGTCAGTGGTGTTGTTTGGATATTCAATATGTGCTCCTGCCCCTCCATTCTTTATGGCATTATGTGCAGATCCGTCTGTATACACACGCATCCAGGTGTCACATGGATATTTATCATCTAGAACACTAAGTGTGGCTGTTGATCTTACAAGACTGCTCTGCATCTCACCATTCTGCACACCTTTCACTTCAGTTTGAACAGTTATTTGTGTATAATCTGCTTCTTTCCATGGTGTATGCTCTAGTACAGATGATAATGGAGCGACTACAGTTGGAAGGTCAGGTATCACTTACGCATACGCTTGGTCTGATGAATGAAGCTGCTTCTTTTAAGCCGACTTAGTGCCAAGTTACTGAATCTCTCCTTCAGGGGATGGCCTACAGATGCTGAGGAATTTCTCTCCAAAGGTTATGACCTTTGTGTCTCTACGTTCCTTTACTGCTTGAACACCATCTATTTTCTGCATTTCTACTACTGGTGTGGACCTCATGGCACCTTTGATAATCCGTAGTTACTGATTTTGTACCTTGTCTAGATTATGCAGCGTAGTGTTTGATGCTGTGCACCAAGCTGTTGAGCCATATTCTAAATGTGGTAGAATACTTTGCTGATATACATTCTTGAGGATTCTTTCACTAGCTCCCCATGTGGTACCACTCAATTTTCTTAATATAGCTAGTTTTCTTCTGGCTTTTGCTTCTGCACTGTTGATGTGTTGCTTCCAGGTCAGTTTTGAGTCAAGAGTCACTCCTAAGTAAGTGGGGTGGTTGTCCATCCTTAAGAATATTTCATTTACAAAAATCTTACCTGCTTTCTGTTTAGATGAGAGAGTGAACAGAGTGGTACTTGATTTCTCTGTGTTGATACTTACACACCATTTGTTTGTCCATGATGTCAAGATGTCTGCTGCTCTTTGAAGTCTCTGTGTAGCAACTGTCGCGTATTCATCTGTACACCACATGACCAGATCATCTGCATACAGTCCCGCTTTGATTCCATAGGGAAGTTCCTTGACCAGGTCATTAATGAATGCCAGGAATAGCGTAGGTGAAAGGACTCCTCCTTGTGGTACACCGTGTCGCAGAAGTACTTTCTGGCCTTTGTGTTCATCCATTACTATTCTAGCTCTTCTATTGTGTAAATAGGAATTTATCCAGTCGTACAGTCTTCCATTCACATTTCAGTTTCTTAGCTTCCACAGCAGACCTTTTTTTCCATACTTTATCAAAGGCTTTCTTCAGGTCTATCCACACTGCTAGTATAAGGTTTTTTTTCTTGGAATGCATCCTCAATCTCTTGAGAGAGATAGGTCACTTGATCTTCTGTACTGTAGTACTGCCTAAATCCTGCTTGTTGTGGAATGAGAAGGTTTTCACTTTCTAGGTACCATTTTAGCCTCGGGTCAATGATGCGTTCCATTGCTTTGCATAGGCAGCTAGTGAGACTGATTGGCCTGTAGCTGGAGGCAGTATCACTGTTTTTCCTGCCTTTAGCAATGGTATCATGGTTGCTTCCTTCCAGATTTGAGGTAACGTACTTGTGCTCCAGCACATATTGAAAATATCCAATAGCTTTCCCATTGCTGCCAATCCCAGGTTCTTGAGCATTTCATTGGACACTCCATCTGGTCCTGGTGATTTCCTTGGTTTCAGTTTACTGACTGCTAGGTCTAACTCCCTGCGTGTGAATGGTGCATCCATGACCTCCACTTTTCTGCCTTGTTCCTCTTCTTTCTGTGGGTTAATGCGCACTGTACGCTCTTTCTCTGGATGGATATCAATGTTGCAGTCCTGTGCAAACATGCGAGCAAAGTGATCTGCTACCTGCTTACCTGTAAGAGTTTTCCCATCCTCTATTAGTGTAATCTTTGTACTTCTTCCAGTACTCTCATCGTTTAACTGTTTGATTAGTTTCCGCAGTTTCCTTCCATCCTTTTCAAAGTTTGGGGGCTCTGTTTTCTCTCTCCAACTTTCCCGTCTGGCTTGCAGCTTGACTCTTTGAAATTTGGCCTTAGCATGTTGGTAATTATTGTGGTGTTCTTGGCATGGTCTGTTTTCTGCTTGCTTTCGAGCTGTTTCCACGTCATCGTGGAGTTTTCCCAGCTCACTAGATCAGTATTGTTTATAATCCTTACGAGCTCCTCTGGGAATGGTTTTACGGGCGGCGTGAAGGATACAAGCATTGAATTCCTTCACTATGATGTTAATATCCTTACCTTCTATGTACATTGTCCAATTTGCTTTGTTATAGTTCCATCTGGGGAGAGGGCTACCGGTGTTAAGGAATTCATTTTCTATTGTCAGGAAGACCGGTCGATGGTCGCTATCTCCAAGTTGTTTTCCAACTTCACGTGTAATGTTCCACTTCAGGTCTGGAGAGTGGAATGCCAGATCTGGTGCTGAGGTTGTATGCCAAGCCCTTGAGTAAAATGTTGGGAGATCCATTGGCTGGTTGATCAGGAGAAGTCCAGTATCATCCTGCCAGCTCTCAACTTCCTCTCCTCTCTTGTCTATGTGGTCATAGCCCCAGCTCTGGGAATGGCTGTTAAAATCACCACAGACCATAAGTCTCTCTTTGTGTGGGGTTGTTTCTAGAGCAAGTGGGCGGTCATTAGGACAGTAATAGTTAAGGAGGTGGAAATCTGTATTACAGGTTTTTAGATGGATCATCTGGTATTCGGCTCCTTCCATGTACACTCCCACCTGACATGCGCTGATGTTATTCTTAACAAGTGTGAGTACTCCTCCTTTTCTTCTGTCCTGTCGGTCTGATCTAAAACACTGGTAGCCTCTGATTTTAAAGGCTGCATCTTTGGTTAGGTGTGTCTCCTGTATGCAGCATATACTTACCTGCTCTGCAAAGAGTATGTTCTCTAGTTCCACCTTTTTTGCTATAGCCATCTCTAACACTACTGACACCCTCTGCATTCCACTGCATTATTTTAAGTTCTTGCTTTTTTGGCACTTTTCTTCCGTTGTATTTTTTGGCCAGTAGCTCTACTCTCATGTCTCCTGACTCCACAAGACGAACTGAGAGGACCTCCAGTAGGACTGGGTGGAACCTTTCGAGGCAGGGGGCCCGGCACTGCACCTGCCTGGTTAGTCTTCACAGGGCGAGCACCATGTTTGAAAACTGCAGATAGAGACATTTCATTAGCGATAATGCGTGTTACCCTGATTTTTGCGATGCGCATTTTGGCTGGGTAACTCCGACTTCAGCACCTTTCCTTGCTAGGGCAGACTGTGGTCTTGCTGGGACTGCCATGAAGACAGTAGTGTAGGCTGGGAAGGTCAAAACTTTGTTTCCAGTCTCTGGTGGCTGTACTTAAATCCCTTCTCCATGTCAGACGGTTTTGAGACAGTTCCACAAAGACACTCCGACTTTGGGATGAGGAATCCGATGAGTGCTTCAACGATATCCATTCCCCGCCACCTATAGTCTACTGGCTCTGTTTTGTCTACATCATTCTGATAGCCATTGTTGTAAAGACCCATAGGCTTGTCACGTCCTGGATTAACTGGTTTCACACCAGACTTTCCTCATCCCCGCCAGAGATCTCCATGTCCCCATCCGTCCACCAACCTGACATTCTTATATCTTATATCCTTCCCTTGCCGTTAAACGTCACATAGGGCTCGCAAAGTAGTTCGCCAATTTTTCCTGTCTTCAGCGAGTCTTTCAACCTTATCAAAGGATTTTATGCCTGTTAACTTGGCCTCTCTTAATAATGTCCTCTTCAGAGTTTCACGCGGTCTGCCCCTTTTTCTTCGGCCTGTTGTGTTCCACTTGATAGCTTGTTTTGGGATTCTCTGATAATTTCTTCTCATCAAGTGACCAACATATGTCCATCTCCTTTTCCTGATCACCCATGAGACTGGTTGTTGTTCAGTCATCTGTCTTATCTCTGCATTGTTCTTGAATTCATTCCACTTGATGCCGAGTATTTTCCTTAAGCATTTGTTTTCAAAAGAGTCTAATTTCTTGTCTGTTTCTTTTGTTGTTTTCTAGCTTTCGCATGCATAAATGAGGGTGGATATTACATTTGAATTGAATAGTCTTAACTTGGTTTTTGTGCTTATAACTTTTGAATTCCATATGTTCTCAAGATTCTAACCTGACATTACATTTTACAAAAATAACAATTACAATTAGTGTTGATTGCTACAAGTTTCTGGGCTACAGATGTAGGTCAGAGTTTTCAAACAAACAGATCTATGTTCCCTGTCTCACAAACACTATGTTAAGATAAGTGTGCTCTTAACACAGTTGTTCCCAGGGGGACAGAGATAAATAACGCCCACGTTTTCAGGGCGGCAGTAAATGAATGAATGTTTTAAAATGGCTGGGACATTAGAAATAAAAATGCGAAACGATATTTTTCACGAGCGTGTGTGAACCGGAAGAGCAAGTATGCCCGTCACCTTCGCGTTCATGAGGTTGATGTAGTTCTGAAAAGAGCAGGAATTTGCTGTGATCGTTGTCGGAAACTGTTCACTTACACTTGGATAATACTTTTTTTCATAAGTTCGTAAATTATTCCGCTTTTGGCAAATGAAAAATTGAACAGAATGCAATAATTTAAAATGAGTTTTAAGCCACCGTATTCATTCATTCATTCATTCCTTTGCATGTCCCTTGCGGAACTTTGCCTCCCAAACAGCACTCCTGTAGGCCTCTCGGTTGTGAGCAAGATGGCCTGCTGCTGCTGCATCCATTTCCAGATCATCAACGATGTCTTGCAGCCATCTTCGTTTCGGTCTTCCTCTTTTTCTTTTTCCCATTATGTATCCTTCCAATACGGTCTTCTCTAAATTATCATGACGTTTAATGTGGCCAAAATATTTAAGTTTTCTCTCTTTAATCCTCTTTACTAGCCAACCTTCTTCAATATTAAGCTCTTGTAGTATAGATCACCGTATGCTGATAATATTTTCATTTGATGTTTAATGATTTTAATTTTGCTATTTTTTGTCACAGCTGTTAAATTACAGAATTTCAGAATTTTTTTTTTCAAAGGGCAATTAAACTACAGAAACGTCTTGATGTAATACATTATTACAAAAGCAGAAGTTATACATATCATGCCGATTCAGATTTATATTCTTTACATGTGTGTCTACTTCTCGTAATGTTTGAAACTACGCTCATCACATGCATATGAATACATATAAAATACAGCACGAATGTATGTCTTCTGTTTTAAAAGATAGACTGTGCATTAATTCATCACTGTTCATGTGCAGTTTTTAAATAATTTTAAAATACTGGGGAATATTGCAGTCTTTAAGTCATTTTATTTCTGCCTTTCTTATTAGTGTGAGCACCTTTTAACTTTCTATCTGGCTTTGAATTATGTCTGTCTTCTTGGTGTTTTCAACATTATGTGTAATTACTCTTTGTCATTGGATGTTTAAAATATAAACTTTGTCATGAGTCTGTTAGTTCCATGGACAGTTCTTATTTTTCTGTTTTAATAACTTATTATGTGTGCATATGTGTAATTTCAGAGTCACTCCTACATAAGTAACTCATCATGTTGCGATTCAGACATCGCATGCGTCCTCGGGTGATGCAGATATATCCAGGTGGAGGCCAGGGGGAAAGATTACTGCGGCTGCGCCAGATTGTCACAGGCCTGATACGATTTGAGCGGGTAGAGCCGAGATATACTCAAGCAGATGAAGCTAGACAGTATGCAGAAAGGGTGAGAATTGTGGTTACAATTTTCTTGTTTTATCTGGTCATGAATTCTTGTGTTGGCTGCCAGTGGGCCAGCTGGCATTCACATCTTCAAGTTCTTTCCTATCTGAATTATTTTAATTCAGTGCCAGATTATGTTTTGTCCAGATTTTTTCCAAGTAGATTGTGTCATCTTCATGTGACTAATAACTAAAGTTGGTCATATCATATACCAGTCAAGTAATTAAAGGTGCTTGATCAAGGAAGCAGAGTATGTTAACAAACCATATGAACATATTGTTAGTATGAAAATATTGCTTACAAGAAGTAAAAACTCTGAAAATGAAATGACATTTATTTGCTTATCTTGGTGTGTCAGCAGAAATTATCTAGGAACTTACTGTGTGACCTTGAAGTTCTTTTATCAGCTTTCAAAATTGTATAGACTTACTGATAGACTTTAACTACATTTTACAACTTGACAGTACATACATGAAGTTTAAAAAAAACTATCCATAGTGTTTCATCCAGTCACTTCACACATATTAAACTATAGTATAGCACATCCCGGTGGGGGAAAGTAGAAGGCAGAAGAGATTGAGATAAACTAGAGAGAAAATGCTGGACGGATTAGCAAGATGGCACAAACAGAGAATGCCAGCGCAGCTTACAATCAGTTCCAGGCACAGGGAATTGTGGGAAAGCAAGATTGGCATTGCCAGTAGGCAGGTCAATAGATAGATACGTGGCACATTCAAAATAAGAAATTTTTAAAATATATTCTTGTAACATATTTATTTTTATTTTACGTGAGTGTTTTGTTCACGTTAGATAGTATCAGCTACAGCTTTTTTTTTTTTGGCTACAAAAGAGAAAGACATCATCTACTCATTAACTGCATCTGAACTTTCCTAACATTTGTTTTGTTTTTTTTTTTTATAATAAGCTGTCACTAGAATCAAGCAATCTTATATTCTTTGTCAGCACTATCTGATGATAAATGTAATGTACTAAATATATTAATTTATTAAATTGTTTAGAACTAGAGGGAATGCTGTTAGTCATTTTGTGTATGAGTAACAGAGAACTGTAAATAAAATTATTCCCTATACATTCATTATCAAATCTCAAAGCCACACTGAAGTTTGCTAATTATTCATGCTGCATTATGACAAGAAACAAACTGGTAGGAAATTGCTCTAGAATTTCAAAACATGGACTGGATTAGAAATGGGACTTTTCATTTTTTTTTTTTTCCCCTGGTTTAGCTGAATCAGTTGTGTGAACTTTAATTTGCATGGGCATACAAAGTCCATCAATACTGTTTTGGAGTGATAGAGTTAGACTGTTACAAATATTTGTATAATTTGATTCTTCCAGATTATTGCAGCTTTTCAAACTTTTTTTTTAAAATCTTTGATGGCTCTTTTTATCTTTTTTATTTTGCTTACATTTTTAATCCATATTTTTATTACCTGTTCACATGAAAATATATGTCTGATTATTTGTTAAGCTACTCTGCCATATAAACTGCAAGGAAAGCTATGCTAATGGGTAATATTTTGTTTACAAACAAATACAGTAAATGGAACAATTTCCTGCAGGTAGGAATGAGGTATGATGTAAAGGATATCTGTAAGGCATCTGTGAGAAATTTTCTTAGTTAGGTAGAAGGAGTGAGATTAATTGGCGAAGCACCGTGCTAAATGGAGAATAACTTGCACAGGAATGTTTTATAGTTTGAGAAAGTGAAAATAAGCTGGAATGCTAGAGATGGAAGTACAAGGAGACTGGATCTTATGGCAGAAATTAGACCTATAGAGGTAAAGGTACAGGTTGTGAATCAACATCATGGCAGACAGTCAAGCCATAAGTGCTCCGCTGCCTAGTCAGCAGTTAACCAGAAGCTGCAGAGTAGTGTCGCCATCAGCACCAACTCCATAGCTAGTGGGCATTCCTCTTCCTTCCCAGAGTGTTAACCCTGGTACCCATTTTTTTTTTCTGGAAGGTGGATAAACCCTGGGAGTTTCTGGGGGTTGTTTTTTTTTTTGGCAAGCTGTGGTGCCACTGTGGTGAGTGGAAATTGAAACCAGACCGCATGGTCAGTGAGTGAGTGGCTAGTCTGTTGTGCTGACACAGCTTCTGATTCTCTGCTGTGACCTGCACTGCCTACAAAATACCAGCAGTTCCAAATGCTGCAGTATTTAGTGCTTTACTCTTTAATCAGATAACAGTAGAATCAGCCACAGGAGCAGTTGCTATGACAAGAACACAAGTCTTTTTGGAAACATTTCTCGCAGCCAGTATATGATTCCATTTCTGTTTTATGTGCATAAAATATGTTAAGCAAGAAGTAGACATGTCATTTCAGTTTTTGACATTTCATTTTTGTAAAGCCAGATCAGGATTTTTGAAGAGTTAAATGCTGTCTGTAAACAGTGTAAAAGTAACAATCTGGGACTTTTATTATATGAAAAATATCCATGCCAGGAAGGAAAGCAATGGTAAACTACCTTCTGGAAATATACCAAGAAACCCAAACAGCATGGATGCATCAGTAGCAGGGCATCTTGCTTACAACCGAGAGGTCTACAGGAGTGCTGTCAGGGAGGCAAAGTTTAGCAAGGGACATGCAAATGAATGAATGAGTGAATCCATGTAAATTTAAAAAAAAAAAAAAAAGATTCATTCAAGTTAAAAAAACATTGAGGGAACAAAGTGCTGTACTACTGTAGCACTGTGTATTGTATGCTGCTGTATTCATGTAAGTGGGTAGGAAATGAACAGGCGGACAAAAGTAGAAATACCAAAAATACTGACTGTATGAGTTGATCTCCAACACATTGCAATATAGTATGTTATAATGATGATCATGATGGTAGTGTGTGCAGCGATAATATGTGTTTAATTATACGGTTTTGTCTGCAGTTGCTCTATCTTGCTATCAAGAATGGGGACAGCCACAAACCCACAATGGAACTTGCTGACTTTTGGCTTTTGGTGAGTGCTGCCATCAACTACTGAAAAACCATGTTACCTGAAAACTATTTGTAGGTATACATGTAGGGACATTGTGTCTTTGACCTTTGTTTCAAACTGTCAGAGAGAGAGAGAGATAGGGTGGGAGAGAGAGCAAAACAAACACACAGACAAACAATTGGATCATAAAACGAAAGATTTTGGAAGATGGGGATGATGGAGAATGCAGAGATGCATAAACAGTAATGCCATAGAAAGAGAGCAGAATGTATGATGTTTTTTTTAATTAAAATTATTTAGTGCTCTTAGTTTATATATTTTTTTTTTCCACAATGATTTTTGTGCAGGAAAAAGACCTAGTGCACAAGCTTTTCAAGGTTCTTGTGCCTCGGTACAAAAATTTCAAGACTTGTTACACAGATCTTCACAAGCTTGGCATAGATTATCCAGGCCCTGGTACTGGTCTAGGAATTTTGGAACTGAAAGGTCTGTACTATTTCTTTTTAAGTTAAGAACTCATTAATCTGCAGCTCTTTCAGGGTTGTTCTTGAGTTCTTTTAACCTTTTTAGGGCTGTTCTTGAGTTCTTTTAACCTTTTTAGGGCTGTTCTTGAGTTCTTTTAACATTTTTAGGGCTGTTCTTGAGTTCTTTTAACCTTTTTAGGGCTGTTCTTGAGTTCTTTTAACATTTTCCTTGGCTTCTTTAGTGAATTTGTGCAAAACAAAGGGAAAATGGTTATTGTCCTTTCATTCTCACATAATAAGAAACATAAATAAAAAATATTGTGGGCATGTACCCACATGCATATAAAAGGCACACACACACATGCATGTACATCATCAGCCATAGTTGGTGCATGACACAAAAAAAAAATGATTTGGCTGAACTCCAGAGTTTTGTCAGCCAGAAATTGAAATGAGGAGTTGTAATTCTTTTGTGTTGTTTTTTTTCTTTTTTGTTTTTTTTTTGTTTTGTTCCCATCCAGTCAGTGCTTTTTCCACATTTTTTGCTAATTATCAAAACTCCTCATTGTTATGAGCTTTTGTTCTTGCTTCCTGAGCATTGAACTAGGAATCAGCTTCAGAGATTGTTTCTTCATTCTCTGAATGTCTCATTTTCTTTTCTTTTTCTCCTTTGTTCATATTTATAGTTAGTATCTGCCATTCTAGTAGAACGAATTTGTATATCTTGGTAGTAGAGTAGTAGAAAATGGAGACAGCACAGAGAACATCAACGGCAGACTTACTAGAACAAACCAGGCTTTTGCAGTGCTGCAGACTATATGGAAATCTAAAAAACTAAGCATGAATCTGCAAATCAGTATATTTAAGAGTAATGTTCTAAGTGTACTACTCTATGGAAGTGAATGCTGGAAAATTACTAAAACCATAGAAAACAAGTTGAATTCTTTCCAGACCAAATGTTTATGAAGAAGTAGAAAAATATTTTGGCCAAACACATTTGTTAGCAGAAATGCAGATGAAACCACTGACAGCAATTATTGAGGAAAAACGCTGGTGATGGTTGGGACATGTGCTCCGAATGACTGACAGCTCACTACCAAAAATAGCACTAAGATGGACACCACAGGGGAACAGAAGTAAGGGTAGACCAAAAGAGACATGGAGAAGAACAACAGAGAGGATGCTGAGCAATAGAGGGCTCACCTGGGCAAGAGCAGAAAAAAAGACAAGGGACAGGTATTTGTGGAAAACCCTTGCGGAAGCCCCACGTGCCCTGGGCACTTAATGTTCGGAGAGAGAGATCTGCCATTCTGTTTCATGGATAACTGGGCAAGTTTTGTTATAGTTCTTTCATAGCACTGTAAGGCCTGCCTTCGTGGCTCATTGTGCTCATTTTAAGCATTTTCCGTTTCCTTGATTCTTTCACCTGTTCTTCCAGTTTCAGCATATTTCTGACAATATAATGAGTAATACCAGTATTCATACCTGCTCAGTCAGGAGATCACCAGCAGGCCATATTGAAGTTTTTCACTCATTTCCTTTGTATTTGGTGCCAGAGTGTTTTTTCCCTCCCTCCTCAATGCCTGGGTCACTGTTGGTTTCTGTCTCTTGAATGCCTGCGATGTAGTGAAATGTAGCCTTGTCATTTCACGGAGGCAGTGAAGGATATGTTGTTAGTGCCCATATTAGTTCCTTCATCTGACAGCGCACCTGAGGGTGATGTCAGCACCCCACCTGGTTTGCCTTACCCAGCTTCAGAAGGAGCCAGGTATGTATTTTTTCAGCTGGGTGAGTGACTGGCAAGTCTCTAACTGGACTTGAATCGCAAACTTCCATGTGAGGCTACTTTGACTTTAACTTTTATTGAGCTACTTTGATGTAATGACTTTGATGTAATGTAGTGAAAGGAGAAAGGAGGTTAGGTGCCCAGTTCTCCAGCTTTTGAGGGGGGGAAAAAAAATGTTGTATCTTTTTTCTGGAATTTTAAAATCATTTAATCATTTTCTACAATAATAAAGAAGAGAGACAGTGCTGATTTTCTTTATATTAATGCTCTCTTAGTGGTTAAGTAAAACAAAGAGATGGAAAAGACACTGTCCAATTTGCCAATCATTGGCCCATAGCTGGCATGCTAGCATCAGGGTTGGCTAAGCAAGACCTGTCCCACCTCTCCATTGATACCTCCAGTAGCAGGCCTAGCAGGGATTGCCATAGTCCCCATGGCAGTGGGTTCTGCTAATGAAATACTGCACACCCCCCCCCCCCCTTTTCAAGCTCTGCTCAAGGTTGCCATAACCTGCTCTGAATCCGACATGGATGTTGTGCCACAACATTCTCACCACATCAGCTGCAGAGAACACTAGCTCACTGATACAAAAAGAAGAACCAGCAAAGAATGGGTGTAGTCAGTTACTGTTTGCTGAAGGAGATACTAGAGAAGAGTTTGGAGCACCTGTGGATGTATCCTGAGTGAATGGATTCCCAATTAACTAATGTTATCAGTGTGGGTATAGTAAAACTGTCCAGACAACTTTTGGTTGCATAATCATGATTATGTATTGTTGTCGAGGGTTATCTTATGAAACTGTGAAAAAAAATATGTTTATTTAAGTGGTTTTTTTTTTAAGATTACAAAAAAAATAAATAAATACAGTCATATGGTTTTTGTTCTGTTATTGGGAGTTTATCATTTTTAAATGCTACAAATGTTAAAAATAGGCATCACATCATTTCCAGCAGAAAAGTGCATTGGCAATTTTTAGTTATAGAAACAAAAATTCATGTGTTTTGATAATTTGCATATTTGGTTGTTATGATTTTTTTTTTGTTTTTTGTGAATCTTTCATCTCAGGAAATCCCTGGCCACCCATAATAACACGCCAAAGGGACACACAATTTCTTCTATCTAATATGTTGTTATCAGCAGCACGTCAAGATTATTACAATGAAAAGAAAAAACCAAAGGCAGCTATACAATCTTCAACTGCTCAGAGATCGTCTCTCCAGAAAGAATTATCCTCTTCAGTAGATCCTCCAGTATCTTCAGCAGACGCTGAATTGTCAGCTTCATTAGATCCTCCAACGTCTCAGGCAGATCCCTGTACAGAAGATAAGCAGACGAAATACAAGGATACTTAGTAACAGCACTGCAGTTATTTGTGTCAGTCATGGAGGGATGCGAGACACTAAGAACAGCTCATCTATATAGCATATTTTAAGATGAATAGGCATGCTTACTTTCACCATAAAAGGCTAACAGAATGCAGATTAGCACAGTAACTGTTAGAGATTAATCACAACACGTTAAATAAAGAATCATATTGTAACTATTTTTAAATGACACCCAAAAATACACATGCTATTTTACCCACGTACATACATTCTGTACTGTATTACCCACATACGTACATACATTCTGTACTCATAAATAATGATGCAGTTTTCTTGTTCATCTCCTTCTCCTGCCTTGCGGTGAAGTCATAGTGTGTGTAGAACAGCAAATGTTTGTAAATTAGTGACAGAATGAACCACAGCACACTGAACAATCCTATGGGACCTCAGCCATAGTACAAATGACTGTGTCCAGGTCAGTCATAAGGTGGTGCAAGACTGTGTTTGCAAATATATAAATGTTACTACTGATCTGCTTTATTAAAGGAAGGGATTTTTTATAATGCTTGTTACCATTTTGTTTGTTTGTTTGTGAAAGCCTGTGTGACATTAGGAAGAATAATGTAGTTTTTTGTTTGTTTTTTTTCATTATGAATATGATATGAAATCAATATGTGAAAGTCCTTGTAATGCATGAAATGTGTTGTATGAAGCATTTTTGTGTATCTGTGTGAGATTTTAAACATTCTAACATAAGTAAACATTCGTGTACTCATGTGAATCTTTTGACAGTGGTAAAATCTATTTAATATATAAAATCTTTTCACTTAAGTGAAAGCCAGGAATCATTTTAGTAGTTGAAGTCCATAAAGCATATCCAGAATTTTTGATGGAAATGTAAGCTGCTGTAGTATAAGTGGAGTCTTTTATACAATCAGTAGTTTACAGAAATCATGAGATGTACAAATGTAAATTATAGTCAGTTGTCAAATCATGTAATTTTGTGGTCATTGAAATTAACCTGAAACTTGAAAGAGCAGCACAAATGCTCCTGATGAAAGATTGTCCAAAAAAAAAATGTTAATGGTTTTGTGACATTTATTGAAATTTTCTTTGTATATATGAGGGCAAGTCAAGAATTAAAGACAATATTTTTTTTGTGTGTTGACATAATATGTACTAACATGATTAAAAACTTCATATTACTTTTCAACATAGTCCCCGTCATGTTCATTGTAGGTCTGCCGTCGCTTCACTAATGCCTGGATTCCTGAAAAAAAAATCTTATTGAATATATAGCCTCTTATGTCCAGTCTCTTTTATATCATCACCTGTGCTGAACCTCTTCTCACCTAGCACCTCCTTGAGGGATCAAAACACATGATAATCACACTGTGAGGTCAGGTGAATATGCAGTAGTTTCACAAACATCCTCATAATATTCTTTCGGATCAGGAATAAGTGGTTTTGGTACCCACTTGGTAGTGACTTATTGCTATCGCAGTGTGTCATGAGTGATGTGTGTTGAGTTTTGGATAATCTTTAGTTTTCCAGCCACCTCATTGATTGTTACCACCTGGCCTTATTATATCATTCGTTCCACTTGAGTGTTAGTGTCAAGTGTATTTGCAGTGCGAAGCTGACCAGATCAAACTGCATCAGCCATATTTGACACCCCACATTTAAACTTCCTGGGCCGTTCATATACCTGTCAAACTGACACACACATGCACATGTTCCCATACTGATCTTCATTCAGTGGTGAAAGTATCTGCAGGTTCATAACCCTCAATACTGAAGAAACTAATGCATGCTGACCCTTTCTTATGCATGCTTCTGTGGGAGCTGCCATTGTGGATCTGGTTTGCAGAAATAATTTTTCTAAATGACTAACGTGCACACACACATACTTTATACAAAATATGTTAATACTTTCTTCTAAACCAAGCTAGAACACACAACTCACTGTATCATATATTCATCAGTATTGTGACTGGCAGTTGCATCTTTGGTCATGAGTAATTAATTTTTTTGAGCATCAGGTACCTGTGCAGTAAACAGAATAACTTTAACTCTTTCCGTGCCGGAGGAAGAAACACGGACGTGTTGTGGAGTGCCAGAGTAAAAATGCGGGTGTTGATAGGGTTGGGGGTATAGTTATAAAATGGAATGGAAAACAGTATTTCCATGTACTTCCGTATACTTAATATGTTTCGGAGTGTAGCTAAATGAATGAAAATTTCATAAATGCAGTTTTTTAGGATAAAAGAAGTAAGGTGATTATTTTAGACACTGATTGTGGCCAGCTCACCATCGGCGAGGTCTAGATCTGCACTAATTACCATCTGAGATGTGTAGATCTACTTGTCGATCTCGTATTGTGATTCTGTGTTGCATTCTCACTGAATGAATGTCTGAACTAACCTCATAACTACTCCTAACTACTTCTCCAGTCGTCTAAATATGTTTCGATCTACTTGGAATACATTCAAGAGCAGCGGGGTGGCCATAGGCTATGTCCATACCCCTATCTACATCGTCAAAAATTGAAAAATTTCTATGCTTCTCGTCCTTTTTCTCGCTCGTAACTAGGCACTCTTTCGCCATTTTGAAACTGTCACCGGAATCGCAGATGAAATATGTACAATATAAATGTTACACCAGTTGTTTTATTGAAACAAACCAACGATCATTATAATGACCATTGGTAAGCAACGGGAAACCAGAATCGTCATTATAATGACCAAAGGCACGGAAAGAGTTAAAAAGTTGGAGTCTAATGTTCCTGCTGTTTACCCTAATTCATTATGCAACATCACTGACTGTACCAATACCTGTCATTATTGTGGATGAAAATTCTCTCATGCTTTGTTCAAGAGATTACTCATGATACCTGTAATGTAAAAGAAAAGATGTGTTGCCTCTAAAGTGTTCCAACTATTTGTCAGAACCTTTCTGATGAAGCACAGTTAGTTAAATTTAGAGAGTTTATTAAGTGAACAAGAGATGTGTTGTGTCATGATTCATTTTGTTATGACATCTCCTTTTTAGTTTGGCAAATCCAGTTCTGTTAAGAATTTTGTTGAGGTTGCTTTTCTTAGCGTCAGTCATTCATACAAAATAGTAGATACAAGACAAGACCTTTTTTTTTTCTTACATGAAGTGGCATTTAAGTTTTCTGAGCCATCACTGCACAAAACTCTTTGTTCCTCAGGCTGCTAAAGTTTGTCCTTGGTTTCAGCCCTTCACCCATAGAGAGATCAGATACTAGGCTTTTTGTTGTCAGAAGCAGCAGGGAGGAATTTGCCATATTTGTGAGCTCAACCTCAACTCCAGTCTCAGCTTGCTGTTAAAAATGAACCAACAGTCTTCTGCTAAAAAAAAAATTACATTTGTTGTAAAAATTGAGCCAAAATTCTTTACTAAAAGTCCCAGCAGGATTAAGAAAGCTTGCCCACACAACTCATTCGAAAAAACTTGCTGAACAAGAAGAAAACCAGGAATGGTAGACATATTCTGAGAAGTTCAGTAATTAGGCTAGATGATTAGAAAGGTAAACAAAGAGGAGTAAACTGAAAAAAATGTCTGTCCACACTTCACTTACAGCAGTTGGTGCTTCGTTTTATGCACTTGTTTTATATATCAAACAAAGAAGTTAACAGACGACACATGAAATAAAGAAAAGAGGTTTCTGTATGTTAGAAAAAAGTAGAACTGAGGAAAGTACACAGTCAAGGAAAAAAAATAAATGCGCTTGTCAATCTTTTTGTCACGCATGCAGATCATGAGGTCAGCATCATAATTTCTCCAAATGCTACGTGATACAGTGCATGTAGAGACCAAAAGGTGAACTATCACATAATGTGTACCAGGCAGTAAATTCTTCATCGTAGAGAGCAAAACAGTAACACAACTCCTCAGATCATTAGAGAAAGCATTTTGGCCCTTTAAACTTCTGACCCTCTAAGGAGGGTGGGGCCCTCTGGGGTCATGACTTCCAGAGGTCTGTGAGTTACTGGTTTATAACCGCTTCACGAGGCTGGAGGTTACTAATTGGATGTTTACGTCTGAAACTTAACAAAGTTACTTGCGGTTTGTTTGGTGGATTCGATATTTTTTTCTGATGTAAATTTAACCAAGTCCTTGACCACTCTTCATGTTTGTCACTCTTGCTTGTCAAGTGCGTCACACATGATGATTTTGTATGGACACACCCTGAGGCAGGCATAAATGGGAGCTACTCTTGCCGCCCTTTAAAATAGTATCACTGTGACCGATTAGACTGGTCACGTGCAACACTGACATTAGTTATGCACAGCTGTCTGAGTAAGGACAGATGTTAAAGCTGTTTATGTAAGTGTCTAGTGGAGTAAAAAGGTTGTAGCTAATGTTGTCAGACTAATACTCAGATAGTTAAGGTTCTATCTGGAAGTCTTATCATTTGTTTCAAGGTTATTCACAAGAAACTGAACATAGCCAGATGCTCCACAACTCCACATAACTTAAAACTACTGACAGCCCTCCACAAGACTGACATGTAACAGTGTGGATTAAATTGAAGAGGGTTTGAAAACATCAACAGATTTATTATGAGAAATAAACAGATGACTGATGCTGATGAATTCCTTTACAAAAAAAAAAAATGTTTGAGGCTCCACTCCCTGGCTAGAACAATTGTTAGCCACATGAGGAGGAAGAGGACAACTCTCTCACAACAAAGTTGCAACAGTGCTCACACAACATGGAATAGAAAAAAGCAGCAACTTACATCTTCTGAGCATCTCACTGAACACATATGAATCACAACACTTACTAACAGTAGTTAGATCTGAACACTCCTTGCACAGTAACATGAGGCAACATTTAGTAACAACTCATCTAGCTAGAACAAAACTCACTTCATAATAGTTCTAACCTTATATTAAGGAAAACATACAATGTTCAGATGTTACTCTCTGTCTAAACTGACAGTACATTCTAACTCATGCTACAAGCTTCACTAATGGGAATATTCTTCCTCAAGAATATTCATTATCATAATCAACTGATACTGATCACAATACTCATTCTAATAATACCTCCTACATAAAAGTCCAGAGTTTAAATATCACCTACCATTTCTACTTTCCATTGTTCGTGAACATTCCTTCACAAGAAAGTCTAAACTTCATGAAATGACCTGTTTAAGACCTTGGACTACTCTCTCAAAAACAACCTAAATTTAGCTAGCTATAACATGTCCAGAGGAAGTTCAACAAAAGTCATCAAAATCTAGAGATGTCAATGTCCAAAAATGACATTCAGTAAAAAAACTAACTGGACATTCCAAATTTAAATTTCATAAGAAATGTCAGGATAAAGTTCATGATCCCCCGTGATTTTTTCAAGGTCCTCCCTTGAACTTCCTTTGACCTCCCTGCGACAAAAACACTAAGAGGCTGTAATCAGACCGCCAAAAATATTATCATGGATTACATCCCTTAGAATTCTGTCACACCTTTGAGACGGTATCAGATGTTATCTTCCATTATATTGCTGTGAATATTGTTACCATAGTGGCTAGGTCATCGCGAATATATAATAGTGTTCATCGCAGCATCACGCTGAAATGACATGGAGGCTTCTTTTATTATTTATAAGCTATAAAACACAACGATTCGGTGTAGAAAATTAAGAAAGATTCTTTCGGGTGAAAAGTACTGATGAACTACAAACCATAGGTTAAGGGGAAGTAACCGGGTACTGACATGATAGAAAGGACTTACGATTTTTAAAAAAATGGCTAACAAGCTGGAACGAATATTAGAGTGGTGTCAGGATATAGCAAAGCAGAATTAGAGGCAATTATCTTATGGAACTGTGAGCTAGATGTTCTAAGTAATCGACGCTAGGATGTAGTAACCAAGACAAACAGTGTCGGATTTGGGTTGGCTTACGCGTTTATTCGCGTCACTAGATTCTGTAGATATTTTTGGCAGAGAAAAAAACCTGCAGAGTCTAGTGACGAGAATAAATGATGAAAGTCAAAAGTACGGACTGGAAATAAATATCAGAAAGACAAATGTCACGGTAATCACTAGAGAAGAAAGAAAACAAACAGTAAATATAAAAAATAAATGGAGAATTACTTGAGCATGTGAAAAGCTTTCGGTATCTGGGGGATGGAAAATGTGAAACGGAAATTAATAAAAGAATCAACATCATGAAGTGCCGTGCCGACTGGCGTTGGCTAGTATGCTTCTCCAGAGTACCCGATCTTTCATGCATCTCATCAGTTCAGTTGGTGATCTCCTCTCACACCATCCCGTCAGACTGTCCAGTATCATTTCTCTTGGTCTTCCTCTTGATCTTCTTCCTTCTATTTTTCCTGTTGTTATAATATTTTCAATGCCCCCTCTTGCTAGGGCAGACTGTGGTCTTGCTCGGACTGCCATGAAGACAGTGTGGCTGGCCTGGCCAAAACTTTGTTTTCCAGCTTCTGGCGGCTGTATGTAAGTCCCTTCTCCATGTCAGATGGTTTGGAGACAGTTCCACAAAGACACTCCGACTTTGAGATGAGGAATCTGATGAGTGCTTCAACGATATCCATTCCCCACCACCTACAGTCTGCTGGCTCTGTTTTGTTTACATCATTCTGATAGCCATTGTTGTAAAGACCCATAGGCTTGTCACGTCCTGGATTAATTGGTTTCACACCAGACTTTCCTCATCCCCGCCAGAGATCTCCATGTCCCCATCCTTCCACCAACCTGACATTACATTTTACAAAAATAACAATTACAATTAGTGTTGATTGCTACAAGTTTCAGGGCTACAGAAATAGGTCAGAGTTTTTAAGCAAACAGATCTATGTTCCCTGTCTCACAAACACTATGTTAAGATAAGTGTGCTCTTAACACAGTTGTTCACAGGGGGAGATGTACAAATGTAAATTATAGTCAGTTGTCAGATCATGTGATTTTGTGGTCAGTGAAATTAACCTGAAACTTGAAAGAGCAGCACAAATGCTCTTGATGAAAGATTGTCAAAAAAAAAATGTTAATGGTTTTGTGACATTTATTGAAATTTTCTTTGTATATATGAGGGCAAGTCAAGAATTAAAGACAATATTTTTTTTGTGTGTTGACATAATATGTACTAACATGATTGAAAACTTCATATTACTTTTCAACATAGTCCCCGTCATGTTCATTGTAGGTCTGCCGTCGCTTCACTAATGCCTGGATTCCTCAAAAAAAAAAATCTTATTGAATATATAGCCTCTTATGTACAGCCTCTTTTATATCATCACCTGTACTGAACCTCTTCTCACCTAGCACCTCCTTGAGGGATCAAAACACATGATAATCACACTGTGTGAGGTCAGGTGAATATGCAGTAGTTTCACAAACATCCTCATAATATTCTTTTGGATCAGGAATAAGTGGTTTTGGTACCCACTTGGTAGTGACTTATTGTTATCGCAGCGTGTCATGAGTGATGTGTGTTGAGCTTTGGATAATATTTAGTTCTCCAGATAAAAGGAATGGCGACTGCAGTAAAACTGGTTAATATAAATAAGGTAGATAGAGGTGTATGGTGCAGTTTTACAAAGTGAGGGAGGAAGTGAGCAAGGTGAGGAAAAAACGAATATAAAATATGAGAATGTATAAATGAAAAACATACAACATCCGATATTTTGGCGTGAGCCTTATTCGAGGATACATGCAAAACAAAATACAAACATATATAACTTATCTGAAGCGTCTTGCTCTCAGTAAAGCAGAAATGTGTGTGGAAGAAGGAGGAGGAGGAAAAAAAAAACCCCCTGCTGCCTACTGACAAAAGATTCCCGATATAGCCAATCATAGCGAAGAAGCGGAGAGAGAGGAGGAGAACAAGTGGGAGAAAGGGGTTGGGGGAAGGATATAGAAACATGATAGCCGCTAGAGGTGTTGGGGGGGGGGGAGAGAAAATAGGACACGAGAGATAATGAATGAAGAACTTAAACACCTACAGGGAGGAAATATGAAACTGGTGAATGGGACAAGACCAGTGTGTTGGTCTTGTCCCATTCAGCAGTTTCACATCATGTATACTGTCTCCTTTACTTTTTGGGATTACAATAGACTTCATAATGAAAAAATGCTGCACAGGTAACACAGGTATTGACTGGGTACATAGGACCCAACTCATCATCATCATCATGTGCCGTGCCGACTGGCGTTGGCTATTATGCTTCTCCAGAGTACGTGATCCTTCATGCAGGCCATCAGTTCAGTTGGTGATCTCCTCTCACACCATCCCGTTAGACTGTCCAGTATCATTTCTCTTGGTCTTCCTCTTGATCTTCTTCCTTCTATTTTTCCTGTTGTTATAATATTTTCAATGCCCCCTCTTCTCATTGCATGTCCTGTGAAAGTACATTGTCTTTCTCTTATCTTTTTGACAAGATTTTTTGTCTCTCCAGCTCTTCTCATACATTCTTCATTAGTTATTTTTGCTGTCCAGGGGATTCGCAACGTTCTTCTAATAAACCACATTTCTGCTGCTTCCAATGATTTTTGTGCAGACTTGCCTATTGTCCATGATTCACTTCCATATAACAAGATAGGTTCAATATAGCATTTTAGGACTCGTTTTCTAACATTCATTGATAAAGATGTGTTAGCTAATATGTTTCTCATTCTCTGAAATGCAGTCTTTGCTTGGCCTACTCTGTTCCTAATTTCTGTTCTGCATTTCCCATCTGAAGTTATTACTGCTCCAAGGTATTTGAATTTCTGCACCTGCTTTAGAATGGTTCCGTTTAATTTAATACTGCATGCTGGTGGATTCTGTTTCTTAGATATAACCATAGTCTCTGTCTTTTTGATGTTCAAAGTAAGGCCTTTCTGTTCACTTTCTTTGGCGACTTTATCCAAGAGATTTTGCATGTCTTGTTGGTTCACAGCTATCAGTACTGTGTCGTCAGCATACCGAAGGTTGTTAATATTGTATCCTCCAATTTTTATGCCTGGTTCTGTGATGATTGTTCTTAGAATATTCTTGCTGTACAGAGAAAAAAGGTCTGGAGATAGTACACATCCTTGTCGCACCCCTTGTTTTATAGGTTGATATTTTCCAATTCTATTTTCAACTCGAACTGCTGCTTCTTGGTGCCAGTATAGATGTTTTACAATCCTCAGGTTTTTGCCGTCTATATTGATGTCTTCAAGCATTTTAATAATTTCATTATGTTTCACCTTGTCAAATGCCTTGGTATAACCAAGCATAAGTAGAGATCTTTCTGTACTTCTAAAGCTCTTTCTGTTAGTGTTCGTAAAGCATAAATGGCATTGTGTGTTCCCTTTCCTTCAACAAATCCAAACTGTTCATCTGCTATTTCCATTTATCTTTTTCCTTGTTCTTCTCATAATTATTCTCAGAAGTAGCTTCGTTATGTGACATGAGAGGCTGATAGTCCGGTGGTCGTCACATTCCTTTGCACCTGGTTTCTTTGGTAGAAACAAAAGAATAGGTTTGGCAAAAAAAAACCCTTCAGCAGAATGAGGAAGATACTTACATCAAAACAAATATCACAAACACTGAGATTATGCATCGTAAAGTGTTACTCATATTCAATATTCCTTTACGGTGTAGAAGCCTGGACTTTGAATAAGACAACAGAAAAGAAAATCGGGGCCCATGAAATGTGGATATACAGAAGAATAGGGCGTATTCTATGGACAGCAACAAAACAAGCAAACGAAATGCTAAACCAGCTAGAAGTGAGAAGAGAAATACTGAAAATCATAAAAACAAAACAACTAAGATTCATCGGGCATGTCAAGAAGCACAGTACTATGCTAAAGACCCTTTTTGATTGCAAGATCGAAGGGAAAAAAAACAAGAGGACGACAGCGATACAGATGGGTGGACAGCATGAAGAGATGGACAAGCCTGGCCGAGTGTTCTATGAAGACAAGAAACAGAACAGACCGAAGATTCTCTGCAGCCAACCTTCAGTGGAGAGACGGCACGAAATGATGATGATGATGATGACCACCAGAAGACCCGCAGTGGACCAACAAAGCGGGTTTTCCCCTAGACGCTTACAGTCATGATGACACACGAATATTTAGTGTATAAGTATATAAAACTAAGTATATAACTATACACGAGGCCACTGCAGTAAAGCTGTGATAACAAAATGTATAAACTAGGAAAAAGGTAGGAACAGCTTTATTACTTAACGAGCTCACAGTTGCGATGTTTCGGTGTGAACCTTAATCATACAAAAACACACATGATGAAGAAATAGAGAGAGAAGATAAAATAAATAAATGCTATGTGAAAAAGTGGACATGTGCTCAGAATGACTGAGAACTCACTACCAAAAATAGCACTAAGATGGACACCACAGGGGAACAGAAGTAAGGGTAGACCAAAAGAGACATGGAGAAGAACAACAGAAAGGATGTTGAGCAATAGAGGGCTCACCTGGGCAAGAGCAGAAAAAAAGGCGAAGGACAGGCATTTGTGGAAAACCCTTGTGGAAGCCCCATGTGCCCTGGGCACTTAAGGTTCAGAGAGAGAGAGAGATGTGAAAAACAGGAATGGAAAAAATTAGAATAAACTAAGTTGAATGGAGCACTTAGCTGTGGCTTGTAAGAAGCTGGGACTTGCAAGAGTCTGTGTTCAGAAGTGCGCTAAGTGGTTTCTTTCATCAGCGTGACATTGTCTGATGGCTGTTATAAAAAAATCTTGTTTGCTTCTGTGATCTAGGCCATTGAAATGATTAGGGACTGGTTTTGAAGCATGCTGGGTGATATCATACAGATTTTTCTGCATGCAGTCACCTAATCTGAGACCAGTTTCACCAATATAAGTTAGATGACCACATGCAGAAATATGACAGAAGCCGCCTAGGGCTTGAGAATCGCTACATTCAGGATTATGATACACTGGAACCACATGGTTTGAATTTGCAATTCAGCTACATCTAACATTCCCCTCTTCCACATTCATATTCCTTATTCCCACTCCTTTCTCACTTGTAACACATATTTCAGAACCTCCTCACAGTAATTACACATTTCTTTATCCCAACTATAATCACCTAATCTACCCTCTCCTTGCTAGATTACCATTGTATCACTCTCTTCTCCTTTTCACGGTCATCCTTTCCCCTCCTTATTTACGGACCATCTTTTATACATCAAAAGTCTCTATTTAAAAATTCTCTACACTTCACCATGCAAACTTCTGAATACAGCCTCTTACAAATCACAGCTTCTTACAAGTCACAACTAAGTGCTCCGTTCATTTTATTTTATTCTATTTTTCTATTCCTATTTTGTACATTTGTCACAAATGTGTGTAATAAAGCTGTTCCTAGTTTAAGTTAAGATTATTCAGTTCAAATGTGATATACACTCTCCTTTATGCATGCGAAAGCTGGAAATCAACTAAGGAAATAAAAAAGAAATTAGACTCTTTTGAAAACAAATGCTAAAGGAAAATACTTGGTATAAAGTGGGACAAATTTAAGAACAACACAGAGATAAGACAGATGAGCAAACAACAATCTGTCTCATCTTATCTTATCTTATATCCTTCCCGTGCCGTTAAACGTCACATAGGGCTCGCAAAGTAGTTCGCCAATTTTTCCTGTCTTCGGAGAGTCTTTCAACCTCATCAAAGGATTTTATGCCTGTTAATTTGGCCTCTCTTAACAATGTCCTCTTCAGAGTTTCACTCTGTCTGCCTCTTTTTCTTTGGCCTGTTGTGTTCCACTTTATAGCTTGTTTTTGGGATTCTCTGTTTCTTCTCATCACGTGACCAACACATGTCCATCTCTTTTTCCTGATCACCCATGAGACTGGTTGTTGTTCAGTCATCTGTCTTATCTCTGCATTGTTCTTGAGTTCGTTCCACTTGATGCCGAATATTTTCCTTAGGCATTTGTTTTCAAAAGAGTCTAATTTCTTTTCTATTTCTTTAGTTGTTTTCCAGCTTTCACATGCATAAATGAGGGTGGATATTACATTTGAATTGAATAGTCTTAACTTGGTTTTTGTGCTTATAACTTTTGAATTCCATATGTTCTCAAGATTCTTGAAGATTGATGCTGCCTTTGCAATTCTGATCCTAACTTCCTTTCTAGTGTCACTATCCTGGTCTATGTAGCTGCCAAGGTATGCAAATTGATTGACTTCTTCAATATCTGTCCCTTCTATGTGTATTTTTCCATTTTGATTAATAGGAATTTTTATTATTTTTGTTTTGTCCTTGTTAATTTCAAGTCCTATTTTGCTAGCCATTGAAGACCGGGTATCTGTTTTTTCTTGCATGGAATTCACATTATTACTGATAAGAGTTATGTCATCAGCAAAATTAAGATCTTCTAGTTGAGTCCCAACTTGGGTCTGCTGGAAGCAGCAGAAATGTGGTTTATTAGAAGAATGTTGCGAATCCCCTGGACAGCAAAAATAACTAATGAAGAATGTAGGAGAAGAGCTGGAGAGACAAAAAACCTTGTCAAAAAGATAAGAGAGAGACAATGTACTTTCATAGGACATGCAGTGAGAAGAGGGAGCATTGAAAATATTATAACAACAGGAAAAATAGAAGGAAGAAGATCAAGAGGAAGACCAAGAGAAATGGTACTGGACAGTCTAACGGGATGGTGTGAGAGGAGATCACCAACTGAACTGATGGCCTGCATGAAGGATCGCGTACTCTGGAGAAGCATAATAGCCAACGCCAGTCGGCACGGCACATGATGATGATGATGAGTTGGGTCCTATGTACCCAGTCAATACCTGTGTTACCTGTGCAGCATTTTTTCATTATGAAGTCTATTGTAATCCCAAAAAGTAAAGGAGACAGTATACATCCTTGTTTCATACCTGTTCCAGTCTGGAACCATTCACTCATCCCTTCTTCTGTCTTGACTGCACAAACATATCCATTGTAGAAGTCCTTAATGATGTTGACAATTTTAGATGGTATTCCATATAGACTTAAAATTCTCCATAATGAATCTCTGTGTATGCTATCAAATGCCTTTTTTAAAATCTATGAAGTTTAGTATTAATGGTTTCTGCTTTTCAATATGTTCTTCAAGTATTATTCTGAGAGTAAAGATCTGGTCGAGACAGCTTCTCCCTTTTCGAAATCCTGCTTGTTCTTCTCTCATTGCGGTATCCACTATATCTTTAAGTCTATTCAAAATGACCTTGCAAAATACTTTTGATACAACTGATATTAAGGTTACTCCTATTCAGTTGTTACAGTCACTAAGGTTGGCTTTTGTTGGTATTTTAACAGTGATTCCTTTTTTCCAATTAGAAGGGACCTTTTCTTCTTTCCAAATCTTGTTAAACATTCTCTGTAGTTGTCTCATGTTGTCACTACTGATAGCTTTTAACATTTCAGCTGTTATTTCATCTTCACCTGCAGATTTGTTGTTATCCATTAAATTCACTGCTGTTTCAATTTCATGCAATTTAATTTCATCTAGGTTGACATTTAGTTGTGGGGCTGGTAAGTCAGTTTCAAGGTTTAACAATTCTTTTGGGTGTAGTCGATTAAGTATTTCTTGGAAGTGTTCAGCCCATCTTTGCTTTTGGTCTTTATTTGATGTTAATAGGGTTCCAGTATTGCTAAGGATTGCTCTTTCTTTAGATGTAATAGTACCTGTTTTAGCCTCTTTTGTATGTTATATAAAGTTATGCTGTCTCCTGTTTTTGCTGCTTTTTCTGCCTCTTTCGCCATATTGTCTATGTATTCTCTTTTATCCCTTCTAGCTGAACTTTTTACTTTCTTGTCTATTTCTTTGTATGTTGCTTTCGCCAGATCTTTTCCAAGATCTGTTTTTTGCATTCAACATGTCTAATGTGACTGCTCGTCTTTCATGTATATACTTCCATGTTTTATCTGATATCCATGCTTCTCTATTTGGTTTTTTCAGTCCAGTGCTTGCTTTTGCTGCTGTGATTATGGCTGTGCTGTAAGAATTCCATAATTCATCTATACCTATCTCCTCAACTTCACTGGGTGTTTTGGAATGATTGGCATGTTCCTGATTGAAATTAATGTTAGTATTTTCTTCTTGTAGGCTGTGGCTGTTTATCTTTCTGTGTACTGATTTCTTGTGTTGGCTTTTCAATTTTAGTTTTATTTTCCCTATGCACAGGTTGTGATCACTGTTGACATCTGCACCCCTATAAGCCTTTACATCTATGAGAGATGTTCTGTATTGCTTTCTAATACAAAAATGATCTATCTGGTTTCTAGTTCTATCATCTGGAGATATCCACGTTGTTTTATGTATCTCTTTATGTGGGAATATTGTGCCTCCAATGACCATGCCCTCTGTTAGACATATTTCAATTAATCTTTCTCCGTTCTGATTAACCATGTCAATTCCTTCTTTCCCCATCACTTTTTCAACGTCGATATTATCTTTCCCTACCTTAGCTTTGAAGTCCCCCATAGCAATTAGGATGTCGTGTTTAGGGACTTTTTGATGATTTGTTGCAGTTGGTGATAGAAGTCGTCTTTCACATCATCATCTGCATCATTCGTGGGTGCATAACACTGTATTATTGTTCTTCCATGTCTTAGGTTGTATCGTGCTCTTATTATTATATATTATTATTAGTATTATATATACATCTGTCTCATGGGTGACCAGAAAAAGAAGATGGACATATGTAGGCCATATGATGAGAAGATATAATCAGAGAATACCAAAACAAGCTATCAAGTGGAGCACAACAGGCCGAAGAAAAAGAGGTCGACCACATGAAACACTAAAGAGGACATTGTTAAGAGAAGTCAGTTTAGTGGGTATAACATCCCTTGATGAAGTTGAAAGACTCGCCGAAGATAGGAAAACTTGGCAAACAACTATGCGAGCCCTACTTGACGTTTAACGGCACGGGAAGGATTTAACTGAAACCTTTTTTCCTAGTTTATACAGTGATGATGACTACAGCGAGGCCCACATAATAAGTCATGCAGAGGCTGTTACTGCTACACACAGGGAGATTAGGTAAGCTACTGGCCAGAACTATATCACTAACCCTGTTAACGATGCCTGGTAACTTTTTCAGATTGCGGTACACTTGGTGACTCAGCTTTCTGACGTGGCACACATGTGTTCTGAATCCTTTTCATGAAAGGCTTTTAACCATATATTTTTAGTATTTTTAAAAATTCACACACTACATTGCCGAATAATATTGACAGATGGAAAATCTGGGAGTAATTTTACAATTTATTATACAAGCCAGTCTTTTCAATGTGAAATGTAAGTCCTCTTGGAAGCACAGATATTTGTTCATTTCAATTGGTGATAAACTAGGACTAAGTATTAAACTGTTGTTGGTTCTCTAGCACGCATGCATTTATCATGTATGTATATATATATATCTTATCTTATATCCTTCCCGTGCCGTTAGACGTCACATAGGGCTCGCAAAGTAGTTCGCCAATTTTTCCTGTCTTCGGCGAGTCTTTCAACCTCATCAAAGGATTTTATGCCTGTTAATTTGGCCTCTCTTAACAATGTCCTCTTCAGAGTTTCACTCTGTCTGCCTCTTTTTCTTTGGCCTGTTGTGTTCCACTTGATAGCTTGTTTTTGGGATTCTCTGTTTCTTCTCATCACGTGACCAACATATGTCCATCTCCTTTTCCTGATCACCCATGAGACTGGTTGTTGTTCAGTCATCTGTCTTATCTCTGCATTGTTCTTGAATTCGTTCCACTTGATGCCGAATATTTTCCTTAGGCATTTGTTTTCAAAAGAGTCTAATTTCTTTTCTGTTTCTTTAGTTGATTTCCAGCTTTCGTATGCATAAATGAGGGTGGATATTACATTTGAATTGAATAGTCACACCGAAATACCGTCGCTAAATTCAAACACTTGCACACACCCAGCCTGTGATCAGCCGTCCCGTATTATAAAATAAGGAACTGTCGAATGTTTTAAAGGTTTTTCTGAAGAATGATTCAACTTGGTCGGCACGCCTAAATGTCACCTTCTCCCCCCTCCCCTCCAATTTTCAAACATTGCGTAATTTTCGTTATTCATGTCTTTAATAGCTGGAGAAATACCGAAAATTAAAAAAAATTACTTTTGTAGAAATGTTACTGTTCTGAAGAAAATTCACTCTGTAGAGAAGTATAAGTAAATCCGATTGGCATATTTGTAAGTTAAGTTATAAACCAATCCTAGTCATTAATTGAAATTTTTAGTTATCGAGCTGACTATTGTCTAAATTTTTCTACGTTTTAAAAAATTAATTTTATTCGTTATTTAATTTTCTAAATTATTTTCTAATTTTTTCAAAAGTTCACGGTCTAAAAATAATAACAACAACAAATAGAACTTCATGTATTCAACTGTGTTTCTACTAAAATATTCTCAGCCTTGCAGTTGTTTCTCTTGCGCGTATTACAATGTATGTAATGATTTCGTTTACATGTGCAGTATTAGTTCCATATATAGCACGCTATAGCAACGTCTTTGTACCGGCTGTTGTGATCAGGTCTAGTGAGGGAGAGGTTCGCACGGTGCATTGCTCTGGGCCCCGGGAAAGCTTCACCTGCTTTAAGGAAGGGCTTCCGGATAATAACAACTTAGTGGTTAATTCGGTGGTTAGGGCGCAACAGTTTTGTGCCAGCTTTCAATATTCCTCTTGGAGGCCCTAGATGTGACAACCCGTTACTTGAGAGCAGAGTTTCCCAGAAAATGTTTGTTAAGTGCTGGAAATATATTTCTCCCCCCTCCTTTTTTCCCTCCTCCCCATTACTACTTCCCCACTAATCATATTGATTAGCCATTCTGTTGTCACCCCCCCCCCCCCCACAGGCCCAGCGAACCACCCACCCCCTTTTTACCTATGTACTCTGAATATATCAATAGGTGCTCCGATTTCCTCTTCATCATCTCCTTCAGCCCACAATAACTGATTACAATCGTCTAGGGAATAGTGGCCCTGGCTAATGGGCCCCTGGCTCGCTCAGGGAGATAGGCTGCCATAGGTTACATGGCCCATCCAATCGGGCGGTAGATCTCTTTACCGCTCATAGAAAACACGAAAAAGAATAGACGGGCTGATGTGAACGGACAGAGGTCTATTTGTCCCATCATATCTGAAAGGTCTATGATGAAGGTAACAAGACAAGACAATACGCGTCCTCCGTTGACTGGCCATCCCTTCTAGAGCTCTTGATTATTAGTTCACATTTTGTCACATCAAGTTTCACTCTCCAGCTCCTTCATTTTCGACATCGCGGGCCTCGGCTTAAAACAGAGGAAGCCCTCTTGGCCCCAGACCAACGCACTGGCTGGACGCCCCTCTCATTGGGTCTGCTAGGAATCGTGAGCTGGTACTCTTTTCAGCCGATGTCATGAAGACGTTGAGGCACAACATCATGTCGGCTTGAGACTGGGTTATTTTGTTCAATCTCTGAGTGCAGCTAAAAAGCAGACTCAGCAGCCATGGGAACTATGGCTATCCCTGCCCCTTTAGCTAGACTAGGACTGTTGCTGGGGGTACCAACGGAGAGATGTAACAGGGTCTTGGCCCGCTATGGTTCACCAAAACTGACGCCAGCATGTCAGAGTTGGGTCGCTGATTGCCAAAGAGGACAGCGTCTTCTAGAC
The DNA here is from genome assembly GCA_009760885.1 of Achatina immaculata. Taxonomy (NCBI): domain Eukaryota; kingdom Metazoa; phylum Mollusca; class Gastropoda; order Stylommatophora; family Achatinidae; genus Lissachatina; species Lissachatina immaculata. Next base: position 50,805,689 of record CM019713.1, read on the forward strand.
ATGATAATGACTATGATTAGCAGACTACGGCCCCAACGCTAAACTATCAATTGATTTAGACCACAAATAGTGATGACGTACACAACACTTCCGTTGTAAACATTCGTCATCGATCGTCAAAAATGAGCCCAGATTCTTGATACTTGGCTTCGTTTAATGACTCATATACTGCTTGATCCAGCAAGTGTTTGATATCTTACATTGTGTTAGTTTTCGTCCATTTTTTGGGTAGAAATTTGAAGGTGTAACAATAATATGTTAATAATAACAATTTTATTGATCTACCACGGGTATAGATTTAGTTGTAATAGGATTAGGATAGATGGTGCAGGATAGGTAGCAGTAATGTTTCTTGAACTCAGGGGACATATTTTTGTGCATTTTTATATTTGAGCCTTACTGTCTGATTTGCGCTAAGAAGGTTTTATTTGTCAATGTCGTCCACAAACATCACGAGCTAAGTTCATGTAAACTTCTTCATCGTCAGTTCATGTAAACTTCATCTCTGAGTTCCTAATGTCCCGACACACGCTTGTTTTCGCATGTTTTAGCTTGTTTTAGAAATCCCTTTTCTGCCGCAACAGATCTATTAAAATAAGAGTTGTGTTCATCTGTTGAAACGTGCTGAAATTCTAAAGACTTCAGAATGTGGACAAGAATTAGCAGGGATGTTCAGAAATTATATTATGGGTACCTGGTAACTCTTCACCATGAATAGGTGTGTCCCATTGTCATTAAATGCTGTGAGTTGGAGTTGTAGAAATATGCCGTTTATAAATAGCCAGAGTTGATAGTTTTCAGTATGTGGCCATGATTATCTCAATTCTCTGGTCTTCAGTGAAAATGTCCCTGTTTCTGCCATTCCTCAAGGAAGATGTATGTTGTTTGCTATGAAGTAGCAGCTTTCATAACAAATTAGCACCATCAACACTTCATAGTTGATCAAAATCTATAACCTACTTCCACATGCTGTTCAAGAAAACAGTCTGTTGTATTACAGTAGCTAATATTGTTCTTATTGTTGTTGTTCTAGTTCTAGATCCAGAATCCTGAACTATGAGCTGTTGTTCTCTGTAGATGATGCAGTTGTGATATTGAAACACTGACACAGAGTGTTGAATGGATTGCAGTGAAATGCATCAAGATCTGCAGTGAACTTCTTGAAAGACTCCATAAACTTGGAGATTGTGGTAAAACCTACTCCATTAGTCACACTGAAGAATATAGACTGCCTGCTCTTGGGAGCATTATAAAGAACTGGGGTAAAGTCTTAACCAGTTTTACTTAAACAGCTCTGACAGTCATTCTGTGAAATAGTTTATTATGTTCCCTATGATGGATTCTTATTTGTAAGGATTGCTGAAATAGCTTGTGTTCCCTATGATGGCTTCTTATTTGTAAGGATTGCTGAAATAGTTTATCATGTTCCCTATGATGGCTTCTTATTTGTAAGGATTGCTGAAATAGTTTATCATGTTCCCTATGATGGCTTCTTATTTGTAAGGATTGCTGAAATAGTTTATCATGTTCCCTATGATGGCTTCTTATTTGTAAGGATTGCTGAAATAGTTTATCATGTTCCCTATGATGGCTTCTTATTTGTAAGGATTGCTGAAATAGTTTATCATTTTCCCAATGATGGCTTCTTATTTTTAAGGATTGCTCTGGGAGTTTCACCTGCAGCCTGTCTGGATACCTGAATTTACAGTTCTTCCTTTCTTTATCAGATGCCAGTGAAGTTCACAATTTCAGGGAGCATCTTAAACAACTGGCCAAACTATTCTCATTGAGACTTCAATTTTATTAAAGATTTCAAAATATTTTATTAAGAATTTTAGCACTGTTTTTATTGAAATGTAAATTTTGTTGAAGTTTCATTGTATTTTATTCATGGAGCCATGACGGTGTATTGGTTAGTGCATTTGGTTGCCAGTGAGAAGGTTACTGGTTTGATCTTGCACTGGGGCAGAATTTGTTTTAACTGTCCACAACCTGGGTCAACCCAGCCCTAAAAATTGGTAGGTGGGATTTCCATGGAAAAAAAATTGACATTGACAGCAGGATGGGCTTTCCTACCTCAAATGCTGTAGTGCTTAGAAATGTGAAAGCACTAATACTTCACACTTCTAAGGCATAGAGATGCCAAAGAACATAATTTAACATATTTTATTCAAAATTGTTTTTTTTTCTTTTAAAATAATTTCTTCATATGAAGCTTTTGAATGAGCGGAAATGGCAGACAGCACAGATGAGAGGAACTTACTGTCCTCCATATCTGATGATGGGAAACAGTTACAAGAGTCTGAAAGAGGTGTGGATAACTTGAAGCCAGGCGCTGCAGATGGGAAGACTACCCACACAGGTTATTGAGAACAATATTGTTTGAGTCATTTGTTTAAAATTATGTCAGTTTTTTTTTTTCAGTTCTATAAGTATCCATGGAGCTATACCTGATAATGGAATTAGCCTGTCTGTTTCTAGTTTTTAATGATGGGTAGAAAACATGAGTAGTTTTAGTGATTAAATACCACAATTGATGATTATTGAGAAATAAATAAGTAAACTGATATTGTAGAAAGGTTACTTTGATAAATAAATTTTGTGTGACATTTCTGTACTGGAGAAAATTTTTTTTTTAAGGGACGGCAGCATTTTGAAATGGTATATGACATTTTTTGTGTGTGTGGTAGTCTGGTTAGGTGTGCCTGTTGTGATATGACAGTAAACAGTGGCCATCAAATTTGCTGCCTTTTGAGTAGCTCAGGTGAGACAAAGGCTGCTTGAGTGAACCCTGACAGAAAAAATCCAGAGGAAAGACCTGACAGTTGGCTGTGAGGTTCTTCCTGCCTGTATTCTGGCATCTTCTGTAGTGGTATATAGATTTTATTATTCTCTGGAAATGATTGACAAAAGTCAAGAAGGATCTAGTGCAACATGGGCAAGGCAGCTGGTCCAGACAAGTTGCCCAGATGAAGCAGGAAATAACTTGTATGAGATATGGGTCTCATATTCAGTCATGGCCAGTTCCACAACAGTTGACATATACATACTTTGGAACTGTCCTCTAACATGAAAAGTGCCTTTGTTTGTCATAATATTCTGTTTCACTGGTAAATAAGGGAGCTGAGATGACTTTATTTGAGATGTTATCATTGTGACCAAAAAGCCAAAACTGATCAAAATCTTTTTGATCACTCCATTGTAATTGACTGAATTTTTTCTTGTGTTCATCCACACTACTGTCAGCTTGTAGTATCATACACATGGAACTGATTTTTTTTATATGAATTTAAAAAAATTTTTATTACTAGAAACAGTAACAGTAAAAGAAAAAAAAGTCACTACTGTTTTACAGTTTGCTTTTGTTTTGTTGTGAACATCAGTTATTTATGATTTTGGAAGTTAGAATTAAATCTCATTAAGTGGAGGACATACCCGTGTGGTACCCGGGATCTGCAAAGAATAGGACCACTGTACCCTACCATGCATGATCGTAAAAGGCGACTAAGGAGGGTTCAGCATAGGGCCAGCAACCCTATCTGGTAAAAAACTATCAGACTGCTACAGAAACAGAAGCAAGGGAAAAAGCAAATGCAGGTGGAAGGAGAAATGCGTATCAGGAAACTGAGCCCATGAAGGTTGTGGATGAAAGCCAGCCACTGGAAGTCCCCAGCCCGACTGCAGACCTCCTGGAACCTAAACAAAAGATGCAAATAGGCAGCTGGAATGTAAGAACACTAAACCAGACTGGAAAACTAGCACAAACCATCAAGGAAATGCACAGATACAAACTAGACATACTAGGAATACAAGAAGCAAGATGGACAGGACAAGGCAGAAGGAAATTAACAACACAGCACACAGAAGATACAATAATATGGTCAGGTAAAGAAGATCTTCATGAAGGAGGAGTAGCATTGATTATAACAAAAGAAGCATCAAGAGCATTGCTGAAATGGACCCCAATAAATGAGAGATTATTATATGCACGGTTCAACTCAAGATTCACGAAGCTGTCTATTATAGTTTGTTATGCACCAACAGAAGCAGCTGAAGAGGAATTAAAAGAAGATTTTTACAACAGCCTCCAAGCCACAGTAGAAACAATACCCAAGCATGATATGCTACTCATCTTGGGCGACTTCAATGCAAAAGTAGGTGAAGGAAATGAAGATAGAAGAAGAATCATGGGAAGAGAAGGAATCGGAGAAATAAATGAAAATGGAGAAAGACTGTGCAGTTTCTGTGAAGAAAACATGATGACCATCGGAGGGACAATTTTCCAACACAAAAACATCCATAAGGTGACTTGGAGGTCACCAGATAAAACCACAGAAAACCAAATCGATCACATACTAATAAACAACAAGTGGAAACGGTCACTACAAGATGTGCGAGCAAGGAAAGGAGCAGATATAGGAAGTGATCACAACCTTCTGGTAGCAAAAATAAAACTAAAATTAAGGAAAGCCAGAATCGGAGAACACAGAAGATACATTTTGATACAAGAAAACTGATAGACCAGCAAACAAGAAATGAATTCTCAATAATACTTAAGAACCGCTTCAGTGTCCTACAAGACGAAGCAGAAATGTCCATATTAGAGTTCAATAAAACACTACAGGAAACAGCAAAAGAGGTGCTGGGATATCGGAAAAGGAGAAAAGAGGAATGGATAAGTGAGACCACATGGGAAAAGATAGAGCAAAGAAAAGAAATCAAGAAAAAATTACTGAACACCAAATCACAACGGCTTAAAGAACGAGTTTTAAGTAATTATGCACAAAAAGACAAAGAAGTGAAGGAATCATGCCGTCAAGATAAACGTCAGTATTATGACAACTTAGCAGAGACAGCAGAGAAAGCAGCATATACAAATGACATGAAAACCATATATAAAATCACAAAGCAGATGACAGGTAACTTCAATACAAGATGTGAAAGTGCAGTAAGAACACAAAATGGACAACTGGTCAGTGGAGAAAGAGAAAAAATTGAAAGATGGAGGGAACACTTTAACACCCTACTAAACAGAACACAAGCAGCACAAGCAATAGATATACCTGAAGCAAAAGCGGAACTAAATCAATACAGGACCAATAACAATAAATGAAGTAAAAGAGGCGATAAAGATGCTAAAATCAGACAGGGCACCAGGTGAAGATGAAGTGACTGCTGAGATGTTGAAAGCAGAAGAAACAGAAACACCAAAACAACTTTGCCGGATATTACAACAAATTTGGGATTTAGAAAAAGCCCCAGAGGAGTGGAAAACTGGTCTTATAGTAAAACTACCAAAGAAGGGTGACCTCAGAGATTGCGGGAACTGGAGAGGCATTACCCTACTGCCACTCACTAGTAAAGTATTTTGCAGAATAATCATCAACAGAATTGTACCAACACTTGAGGAAAAACTTCGGAAAGAGCAGGCAGGATTTAGGAAAGGAAGATCATGCATAGACCATATATTTGTACTTAGACAAATATTAGAACAGGCAAATGAGTGGCATAGCACAACATATGCATTATTCATAGATTTTGAGAAAGCCTTTGACAGTGTCAACAGAGATGCACTGTGGAAAATCCTAAGATGGCATGGCCTCCCCCATAAAATAGTTAATGTAATCAAAGCCCTATACGAGGGTTTTCAGTGCAAAGTTATCTGTGGAGAACATACCTCCAGCAGCTTTAGGGTACAAACAGGAGTGAAACAGGGATGTGTACTATCACCAACATTATTTATCTTGGCAGTAGACTGGTTAATGAAGGAGGCAACATCAGACAAACGCAGAGGATTACAATGGACCCTTAACACAGTGCTGGAGGACCTTGACTTTGCGGACGACATTTGTCTATTATCAAGCAGTCACAAAGATATGCAAGATAAAATAAACAAGTTAACCCAGAATGCAAATAACATAGAACTAAAGATCAACGTAGGAAAGACAAAGTTAATGAAGCAAAATGTGAACAACAGAAATGTACTCAGAGTAGATAACAAGTTAGTGGAGGAGGTCAACGAATTTGTATACCTTGGCAGCAGAGTAGTAGAAAATGGAGACAGCACAGAGGACATCAACAGCAGACTTACTAGAGCAAACCAGGCTTTTGCAATGCTGCAGAATATATGGAAATCAAATAAACTAAGCATAAATATGAAAATCAGGATATTTAAGAGTAATGTTCTAAGTGTACTACTCTATGGAAGTGAATGCTGGAAAATCACCAAAACCATAGAAAACAAGTTGAATTCTTTCCAGACTAAATGTTTACGTAGAATTAAAAAATATTTTGGCCAAACACCATAAGAAATAACATCTTATTGGCAGAAATGCAGATGAAACCACTGACAACAATTATTGAGGAAAGACGATGGCGATGGTTGGGACATGTGCTCCGAATGACTGACAACTCACTACCAAAAATAGCACTAAGATGGACACCACAGGGGAGCAGAAGTAAGGGTAGACCAAAAGAGACATGGAGAAGAACAACAGAAAGGATGTTGAGCAATAGAGGGCTCACCTGGGCAAGAGCAGAAAAAAAGGCGAAAGACAGGCATTTGTGGAAAACCCTTGCGGAAGCCCCATGTGCCCTGGGCACTTAAGGTTCAGAGAGAGAGAGAAGTGGAGGACATGAAACATTGGTCTCTTGGAAAATCCCAGCAATAAGTGGGAATTTAGACACTTGGCCCTTCATCTACTCTCTAAGATATATATATATATGTATATTACATCCCTCCTGTCCCGTTAAATGTCATACAGGGCTCACATGTTAGTTTGCCAAGTTTTCCTGCTTGCTGAGCTTTTCAACCTCATCAAAGGATTTTATGTCCACTAATTTGGCCTCTTAACAACATCCTCTTTAGAGTTTCATGTGGTTGACCTCTTTTTCTTCAGTCTGTTGTGTTCCACTTGATAGCTTGTTTTGGGATTCTCTGACTGTTTCTTCTCATCACATGACCGACATATGTCTGTCTCCTTTTTCTGATCACCCATGAAACAGGTGTTCATTCATCTGCTTTATCACTGCATTGTTCTTGAATTCGTTCCACTTTATACAGAGTATTTTCCTGAAGCATTTGTTTTCAGAAGAGTCTAATTTCTTGTCTATTTCTTTAGTTGTTTTCAAGCTTTCACATGCATAAATGAGGATGGATAATACATTTGAACTGAATAATCTTAGCTTGGTTTTTGCACTTATAACCTTTGAGTGCCATATGTTCTCAAGATTCTTGAAAGTCAATGCTGCTTGTGCAATTATATTTCTAACTTCCTTTCTGGTGTCACCATCCTGATCTATGTAGCTGCCGAGATATGCAAATTGGTTTACTTCTTCAACAGCTGTTCCTTCTACATATATTTTTCCTTCCTTATTAATGGGAAGTTTCATTATTTTTGTATTTTCCTTGTTAATTTCAAGTCATATTTTGCTAGCTGGTGAAGACAGGATCTGTTTTTTTCTTGCGTCAAATTCACATTGTCACTGATAAGAGTTATGTCATCTGCAAAATCAAGTTCTTCTAATTGGGTCCCATGTACCCAATCAATGCCTGTTTTACCTATGAAACAGTTTTTCATTATGAAATCTGTGGCAATTCCAAAAAGCAAGTGTCATAGTATACATCCTTGTTTCACATCTGTTTCAGTCTGGAACCATTCCCTCATTCCTTCTTCTGTGTTGACTTCACAGACATATCCATTGTAGAGATTCTTAATGATGTTGACAGTTTTAGATGGTATTCCATATAGTCTTAAAATTCTCCACAATGAATCTCTGTGTATGCTATCAATGCCTTTTTAAAGTCTATGAAGTTCTGGATTAATGGTTTCTGCTTTTCAATATGTTCTTCAAGTATTATTCTTAGAGTAAAGATCTGGTCGAGACAGCTTCTTCCTTTTTGAAATCCTGCTTGTTCTTCACTCATTGCAGTATCCACTATATCATTAAGTCTATTCAGAATGACTGTGCAAAATACTTTTGACACAACTGATAGTAAGGTTACTCCTCTCCAATTATTGCAGTCACTAAGGTTGCCTTTTTTTTTTTTGTTGGTGTTTTAACAGTGATTCCTTTTTTCCATTTAGAAGGGACCTTTTCTTCTTTCCAAACTTTAATAAACATTCTCTGTAGTTGGCTCATGTTGTCACTGTTAATAGCTTTTAACATTTCAGTTGATATTTCATCTTCATCTGCAGCTTTTTTTGTTAGCCGTTAGATTCACTGCTGTTTCAGTTTCATGCAATGTAATTTCATCTAGGTTGATATTTATTTGTTGTTTCAAGGTCTATCAGTTCTTTTGGGTGTGGTTGATTAAGTATTTTTTGGAAACATTCAGCCCATCTTTGTTTTTGGCCTTTACTTGATGTTAATAGGGTGCCTGTTTTGCTACAGATTGGTCTTTCTCTGGATGTAATAGTACACGTTAGCCTCTTTTGTATATTATATAGAATTTTGCTGTTTCCTGTTTTTGCTGCTTTCTTTTGCCATATTGTCTGTTCATTCTCTTTTGGCTCTTCTAGTTGAACTTTTTTACTTCATTGTCTAGTTCTTTGTATGTTGCTTTTGCCAAATCTTTTCCAGGATCTGTATTTACATTCAACATGGCTAATTTCGCTGCCCGTCTTTCATGTATGTATTTCTGTCTTCTCATATCCATGCTTGTCTATATATATATATATATATATTTTTTTTTTAAAAATTATGGCTGTGCTGTAAAAATTGCATAGTTCATCTGTATGTGTTTCCTCTACCTCACTGAGTGCTGCAAAATGATTGATAAGTTCCAGACTGAAATTACTGTTAGTATTTTCTTCCTGTAGGCTGTAGTTGTGTTTTTCTGGATATTGATTTCTTGTGCTGGCTTTTCAGTCTTACATTTCCCTATACACAGGCTGTGATCACTGGTGACATCTGCACCCCTGTGTGCTCTTACATCTATCAGAGATGTTCTGAATTGCTTTCTAATACAAAAATGGTCTATTTCTGGTTCTATCAGTTGGAGATATCCATGTTGTTTTATATATATATATATATATATATATATATATATATATATATATATATATATTATATATATATATATTATATATATATATATATATAATCTGTGGAGAGGAGCAGACAGAACCACAAAAATAAGATTTTTAAGGGCATGCATCTTTCCCATTGCAACATATGCCTGTGAGACCTGGACACTTAACAAAACAGCTGAGAACAAATAAATGCCTTTGATTGTAAATGCTACAGAAGAGTTCTCCAAATATCAAGGACACAAAAAAGAACAAATATATCTATACTACAAGAACTTAATATTGAAGAAGGCTGGCTAGTAAAAAGGATTAAAGAGAGAAAACTTAAATATTTTGGATGCATTAAATATCATGATAATCTAGAAAAGACCATCTTTGAAGTGTACATAATGGGAAATAGAAAGAGAGGAGGACCAAGGCGAAGATGGCTGCAAGACATCGTTGATGATCTGCAAATGGATGCATCAGCAGCAGGCCATCTTGCTCACAACCGAGAGGCCTACAGGAGTTCCACAAGGGACATGCAAATGAATGAAATGAATATATATATATGTGTGTGTGTGTGTGTTGTGTGTGCGTGCGTGCGTGCGTGTGTGTGTGTGTTTTTTTTTTTTTTTGGAGACATCATATCCATAGAAAAAAACACCAAAACTTATATATATATATATATCTATCTGAGAGGGGATGATAACAGAGTAACTTGCCATAACCCACTCCCATGCTGATACGATGCTGTGCCTCAACATCTCTACAGCATCAGCTGCAAAGAACAACAGCATACAAGTACAAGTATATCTGAGGTTTATAAATCATCTGAGAAAGAACAAAGAAAAAGACTCAGAGGTGAAAGAAAGTCACATTACAAGCTTCATACAGTGCCTTTTAAATAAGTTCTTCATCTTGACTTTAGCTGAAACCTTTTGTTTGCATTTATAGAAATTTTACAGCTACAATGCATAAACAGTAGTTTATTTCATAAGGGAGAGCAGAAACGAATTTAATGAATAATCTTTAAAATAATTTTCAGTTTTCAAACAGTTTCACTTGAATTTGTGAACACTGAGGATTCATTTATATTTCAGTATCAACGCATTCAGTTCCAACATTGAGTCTAACAGCAGTGTTAGATGTACGAGAAACAGCTTCAGCTACAAGCCACATCACAGATGAACTTGGGTATGCAGAAACTGCAGCTTCACATGAAGCTGTGCAGAGCTTTGTGACAGCTGTACACAAGAAGTATAACGATGATGTGGATTTAGACTACAGCACAGCCAGGCCAGTGGACATTGTATTTGTGCCTAAATCAGGACCTGTTAAGGTGACTGGTAAGGTGATTGATTGGATATCAAATGGATCTTTTCATTTATATTATAGGTACACTTTATATCTGTGCCAGTGAAAGAGTGTAAATAAATATCTGTCTAGTGGGCTTCAAGTAGTCTTTATATCTGTGCCAGTGAAAGAGTGTAAATGAGTATTAGTGGGGTTTAAGTAGTCTTTATATCTGTGCCAGTGAAAGAGTGTAAATAAATATCTGTCTGGTGGGGTTTAAGTAGTCTTTATATCTGTGCCAGTGAAAGATTATTTTACTGTACATTACTTCACTAGCAGACATAAAGACAACATTACACTCTTTCACTAGCACAAATATATAAAGACTACTTTACATTCTTCCATTGGCACATACACAAAAAGAGGTTAGTCTATTTTCTTTATCTAGAGAAGACATGGAAACTACTTTATGCTCAGATATATGGCACTATTTTGCTATCAAAGATTCAAAGACTATGTGTAGGATAAAAAAAATATGACATATATATATATATATATATATATATATATATATAAAGATTAATTTACACTCCTCCTCTAGCACAGATATACAGATTTATATATACTCTTTTATTCATCTTGATATACAGAGTATTAAAGCTCACTAGACAGATGTTTATTTACACTCTTTCATTGGGACAGATATAAAGACTACTTAAAGGCCACTAGGACTCATTTATAGTCTTTTTCACTGGTACAGATATAAAGACTACTTAAAGCCCATAAGGACTCATTTATAGTCTTTCACTGGTACATATGTAAAGTATTCACAAATATTCATTTAAACATTCACAATACTTCACCATGTGCACTCACAACCACAGCTTCTTGCAAGTCACAAGCTAAGTGCTCCCTTTTTTTCTGTATTCCCCCCCCCCCCCCCATTCTTATTTGTTATGTATCATTGATGTGAATTTATATTTTCTCTTCTTATCTTATTTTTTGGTCCTGTATATTTTTGTGTGATTAATATGTAAACCAAAACATTACAACTGTGTACACATTAATTAATAAAGCCATTCTTATTTTTGCTTTAAATAATCTTAGTTTACAGTGGCAAAAAACCTGGACAGTAGGTTTATATAACTTTATAGCATGTATAGTTGGCAGCAAGTTCTGGACAGTAACTTTATGGCATATATATAACTTTTGTTCTTTTTGTGTAGATGGTAAAACTTTGCAGTTTGTGTAGTGGATAAAATATTCTAGTTTGTATGGCTGATAAAACTTCTTTCTTTTGAAATTTGAAACATTTTCTGACTTAGCACTTGGTAACATTTTCTAGTTTGAGTAGCTGTAACATTTGATAATTTATGTAGTTGGTGAAATTCTTTAATTGGTATAGTTGGTAGCATTTTGTAAAACAAGTTTTCAGTAAAAAAATTTTTTATATTTTTCCTCTCAAGCTTCAGGTAATATAATGCTGCCTAAACAAGTTAGTATGAGTGGCTGTGAGATAAATGTGGCAGGAGATCCAGTTCTTATCCAGAAGATGTGCCACAAAGTGCAGGAGCTAGACCTGATGGAGAACAACATCAAAAGTTGGGATGAGGTAAAGATTTGACGAAAGAAGTCAGGTCTTTTTATTTCTTCTTGCAAAAGAATAGAATAATTATAAAAATTCTTTTCTAAGTTTCTTGTCCATTTTTATTATTCGGAGATAATCAGCTCACTAAGATGTTTTATGTTGCGTTTATTTCAGTTATAGAGGTGGCTGCTTAATTTAACATGCACTTTACTTCCATCACATTCTTTCTCTCTGCACTCTCCATCCTTCCTTAGGGGAACCCCCCCCCCCCCAAAAAAAAAAACAAAAACAAAAACAAAACAAGCTAAGCCGTGGTTATCTTTCCAGTGCATTTAACATATCGATTATGCTTAATTTAAAACCTGAATGATTACAGTTTTAAAATATGCGTATGCCTTTTTCTGGTTTAGCCAGATGTAAACAGTTTCTGTAATGGCAGCGTCATCTGTAATGAGTTTTACAAGTGGATTCAGGTGCCAAGCTCATATCAAAGAAATTTACACACATCAAGAAACTGATACTGGAATCTGTGATAAAAATCACAGATACACATGAATGTCATATTTGCAGTATATTATTTACTCATGACTTAATTTTCATTTATGCTGTTTCCAAAATCTGATGGTGACTGCTGTGACACTGGTCCTGGTGGAGTTAGATGGAAGTGTATGGTGCAGTTTTATGTAAACAGACAGGGAAAGGAAGGGGAACAAGGCAGATTCAGAAATATAAGCTTCATTGTGACATAATGTGATGTGACATAATGTGATGTGACATAAAGCCATGAATTTATTATATCTTTCTTTTTTTTTTTTGTTTTGTTTATAAGGTTTTCACCATCATAGAGTGCATTCCTCAGCTGACATTCCTAAACCTCACCAAGAACCAGCTGAACTCTAACCTGCCTGACCTTACGGGCCGAAAGTTACCAAACTTGACGCATCTTGTACTGAATAACACCATGATCACCTGGGATATTGTTCTGCATCTCTTAGAAGCCTTCCCTAAGTATGCATATTTTGAATTTAATTTCTTTCTCTCCTCAGCTAAAATTGTTATTAACCCCTATGGTGATTTGGTTAGCTGAGTAGTTAAGGCAGTCGGTTTATTAATCTGATGCTACCATGTTCAAGTCCCAGCAGTGAGATTTTTTTTCTGGTACAAGCCAAAAGATCCAGAGTTTTACCCAGCTACTAAAAATGGGCACTAGAGAAATCTGGGAAGGAAAATGCAGCCAGGCATGATACTGATTACATCACACTTTCATGTGCCGAAGGTCCTGGAAATATGTGCCTAACACTATATCCCCAATATGCCTTAATGGCATGGAAGTAGGGATTTCATCTTTTATTTTTTAACTATGGTGATTAGTTCTGGTAAATGGGTTTTTTCAACACTAATATGAAGTGGGTTTTTTTTGTTCGTATTTGAAACATATAATTTTTTTGTTGTAGAATCCCTGAGAAGAAATGATCAGAGAATCCCAAAACAAGCTATCAACAGGCCGAAGAAAAAGAGGCAGACCGCGTGAAACTCTGAAAAGGACATTATTAAGAGAGGCCAAATTAACAGGCATAAAATCCTTTGATGAGGTTGAAAGACTCGCCGAAGACAGGAAAAATTGGCGAACTACTTTGCGAGCCCTATGTGACGTTTAACCGCACGGGAAGGATATAAGAAGAAGAATCCCTGTGCATTTACAGCTGTGCATTAGAATGTTTTTACAACTGGTGCAGTTAAATGTAGATATCCAGTATGACTAGGAGTGTGTGCTTCTTTACACTTGACAGTATAGACTTAAAAACAGGCTCTACTACTTTGGAAAACAATTCACTAATTACCTATTTTGTCATGGAATCACAATAGCCTGGTGTTTCTGGTAATTCAGGAACAAAGGTCTTGAACAGTTTTGATTTGCAGCCATTTATGTTTCAAATTACAGTGAGTCTCTGGATTACTAGTGGCTTTTGCAACAATAATTCACTCCAGCAGATGTGATCTTCAATAAAGCAGATGAAATACATATCAGTGAGGAAAAATTGGAAGAGATGGAGAGTTTTGAATATCTTGGATCATTACTAATACTGGAGATACAGTGAGGAAAATTAAAAGGAGGACATCTATCACTCTTCAGAAAAATAAAACAACTAAAGAAGCTGTGGAGAGGAAAAGACAGAAATAAGATTTTTAAGGACATGCATCTTTCCCATCACAACATATGCCTGTGAGACCTGGACACTTAATAAAACAGCTGAGAAACACATAAATGCCTTTGAATGTAAATGCCACAGTAGAATTCTTCAGATATCAAGGACACAAAAAAGAGCAAATATATCCATACTACATGAATTTAATATTCAAGAAGATTGGCTAGTAAAGAAGATTAAACAGGAAACTTAATATTTTGGACATATTAAACACCATGAGAATTTAGAGAAGACAGTCTTGGAAGGGTGCATAATGGGAAAAAGAAATAGAGGAAGACCAAGGTGACGATTTATGCAAGACATCATTGATGATCTGCGAATGGACGTATCAGCAGTCGGGCATCTTGCTTACAACCAAAAGGCCTACAGGAGAGCTGTTAGGGAGGTAAAGTTGCCTTCATCAGCATTTCTGCCAACAAAATGTTATTTCTTACAGTGTTTGGCCAAAATATTCTTCTTATTCGTTATAAACATTTAGTGTGGAAAGAATTCAGCTTGTTTTCTATAGTTACAATATAGAGAATACTTTTTTGTTCACTTATTTGTTTTCTATTGCAGTATAGAGGAGCTACATCTCAGTCTGAATGGATTTGAGTATGTTGGTATTCCCACTGCAGCAACAACATCAGCAACATCCTTGTTGTCATCATCATCTTCATCATGCCATGCACCATTGATCAAGTACTCTAGCTTACACAGGCTGTTCTTTGTTGGTAACAATATTCTGGACTGGAAAGAAATTAATAAACTTGGAACCTTTTTTCCAAATCTGGAATTTCTCCTGTTATCTGAAACAGATTTGAGAAGACTTGAAGGATCAGATGATATTTCACGATGCTTTCCTTGTTTGCACACTCTTGGACTAAACAGAACTCATTTAGAATCTTGGGATGAGATACAAAAAATGAGGCTTTTTCCATCTTTAAATGATGTCAGACTGAATGGAATCCCATTTTTGGAGGTAAATTCATAAATTCATTCATTACATTATGTAGATGTTGGTAAATATGCTCCTCTCTTTTGTGATCTTTTGTGTTTTTAATCAGTGTGGTTACCGTTCTTTTCTGGGATGACTAGATCAGTCTATTAAGATCCTCTTCCCATGACCTACCAGTCTTTCTTTTCCTCATGAGTTTTTTGGTGATAATCAAGTTTAATGTCTTTAACTTTAACGTCTATCTTCTCTAACTAATATCATATCCAGAGAATTTTAATTATTATTTTCTTACAGTTTCAGCTAGTTCTCATTGTTGTGCACTTTCTCTGAGAAATTCTTTCTTTGTTTTTCCTGGGTGTCCAGAGTTGGTGTTCCATTTTTCTTTGAAATTGTGTGTCTGTTCTTTCCTGTTTCAGATTTTGTATTTTTGTTGTCTGTCTCACAAGCATAGGAAATGTTGGCTCTGTGTAATGCTGCAGTACTCTTCTTTTTAACTTTTAAAGATATTAACGATACTGGGGGTGAAGACGCTGTCCCATTTGATAATCAGCAACTCACATCTGACATGCTAGTGTCAGGGTTGGTGACCCTGTCCCATCTCCATTGATATCCCCAGTAATAGGCCTAGCCTGGCTAATGAGGCAAGGGTCACCATAGTCTCCATGACAGTGTCTGTTAAAGGAGTAATGCACGCCCCCTGTCCCACTGAGGGACTGAAAATATAGTTGCCGTAGTCTGCTCCTAGTTTGCTGTGTGCTGTGGCTCAACAGCTTCACCACAGTGGCTGCAAAGCCTGCAGTTCCAGGGAGACAGGTAACAAATTTAAAGAGATGTTTTCTTTGTCATAACAAAGCTGCTTTAGCCTTTCCTGTTCTTGATGTGATCCTGTTTAAATTGAGTGAAGCAGAACAACATGATACAAATGCTTGAAAACTTATGTATAGACTGAAGATTAAGCATTTGTTGTTTTGAGTAACTGAATATATGTGGTTCATCTTCTTTGTATGCACACTGGCAATGATGCATCTCTCTCTCTCTGAACCTTAAGTGCCCAGGGCACATGGGGCTTCCGCAAGGGTTTTCCACAAATGCCTGTCTTTCGCCTTTTTTTCTGCTCTTGCCCAGGTGAGCCCTCTATTGCTCAACATCCTTTCTGTTGTTCTTCTCCATGTCTCTTTTGGTCTACCCTTACTTCTGCTCCCCTGTGGTGTCCATCTTAGTGCTATTTTTGGTAGTGAGTTGTCAGTCATTCGGAGCACATGTCCCAACCATCGCCAGCGTCTTTCCTCAATAATTGTTGTCAGTGGTTTCATCTGCATTTCTGCCAATAAGATGTTATTTCTTATGGTGTTTGGCCAAAATATTTTTTTAATTCTACGTAAACATTTAGTCTGGAAAGAATTCAACTTGTTTTCTATGGTTTTGGTGATTTTCCAGCATTCACTTCCATAGAGTAGTACACTTAGAACATTACTCTTAAATATCCTGATTTTCATATTTATGCTTAGTTTATTTGATTTCCATATATTCTGTAGCATTGCAAAAGCCTGGTTTGCTCTAGTAAGTCTGCTGTTGATGTCCTCTGTGCTGTCTCCATTTTCTACTACTCTGCTGCCAAGGTATACAAATTCGTTGACCTCCTCCACTAACTTGTTATCTACTCTGAGTACATTTCTGTTGTTCACATTTTGCTTCATTAACTTTGTCTTTCCTACGTTGATCTTTAGTCCTATAATGATGCATGGTACCCTGATTTTTGTGATGTACCTTTTGGCTGGGTACCTCCGACTTCAGCACCTTTCCTTGCTATAGCAGACTGTGGTCTTGCTCAGACTGCCGTGAAGACAGTGGCGTAGGGTGGCCTGGCCAAAACTTTGTTTTCTTGCCTCTGGTGGCTGTACTTAAGCCCCTTCTCCATATCATATCCAGCATGCAACGCTGGCTGGCCAGATGGCTTTGAGACAGTTCCACAGAGACACTCCGACTTTGGGATGAGGAATCTGATGAGTGCATCAGTGATATTCATTCCCCGCCACCTATTGTCTACTGGCTCTGTTTTGTTTACATCATTCTGATAGCCATTGTTGTAAAGACTCATAGGCTTATCACGTCCTGGATTCATTGGTTTCACACCAGATTTTTCTCATCCTTGCCAGCAATCTCCATGTACCGATCCATCCACTAACCTGACATTACATTTTACAAAAATAACAATTACAATCAGTGTTGATAGCTACAGGTTTCTGAGCTACAGAAGTAGGTCAGAGTTTTTAAGCAAACAGATCTATGTTCCCTGTCTCACAAAGACTATGTTAAAATAAGTATGTTCTTAACATAGTTGTTCCCAGGGGGAATATATGTGCATGTTCAGTATCTTCATATATGAATGGAGATTGCACTTCTGCGTTTTACTGTTTGTGATATTATTGATGTTTTGATTTTATTGCTGTTTATCTCTATCCGTTTTTTTCACTTCTCTTTCCGATAATTATTTTCAACAGCTGTTGCAGAAATTTTCACTTTCTAATGTCATCAGTGTCATCAAAATAATTGATATTAATTTTCATTCCTTTTCCTCTTATGATGTTTTCATTATATTATGAAAATAGGTCAGGTTACATAAAAGATCTTTGTTTCACTTCTAATTTTATCTGTGAATATTGTGTTTGCATCCATGTTCACAGTTAATGTTTCTCTTTGATTTCAGTCCATATTTTTTATCTTCACATCTCCATCTACATGTAGCTTTTCAAACATTTGTGTCGTGTTGGTCTGTTTCACTCAGTTTAAGGCTTTGGTTTGATTAATGATTCACATGAGAATTTTTGTATTATGACTCCATTACACTGTTTATATGATAGTGGTCACGTTCTGTTGTTCCAGCCATTTTTTGCAGTGTAGTGAAGATGGTGAACATATGGCACAGAAGCCAAGCTAAGATTCAAATGTAATATATACCCTTATGTATGCATGCGAAAGCTGGAAAAGAACTAAAGAAATAGACAACAAATTAGACTCTTTTGAAAACAAATGCCTAAGGAAAATACTCGGTATAAAGTGGAACAAATTCAAGAACAATTCAGAGATAAGGCAGATGAGTGAACAACAACCTGTCTCATGGGTGGTCAGGAAAAGGAGATGGACATAAGCCTATCGTGTGATGAGAAGAAACGATCAGAGAATCCCAAAACAAGCTATCAAGTGGAACACAACAGGCTTAAGAAAAAGCGGTTGACAACGTGAAACTCCAAAGAGGACATTGTTAAGAGAGGCTAAATTAATAGGCATAAAATCTCTTGGTGAGATTGAAAAACTTGGCAAAATACCATGTGAGCCCTACGTGACGTTAACAGTGTGGGAAGATATAAGGATGTAAGTGAAGGCTGAACTAGATAGTCTTATGGTGTATGTTCTGTATTACAGGTCATATATTGGAGACTGGTTAGATTTTCTGTGCCAAAAGCAGCAAAATTATGGTCATCTCTCTAGTAATCTTGCATGGTCTTGATTCTTTCTTTGCTTTCATCTGTTTGAGTGCATTTGTGAGTTCATTCTCTATTATAGATGGTCTCGTATTATTAAGGCTGACACTGACTATAATGTTAATGAAGTGAATCAGTATTTTAGCCAGATCAACTTCAGCTAATGTCAAAGGGTATTGAAGTGGAAGAAATAATAAACAGTAAAAATGAGAGATTTATTAATTAAATTTAAATTTTTTTAGTTAAACATGCACGTTTCTAGAAAGTAAGGAAATGGGTATTGATAAACTGTAGCATGTTTGTTGTAAGTAGCTAGTTAGAACTACATATAGCGTAAAAAAAGCTTTGATATAATTAGCTTGTTAGAACTATGAATAGCATTAAAAAAAGCTTTGATATAATTACCTTGTTAGAACTATGGATGGCATTTGAAAAAGGTTGATATAAGTAGCTTGTTAGAAGAATGGATGGCATTTTAAAAAAGACTGATATATGTATCTTGTTAGAACTATAGATAGCCTTAAAAAGGTTGATATAAGTAGCTTGTTAGAACTATGGATAGTCGTAAAGAAAGGTTGATATAGGTAGCTTGTTATAACTATGGATAGTCTTTAAAAAAGGTCTAAGTAGCTTGTTATAACTATGGATAGTCTTTAAAAAAAGGTTGATATAGGTAGCTTGTTAGAACTATGGATAGCCATTAAAAAAAGGTTAACATAAGTAGCTTGTTAGAAATAGTCTTAAAAAGGTTGATATTAGTAGCTTGTTAGAAACAGTGTTAAAAAAGGTTGATATTAGTAGCTAGTTAGAACTGTTAACTTGTATACTGAAAATATAATGAGGAATGTTAGAGAAGATGTAGACAAAGAATATTACGATGCCATAACAGTTGGAGGTTATGAAATACCAGAGATTAGATATGCTGATGACACAGTATTGCTGTCCACAACACAAGAAGGAATGGAAAAACTAATTATGTCAGTCCGCAAGAACAGCGAAGAGCAGAACCTCTATCTTAATGCAAAGAAAACTAAAGTGATGACAACTGACAAAACAAACATGGCAACTGAAATATGTATCAATGAGGAAAAACTGGAAGAAGTGGAGAGTTTTGAATATCTTGGATCACTACTAACTAATAATGGAGATACAATGAGGGAAATTAAACGGAGGACATCTATTGCTCTTCAGAAAGTAAAACAAATAAAGAATCTGTGGAGAGGAGCAGACAGAACCACAAAAATAAGATTTTTAAGGGCATGCATCTTTCCTATCGCAACATATGCCTGTGAGACCTGGACACTTAACAAAACAGCTGAGAAGCACATAAATGCCTTTGAATGTAAATGCTATAGAAGAGTTCTCCAGATATCGTGGACACAAAAAAGAACAAATATATCTATACTACAAGAGCTTAATATTGAAGAAGGCTGGCTAGTAAAGAGGATTAAAGAGAGAAAACTTAAATATTTTGGCCACATTAAACGTCATGATAATTTAGAGAAGACCGTATTGGAAGGATACATAATGGGAAAAAGAAAAAGAGGAAGACCGAAACGAAGATGGCTGCAAGACATCGTTGATGATCTGGAAATGGATGCAGCAGCAGCAGGCCATCTTGCTCACAACCGAGAGGCCTACAGGAGTGCTGTTTGGGAGGCAAAGTTCCGCAAGGGACATGCAAAGGAATGAATGAATGAATGAGTTAGAACTGTGGATGGCCTTTAAAAAAGCTTGATATAGGTAGCTTGTTAGAACTAAGGATAGTCTTAAAAAAAAGGTTGATGTTAGGAGCTAGTTAAACAGTGAATGGCCTTTAATAAAAGTTGATATAAATAACTAGAACTATGGATAGTCTTAAAAAAAAACAACAGATATCTAATTAGCTAATTGAGAAAATGAAGACCATTTTAATATGTTGAAAATTATGTGAGCGTTAGGGAGTATAAAGAAATTTTGTCCACAAACCATACAAAACCTTAGAGAGCACATTAGGCTCTAGTTATATCAGAAAAGACACAGAAAAAGGATTATTAGTGAAAAAGTTTTTCTATCTAATTTGGCCAGGAATTTCCTGAAAAATTCAGGAGACAGCACACAGTTGCCTTGTTACCAAATATCACCATTTTAAATGGCAGCCATGTGAAGGAAACGGAGAGAGAGGATGCTGAACGGGCTTATATACGGCTGTATATGAATAAGGAGGAAAAGCCCACAAGGTGAGTGCAGCTGTAATAAGATTAATTCTTGATTGTTTGGTGAACTATTGATTGTTTACTGAATTTGATTGTTATCTAAACTCTTGATTGTTTAGCAGACTCTTGATTATTTGCTGAATTCTTGATTGTTTACTGATCTCTTGATTATTTTTCTAAACTCATTATTGTTACCTTAGCTTTTGATTCTTTACTGAAATCTTGATTACTTGCTGAATACTTGATTGTTTGTTAAAACTATTGATTGCTTGCAAAGTTATTGATTGTTTATTATTGTGGTGGTTAATTACCTTCAGACTTTAATGATGACATGCTGTGCAAGTTGTTTATCTTTATCTTTTTTTTTTTTTTTTTTTATTATGATAATGATGAGAATTGAATACTGGCTAAACATGTATCAGTCTCTACAATAACCCAGGTCATCTGTCCGTTCTGTCACAAAAGTCACATTAGTGTCAAAATGGCATATTCACATGAGACACTTTCAGACCTGCACATGAAGTGAAAATTATCTTTTTGAAATCTTGTCTCCTTTCTCATTTACCTTTCAGTGTTTATAAGACAGATGGACACCTAGAAAGGACTCGACAATTTGCTTCATAAATTGAGATATTTAAGTTTCTGTAATTTCCACCCTCCATCTTTTGCATGGGCAGTTTTTCCCATTGCTTCCTACAGTTCTTAATGTGAATGCTTTCTGAGATATTCTGTGTGGTGGTAGTGATATAATGTGCCCAGACCATTTCTAAATCATTTTTTAAAAATAATTAATGGCATTAATTAATAATGAGATTTTTAAGGATTATGCAATTTCCTCGCACCATCTCTTGCATTGGTGACCTCACCCATTGTTTCCTGCAATTCTTAGTGTGAATGCTTTCTGAGGTATTGTGTCTGGTGGTAGTCATGTAATGTGGCCAGACCATTTGAAATATTTTTTTTTTTTTTTTCAATCATTAATAATTTTGTATCTTGCAAGATTTTGTCTTGGTCATTAAAAAGTAGTTCAAGTTTTAATATAACAGAATTGAGCCTTTTAAAAGGTATTTGTGTCTCCAGAAGTATCACCATGTTATTACAGACAGTAACTATCTTTGGAGTTATTTTGCCATGCAGTTGCATATTTATTCCATGATCACACCAGAGAGATATTATTCAGGTAGCGTTGGACAGTCATTTGACATTAACTTGGAGAAATATTTTTGTTCAATAAAACTTGAAGCGTTTTAAGTAAAAATCTTTTCTTTTTTATTTTTTCACTTCCCGTCATATTTTGACTGGTTACAACTAGTAACAACAGTTGTATCAATTTCAGGTATTATGAACTTGAGAAGCAACATGGAAAGTTAGATCCACTAGCACAGGTTATTCTTAAACCAAAGTTACATATTAGGCTTAAGGTAAGGTGGTATATTGCAGTGATGGTATTTTTATTGTTATTTTCACAATAGTTTTTTTGTATGTGTTTTTTTTTTTTGGCTTGATTGTTAATCAGGGCTAGTTTATTTACTTTTGTTTTCAACTTTCTTTGCTTTTCAAAAGTAATCTTTCAACCAAAAGTTTTGAGACTAACAAAATATCCTGATTTATGTAATTGTTACATTTTTCCAGTTGCTACATGGGTGCGCCTTGACATTTGAAGACTCACCTGTGTTAGCAGCTTGAGTGTGCGTGACCTCTTGCTAGGTGGCAGCACATGGTAGGAAACCCACGTAACTTGTCTGTAAAATGTTTAAGCTGTAAGAAGAATGAACATGTGATTGAAACAGCGAGCAAACATCAAATTCTGTGTAAAGCTGGGTACAACAGCCACAGAGACAGTGCAGCTTCTGTGTGATGCCTATGGCCCTGAAGTTTATCTCGGGCGTGAGTGTTTGAGCTTTGCAGATGATTCTTGTTGTGTCAGTGGAGAATGACACAAGATCAGACCGGCCCTTGAGTTCAAGAAATGAGGACAGCGTGGTTCACATCAGAGACGCGGTATGGGAAGGCCATTACAGTGCGCCGGTTGGCTGATGCCCTGAGTATCAGTAAGTCAACCTGCTACTGGATTCATTGGGAAAACTTGTGCAAATGAAAACTCAATGCTGTTCAAATTGCACGTCTGTTCTTTACAGCTTAGTGCGCTGCTGGCAAGCGACGTGGGTTTTCTTTCTGAATGCTCCTGCCGAGCGGAGGTCACGTGCACTTCTGTCGCTAACATAGGCAAGGCATTGAATGTCAAGGTGCACTCCCATAGCAACCATAAAAGTGTAATAATTACATAAGTTGAGATATTCTGTTAGTCTTGGGACTTCTGGGACAAATGATGTATGTGGTGCAACAATTTTGATGATGATAAAAACTCTGAGACTGAAAGCTAAAATTTTTTCCAAAACAGCAAATGCTGTAGTGAAGAATTTGACCATCTTTCATTCAATCAAAATTCTTATTAGTGCCACATGCACAGAGCTGATATTTTCCTTCCTAGAAGGAGATCAGAGCACTTACAGGCTTGCACAGCATGTGATGATGATAAATCTTTTGCATTTTAACATTTATTTTGTTCAATCTGAGGGTAGTGCTAATCTTGAAGTGTAGAATTTTGAGGGTTTGTACAGAGACAAGACTAGGTAACTAGTAGATAAATCAGAGATGATAAAGGTAGCCCTATTATGTCATGGCTGCATCTAAGGGATATGGTATTAGTGTCCAGTATTTTTCCTTGACCTGTCAGCACACTAGAGGTTGATGTGGTCAACATCACACCCCACCACCTTTCCTTTCCTAGCTCCAGAAATAGCCAGGTATCCATTTCTACAGCTATGTGGTTAGAGCAGCGGTTCTCAGATCCTTTTGCTGCACGGTCCACATTTAAAAATCAAACATTTTTGCAGCCCACTATAATAAAGTGCTTTATATTTGCAAGGTATAAATCTAATTTTATAAAGTATTGTGTAATATTTTCTGTACATGTTTAACTATATATTCATTGTTACTCAAAAGTTCTTTTCATTTACCATAAAGATGGCACTGTTTCTGGTTAGATAGCATGTCTATTCTGGCTGGAGTTTGTGACAGACACACTCAAATATCATCCTCCATGTTCATTCTTGAACGATATTTGGTTTTCATGGCAGTCAATGCAGAAAATGAAACTTTGCATAAATATGTTGTTGAAAAAGGTAGAAGAACTTTCATCGCCAGGGCTGACAAAAATGGATATTCCAGCGAAACAGTGCACCAAAAGGAAGAGATATTCACAGCTGGGTTATTAAATTTGATTTGCAATGTGCGATTGCTAGACAGTTTGGCTAATTCTTCTTGTGCATGACCGGTTAATTCAGAGAATGCACACTGAAAAGGATTACGAATTCAGTTGTACGCTTTAATGTTTTTGGGCATGAAATATTTGTCAAAATGTTCAGCAAGAGATGTCAGATACCCTTTTATTACACCAGTGACACCTTCCAGAATCTCACTGTTATCTTCATTGCTCTCTATAAATTCACAGAACAAGTGAAACATGTCTTGTGATTTGTTCTCGAGTCCTGTGTGCCAGAATTGTAGTTTCTTCTTGAAGGCTGCAACTTTGTTGTATGTCTTGAGTATACTGGCATCTTTACCCTGCAGTGCTGTTCAAAAGGCTAAAAATATCTGCAAGGTATGCTAGCATGGCAAGCCACTCAGTGTCAGCGACCTTACCTGCCAGGTTGAGATTGTGTTCTGTCAAAAACTGCAACAATTCTAAACAAAGCTCAAAAACCCTTGCAAGAACTTTTCCTCTGGACAGCCAATGCACACCCGAGTGCAATAGGAGATGCTTGAGTCCTGCATGTGACTCAATACAAAATTGAGCAAATAATCAATTGTTCACTGTTCTAGTTTTTTTTTTAAGTTTACAATCTGAACACAGTCTTCAAGTATAGATCCCAGAGTTTCATTCAACTTCTTTGAAGCGAGTGCCTCACGATGGATCATGCAATGGGTGGCTACAATCTTGGGTGATACTTGCTTTATGCAAGTTACAACACCACTGTTGTGGCCAGTCATTGTGGCAGCACCATCGGTGCAAACATCAATGCAGTTCATCCACTGCAGTCCACAAGTTGTGAAAAAATCATTTAAAACATTAAATATTTCATCGGCCATCATTCTCGCTGGTAGTGACTTGCAAAAAAAAGAAATTCCTCTTGCATACTATTTTGCCAACAATAGCGAACATAAAAAAGTAGCTGTGACTCACTGGTAATGTCAGTTGACTCATCTAACTGAATAGCAAACTTAGTAGACTGTAATCGTTCAGTTAGCTGCGCAACAATGTCCTTGGACATTTCAGATATTCTTCTGCGGACAGTATTGTTCGAGATGGGAATGCTTTTCAGTTTTGTAGTGTATTCTGAGCTGAACAATACGTCAAAAATCTCAACAGCGGCTGGCATAATAAAATCTTCTCTAATCACGTGCTTTGATTTTGCAATTCTCTGAGCAATCAGATATGATGCTTTAAGAGCTTTTTTGTTGATAGTGGCTCTTGTTTTTAACACGCCTGTATACTATATTCCTCAACTTTATGTTTGAAAAATTCTTTGGTTTTATTCTGTAGATCTGGATATTTTGTAGTTAGATGACGACGCAATTTCATTGCCTTCATTGCCTCATTAGAGAGGATTTGCAAACAAATAACACATGTGGCAAATTTTGGTCATTTGTTGATGGAATGAAACCGTACTTATATACTCCACATCATTTTTGACCATATTTAGTTTTCTTACAAGTATCAAAGTTAATGTCATCTTGATCACAGCGACTTTTACTGCCACTTCTATCAATTTGTTTGCACAAAGTCTAAGGCTTACATTTCACAAATCGATCCATTTTAGCACCTAAAGTTTTAATGTTTAAACAATAAAAAAGGCTATCCAAAAAGTCTCCACAATCACTATGTGTAACTGAAATTCGTTGATTAATTCAGTACAAATTACACACAGCACCAAGACCGAATAGCGGCTCTCAAGCCAATGAAATATGATTTTTAAACTAAAACACAGTTGCTAAGAATTATATTTCACTTCTTCTCTCTCGCAGAATCTATACAGAGTGTTCTCTAAAATTACATTGTAAAACTGCACGTTTCAGCAACATGATTAGAAATACGTTGGTGTCACACTTCAAAAGTGATGCCGTCTTTTTACATACATCACATTTCTGTTTGATGCTGGAAGAAGTGCTGTCTGGACCATCCTTTCTCCAATAGCTACACTGCGGACATACTAATAAAGTGACCTACAATTCTGCAGCTTGCATCTGTGCATTCTGCCCCTATACATTACGTGAAAAATGTGGAATATTTTATGCTTATCTGAACAGGATTTTGTTTTTTTCAGAGTCTATTGTATAATTTCCATGTTCTGTTTGTCCTAAGGTCCATTTCTTCTTCTTCTTCTTCTTCTTCCATCTCTGCAACTGAGTGCATGGTGTTCTTTACAGCCGATGGGATGAAGGTGGTGAAGCACAAAATCGGATTGGATTGGGTTATGGTTCAGTCCCTGAATGGAGGTACAAAGGAAAGGGTGCGCAATACTTCTTTAAAAGTCTTGGTCCCCATGGGAACTATGACGATCCCTGCCCCATTAGCCATTTTTTATTGTATCTACTTTTTTCTCTCCTTATTTTGGGCTGCTTTGAGACTTCACCATGGCCTACCTTGGGCCGCAGCCCATTGGTTGAGAACCACTGGGTTAGAGTGACAGATTTGAACCACCAGCCTTCATCATGAAAGACTGGTGCATTAATTTTTTACCACTCAAGTGCCCACATAATCAGAAAGATGACCTTTTTTTTTTAACAGTTCCACCAATTTTAGATTAAAACAAACTGTTGACCTTTTTTTTTTTAAGGTTCGGGTTGAAGGACCAAACCAGGAGTTGATCAAAGCTGAAGAGATGGACATTGATGTGAATCAGACCATCAGAGATCTAAAGAAACTGCTGAGCAATGTTGCTGGTTGTTCATCTGCCAAATTTCAGCTCTTCTATCTGGACAGAGACAAAGAAACCAGCTATGGGCCAGAGAGACTGAGCTACACTGACAGAAAAGTGCATTCTTACAACATGAGAGACGGTGATGAGCTTATAATTGCTTGTAAAGAATGAATGGAGTGAATAATGGAAATCAGTTTTATGATCAGTTGTGAGGCCAAATGATTATTTATTTTATATCGAGTATCATGCAAACTGGCAAATGTGATCCATCTCTTTTTCATTGCCAGTCTTTCAGTCATTTCAGGTCTTGATGAGGTCGTTTTCATTTCATTTTTTTAAGATGTGCCCTGTAAAAGACTGCCTCTTCTGATCATTGTAGCTCCTCCTGTTACAATCTCAGTCCTTTTGAAAATATCATTGTTGGTGTGGACGGTTGTGGAGTTCATGACTAACTGTCAAGAACCACATCTGACCATGTGTGTCAGTTTGTTATATTATGTATAAAATTATTTTAAAAAATCAAAAATTTTAAGTTCATAACATATCATAAAGGACGCTTAAAAAACAGTCACAAGATAACAAAGTGCAGTGATGTACTCCAATCATGAAATAAAGAGTCATGACATAACTTTATGAGACATCTGGAAGGTAGAATGTCATAGTAACTAGTTAAGTAAGAAGAGGTTATAAAATTAAGTAAAACCATTGAAGTAAAACTGTATGACAGTAGCAATAGATTTTTTATTATATTAAAAAACAAATTACTCTTTTCAAAGAGTAATAGCCTGATATGGCAATGATATGTCACAATGATAAAAAAAAAACAAATTATAAAAGATTTTCTTCCTTTTTTGTCATCAGTGTATAAAAATTTGATTGAGTCACAAGATATTTGTGTATGAATTTTTTAAATAATGTGTGATATGGTACTAAGATGGTGTTTCGTGATTTTGAAATGAGTAAATGTAATCAGTAAATACGTTTTATATTACGCAGACAAAAAAATATCATAGTTGTAAGAAGACATTATGGTCTTATTTTGTTTTTAAATTGTGCCAACCTTTTTTTTTTTTTAATTAAATCATGATGGTACGCGTAATAAGATGACAGCACATTAAATTCTTAGTGCTTCTGAATTATAGGATGTTGTAAATAAGGAACAGTCTCACGGTAATATTTTCTAGTTAGAGCCATACAGTAGCTTCTGCTAACTAAAGTACAAGATCTCATAGTACCTTTTGCTAGCTAGAGTACGAGGTCACACAGTACCTTTTGCTATCTAGGGTACAAGGTCTCACAATACCTTTTGCTAGTTAAAGTACAGGGTCTCACAATACCTTTTGTTAGTTAAAGTACAAGGTCTCACAATACCTTTTGCTAGTTAAAGTACAAGGTCTCACAATACCTTTTGCTAGTTAAAGTACAAGGTCACACAGTACCTTTTGCTATCTAGGGTACAAAGTCTCACAATACCTTTTGCTAGTTAAAGTACAAGGTCACACAGTACCTTTTGCTATCTAGGGTACAAGGTCTCACAATACCTTTTGCTAGTTAAAGTACAAGGTCTCACAATACCTTTTGCTAGTTAAAGTACAAGGTCTCACAATACCTTTTGCTGTTTAAAGTACAAGGTCTCACAATACCTTTTGCTAACTAGAGTACAAGGTCTCACAATACCTTTTGCTAGTTAAAGTACAAGGTCACACAGTACCTTTTGCTATCTAGGGTACAAGGTCTCACAATATCTTTTGCTAGTTAAAGTACAAGGTCTCACAGTACCTTCTGCTAGCTAAAGTACAAGATCACACATAGCTTTGGCTGACTAGAAAACTGTTTCATACAGTGACATCTGCTAGCTAATTTAAAGGATCATGCATTGTCTTGGCTGGATTAGTGTCACATAATAACTTCTGATAACTGGGGTACAGGATCACATATAACTTTGGTTGTTTAGAATACAGTGTTGCATAATAACTTATGATTGCTAGGATACAAGATAATGCACAGTTTTGACTGTTTAGAGTACAGTGTTGCACAATAACTTATGGTTGCTAGGATACAGGATAATACTAAGTTTTGACTGTTTAGAATACAATGTTGCACAGTAACTTATGGTTGCTAGGGTATGGGATAATGCACAGTTTTGGCTGTTTAGAATACAGTATCCCACAGTAACTTCTGGTTGCTAGGGTACAGGACAGTGCACAGTTTTGACTGTTTAGAATACAGTGTCACACAGTAACTTTTGGTTGCTAGGGTACAGGACAGTGCACAGTTTTGACTGTTTAGAATACAGTGTCACACAGTAACTTCTGGTTGCTAGGGTACAGGACAGTGCACAGTTTTGACTGTTTAGAATACAGTGTCACCAAGTAACTTCTGGTTGCTAAGGTACAGTTTTGGCTGCGCAGGGTTCTGAATGGCTAGGACACAAATTCACACAGTATCTTGGACTGTCTAAGGTACAAAATGACACTTAGTTTTGGCTAACTATTGTACAAAGTCACACAATAGCTTGGGCTGGTTCAGTGCAAGGTGACACATATTTTTATCTAACTAGGGTACAAGTTCACACAATAGCTTGGGCTAGCTAGGGTACAGGGCCACACTTTGTTTTAAATGGCTGGGGTACATGGTCACATATATCATTGGAAAGCTGAGGTGAGAAGTTAGACAAAGCTTGGGATAGCTAGTGATCAGAGTCACAGATATTTGAAACAACTAGGATATCATACATAAGAAAAACTATTCTGAGGGATGAATAGATATTTTCTTAGAAATCTAAAATATTAACAAAATGAGATGGGACCAGCATAATTTTTTTTTTCTGGGACCAACAGTGCTTTTACATGGTCTTGAACAGATTCAAGGCCACAATTAGAGAGACTATAAATCATTCATGGATTAAGAAGTGTTTGTCATAATCTGCCGCTATAAATGGCATGTTTCAGCCACATTAAGTTTAAGTGTGGTGTGAACTATTACAAGAAAGATATTTTCAATTTTTGTTCTTTATGTTAAAACACCTTTATATTTTAAAAATATTTTTATCCATCAGGAGGAGATTAGTATAATAATCAGTGTTTTTTTTTCAGAAATAATATCTTTATAGTTATTACTTTTGTTCAGATGAGAAGAGGACTTTTGACATAATCAGTTTTTCCAGTTAAGGACAGCATCTTTACTACTTGTCACTTTTTCTATGTAATAACAGCACCTTTACTGTTTGTCAGTTTTTCTAGAATGATAACAGCATCTTTACTACTTGTCAGTTTTTGTATATTTTCTAAACAGCATCTTTATTGTTTGTCAGTTTTTCCAGTTAAAGATAGCATCTCTACTGTTTTTCATTTTTGTGTGTGTGAGGTAGAATCTGTATAGTTGATTGTTTTTTAATATTATGATTAAAACTTGGTGTTTGTTTCTAGTATGATGGTTAATTTTATATTTTCCAGTTTTCCCAGTGAATTTAGTCTAAGGTGCTGTGGTGTAAGATGTAATTTGGACTAGGAAAACCTTGCTCCGTGCCACTGATACATGAAGGGATATTGTGTTCCATATTTTCCTAGATATGTCAGCACACTACAAGGTGATGTGGTCATGATCACACATAACCACGTTCCCTTCTCTGGTTGTAGGAGGAACCAGATGTCCATTTCTATGTCTGAAATGCCTCTGACTGTATTTGAACTACTGAAATGTGGATTAGAGCATATTTTAAACGAATCATGATTATTTGAAGCTTTTACATGTAATATATTGCAAGATGCCCAGTTTTCCATCAGAAGATTGGCCAAATTTAAGAGTCATATTTTATTTCTTGTTGGATTCATATCCTGCCCTGCCTGTTCTTAGCAAGAATTTTCAGATCCATCTCACATTTTTCATATATTTTCAACAATCATATGCCATTATTTTATACAGAAAAAAAAATGTTTTTCATATCTTAGTCATGGTCACATTGTTTTATGGTTGTTTTATGAGAACATGAAAAAAAAAAAACTATCATGAAACATAACAAATGACTTTTAGAATTCATCAGATATTTATGTTTAAAAGAGAGCATTGAGAGTTTTTATAGTAGCAGCAACTGCAAGAGTGAGACTGAAGGGAGCATGGAAGTGCAAAAAAACAGTAAAAGCACTTAAATTTAGCTGTCTGTGGGGTATGGAATCTTGAGCCACTGGAACTCTCCAGGAGTTTGCTGTATTAGGCAGCATTGAAAGTGCTCATGCTCAGCAGTCATCATCATGAGCCCTATATCCAAGGGGAAGGTTTTCCAAATTATAGGTCTTCAGTTTGCTCTTTATTTTGCCTTCGTGATTCACCTGGCCAACCTGATCTCTGTCCATTTCTCAGTGATGTTAATTTTTATGTGTGTCATTGTCATCTTCGTGTTCTTTTTTTTTTTTTTTTTCTTTTAATTTTTATCTCAAGTGTGGTTGTATCTTCTTCTTCTTTGGAGGGTCAAGCTTCTCAGTATGACCAGAATTCATCTCCATTATTTCTCTTTTTTGATTTAAACTGGCCTATTACCAGTACTTCTTTGTGTGTCCTCTTTTTGCCATTGGTGGATTATTCCCAACAATTGAACTGTCATTTAACTAGGATGCTTGGGAGCCAGACAGTGGAGATATAAAACTCTTGTTTGCTGTATGCTAGGTTGTTGATTTTCAAAGTCAAACTATTATCACCAGTAACTGAGAGTAGAAGCGCTGGTTTGTTGACTTATGAAATATTTGATAGCAATTTCATATAAGACAGTACAAGAAGTCTGTGGTTAAATGATGATAAGTGAACATTGAGCTGGATCTCTGTGTAAGAGACAGATAAGACAGGGCTGAATCTTGACTAGGTGAACTGTAAAAGAAGATTGCCTCCCCTGCTGACATGTAGTGATGGTCTTTAATGAGTGGTTTGATGTTATGAAATTGAAGTAAAATATACACACACACACAAAAAGGAAATAAAAAATACAATATCTAATAGTTCTAATGGATGAAAAGAGCACTCAAAAAAGTTTCAGAACAGTGAAAACTAGTTAGAATGATAAGAAATAGACAGTCAGAATTTCCTGGACATATCATGAGAAGACAGAAGTTGGAGAACCCAGTAATCACTGGAAAATTCATGGGAAAAAGGAGAAGAGGAAGGCCAAGAGAGAAATATCGCAGTAGACTGTCCAAATGACATGAAAAAAGAAAAGTATCTGAATTAATCAGAAACACCAAGGACTGTACAAGCTGTTGAATTGTGTGGGTAAAGTACAGTCTGAAATATCTGTGACAGATTTTGGGTGAAGTATTGTCTGATGAAAGGAAACATATTTTTAACATTGTAATTTACATTTTGAAAGTGTTTTCATTGTAAAATTTCTCTAACATTTATTGTGTTACATGCACACTTTAAACTATCTCTTGTATCCTTTATACTAGTGAGAATTTAGATTATATTTAAACTGAGAATTTAGATAATATTTAAACTGCATTATTTGTTTTTTGTAGTCAGTGCTTGTATTTGATGCTCTGACATGAACCCCATACAGCTGCATATGTTTTGTTAAAAAAGTATGCTTTAATTTTATGCTTTACTAGTTTTCTATACCCTTAATAGAAGAACAACAGAGAGAATGTTGAGCAACAGAGGGCTTACCTGGGCAAGAACAACAGAGAGAATGTTGAGCAACAGAGGGCTTACCTGGGCAAGAACAACAGAGAGAATGTTGAGCAACAGAGGGCTTACCTGGGCAAGAATAACAGAGAGAATGTTGAGCAACAGAGGGCTTACCTGGACAAGAGCAACAGAATGTTGAGCAACAGATGGTTTACCTGGGCAAGAACAATAGAGAGAATGTTGAGCAACAGAGGGCTTATCTGGGCAAGAAAAACAGAGAGAATATTGAGTAACAGAGAGCTTACTTGGGCAAGAGTGGAAAAAAAAAGGACAGGTGTTTGTGGAAAACCCTTGTGGAAGCCTCATATGCCTTGGGCACCTGAGGTTCAGAGAGAGTGAGAGAGAGAGAGATCCCTTTAATGTCCTCTCCAATTTGGCACTCACAGTTACATTCCTTATAACCTAGCAGTTACAGTCCTTATAACTTAACAGTTACAGCTGAGACAACGTTTAACTAAGGGTGCCCATATGCTGGCTGTGTACATGTGCTATATTAACTTTCCTTATACAATTTTGTGTCAGTTTGTTCCAGCCAGTTCTGAAACTCTCAAAGGTCTGTGACAGCCTGTTTTTTTTTTTTTTTTAAGGGACACTGCAAAGAGGGTTACTGGCCTTGAAAATAGCAATATCTTTTTGGCTGGGTCATATTAACCTCCTTTGTTTAGATCATACATCAGACTGCAATAGCTTGACACAGATACATTTTCTAAATCATCTTTATGAGCTATCGAATTTTTAAAATCATCTTTATAAGCTACACCCAAGGAGATTTATAAAACTGAGTCGAAATTTGTGTGCTCATTTAAACAATAAAATAGTTTGCCTTTTAGAAAAAAAAAACAAATGATTGGCATAGGCTACAATAAATAATTTTTTTGCCACATAGAATGAGTGAATTTTGTCGTTACACACTAATCAGACTGTATATTTCTGTGGACTTAAGAGATATATAGATAGGATGTAAGTGTCCAAACGGAAGAAGACTTCCCCTAGCATAGCTAAATACTACTGGCTTATGTTGGCAAAGGTGAAAACTATGTAATATTTGTGGATTATATCTTTGTTGGATTTAATCATAAATATTTTAATATTGCTACATTTTTTTTCTTTAATTGTTTGAAAACACTCATGTCTGTATGTTTGCATCTTTTTTTTTTTTTTGCCTCTATAGACTTCTTTGTTATGGCAAAGAAGAATTCTTTAGTAACTTCCCCTGAGCTAGTCCATAGTTTTTTTGGTTTCTGCTTCAGAGATGGTCAAATAGGGCAAAAGTAGCCACTGTGGTAAAATGTAGGGAGAAGCCAGAAGTGGTATTTTGCCACATATTCTCTGTGATCTCAAGGGTAGAAAAGAAAAGGTCAGGACAACCTGACAAACATTCTTTGCCTGACATTGTTATCATCCAGGGCATTAGCTAAATCTCATGGGATTTTTAAAAAAAAAACAGTACTACATTGAGTAGGTTGCTGTTGTAATAAGATACAACCCTGGCTTGGGTCTTGTGTAACTGTATTTTTTTTTTTTGTTGCAAAAGTTACACATTTTGGGTTTGTGATTTATTTGTGCAGGACCCTATAAGATTATTTCAGATCATCAAATAAGACCTCCATGTGTGTTATCAGTTAGCCTAACAGTTGTTTGATAACATAAGTAAAAGAAAAGTTATATGATTTGTATGTGTGTGTGTGACATCACGTAAGATTAAAATAACCTTAGTTTTATCATTGTGAGCTTATATATTCTTCTTTTTCTGTCTTCCTTCATCTTCCTTCCTCCTCCTCTTCCTTTTGTTTCATCTTCTTCTTCTTCTCCTTTTTCTTCTTCTTCTACTTATTCTTCCTTCTTCTTTCTTCATCCTCTTCTTCTTTCTTCATCCTCTCTTCTTTCTTCATCCTCTCTTCTTTCTTCATTCTCTTTTTTCTTTCTTCATCTTCTTCCTTCTCTCTTCTTCATCCTTCTTCTTCTTCTTCTTCCTTCTTCTTCTTCTTCTTCTTCTATCGTTGTCCTAGAACTACATGTTTGATGTTCTTGCAGCCGATGTGGTGACAGTGTTGAGGCACAGCATTATATTGGATAGGGAGTGGGTTACAGCGGCTGTATTTTTCTGTCTCTGAGTGTAGCTGAAAACCAGGGAACGTGCAGGACTTCTTTAGCAGACCCAACCATCATGGGGATTACAGGGATCTGTGCCCCATTAGCCAGATTAGGCTTGTTACTGGGGATACTAATGGAGAGGTAGGACAGGGGTCTTGGTAGGCTAGAGTTCACCAATCCTGACATTACCATATCAGATATTGGACAGTCTGTTTATAAAAGGGATTGTGGTTTTTTTTTTTTTTGGAATTGGGGTTTGGGGGCAGGACATCAGTTCATTATGTGTTGACAGGGTTTCTGCAAAGACTCATTTTATGTGGTCCTCCATGGAACCTTTCAGTTAAATTATATTTCTTTCTGGTGCCACGTGGTCGCCAGTGTTCTCTTTTCTCCTTGATCTATCTAGTGATGTCTTCTCATATCAGGTCCAAAGGAAAAGACTTTCATTATGTTGTGATATATATATATATATATATATATATATGTAAAGGTAATCCTGTCATGCCTTAGAGGCACATAGGGATATGGTGTTAGTGCCCATATTTTCCTTGACCTGTCAGCACACTAGAGGGTGATATGGTCAGTATCACGCCTGGCTGCCTTTCCTTCCCCAACTCCAGAAGAAGTCGGGTACCCATTTCTGCAGCTGGGTGACTGGGGTGCCTATGTATATATGTGTGCGCGTGCACACACACAGAGCAAACAAAAACACATCGGAATAGACAAACCAAACAACAACTCGAAGAACAGTCACAATAATTTCCTCCAAAGCACCGACCAGAAAGGACTCACTGCGTTACATGGAGCCCAGGACAGTGCATGCAAATCCCAACTAAATGCTAGATCACACTCAATACACAGCCAATACAACATTTGAATCATTTCTTTAAAAAAAACACTGAAGGACACCCTGATGTCAAAGGCTGAACACGGCATGGCCCGAGTGTGATG
This sequence comes from Achatina immaculata, assembly GCA_009760885.1. Taxonomy (NCBI): domain Eukaryota; kingdom Metazoa; phylum Mollusca; class Gastropoda; order Stylommatophora; family Achatinidae; genus Lissachatina; species Lissachatina immaculata. Next base: position 50,841,107 of record CM019713.1, read on the forward strand.
AGGCTGGCCCACAGGAACAACAGAGCTAGGCCCCTTTTGTTGCAGTTAGTACTCTCATTGCTGTCCTGTTTTTGCGTCTTGCTCAGCCTGGTTCCCCTGCCTGTTCTTCCTCATCCATTCACCTCTCGACTGTCTTTGCTCTAAACCTAAACCTTTATTTGTTGAGGCTTTCCTCAGAAAATTTGCTTCTTTGCTCCATACTTTGTTTTGTCCAGCTTCTGGCTAGTTCGTTGTAGACCTCCCAGTTAATGGTTCGTATGTTACCGTGCGCAAACATTTCAGCGATACGTCATGTTATATGAGGAGATAGCATATTTATTGACTGTAACAACAAAATAAATCAGTGTACAGTAAACCCTCTATTTAACGGTTTTCAGATTTAACGGACTGGACAATTTTTTTTGTGTTAAAAATCACAAACATAGTGCATATCATATCGCTCTTGTTTTGGGTAGCCCGGAGTGTGCTGGCTTTCTTTTGGTCGGTCTGTCTCAAGCTATTGTGTGGTCAGGTTATATACATGTTTTCTGTCATTTCTGAATTATTCATTCATTTGTTTAGTAATTTTGCAATACTTATAATTCAGAGTGGCGTCATTTAATAATTATATTTTATACAACATTGTATACTGTGTGAAAGCTTTTTTTCCATTAAAACTACTTTAAGCTGCCAAACAAGCCCCCCTCCTCCAGGTTACAATCGATTTAACGGAGTTTCGGCATTAACAGACACCCCCCCCCCCCCTTTCTCTCTCTTTGTCTCTCTTTTTTCTCTTCTCCACTCCCCCGTCAGTCCGTTAAATCGAGGGTATGCAGTAAGTTATTTTCAAAAGATAAAGATTTGATCCCACATGCAGACTAGCTTTCTGTGGTTTTATTTTTAATCTTTAATCAATGATCAACGCCAGTGTGGTTTAAGCGTACCATACATGCGACGTTTAATAAGCAGCGGATGCATTGCAGGGTAGATTTATTCTAAGTCCTCGCTTTCTATCAAGGTAGACAGTTTCATGCATGTTTAGTGTGCACCTTCAAATGGTTTTGATAAAGATGACGGAGTGAATCGGTCAGTACTCGGAGAAAATTTCTTTGACAATTAAAGATATATTTGTGAATTTTAATTCCACGGGGAGCTAAATTTTCACGGTTGACTGATCATAAATATTTGTCTGTCAATAATGACTAGTGCATCACAACATAATGTGTCACTGTCTGCGCCGAAATTTTCTTTAGATATGGTAGTATTAATGTATACTTTCTCCTTTGCTTTTTGGAATTACAAAAGACTTCATAATGAAAACATGCTGTACAGGTAACACAGGTATTGACTGGGCACAAAGGACCCAATTAGAAGATCTTGATTTTGCTGATGACATAACTCTTATCAGTAACAATGTGAATTCCATGCAAGAAAAAACAGATAGCCTGTATTCACTGTCAAGCAAATTAGGACTTGAAATTAACAAAGACAAAACAAAAATAATGAAAATTCCCATTAATCAAAATGGAAAAATACACGTAGAAGGGACAGATATTGAAGAAGTCAATCAATTTAGCAGTTACATGGACCAGGATGGTGACACCAGAAAGGAAGTTAGAACAGAATTGCAAAAGCAGCATCGATCTTCAAGAATCTTGAGAACATATGACATACAGAAGTTATAAGCACAAAAACCAAGTTAAGACGATTCAATTTAAATGTAATATCCACCCTTATTTATGCATGCGAAAGCTGGAAAACAACTACAGAAACAGACAAGAAATTAGACTCTTTTGAAAATAAATGCCTAAGGAAAATACTCGGCATCAAGTGGAACTAATTCAAGAACAATGCAGAGATAAGACAGATGACTGAACAACAACCAGTTTCATGGGTGATCAGGAAAAGGAGATGGACATATGTTGGTCACGTGATGAGATGAAATGATCAGAGAATCCCAAAATAAGCTATCAAATGGAACACAACAGGCCAAATAAAAAGAGCAGACCGCGTAAAATTCTGAAGAGGACATTGTTAAGAGAGGCCAAATTAACAGGCATAAAATCCCTTGATAAGGCTGAAAGACTCGCTGAAGACAGGAAAAACTGGCGAACTACCTTGCGAGCCCTATGTGACGTTTAACGGCACGGGAAGGACATAAGATATAAGATAAGAGTATTAATGTATACCTACCATAGAAGATTAGAAGTTCTTAAAAAGAAATGCTCACTTGCATTCATAACTTGACAGCTTAAGATGGTTTGTCAGAGCTGGGCTTCCTGACTTGGTCTACAAAACCAGTGTAAGTCAGTATAACAAGTAAGCCTTATTCAATGCTCTTAGAATCAGAAATTTGTGACATTGCAAACAGGCTAGAGATGACCGTAAGTATCAGTATACAAGTAGTCCTTTCTTCCGCCTCTCTCCACTCCCACACACATGTTCCCTGATATTGGAGTCTGTTTAGAAGACTGCTTATAGAGCCCAGGCAGAAAAAAGCTACCACCACAACACAGTCCTTATCTAAATGAAGGCCTTCTTCATATCTGCATTGGTTGTTTGCTTCCAAGAACGTGTGGCCTCTCTTACAATAGGATCGTGCCAGTGTAAGACTAATAAATGTAACATTCTAATTCTGTGTAGTAAATTATCATGTTGTTTTATTATAAATGTACAAGAACGCCCCGTTTACTGGAATGCTTTATAACAAAGCTGGATAGTAATAAACCTCTGAGGAAAGTAACACATTATCTTATTTACAGTTGTACTCATTAAAATCAGTTGTTTTCCGGCCACATTGCCTAGTTAATGCATTAGCAATGATAAATTCATTTTCGATTGGCTGGTAAAAATAAACCCGTTGCCATAACGACACGGCGCATTTCCTGTAGCAGGGTTATTTCTCTGAATGCCATCCTACATTCCCTTTGTGGTCAGTTATGCACCAATAGCGGACGACTAAACATGGGCAGTTTTGTCGCTATTCCAGCCAGTAGTGAGGAACATTGGTGATCCGTTTTCCCCAAGCAGAAAGACAGCTCCACCGAGACTCATCGCCTCTTGTATCGTGTGTACGGCGATAACGTTATATGAGTGACAGTTCTGTGGGGGATTGGTGGAGAGAATTCGGGAATAGGGGTATAAGTAGATCAAGTCTTGCGTGGAACCCCCCCCCCCCCCCCCCCCCCCCTTTTCGTGGTTTCACATTTTTCTAATGAATTTCCTCAAGTTTCCAGGACTTCGAAACCAACTTCAAGATAAAGTAAACAACTGCTTGGTATCGACCACCGATTTTATCATAAGACTGTCTTTAACTCATTGGTTATTGATCACATGATATCAGCTGACAAAACATATAAGGCAGCTGAAATATGTATCGATGAGGAAAAACTGGAAGAGGTGAACAGTTTTTGTCTTGGATTATTACTAACTAATAATGGAGATACATGGAGGGAAATTAAAAAGAGGACATCTATCACTCTTCAGAAAGTAAAACAACCTTTAAAAAGCTGTTGAGAGGAACAGACAGAACTATAAAAATAAGATTTTTAAGAGCAACATATGTCTGTGAGACCTGGATACTTAACAAAACAGCTGAGAAACATATACATGCCTTTGAATCCTTCCACCCACGCCTGTTTTTTTTCCGTTTCCGTTTATGTAGCAGTCTGATGGTGTTTTCACCTGACAGGGTTGCTGGCCCTATGCCGAACCCTCCTTGGTAGCCTTGTACGATCATGCGTGGTAGGGTACAGTGCTCCTGTTCTCTGCTACCCAGGCATGTGCCCGGGTCCCGGGTACCACACGGGGGAGTAAAGATTTCCTGTGATTAGTTTGATCACTGTAGAACTTGGTACCGGCTTAGAGTCAAGAGAAAAACAACGGAAGCCTTAATCAAGGCGCATAATGTGCTAACAATGCAGCCCTTGTCATTCACAGCAAATCCAGTCTACAGCCTCTGACTGAAAGTATGGCCGGAACATTTGACCTTTTCATTGCCTCAGTTTTTACACTAAATCTAATTCGACAATGAATGAGTTTGGCTTTTTTTTTTTGGAACTGAATTATATTTCCCTTGGCCTTATACTCTTGTCCAGTCGGTTATAAAATGGATACGCTATTTTAGGAAAAGGCAGAGCACACTATATCACCTCGCACACACGGCTGTTCTGGATGGCGAGAAATACGGTAGAATGATCACTGGCTAGCAAAATAGGACTTGAAATTAACAAAATGGAAAAATACATGTAGAAGGGACAGATATTGAAGAAGTCAATCAATCTCCATACCTTGGCAGCTACGTAGACCAGGATGGTGACACCAGAAAGGAAGTTAGAGTTAAAATTGCATAAGCAGCATCGATCTTCAAGAATCTTGAGAACATATGGAATTCAAAAGTTATAAGTACAAAAACCAAGTTAAGACTATTCAATTCAAATGTAATATCCACCCTCATTTATGCTTGTGAAAGCTTGAAAACAACTAAAGAAATATACAAGAAATTAGATTCTTTTGAAAACAAATGCCTAAGGAAAATACTCGGCATCAAGTGGAACTAATTCAAGAACAATGCAGAGATAAGACAGATGACTGAATAACAACCAGTCTCATGGGTGATCAGGAAAAGGAGATGGATATATGCTGGTCACGTGATGGGAAGAAACGATCAGAGAATACCAAAACAAGCTATCAAGTGGAACACAACAGGCCGAAGAAAAAGAGGCAGACCGCGTGAAACTCTGAAGAGTACATTGTTAAGAGAGACCAAATTAACAGGCATAAAATCCCTTGATGAGGTTGAAAGACTCGCCAAAGACAGAAAAAATTGTCAAACTACCTTGCGAGCCCTATGTGACGTTTAACGGCACGGGAATGATATAAGATCACGCGCAACTCGGTGCCATGAAAATGGGGTCTTGTTCGAAGCACAGCAGATTAAGTTGAGAACAAAACACAAACTAAGATCAAGTATCCATGAATGATTTGTTCTTTAAATGAAATGACTGCTTGTCAAAAAAACATGTTCAATATAAATTACGAATCAATTGAGCTTACATTGCATTTATTTTTATCACCTTAAGCTGAGTATTGAAATCTGCGCTTCTGATCTCCACTGTGAAACAGAAAATATGTACTAACTCACATGAATCTTACAGTTTAACAATTTTTCATACTACCAGATTTTTCAAGTTTCATGGAAAGTTTCTAGACTCCTTTGAGAATCACACAGACTTCTCGTATTTGCATCATTATCTATGTAAAACTTAAGGTAAGGAAAATTTTCAAAGTGGAATTTAGTGTACATTGAAGAAAAGAAATTTCTCACCTTCTCTCAGTTTTTAAAATTCAGTCACAGATATCGTCATGTTTTTTGAAAGATTAACCTGAAATAAACTTGTAATAATGTAAATAATCCCCGCTGTGTTTGTTTGTTTGTTGTCTTTAAGTTGATATTTTCCAAAGCATGGCTTTCTTACTAGTTTGATAAATGTTGACCTTCCTTCCTTCCTGTAATTGTTTACATTTATTTCTCCAGCAGACAAGAAAAGAATGAGGAACAAAATGAAAGCACGTCAAGGAAAAGTATACCTTCTTCTAGTAACTGGCATATTTATGTGGATTTTAGCCACAGTCATATTCAACTCAAATATCTACAGATTGAACTTGCAACAAACATCAGTAGTCCAGTGCGTAAGTTTGTTTTCATGGAATTACAAATTATACATTTCATTTGCAGCTGTGAAGGAGAACTGATGGACGGAGTTTGGTTGTCAGATTATTAAAGGCAATCTGATGTCTTTCGATCCCAGATCAAACTTTCACACTACAGACAGGATACATTACCTGATATTACATCGGGCTGGCTAGTGAGGCGAGTAGTGAATGTAGAGAATTCATCCGATTAGTCAATCTTCGACTATAATTGGTAAACTGTTAAGAGAACTCTGGGAAAGTTGACAGTTAGTAGCAGTGGGGAGGGAACTGAGTAAGAAGCTAGAAGACAAGTAGAAGTAGGGAACGAAGATGTCATAATCTTAACGCAACAATTTAAAACTCTCTTGATCAGATCATCAGTACAGAATCTTCTTTTAGTGTATAGCTCATCGTATTATGCTTCGGTTAGAATAGAATAAGAAAGCAGGATTCACAAGCTTATAATGGAAGTTTTTCCCAGCTGTTTTAACTGTGACTATATGAACGAGCGAGTGAAATAGTCACGTATAACCAAATGGTGGTTAAAGGCCTCCTGTAAAGAAAAAAAGGGATATGATCATCAACGAAATAAGAAATACAGAGGATGACAAACGGGTCCAGAAGGCAGTCCAACAAGCATAGAAAGGTTAATGGACAACAAGGTAGGAAGTCCTGCTGATGTCACTAACATGGAATGATATATAGAAAATGGCACTCCTAAGACTCAGTTTCACCATCAGAGCAGCTTATGACCTTCTGCCTACAGGCTCGAACCTACACAAATGGGGTGTGTCAGAAGACCCAAAGTGCCCCTTCTCTTGCACGAAAGGCAATGCATTGGAGCATGTGCTGTCAATATGCATAGCATTATTGGCCGAAGGACACTACATGTGGCGGTACAGCAGAGTGCTGCAGGAACTAGCAGTTATCATAGACAAGGCAAAAGACCCAATCTAAGTACTTTATAGGGTGCTAAAATGACATTGAATATTGAAATCATGGACGGTTCTTTACCATTACTGATAAATGATGATGCAGACGACTGGAATGTGATAGCGGACCTATAAGGAAAAAAGAGAATATCAAACTGTCATTAAGAACACAGGAATGCTACCAGACATCGTTGTGTACTCCACAGCAAAACACGAACTTATAATAATCGAGCTTTCGGTTCCGTATGAAACGAAAATAGAGGAGCAACATCAAGAGTGAGAAGTAGAAAGATCTGGCCAAGCAACAAAGGCAGATGCAGGAGTCAAGACAAAGGTATTAGCTGCAGAGGTAGGAGCGAGAGGATTCGTAGCAACACCGGCCTTTCAGAAACAGCAGAAAAGGTCTTATGCTGGCTGTGGAACATGCGAAATAAAAATAATGTCAGTTGTCTCATCTAATGCCGGTCCCTTATGGCAGAACGACTTAGACAAACTCCAAGATGCAAATGCCATTTGGAAGACCATGGTTTAATCCTCGAACGGGACAAATGTCATGACCCAGCGGGGAGCACCCCGTCCCCTCCCCCGGAGTGTCAGAAGTTCAATAGGGACGAAACATTTGTCAAGGGGGGGGGGGGGGTATTACTCTGATGATCTAGGAAGTTGTGTTCTTGTTCCGCTCTCTACATTAGAGAGAGTTTCCTGCATATTTATCTATATATTTGTTCTTTTGGCGAAAAAGCGCTCTCGAGTTCCGTGCGTGGGGAGACAGGCTTTCGCTCCCTTCCCGGACGGCGAGAGTTAAGGTGTTTCGATGCAGAAGCAAGTGGTTTGTCCGTCGAGCGAAGCATGTAAACGGCTAGCCAGCCAGGTTCGTGATAACGATGTAGTACGGTTTTGTCGACCGATGGTCTCGAAATTGGCCCATCTCTCGCAAAGAGTATCGGGTCTGCAGTATGTAACGTGTGTTGTTTGTGGGTGGCCAGGCTTTCTTCTCCGCTCGTTAGAGCAGAGAGAGCCGCCCCCGCCGGTTAAAGGAAATGAAACGCCGCCGGGGTCGAAAGGGATCCGCTCTGAGCAGAGCGCTGTCTCCCTTGCCCCGCGTCGGTCTGTCGGCAGATATCCGACAAAGGTTCGGTGAAGAAAGCTATCTGGTTGATCCTGCCAGTAGTCATATGCTTGTCTCAAAGATTAAGCCATGCATGTCTAAGTTCACACTGTCTCACGGTGAAACCGCGAATGGCTCATTAAATCAGTCGAGGTTCCTTAGATGACACGATCCTACTTGGAAAACTGTGGCGCTGTTGGCGAGATTTTTCAGCTGTCGTGCGTGGAGCGGTGCTCTTCCCGGCCAATGAAGAAAGGTACAAATGAGGTTGCCGCGCAGCATCACTGCGGAAAAGGTGGTAGAAAGGATAAAGCGAAGCAAACAGTCAAATCATGGCACCTCTGGTCTGGAGGTCGGCCACGTCCTGAGTGCAGTCATGTCGGGTGAAATGCATGAACCGGCTTGTCTCACTGCTGGCGAGACTCTTCATATGCCGTGCGTGGAGTGAAGCTCCTCCCGGTTAAGGAAGTAAATGCGGAAAAGAAATAAAGGTTGCTGTGCGGAGCCGATGGGAAAAGGTGGTGGAAAGTGAAATTTAACTGGTATGTCCAGTAGTATCGCTACGAGAGCTATACCACGGCACCTCTGCTCTAGAGGCCGCCTACGTCCGAAATACACCTACACTGGTGAAATATGCCTAAACCGGCACACACCAGGGGTGAAACTTGATGGCTAGACATGTCATGCCACCTCCGCTCTAGAGGTCGGTAATGCCTGATAAACACCCATACTGGTGAATTTTGCCTAAACCGGCTCATACCAGGGGTGAATCTTGAAGGCTATGCATGTCACAGTACCTCTGCTCTAGAAGTCGGTCCCGTCCCAAACACGCCCATACTGGGATAATGCCTAAACCGGCTCAACCCATGGGTAGAAGTCACTAGTGGCGAGGATTCGTACTCCTGGACAAAAGCTCCATCCTGGTCACAACTAGGAAGGGTAGCGGCCACGACCGCAAAATGCTGAAGTCGGAGACACTGGACCAGGGAAGTCTAGATAGGCAACCACCTCTCACCCGGCGGGGATGTTTGCGTATCCTAATCACGCTGAGGTTTTCCGGTGAGAAAGTCCAACCCTGGACTGGATGGGCAACCACCTCTCACCCGGCGGTGATACACGGGTATCTCAAAACACGTCGAGGTTTTCCGGTGAGAAAGTCCAACTCTGGCCTGGGTGGGCTACCGCCTCTCACCCAGCGGGGATGCACTGATATCCTAAACACGTCGAGGTCTTCCGGTGAGAAAGTCCAACCCTAGACTAAACTGGTGCAATGAAAACCACGGTGTCACGCAATCCCACTTCCGAGACCCACCAAGAATACAGGCTAAAGCACTGTGACACTCTGAATCTCTTGTGGTCCTTTCGTGGATCTCGTGTGGTCTATTTTGGACCACACAGGGGACCACGGGACCTAACGAGGACCACAGGCATGAATTCAGTAGGTTCACAGTGCGGTTTTTGGTGGTAGAAGTGAACGAAGAAGAAGAAGAAGAAGAAGATCTATATATTTCAAAAGTGAAACAAGAAATAATGATAAGAATAGCAAACCATGGAATTTTAAAATCACCTAGTAATGAATAAACAATTTTTTTTGAAATAACATCATATCATTTGTGGCTCATAAACCTGACTGAGTATGACACGTAGGTTATTTTACATACAGAACTTATCAGTAACTCATAAGCATATACGTATGCATTATTCTCCACAGACGTTTCAAGAAATCCGTATGCAAGCAGAAAGAAGGTTTATGCAGATGCTCCTGTCTGTTCTTATATTATTATGTCTGCTTGTCTTCATTGTTAACGTCTTCACTCTACTGAACTGCATTACACGTCCACATTTCAAACAGGCAGTCCTGATAATGTGAATTATCGCGTGTCCTCCTGTGTTTTAGAAAGTGACTGGCGAACTGTTTTCTGTCGTTTATCTCATTTAGACATGTATAAAGTCTACTGAAGGTGTATTACATCTCAGACTGCGGAAAATATTAGTTAGCCTCCTTATTTCGAGTCACCATTCACATTTTTGCTGTCATGTCTATGAGGAAAAACGGTTGTACACTTGAATGTTTCGTGTTACCATTTTCCAATAAATTCTAGATTACTTACCGAATCAATACTATCGATTATACACTGCTTCTTTCCCTACACTGCAACATCTGTTCGTCGCTGTTATCTAAGATAACACAGTGGACTTTACAAACATTTATTTTTTTTTCTCTTTTGTACCACTAAATACAATGATCTGTCAAAAATACCAATGAAATCTCCCCTCCCCTGCTTGCATTTACACACTCACTCATATGAATAGAAAAACGCACACAAGCACGCAAATATACATAAACGCACATACGTAAATATGTAAGTAGATGTATTTGTATGGTTCAGCTTTACAAAAAAAGATAGAAAGAGTGAGGAAAGTAGACAAAAACAAGAATGACTGAAAGCAAGATGAATATATATAAATAAAGATCACGCAAAAATCCAATATTTCGGCAAAAGCCCATTTTTAAGGATCAGATATAAAAACAATACAACAGACAAGAACACACAAAGTAGATGAAAAATATAGACTTAGCTTTTTGGTCTCCTCCTATCCTAGTAATAAATTCAGGCACAAAATGCGCCCAGACAGAGGTAGAAGAGCACAAAATGGAAGCAACCGACTGGCTGAGAAATGTTGTAAAGGGATGATGATAAAGGGTACCATGTGGTAAACATAGTTTTCGTGTTTTTATGTGTTGTGGTGTTTTTGTATGTGATTCATGAAAAAGGCTTTTGCTGAAATATTGGATTGTTTGTTTTTCATTTGTATGTACCTGTCTTGCTTTCTGCATTTCTGTTTTTATCACTTCCCTCATTCTTTCTATTATTATTATTTATTTTTTTTTTTTGTAAATCTGACCCATACATTTCCATCTACTTTCATTACTAGAACCAGTTTTACCGCAGTCGTCTTCCATCTCTCACGCACGTAAATATGTACAGATCGCGCGCTTACATAGCTACATATTTAGTTTGATGGCAACTGAAAAATACTTTACCCTTTAGTTAGCTGATGGTTTTAGAGTTTATATGAGACTCGAAGCTATACAAATGATACACAATAATGTATTATGCGATGCCCTACGGATGATGAAATCTAAAGCTATAGGTCCTTTAGCTGTTGCTTAAAACAGACACATCGTGCTTATGAAATATTTCATTTAAAATATTTTGATGTATAAGAAACTATAATTTTAGAAAACGTTATTACACTGAAAAAAAATATTTAGACATTAACAAAATAGATTTAAAATCTGTTCGTTTGTTCCCTTGGAGAGGATGGACGAGAATAGAGAGACAAAAGGACTTATACAGAAGTGATTAATAGAGACAGACCGAGAGGCAGGCAGAGACAACGGTGGCGTGACTACCAGTAAGAAGTAGACATTTGATAGGAGAAGACTAAGAACAGAGAGGCACGGAAACAACTCTTGTCTGCAGAAAAGAGTCTCAATGGCTCGGAAAGTTGAATGAATGAATATTCGTTTGCTGAGTATAGAAAACCAAAAGTGGAAAAATCGACCTCTTTAACTGATGTTCCCTGCTTTTAAAAAAAAGTATAAGGAAAACTATTTTCAATAGGCATAATTCTGAAAGAAAATCCCGCCATGGGATTTAAAACCAGTTGTAACAGCTGGTTACAATTTCGACTGATACATGCGAGTCCAAAACTTGCCCACAGGGATGTGGGATTCATATATCTTTTATTGATGGCTCTGTATAGATCTGCCCGGAGGAACTCTGATGAATTTAATTGTGCCGTATTTTTAACATTTTTGTTTCCAATTTTAAAAGAAAAGATTTGCAGAATTCAGTTATAGGTTTATTTGTATAGTTTGTTCCAATTATGTTTTATCTTCTTCCACTGTCTTCGTCTTTCGCCGTTTTCCTTCTTCTTCTTCTTCTTCGTAATAATAATCTTCTTCTTCTTCTTCTTCGTAATAATCTTCTTCTTCTTCTTCTTCTTCATCAATCTCACTGGACCTGCGAACTGGTGTTCTTTGCAGCAGATTCTGTGGAGTTGTTGAGGTACACCATCGTATCGGATTGGGAGCGGGTTATATCAGCTATTTTTTCAGTGTATGACTGCAGCTAAAAAGCAAGGGGGCGCACAATACTTCTTCAGCAGACTCCACCACCAAGGGGATATGGTGGTCCACGCCTCTATTTTCTGTGCTGGATAAATCAAAGAATAGTTTGATACATGTACTAATAGTCAAAGTTAATGAACATTTTTCGTTAATTAATCAACGATATTACTTTTATTCCAAATCAACACCTTGCCTTAGAAACTGTTCAAAACGACATTAATTTGCAAAAGCTGGTTTGTCAAAGAAATCATTAACATGAAAAGTGATAGGTTTCACTGAACATTTGACTACAGGCATGTGTTACAACTACTTTGCGAGCCCTATGTGACGTCTAACGGCACGGGAAGGATATAAGATATAAGATAAGATGTGTTACAAAAGTAGAAATGCAAGTAATGTAATAGATCACGTAATTTTTCTTATACGTATAATTGTAGAAGGAGGATCCAGTAGTCAGTGACTTCCCGAGACTGGAGCTCTTGAATGCACTAAACCTGAGTAAGTTCTTTGAGACACCGAACACTTACATGAAGTTCAAAAAAGTTCAAGAGATGATCAGAGCCACGTGGCCATCAAAAGCCAAGCCTGGAGACGAAGGTGGGTGGACAGTAAGAAATATGTTATTGCTTACGTAAAATTATATTATAGGATCATAAGGTAAGAGCTTTTTTCCCATTTTTTCTTACTTTTTTTGTCATGATAAAACGATAACTAAAGACTGACAGAGTTCATACTCACCGGATATATCTTTATAAAAAGTTAACTCTTGTAGATGGTAAAAGTATCGGATTCTATCATTTGCAACTTTACACCTTGAGACTCACTCACTCACTCACTCACTCACTCACTCACTCACTCACTCACTCACTCATTCACTCACTCACTCACTCACTCACTCACTCACTCACACACATATACACTTAACTACACCCAAAAGAATTTATAAACCTTGAAAGCGATTTCCCTATCCCACAACTAAATGTCAACCTAGAAGAAATTACCTTGATTGAAATTGAATCAACAGTGAATCTAATGGCTAACAGCAAAGATGCAGGTGAAGATGAAATAACAGCCGAAATGTTAAATGCTATTAACAGTAACAACATGAGCCAAGTACAGAGAATATTTAATAAAATTTGGAAATATGAAAAGGTCTCTTCTAAATGGAGAAAAGGAATCATTATTAAAATAAATTAAAAAAACCTTAACGACTGCAATAATTGGAGAGGTGTGGACGATACACGCTTAGATCGAGGGATGTAGGACCTTGACCGAAGCGTCATCGTCCACGTGATTGGTAGTTGGTTTCGGAAAGATGTATATAGATATAAAACCACTGGTGCCAAGCAATTGAGACAGAGGAAATGGCTAGGTGAAGTCGCGCTTAGTGGTGCTTAGATTATTGTGAGTGTTTCGTTTATTCTACCCGTGCCTACCTCACGTGGTTTAGATTATGTAGTTGTGCAGTACGCTGGATGTAGGTTTCTGTAATTGCGTATCAATTTGGACATGATTTTCCGTGTGAATTATCAGTATATTCGATGGGCAACACGTTTGATTTGTTATTATGATTTCATGTAGAGTGATCTTGTGCTGCAGCACCGCGGTTACATAGAGGCGTGTCATGGCAGCGATAGCTGCGTGGAATAAGTGCCAGTGCACATTAGATTCTCAATGTAGGCTACGTGTAAGGCCAAGAGAGCCCGGGGCCCCAGGTCCATCAAGTTTTCAATAATGCAACATGAGAAGTCACTATCATATGATATCGTGCTTAATTACCATTATAATGGCACTTGTCTTGACGTCATGTTGATGTCAATGTCAATTGTATGTGTTGTTGTGGTGTATATTGAGATTAAAATGGTGTGTCCTTAATTTCAGACTTGGTGATGTGTACAGCATGTCAATGCATTGTGTACTGATTAAATGTTCAGAATGTATGCATGATTAGCATACAATATCCAAGGAGGGGAGAACCTGGATTGGGCGATTTCCTTTCTTTTTTTTATTTGGCGATTTCTACAGCCACATTGTTTCTTCAGCTTGTGAGTTTTGGTATTTTTGAAGCGTCGATCATTCGCTAATGCACTGTGATTCAGTCTCCCTTTCTGATAAATGACAATGCTTTGTACCTTGTCTCTGAACCATAACTTTGCTGACCAGACAGCACGTGTGTTTGCTCTTCTCTAGATGAAATGAATCCAACGGTGAAATAGTCTTCGTTGTACTGTTATAATGGTAAAGAGCCTTCATTATATTGTTGTTATTATTATACTATTATTTGAAAACAGTCTTCATTATACTGTTATTATTTTACTTTTATTCATTATAACTAAGCCAGATCTGTCTTCAAGAGTTCACAATATTTTGTTTACCGGATCACTGTCTTGGGGAGGACTAAACAGCAATACGGTTCTTCGGATCGTCAGAGAAGTACTCACCGCTTCCCCCTCTCTTCCCACCCCCACCCCCACCCCCCAACCCCCCACCGCTCCATATCGACAGGCGTTTCGACCTTCTATTCTTACGCTGTAAAGGAGGGGACCTCCATTTGGGTCATGACTCCCAGGGATCTGTGAGTTATGTAGTCTCTTCACGAGGCTGAAGAAATCGAACGTTAACTTCCACATCTTGCCAATGTTCTTTGCTAATATTTCAGTAGTCCGATATAAAGCCCTGTGAGAGGAACATTCAGCCTCATCGTTGCTAAATCATAATGCTATAAACCTTTAACTTTTAAAAAAATATACAGATGTTACTTAATATGAAAATGATAACGCAGTCTAAGATTAGTGGCAATGCGCCTCGGACCAGTGTTTCTCTGCTTGGAAGCGCTCTGGATCACACGGCACGCAAGTTTGTCAGACTATGAAATTCAAAATAACATATGTATCATATCGCATAAAATATGGAGTTCTGAAAAGTAATGTGACTGTGTCTAAGATATATCACGAGAAGAGGTTAAAATAATAAGAATAGTAATATCGTATCTTGTTTAGTGACTTCATTAGCGTTTCTCAACTCATAACACTTTAAATAATATTTAGGTCTCATAGACTTCTGGGTAAAGATTATTATATCAAACTTTACAATTTTTGTGCTGAGTTTTAGGTGCGATGATTCAGTGATACCCCTGAGTGTTATTTTTTTAGTACAGAATACTTTTTTGTATTGCTTTGGAGGCTATGGCTGAGCCTAGGTTGAGTAATCTTAATGTAATCAAGGGGTCTTCAGAATAGTCGAAATCGACTACCAAGGGTCGACAGGACTATCAAGACTGATCGATAAATTATTATTATTAATAATATTATTATTATTATAGCGATTAGTTAAGAGTACTTTATATTAAATTGTTTTCATATATAAAAATATTTGGCGATCGATGACAAACTTCAACATCATAAAGATCAGTAATCTAAATAGTTCGGAGATCCCTGGTGTAACAGGTCTTCTAACAGTTTCAGATTCAAATGTTACGAGGATGAATCAACGAAGCTTTCGTACAATAAAATAACAGAACACAGTGTTGTATGATTAGACCTCGAAAATCTTTTACACGGAGAAATATGAAGCACTTTTAGAAAGAAAAATCATTAGAGAATTCACAGGGAGTTGAACCAAGAACTTCAGTAGGACGAGCAGCAGTCTAGCTGCGAGAAAACAGCATATAAGCGAACAAAGTTCGTTAGAACGCTGTTCTCTGGTAGCTAGATGGCTGCTCGTGTTATCGAATTCCGAGGTTCAAGTCCCTGGTATTTCTTCTTTCTCTCATACCCGAAAATGCTTTGTCTAAGACTTTTTCGAGGTTTAATCATTCAGCAGTGTGTTCTATTACTTTACTGTCTTGTAACAGTTCAATACACATCGCAGCTGTGTGATGTCATCTTTGTATATGTGCTTTTGTTTGTTTTCAGTGAGTATTTCTTCATCACTATTCTCTGTTGAGTATTTTGTGTGGGTGTGTATATTTCTGTCTGCCAGGTTACGGTGGGAAAGGCGTTCACATCAACAGAAGTCTTTTAACAGAAAGAGAGAAGAAAATATACGACCAGGGACTGGCGACTTACAAGGTCAATCAGATGGCGAGTGATAGAATTTCTTTGAGAAGGGAGATTTCTTTAGACATGCCCGAGTTAGTAATCTTTGTTGTTGTTGTTGTTGTTTTCTGTGTAAAACATAGAAGAAAATTTGCTTTCCATTGTACAGTCTTCACAGTTTATTTATTTATTTTTTAAGATAAGAGTATTAGAGCGCTAGACAGAGCCAATATTACTGTATGATTGAAAAACGTAGACAGTTAAAAGAAGGAAACTGAAAGCAACAGAGACGAGGTTGTTGAGAAAGATGCAATAAATGAAGAGGTCCTCAGGGAGGTTTCAGAACAACGAAATCTAGTCAAAATCACAGGGAAAAGACAGTCAAAAACATAAAGCAAAGAATATGCCAATGACTGGAAAATTCAAGAGAAAAAAATGATAAAAGGGAAGCCAAGGGAGAAATATCTCATTGGACTGACACCGTGGCATTGAAAAACAAAAGCGCTTGAACTGTTGGGAAATATGAAGGATCACACAAGATGAAGAGGCATGATCGCCGGGGCTATCTGGTACGGCACGTGACACTTCATACACTAAACTTGTTGTCCACATATGCCAGTCAACAATATATGTCTAGTAACACTTTTAATGATTTCAAAAAATCGCTTTAGTTCTTGGAGTGTGTTTATCTATTGGTATTATATTTTGCCTTTCTCATAACCTTATAAGAAAATCAAGGGGACCGGCTAGTGTAGTAGTTAGAGCACTCGTCTAGCAAACGAATGTTCGAGGGTTCGGATCCACAGCTGAGCGGGATTTTTTCCGACCAATAAGGCCCCTAGGTCGACCCAGCCTCGTAAAATGGGTACCAGAGAAAACATGAGAAGGAAATGCAGCAAGGAAAGGAACTGGCCACACTACCTCATTTGCCGATAGCCCAGCATATTCAGGTCTCTAACGCTTCATTCCCTACGGTCTTTGCTATGGGACTATCTATCATAAGAAAATCCGCCAAAAAATGTGCCTATCACATTGCATCTTTACGCACATACCAGGTATCGCCAATGTTGAAAGTGTTTTGTGATCTTTTTGCCCATATGACCAGTTTGTCTCCTCTGTCATTATATTTTCCAAAACCACAAGCTCCTACAATCTTCTACATAATCTTCTAGTAATAATAATTCCTATGAAAGTACATTGTCTCTCTCTTATCTTTTTGACACTGTTTTTTGTCTCTCCAGCTCTTCTCATACATTCTTCATTAGTTATTTTTGCTGTCCATGGGATTCGCAACATTCTTCTAATAAACCACATTTCTGCTGCTTCCAATGATTTTTGTGTAGACTTGCCTATTGTCCATGATTCACTTCCATATAACAAGATAGGCTCAATATAGCATTTTAGGACTCGTTTTCTAACATTCATTGATAAAGATATGTTAGCTAATATGTTTCTCATTCTCTGAAATGCAGTCTTTGTTTGGCCTATTCTGTTCCTAATTTCTGTTCTGCATTTCCCATCTGAAGTTATTACTGCTCCAAGGTATTTGAATTTCTAAACCTGCTTTAGAATGGTTCCGTTTAATTTAATACTGCATGCTGGTGGATTCTGTTTCTTAGATATAACCATAGTCTCTGGCTTTTTGATGTTCAAAGTAAGGCTTTTCTGTTCACTTTCTTTGGCCACTTTATCCAAGAGATTTTGCAGGTCTTGTTGGTTCTCCGCTATCTTTACTGTGTCATCAGCATACCGAAGGTTGTTAATATTGTATCCTCCAATTTTTATGCCTGGTTCTGTGATGATTGTTCTTAGAATATTCTCGCTGTACAGAGAAAAAAGGTCTGGAGATAGTACACATCCTTGTCACACCCCTTGTTTTATAGGTTGATATTTTCCAATTCTATTTTCAACTCGAACTGCTGCTTCTTGCTGCCAGTATAGATGTTGTACAATCCTCAGGTCTTTGCAGTCTATATTGATGTCTTCAAGCATTTTAATAATTTCATTATGTTTCACCTTGTCAAATGCCTTGGTGTAATCAATGAAGCATAAGTAGAGATCTTTCTGTACTTCTAAAGCTCTTTCTGTTAGTGTTCGTAAAGTATAAATGGCATTTTTTTTCTTTCCTTCAACAAATCCAAACTGTTCATCTGCTACTTCCATTTTTATCTTTTCCCTTGTTCTTCTCGTAATTATTCTCAGAAGTAGCTTCGTTATGTGACATGAGAGGCTGATAGTCAGGTGGTCGTCACATTCCTTTGCACCTGGTTTCTTTGGTAGTGCTATAAACGTGGACTTAATCAGGCCACTAGGAATATAACCACTGTTGTAAATATCATTCAGTAACTTGGTTATTATTTTTATTCCTGTCTCCTCTACTGCCTCTATTTCTTCTATTGTTATATTATCAGGCCCAGTCGCTTTTCCTTTCTTCATGTGTTTGATGGCATCTATGATTTCATCTTCAAGTATTGGCGGTCCATCACAGTTTTCAGTATCTGGTGTTAATTCTGGTCTTTCTCCTCCATATAGCTCACCGATATACTCATTTTGAATAGACTTAAAGATGTAGTGGATACAGCAATGAGAGAAGAACAAGCAGGATTTCGAAAAGGAATAAGCTGTCTCGACCAGATCTTTACTCTAAGAATAATACTTGAAGAACATATTGAAAAACAGAAGCCATAAATACTGAACTTCATTGACTTTAAAAAGGCATTTGATAGCATACACAGAGATTCATTGTGGAGAATTTAAGTCTATATGGAATACCATCTAAAATTGTCAACATCATTAAGGACTTCTACAATGGATATGTTTGTGCAGTCAAAACAGAAGAAGGGATGAGTGAATGGTTCCAGATTGAAACAGGTGATGTATACTGTCTCCTTTGCTTTTTGAAATTAGAAAGACTTCATAATGAAAAAATGCTGCACAGATAACACAGGTATTGACTGGGTACATGGGACCCAATTGGAAGATTTTGATTTTGCTGATGACATAACTTTCATGCAAGAAAAAACACTGGCTTGCAAAATAGGATTTGAAATTAACAAGGACAAAACAAAAATAATGAAAATTCCCATTAATAAAAATGGAAAAATACACATAGAAGGGACAGATATTGAAGAAGTCAATCAATTTGCATACCTTGGCAGCTACGTAGACCAGGATGGTGACACCAGAAAGGAAGTTAGAATTGCAAAAGCAGCATCGATCTTCAATAATCTTGAAAACATATGGCATTCAAAAGTTATAAGCACAAAAACCAAGTTAAGACTATTTATTTCAAATGTAATATCCACCCTCATTTATACATTCGAAAGCTGGAAAACAACTAAAGAAATAGACAAGAAATTAGATTCTTTTGCAAACAAATGACTAAGGAAAATATTCGGCATCAAATGGAACGAATTCAAGAACAATGCAGAGATAAGACAGATGACTGAATAACAACTTTGACTGAACAACAACCAGTCTTATGGGTGATCAGGAAAAGGAGATGTACATATGTTGGTCACGTGATGAGAAGAAACGGTCAGAGAATCCCAAAACAAGCTATCAAGAGGAACACAACAGGCTGAAGAAAAAGAGGCAGACCGCGTGAATCTCTGAAGAGGGCATTGTTAAGAGAGGCCAAATTAATAGGCATAAAATAAATTGATGAGGTTGAAAGACTCGCCGAAGACAGGAAAAATTGGCGAACTACTTTGCGAGCCCTATGTGACGTTTAACGGCACGCGAAGGATATAAGATATAAGAATAATAATTTTCTTTAAAATATCAATATCTTTTTTTTAACAACAGGCTGGCTAGTAAAGATTATGAAACAGAGAAAACTTAAATATTTTTGACACATTAAACGTCATGATAATCTAGAGAAGACTGTCTTGGAAGGGTACATAATGGGAAAAAGAAAGAGAGGAAGACAAAGGCGAAGATGGCTGCAAATTAATGCATCAGCAGCAGGCCATCTTGCTCACAACCGAGAGGCCAACAGGAGTGCTGTTAGGGAGGCAAAGTTCCACAAGGGACATGCAAATGAATGAATGAATATTATAACAAGTAAAACATCGTAGTTTAAGAAAAAAATCTTTGTTAATAGTTTTTCATCATTATCATCTGACATGCAGAAAGGATTTCTCAACATTTTTCCATCTCTTTCTTCCTCCTTTTTGCATTGACACTTTATCCATGACGGCTTCCGAAAATGTAGAAAATCAGTACTTGCGTCTTTTAGTCATGGTCGCCAGAAAGAAGCTGCGATTTCATGGGACTACTCTCTGTTTGCCTTGAGAAACCCTGATGTAGAGGATGGTATGGATATCACAAATCTAGCCACGTAGCTTCAAAGTGAATATCATTTCATGGGGAATGCGTATAAAGACGTCAGCAGAACAAAATGATCTTTCATTAGTAAATGTTGACTTGTGTAAACAATTTTTCTGAACTTCTACAGATGCAAAAACGTTAGCTACAATACGTCCTCATTACCCACAGCTGGAGTGGTACTTATCTTCACAGATGAAATGTGGTCAGTTCTGCTGAGAACAGTTTTCAGTATTTTAGACGCTGGGCCCGAAGAATTGATTACTGAAGTTATCATTGTTGACGATGCCTCGACCAAAGGTAAGATTTTTTATGCTAACCTATTAGATTTCCATCCTTCATTCCGGACAGGACCACGAGTTCTCTGTTCCCTACGTTCCATACAAGGACACGAGTTCTCTGATCCCTACGTTCCAGACAGGACCACGAGTTCTCTGATCCCTACGTTCCATACAGAGCCACGAGTTCTCTGATCCCTGCGCTCTAGACAGGACTGTAAGTTCTCCATCTATCCACTCCAAACAGGACCGTAAGTTCTCCATCTATCCACTCCAAACAGGACCGTAAGTTCTCCATCTATCCACTCCAAACAGGACCGTAAGTTCTCCATCTATCCACTCCAAACAGGACCCTAAGTTCTCTGATCTCTTCATCTCGGACAGGACCATACGTTCTCCCACCCCTCTGCTTTATACAGAGTTATAAACTGCTGGACTTCTCCACACCGCAGGTATTTTGATCTTTCCACTCCGGAAAAACCTGTAGGTGTTCCATTCACCTTCTCATTAAATCCCACATGAACGCAATAAATGTGCTACTAATTATTATATCTAGTGCCGTGAAACAATATTTTTTAAACTTATTTAATAATTTTGAAGGCAAAATTAAACCAAAATGTATAACCACAGACAACATAAATATTATTCAAAATTATCCTCAGTCAACAATAATATAGTAATCCAGCCAGTCTGTGAGTTTTCACATTATATCAAACCACCACCACCACCACCACCAACATCACAAGAACAACAATCGCCGCCACCAACCAACACCACCACCACTAGCACCAACACCACCACAAGCACCATAGTCGCCGTCACCACCATCACCACCACCATTAGCACCAACACCACCACAAGCACTATAGTCGCCGTCACCACCACCACCTCCACCACCACCACAACTAACGGCACCTGCACTACCACCACAAACGCCGCCGACATCACCAGCACCATCACCGCCATCAGAACCACACCACCACCACCAACACCACCACCAGAACCACCACTAGCACCACAACCACCAGCACCACCACCATCACCACCTCCATCATCACACGATAACCACCACCATCAGTACCACCGGCACCACAAGTACCAGCACGACCACCACCACCACAGTCACCACCAGCATTATCGTCACCAGCACCAGCACCACCAACACCACAACCACCACCACGACAACCGCCACCGCCGCCGCCGCTGCCACAACCACTGCCACCACCGCCACCATCACCGTCACCACCAACACCGCAGCCACCACCACCATCGCCACCACCACCACCACCAGCACGATGACCACCACTACCACCACCGCCATCATCATCAGCAGCAGCACCACCACCAACGTCTCCACCACCACCGCCAAGACCACCGCTATCAGCAGCAACAGCAGCAGCACCACCACCGCTACCACCGCCACCAGCAGCAGCACCACCACCACCGCCATCAACAGCAGCAGCAGCACCACCACCGCCATCAACAACAGCAGCACCACCACCACCACCACCGCCATCAACAACAGCAGCAGCAGCACCATCATCGCCACTACCACCGCCACCAGCACGACGACCACTACCACCACCGTCATCATCATCAGCAGCAGCACCACCACCAACATCTCCACCACCACCGCCAAGACCACCGCTACCACCGCCATCAACAGCAGCAGCAGCACCACCACCACCGCCATCAACAGCACAACCAGTAGCAGCAGAACCACCACCACCACTACTAGAAGCACCACCACCAGCAGCAGCACCACAACCACCGCCAGCAGCATCACCAACAGCACCGCTCCCACCACCGCCACCAGCAGCACCAACAGAACAACCACCAGCACCGCCACCAACACCAACACCACCACCACTACCAGCACCAACAGAACAACCACCAGCACCACCACCACCGCTACCACCGCCACAAGCACCACCACCACTACTGGCACAAACACCACCACCACTACCAGCACCAAAACCAGCGCGAACATCACCACCACCACCACCACCACCCGCCATCTGCACCACCACCACCACTACTACCACCATCACTACCACTACCACCACCACCACTACGACTACGACCACCACCACTATCACCATCACTACTATCACCACCACTACTATCACCACTACCACCACTTCCACCACTACCGCCAGTACCACCAGTACCAATACCACCACTACCATTACCACCACTACCACCAACACTATCACCACTACCACCACTAGCACTACCTCCACTACCAGCACTACCACCACCACCACTACCACCACTTCCACTACCACCACTATCACCACCACCACTGCCACCACCACTACCACTACCACTACCATCACTATAACTACTACCACTACCACCACCACCACCTCCACTACCACTATCACCACTACCACTACTACCACCACTACCACCACCTCCACTACCACCACCACCACTACCACTACCATCACTATAACTACTACCACTACCACCGCCACCACTACCACCACTACCACTACCATCACTACCACTACCACTACCACCACTACTACTACCATCACTACCACTACTACCACTTCACCACCACCACTACCACTACCATCACTACCACCACCACCACTACCACTTCACCACCTCCACTACCACTACCATCACTACCACTACCATCACTACCACCACCACCACTACCACGGCCACCGCCATCCCACTTTATCTAGTCTATTTAGTGATGATTGACTATACAAATTCAGCTTTTTTTTTTTAAATGGCTGTTTTTCTTTTTAACCCGTTCACGTGATCTGACTTGGAGAACGTGACAGGATCGTTCTGAAATGGAATTTTTTTCCCCCCAAAAAAAATCAAAGAAAAGCTTTAATATGAGAATTAATGTGGATGACGAGATGTGGGGTGGATTCAATCAAGAATATCTGAGAATTAAAAAAAAATACACGATGCCAAATGTCCCGGCAAAGGGATTTATCCGGCCATAGGACAAAATATGACTCAAGACATAGACTTCCTCTGGGATCACCACACTGTTCCAAACACTTAAATCACTGTCCCAAAAACACTACAGCACTCACCTCCTACACTCCTACACTACCCAGTAGGAGAGCCTCTCCTGAATCACAAAACTAAAAAAAAAAAACAAAACAAACAAAAAAAAAAACAGTGAGTAACATGATCCAACCCTCCCACACAAAACTGTCCAACACAGTACTTTACATGACTGAACAATCGTTATTCTCTTACAGGCATCTATGAAAATACTTGATTCTACTTAGCCATTATGCCTAGAAAAACTCATAACACAGCTAACAACAATCTCTGACCCCTATGCTGAACCATCACTTTGTCTGAGTTTTCAGTCTGAGAGGCCCCCCCCCCCCCTTCCTTCTATCTGAATCGAATGTGTTTCTATATTTCCCGGCTCCGCTGTGAATGTACGGGATTTCCCTTCACTCATTGTTTCCAACTCGTGCCAAGTACCATGCACGCTGCTTGGGCCCAGAACTCCTTCCTACCCTCCTCGTGATACTCAGACTTTCCATACTGTACTAGTTCACCCTAACAAGTCAGTTTTGACAACAAACAGGACTCATGAACATTACTGAAAGTTCTCGAAGTATTAATAATCTCTCAATCTAAGGGAATTACACTTGTTGCTCCCCTTATGGCAGTACCCAGGACACACGATATTCTGCTACTCTTCTCGAAGATCATAACTAGGTCAACAAATCGTGCAGTGCCGGGCCCAGGAGCAGCCAGCTCTGGGTCACGACTCCCAGTTGTCCAGTATTTTTTTCCGTTCTTGGACTTGAAGCAGTTATCTCCTTTGTCACACATGATCTTGAAACACATCTTAGCTATGTTCTCCCACACACGACTGGTGTTAGAAGTGACAAATTATGTGACTCAGGACCACCACTAAAGAACAAAACAGCTTTTTTACACTGACATGAAAGTCTACCAAAACGATATCATTTCTTATTACACTTGCATCCAACCCAGCTTGAAGCTTTTCCTGCTGTTTCTGAAAGGCTCTTAATGCTCTTGTTCTTGCTTATCCCTTTATACCAAGTTCTTCATCGTCATCATCATCATCAGGTGCCGTGCCGACTGGCGTTGGCTATTATGCTTCTCCAGAGTACCCGATCCTTCATGCAGGCCATCAGTTCAGTTGGTGATCTCCTCTCACACCATCCCGTCAGATTGTCTAGTATCATTTCTCTTGGTCTTCCTCTTGATCTTCTTTCTTCTATTTTTCCTGTTGTTATAATATTTTCAGTGCCCCCTCTTCTCATTGCATGTCCTATGAAAGTACATTGTCTCTCTCTTATCTTTCTGACAAGGTTTTTTTGTCTCTCCAGCTCTTCTCATACATTCTTCATTAGTTATTTTTGCTGTCCAGGGGATTCGCAACATTCTTCTAATAAACCACATTTCTGCTGCTTCCAATGATTTTTGTGCAGACTTGCCTATTGTCCATGATTCACTTCCATATAACAAGATAGGTTCAATATAGCATTTTAGGACTCGTTTTCTAACATTCATTGATAAAGATGTGTTAGCTAATATGTTTCTCATTCTCTGAAATACAGTCTTTGTTTGGCCTATTCTGTTCCTAATTTCTGTTCTGCATTTTCCATCTGAAGTTATTACTGCTCCAAGGTATTTGAATTTCTGCACCTGCTTTAGAATAGTTCCGTTTAATTTAATACTGCATGCTGGTGGATTCTGTTTCTTAGATATAATCATAGTCTGTCTTTTTTATGTTCAAAGTAAGGCCTTTCTGTTCACTTTCTTTGGCCACTTTATCCAAGAGATTTTACAGGTCTTGTTGGTTCTCAGCTATCAGTAATGTGTCGTCAGCATACCGAAGGTTGTTAATATTGTATCCTCCAATTTTTATGCCTGGTTCTGTGATGATTGTTCTTAGAATATTCTCGCTATACAGAGAAAAAAGGTCTGGAGATAGTTCACATCCTTGTCGCACCCCTTGTTTTATAGGTTGATATTTTCCAATTCTATTTTCAACTCGAACTGCTGCTTCTTGCTGCCAGTATAGATGTTTTACAATCCTCAGGTCTTTGCAGTCTATATTGATGTCTTCAAGCATTTTAATAATTTCATTATGTTTCACCTTGTCAAATGCCTTAGTGTAATCAATGAAGCATAAGTAGAGATCTTTCTGTACTTCTAATGCTCTTTCTGTTAGTGTTCTAAAGCATAAATGGCATTGTGTGTTCCCTTTCCTTCAAGAAATCCAAACTGTTCATCTGCTATTTCCATTTTTATCTTTTTCCTTTTTCTTCTCATAATGATTCTCAGAAGTAGCTTCGTTATGTGACATGATAGGCTGATAGTCCGGTGGTCGTCACATTCCTTTGCACCTGGTGTCTTTGGTAGTGCTATAAACGTAGATTTAATCAGGTCACTGGGAATATAACCATTGTTGTAAATGTCATTCAGTAACTTGGTTATTATTTTTATTCCTGTCTCCTCTAGTGCCTCTATTTCTTCTATTGTTATATTATCAGGCTCAGTCGCTTTTCCTTTCTTCATGTGTTTGATGGTATCTATGATTTCATCTTTATGTATTGGTGGTCCATCACAGTTTTCAGTATCTGGTGTTAATTGTGGTCTTTCTCCTCCATATAGCTCATTAATATAATCTGTCCCTCTGTCCACAATGTCTTATTTTCCCATTAACATTTTACCTTCTTTCGATTTCAGGCATCCTGTGGTATATTTTGTTTTTCTGCCTGTGAGTTCATTAATTCGTTTGTGCATGTTTTTGCTGTCTTTATTATGAGAGTCCTCTATCTGTCTGCATTGTTCATTTAACTACACTTCCTTTGCTTCTCTGCATTTGCGTCTTATTTCTTTATTTATCTTGCTATATTTTTCCTCGTTATTTTTACTCCTCCTCCTCTTGTCCATCAGTCCTAAGATGTCGTCTGTCATCCATTTATTTTTAGGGGCTTCTTTTTTGATGGTATTATCTCCTTAACAGTTTGGTGGATAGAATCTCTTAACATTGCCCATTGTTCATCTATACTATTTATCTTTGCTATTGCATTGTATCTATTTGTTATAATAACTTTGTATTGTTCTCGCAGTTCTTGGTCATTTTTAAGAAATTCTGTATTCAATTTGATGTTTCTCACTTTTCTGCCTGCTTTCTTTAGCTTTATTCTAACTTTTCCACAGAGTGGATCATGGTCACTATTGCAATCAGCTCCTGGCATGGTTTTTGTTGTCAATAATGCATTGCGGAATCGTTTGTAAGACCAAGTTCTTACATAAGCCATAAGCTGAAGTTACTGCACATCCTCTAGCTTTTACTTCTACCGCTATTACCTTTTAGCCTTTACTTCTATCAAGTGTTGTAATTGCTGGACAAGATGTACTCCACACTCCTGAACATGTGCTGTTTCTCTATCCAGGATTCATATAGGACTGTGAGCTCGATCGTTATTAAATCTTTCTTTCCTGCTAAGCCTTTTTTTAAATGAAAACTACCTTTGAAAAAAAAAAGAACTCTATTAGTAATAGTGAAGGTGCAGGAGTATTTTATATCAAATCAGATCACCTTGGCAAACCTCTGGATGACTACATTCGTATATTCGGCGGGAAGGTCAAGGTCGTGCGTTTGCCACAGAGGAAAGGTCTTATTACAGCACGCCTGGTTGGCTTCGATCACGTTACAGGTGAAGTGGCCGTCTTTCTGGATTCACACTGCGAAGTCGCCAAAGGTATTTTGTATGTATCTTTTATGTGTCTGAGTAGAAATCAGTCAAAAGATAATCTATCATCATCATCATCATCATCATCTTCATCGTTCTTGTTACCACCGGTATCATGTGTACCTTAGTGAACAATAGCAACCGGTGTTGTGAGTAGTGGATGAAAACAGGAAAGAGGGGAGGGGGAGGAACGTTGAAAAAAAAGGTGAATTTCGGAATCTTGCACCGGCTTACAACATTTCTCTCGGAGACCCTACTTGTTACAATATCAGCGTTTCTCATCCTAAGGCCATATGGCCCCTGAGGAGGGGGGACACAGGAAACTTTAAAGAGGACATAGGTGAAAAACTTGGAAAAGGGAGCCATGTAACTTGTTGAGAAGGTCGCAGAAATCAAAGTGTGTTATACTGTAAACATTGTCTTGATGACATCAGAGAATATATCCATTGTCCTCTTATATCAGAGACAGTGAACCCTGGGCGGTCATCAGCTGAGAACCAGTGAAGAGGCTCCCACAGTATTTGTCCGTAATAGTATGACAGGCAGGTGTCTGAGTGGTGAAGTGGTTAGTGCTCTGGTCTCTCATGGCGTAGGTCGGAGGTTAGAATCTGACCGGAGGCGCCCCAGTCACCCAGGCTGTAGAAATGGGTACCCGACTTCTTCTGGGGTAGGGGAAGGAAAGGCGGCCAGGCGTGATACTGACCATATCACCCTCTAGTGTGCTGACAGGTCAAGGAAAATATGGGCACTAACACCATATCCCTCTGTGCCTCTAAGGCATGAAATGGTTACCTTTACCTTAGTATGACAGACAAGGTCAGGAGGACGCCGAAAAGAATACACGAACTAAGTAACTGCATAGAAATAAGTGATTCTAGGAGCGACCAGATAAATAGGTAGGATAAGAAATGTCTACTGGCAGAGGACCGAATAGACAGAGTTACAGTCAAGAATGATTAAAATCATGACATCTATGACCGTGCAGTCTTTTTACCCATGGGGTAAGCAGCCATACTTAACAAGAGTGCAGACGGGATATGGAAAGGCGGACGAGATAGATATATAAGAATGGGAGATTAGTTAGAAAACGACGGACGGATAGAGGGAAGCAGAGGAGAAAAGAGGAAGCCACTTACCTGGAACAGAAGGTAACATGATCAACAAGGTGGCCATTCATGTGAAAGGGTAAGATTTTAATCCTAAAACCTCCACCACCTATCTATCAGGCACCCTTGTGGTGTGAGGTGGTATATCTATCTATCAGGCACCCTTGTGGTGTGAGGTGGTATATCTATCTATCAGGCACCCTTGTGGTGTGAGGTGGTATATCTATCTATCAGGCACCTTGTGGTGTGAGGTGGTATATCTATCTATCAGGCACCCTTGTGGTGTGAGGTGGTATATCTATCTATCAGGCACCCTTGTGGTGTGAGGTGGTATATCTATCTATCAGGCACCCTTGTGGTGTGAGGTGGTATATCTATCTATCAGGCACCCTTGTGGTGTGAGGTGGTATATCTATCTATCAGGCACCCTTGTGGTGTGAGGTGGTATATCTATCTATTAGGCATCCTTGTGGTGTGAGGTGGTATATCTATCTATCAGGCACCCTTGTGGTGTGAGGTGGTATATCTATCTATCAGGCACCCTTGTGGTGTGAGGTGGTATATCTATCTATCAGGCACCCTTGTGGTGTGAGGTGGTATATCTATCTATCAGGCACCCTTGTGGTGTGAGGTGGTATATCTATCTATCAGGCACCCTTGTGGTGTGAGGTGGTATATCTATCTATCAGGCACCCTTGTGGTGTGAGGTGGTACATCTATCTATCAGGCACCCTTGTGGTGTGAGGTGGTACATCTATCTATCAGGCATCCTTGTGGTGTGAGGTGGTACATCTATCTATCAGGCATCCTTGTGGTGTGAGGTGGTACATCTATCTATCAGGCATCCTTGTGGTGTGAGGTGGTACATCTATCTATCAGGCACCCTTGTGGTGTGAGGTGGTACATCTATCTATTAGGCACCCTTGTTGTGTGAGGTGGTACATCTATCTATCAGGCATCCTTGTGGTTTATTAATAAAAAATAAAATGAAAAAAAAGAAGGAAGGGAGGCCGAAAAGAGCAATGAGAACATAAACCCAAGTAAAGTTCGCTGAAGAGAAGTTATAGAGGAAATATATAGAGCATCATTTACCAACGTAAAGCTGTGGTAAGTTATAATTTCAGAGCTGTGACTATGTACTAGCATGTATAGAGGTTATTATGGAAAATTGTAGATGGCATCTATAGAGGGTGTATTATTCTTTACGGAATTAAATATCACATTAATTGCTTACATATTAGTTTTAAATTGATATGCAAAAAGTTCATGTTTACTTCATAGTAGCAAAAGTGTCAATATATAAAAATAGTATGCGTTGCTATTACGTTCTCTTTCTTATCAGATCAGCATATGACTAGCTCAGTAAAGTGCTCAGTTTCTTATCTTAGCTACGGGTTTGTTCCAGCACCACAAGACCACACAATGCCAATGTGTTTATGATTATTTTTTCTAATGAAAGTATGTGTCCTTGTAATGTGAAGAATCATACGGAAAAGTCACATGTAGACAAGAAAGACAAATCATTGGAATATTTCAGAAAGATGCGATATAATTTTGAAGCTAGATCTATGGTGAAATAAATGTTTGTCGTGAAATAAAGTAAATTAGACACAGGTTTCATTGGATCTTACGAGATATCAAAATCGATAGCAAAAGAAGGTAACGTAGTATTGGTCACAAATACTGTTTGGCTATCTGTGTCTCTACAACGGCTCTATCTGTACTCCAGTCGTTCTAGCTTTTTGTACACAAACTCTGTTGTACTGATACTGTGCTACTACCTGATGTGTATTGAAGCTAACCGAACTTGAACTAGTGAATCTGTATTACTTCCCTCTTTGAAATACATAACATCACTATTTACAGAGCAGTTAATGGCTTACTGCTACACAAGTGATAACGAAACGTTACATTGATATCCACCACCACGACCATCATCATCATCATCATCATCATCATCAGCTGGCTTGGCGACTGGCGTTGGCTATTATGCTTCTCCAGAGTACACAATCCTTCATGCAGGCTATTAGCTGAGTTGGTGATCTCCTCTCACACCATCTTGTCAGACCGTTCAGTATCATTTCTCTTGGTCTTCCTCTGGCTCTTGATATACACCATGCAACAACAAACAAAAAAAACAACCCAGCACAAAACATTACACCACAGTTCAGTACACAATTATGACCAGTTTGCATGAATAACAACTCAACACTAGCACAACTGCACACGCAACATAAATCCAATTTACTAGAGGACTCCAGCACTTTCAAAATATAACGAAATTTTAACGGTGAATCTCAACTTGTGGTGAGTATTGTAAATGAGCGTGATGTGAACTGATGGAAACAATCAGCAAAGAAAATACACTGAAACTGTCCGGGCGATTACCCCCGCCACGTGGCACATACATTCAGACAACACTGAAAATAAAACACGCTAGCTTCATGTATACAGAAAACTCCAAAATAATCTTTCAATCTAGAATCTCAACCACTGTCCAAAAAAGGGGATAGTCAACTCACAAGTACTACATGAAAAAGTTCATTAATATCTTTGTCCTGAAAAGGACAAATCAACTACGACAAATATGTTGGCCTAAAAAGGACATATTGACTACAACTACTACAACTATTTTGTCCTGAAAAGGACAACCAAGCATAAAGCTTACATTATGAGCCAAGGAATCGAACAACCATTCCTGAACAAGACCAACTCACGTTCCTATCCTTTCAACATCTCGAACAGAAGTCTCAACACATTACCTATCAGTCTAACCTCTCAAACAGAACTCTCATTCGTGCACCCCGCCAACTCAAACCTCGTGACTGACTAGCCAGTCTGAACATGGACATATCTCTTCCCATGCTCGCTTAAACAGCTGAGTCGTGGTAAAGAACTTATGACCACAACAGCCACAATTCTGCAGCAGAATAAACATTCTGCTACAAAGAAAAATAACGCAACATAGGTCAGTCTTTCGTGCCACCAGCAGTATCTGTTGTGATTTCAAATGTCATGAACCAAAATGCTCTTGAAATTATCGAATCCATTGAATCCATTCATCTGAGCAACTCGTTAGTGTCGATGCGTATCGATGAAATGGCAGACGATGTTGAAAACCAACTTGTCTTTCAGTTAAAAGTTAAGAAGTTTGCACTGCAAGTTGATGAACCATGTTTACCAGATAACACAGCGATACTGACAGCTTGTGTTAGATATTTGAATGAAGATAAATTAGAGAAGGTATGTTTTTCGCTCTAATTCTCAACAGCAGATACTAGACGTGAAACAACTTTTGAAGAACTAAAGAGTGATTTGAATGAAAATGATATCCCTCTAGAAAACATTCTAGCGTGTGCAACTGATAGTGCTGCTTGCATCACAGGTAGATACAGGCGACTTATTACATTCTTGAAACGTGCCGTCCCAGAAGTGTTTTGTGTTCATTGCCTGGTTCACCGACAACATTTGATTAAAAAAAAATTGGCAGGTCGCTTGCACGAATAAAGGCGGTCAACCGCATAGAATCGAATGCACTTCAAGATGGTCTGTTTCCACAGTTTTGTGAGGACAGTCCTAAAGATTTTATACGCTCATTATTGCACGCAGAAGTCCAGTGGTTATCGAAGGGTAACTGCCTTCCTTGTTTTGTTGCTTTGTTGGATGAAGTTGTGATATTTTTCAGTGGCCAGAAAACTGAAAAAGATCACTTCTGCTAAATGCGACATATTTTATCTTTGTGATATTAAAAATATCTTAACTAATAATAAGCAACTGCAGGGAAAAAACTACTGCTTTAAAAAAAAATCCAATCAGTCACTGCATGTCCCTTGTGGAACTTTGCGTGCATATTGCTATTAGGGTTTCTTGGTATGTTTACAGAAGGTGGTTTACCAATGCTTTCCTTCCGGGCAATGACTGTACTAGTGAGTGATCGTAGCCATTGTCCCTACATTGAGATAATCTGCCTACCATCATAGACTGGTGACCATAACCAATATTATCTGTGGCTGCTGTCCCAATTCATCCACCACCTGGTCTCATGGAGCAAAGAAATTATTAAGGCATTTCTTGGAAAACTGAAACTCTACACAGACAATATCGGATGTCGAGACTTTGCTCAGTTTTCTTCTTTTTTTCTTCTAGCAGCAAGTTCTGAATTAAAAGATGACGACATACTCCTGTATGTGGACCGTCTGAAGCAGCTAAATTATGATATGGAAACTCGTTTCCGTGATATGCTGGATATGGACATCCAGCCGTGTATATTGGACCCACTTGTGGTGAATGCTGCAGATGTTGACGTAACATTGCACAAAAAAGTGCTTGCCAACGTACAGAACGATACGGAAGTCCTGGCAATTTTTAAAGGAGAGAAAGAATTATTTTTGGCTAAACACTGCAGTTTCTAAAAAGTTTCTACACATTGGGAGAAGGGCAAACTGTTTATCACGGCATTTCTCACGTCATATTTGTTGGTGGAGCAAAGTTTAAGTCGAGTGAGTTATTTGTTAATACAAGTGCTCACACACCTGGACATAGGGAACAGAGGTGACCTGCGCGTATCACTTACCTTACTGAAACCTGACATTTAAAAAAAACCCCAGCAAACTTGCATCACTTCACCAAGCTCAGTCTTCTTCTTCTTCTTCTTCGTTCGCATTGTCTGTCTATATCTGCAGTCCTGTCTCTTGGACAAATTTCACTTTTTTTTTTTGTAATTCATGTATGGAGCCATAGAGCTCATCTTCTAGAGTGGTTTCACTGGGCCAGAATTTATTTCTCACTGTCTTGTAGTTGGTGCAGTTTTGGAGGATATGTTCCACAGTTTGGGGCACCTGGGCACATGTACATAGACCAAGCACAGTGAAACGCAGTACAAATAGAAACATATGGCCAGTCTGTTTACAAGGCACGTGTATTACACGTGGTTATTTCTTTCACCTGTTGTGGGACGGGGAGAGTGTGGAAGGTGGGGAGAGAGGGGGCACAGAAAAAGGCAGGGTCAGAAAGAGCCCATGGGTGAAAAAAAAAGATTGAGAAACACTGAATTAATTCATTCAATAAAGAATTGGAGTGGGGGGGGGGGGGTAGAGGAAGAAAGAGTGGTTGTTGCCTGGGGAGGGAGGGGGATATGTTCTTAATATGTATAATGTCAGGAATCATTTGTCGATACTTTTTAAAGTGTTGAAGTGTTTAATGCTGTGAATAACAATGAGTTTGTCTTTTTTTTTTGTAACCCAACAATTCTGCATCCTCACCAACCTAAGTAACTTTTGACCTCATGAGTTGTCGAAGCTTTAAGTAGCAGGGAGCACTTGACAAACTGAGGGCAAATAGAGTTAGCAAACTAGAAAAGCTTGTCTCTTAATTCATGAAATAGTTACCAAACTAGAAAAGCTTGTCTCTTAGTTCATGAAGTAGTTACCAAACTAGAAAAGATTGTCTCTTAATTCATGAAGTAGTTACCAAACTAGAAAAGCTTGTCTCTTAATTCATGAAGTAGTTACCAAACTAGAAAAACTTGTCTCTTAATTCATGAAGTAGTTACCAAACTAGAAAAGCTTGTCTCTTAATTCATGAAGTGGCATACAGACAGGGGGCGCTGGCCTGGTAGCTCGCTGGGAGGTAGAGGGGGAGGGGGAGGTGGGATCTAGAATCTCTAGTCTGTATACTATCTCATGAAAGCGTCGAAGATAAGATGAGAAGGGAGAGAGAGAAAGAGAGAGAGAGAGAGTGAGAGAGAGAGAGAGAGAGATCTTTCTTTTCGAAGATTGAAGAAATGGGGATGCAAGCCCGTCTGACGTTCTACACTTCATCACTCATCGTTTATTCTTATCATAAAGAATCCAAAGTGAAACTATTACATTTGCAAATATAAGTTCATTAACTACATGCCAAGTAACTAATATAACAAGATATAATACACACACGCACATACAAACACACAAACAGACACACAAATTAACAAAAGTGCATCTTCAATACAGTTCTTCTCACATCGCAGTCTTTTACGTTCTTTAAGATAAATTCTAAACAAGTTACATACAGAACTACAAGATGTTCTTTTAGAAAAGGATTTGATGGCTATCGAGTTCCGAGATGCGATTTGGTATTTTAAGGAGTTTTATAGTTACAAGCAAGTAACTATTTTTTTTAAAGTTTGGCGTTAAAGGATGAAATACTGGTAATAGAGTTTAATTGATAGGGGAAAGAGGGAGATAAAGGGAGGGAGAGAGAGAGAGAGAAAAAAAGAAAGAGAGAAGGAAAGAGAGAGAGAGAGAGTTAGAGAGGGGAATGGATATACAGAAGAGAATGGCGAATATGAATAAAACAATTTCTTTAAATGTTACTTTCGTATCCTAAGATAACATTTCCAGCTTCGTGAACTGCTAACGCGCTGCTACTTCAATCCAGGTTGGTTGGAACCTCTTCTACACAGAGTAAAACAAGACAAGACAGTTGTAGCTGTCCCAGCCACCGATATCATAAACTGGGAAACGTTTGAGGTAAATGATTTGATTATTTACACGCAAACAGAAATATCATATTTTGGCCTTTGATTTGTGGTTTGCATACAGGTTTATTCTGTTCCTACAGCTCGTCATGTGCAGGCTTACCTCTGAAAAGCAAAACGGCATTTTCGCACTAGCTATCAAAATTTAAAATAACATATTCACTGCGCCATAGAGCAAGCTATTAACAGTACAAAGAAAGTACAAAGAATATACAGTGCACATCGTTTATCTGAAATAGTTTCGTCCTTTGCTTATGTAAGTAGTGAGAATACCTTGGACAGCTAAGACGACAAACAGGGGATGTCTAACAAAAGCAAATCAGGAAATAAATCTAAGTAAATCCACAAGGAAAAAAAAACGACAATCATCATTCATTTTGGTATTTAGTGAGAAGAGGACGGCTTGAAAGCATCATAACAACAGGAAAGATAAATGGGAAAAGACAGGAGAAAGATGAAGACAAAGAAAAAAAAATCATGCACCGTCTAACATAACGTAACAGTAAAAACAATCATGGACAGTCTTACATAATGGAACAATAAAAACAATCATGGACAGTCTAACATAACGGAACAATAAAAACAATCATGGACAGCCTAACATAATGGAACAGTAAAAACAATCATGGACAGTCTAACATAATGGAACAATAAAAACAATCATGGACAATCTAACATAACGGAACAGTAAAAACAATCATGGATAGTCTAACATAACGGAACAATAATAACAGTCATGGACAGCCTAACATAATGGAACAATAAAAACAATCATGGACAGTCTAACATCTCTCCCTCTCTCTCTGAACCTTAAATGACCAAGGCACATGGGGCTTCCGCAAAGGTTTTCCACAAATGCCTGTCCTTCGCCTTTTTTTCTGCTCTTGCCCAACATAACGGAACAAAAAAAAATTACAAACTGATCTGGCGGAAAATATCAAGGATCGATTTCTGTGGAGAAGCATGGCTACCAACGTCTACCGGCACGGTAGCCGATGATGATGCCGATGATGATGCTGATGATGATGCCGATAATGATGCTGTTGATGACGATGATGATGCCGATGATGATGATGCTGATGATGATAATGATGCTATTGATGATGATGATGATGATGATGATGATTATGATGATGCTGATGATGATGATGATGATGATGATGCCGATGATGATGATGATGATGATGATGATGATGATGATGCCGATGGTGATGCTTATAGTGAGTGTGTATATCTTTATACATTATTTCACTTTCTATCATGCATCTCTGATACGAGTAATTTTAATACAATCCTAGCTGTGAACTTCCAGAAATATTTTTACTGCTTTCTAAGCCTAGGTACTTGATCACTTTTTAGTCTTATGAAAATTCTTTTGTATGTCCATGGACTACGATTTCAAAACAATACAGGTAAACACTGATACCTGTGCTGTATTAAAAACTGACATGTAGTTCCAGCGAAACATATTCCTGAATGAAGCGGTTCTCAAGCGCTAGGCGGCTTCTATCAGCGTGAAGCCTCCCTCTTATTGGACTTGAGACTCGCTATGAGTATGAGGAACACAGACTTAACAGACAACGGCCGTTATAAGAGGAAAAGAGAAACGCCAAGACGCCGGGCTCATCTGATTTACTTTTATTTTGTTTATCTCGTATGTTCATTCTTTTTTTTATTCAGTGTTTTATATAACCACTATGAATATCAATCTATGTCACTTGAGGAAAGGAATATTTTAGTGAAAAGAACTAATCCTGTAATTTACAAGGAATAGTGACCTACATTATGGCATTGTTAAGAATATTATTATTATTATTATTGTTTTCAGTATGAGTTCCAACCAAATAAAAGAATACAGAGATGTGACTTTGAATTCAACATGAAATATTCCTGGGTATATGAACCATTGCCCGATGGTGTGAATAGGAAGACCCTTACTGATCCTATAAAGTAAGTTTAGTGACATGTATTTTGCTGCAGTTTTTTTTAAAGATTTTCTTAAGGACCACAGTTTTTATTTTTTTACTTGCTGGATGATCTCCGTTCTTTGTGTGGCTCAAGCGGGCAATGAGGCATGGAAATAACACATGATTGTATGGTATTCACCGAGACAAACGAATTGTGATAGTCAGCACAGTGATACTGTGAGGAAGAGAATGAGAGGAGTGAGGGACGTATGAAAGTGGTAATTAAGTAATAAAATTCTACTAATAAAACAAACGTACTGTGACCCCTAACAGCAATTTTGAGAGAAAATCTGACCACAGCCATCCCAGCTCCCATATCATTGGTAGCCAACATTTCAGGCTATAGATGTTATGACGTCTCTGCTTCCTCATCATTTCTCATACCAAATACAGCCTCCCCCCACCCCTCCAAAAAAAAAAACAACCAAATATCTCAGTGTGTAAAACAACTAACACAATATGTTTATTATGACAGCATCAAGTCACTCAGGAAATGTAACACTCAACGTGGCACGAAAATACACAGAACGAAGAAGGGATGCGGTAGTTCCTTGCTGCCCAGTACTCAACAGTGCACTGTGACGCCAGTATCAGATAAGACATTAGAAGATCTCTGTCAGGATATAAACCACAGTACAGAGAATATTCCATGTTGCTGTTTGTAATATGTATTTTGTTCATACCACTGCCAAACTTGAAATTATGCATAAACTACAGAACCGTTGCCCTGATTAGTCATGCCAGTAAAATTCTGTTAAAAATCATAATGGGTCGACTTCGAAAGTAAATAGAAGAAGTCAGTATGGTACAAGCTGGTTTCAGGCAAGGAAGAGGATCAATAGATCATATATTCAATCTAAGATTAATAATAGAGAAGTGCAGAGAGTTTAATGTGAATCTATATTTATCCTTTATAGACTATTCAAAGGCATTTGATTGTGTACAGCACCAGAAACTTTTGGAAATAATGGAACAAAGAGATTTCCAACACATTTGATACAATTAACATCACTGCTCCATCTAGACTAACAGGCACCAGTAAGAATAAATGGTGAAACAACAACTTAGTTTGACATAAAACAAGGGTCCGTCAGGGGTGCATATTGTCGCCTTACTTGTATACTGAAAATATAATGAGGAATGTTAGAGGAGATGTAGACAAAGAATATTACGATGCCATAACAATTGGAGGTTATGAAATACCAGAGATTAGATATGCTGATGACACAGTATTACTGTCCACAACACAAAAAAGGAGTTGAAAAACTAATTATGTCAGACCAGAACTTAATATTGAAGAAGGCTGGCCAGTAAAGAGGATTAAAAAAAGAAAACTTAAATATTTTGGACATATTAAACGTCATGATAATTTAGAGAAGACCGTATTGGAAGGATACATAATGGGAAAAAGAAAGAGAGGAAGACCAAAACGAAG
Organism: Achatina immaculata; assembly: GCA_009760885.1. Lineage (NCBI taxonomy): Eukaryota > Metazoa > Mollusca > Gastropoda > Stylommatophora > Achatinidae > Lissachatina > Lissachatina immaculata. The sequence goes on from CM019713.1 coordinate 50,879,358, forward strand.
ATAGCTGCAAGACATCGTTGACGATCTGCAAATGGATGCAGCAGCAGCAGGCCATCTTGCTCACAACCGAGAGGCCTAAAGGAATGCTGTTTGGGAGGCAAAATTCCGCAAGGGACATGCAAATTAATGAATGAATGAATGTCAGACCAAAGGAATAGTGAACAGCAAAACCTCTATCTCAATGCAAAGAAAACTAAATTGATGACAACTGACAAAACAAATAAGGCAGCTAATAATGAGGACAAATTGGAAGAGGTGGAGAGTTTTAAATATCTTGGATCATTACTAACTAATAATGGAGATACAATGAGAGAAATTAAAAGGAGAACATCCATCACTCTTCAGAAAGTAAAACAACTAAAGAAGCTGTGGAGAGGAAAAGACAGAACTACAAAATTAAGATTTTTAAGGGCATGCAACTTTCTCAGCATATGCCTGTGAGATCTGGACACTTAACAAAACAGCTGAGAAACACATAAATGCCTTTGAATGTAAATGCTACAGAAGAGTTCTTCAAATATCGTGAACACAGAAAAGAACAAATATATCCATACTACAAGAACATAATATTGAAGAAGGCTGGCCAGTAAAGAGGATTAAAGAAAGAAAACATAAATATTTTGGACACATTAAACGTCATGATAATTTATAGAAGACCACCTTGGAAGGGTGCATAATAGGACAAAGAAAGCAAGGAAGACCAAGGCGAAGGTGGCTACAAGGCATTGTTGATAATCTACAGATGGACGCATCAGCCGCAGGGTATCTTGCTTACAACCGAGAGACCTACAGGGGGTTAGGGAGGCAAAGTTCCGCAAGGGACATGCGATGAATGAATGACTTACAAACAATATTCAGGTTGATTCAGACAGCAGGGAGGTAATTCAGCCCTCCCACGAGACAAAATGAACTTTCAACCAGCAAGTGCCAAAAACGTATTGGAAAACATGGACGCAGGATTATGCAGAGATCTGGACAAATAGCTGAGAGAGAAAAACTTGAGCAAAAACTGGAAGCATTTGATAAATCATATATTTTCACTGCCACAAAGATTTTGGAAACAAACAGGCAAAAAGAGAAAAAGTACCACCAAGAAAGTCCAGGCCTGCATCATATACAGGTGACAATTGAAGTAATAAGTAACAGTGTGTTCGGTAGCTAATGAGTGATTAAATTGGTCTGACACTGGTATGTGGAATCTAGTTTTTCTGTGACAACTACTTGTACGTGCTCTGTTGAGAACATCCCCACAGCTGGTGCCGTGAGCCAAGGCTCTAGAGACCTCAGGTAATCTGTCCTTAAACAGTCAGAAAACTACATTATACGCGAAAACTGAATATCTTCTGTTAAATATATTCATTGAGTGGTGTTATATGGTAATAACCAAACAAGATTACAGCATCGATTTGGAAAAAAATGCCGGAAAACAACACAAGAAATTAAGACCGAGAATCCGCAAGCAGACAACGAAGAAGTGGGGAGGGCCATGACGTCATTGTCCAGCATTATGCAACAAGTTACACAGCAGTGTCTGGGTAACCCAGTGACCTTGTTCAAGGGAGATAAGAAAATGCTATGGAGGAAATATAAAAATATTGCATGATAAATAAACTGGCAGACAGTGATAGGAAGTTAGTTTTGTTCCAGTCTTCAAAAGGCGTTGTGTTAGAATACGTAAAGAGGCGATTAAAAAAATCACCCTAATGAGTCCTTTGACAGTATGAATACTGAACTTAAAAAGGAAATTTGGAGAAGTAATACAAAACCAGTTAGTTGGATACCTGGTAGACGGAATTAACACCTCAATAAAAATGAAGTTATTAAGAGCCTGTCCCCAGTCATTGGAGAACGCAGTGATGAAGAAACATTAAGGCTTCGACTAAACATGAGAGCAGGGCAAGCCAATGAGACAGAAAACAGAAAGAAAGAATCAAGTGAAGTTGACATGATGGAAGCATTCATTCATTCATTTGCATGTCCCTTGCGGAACTTTGCCTCCCAAACAGCACTCCTGTAGGCCTCTCGGTTGTGAGCAAGATGGCCTACCGCTGCTGCATCCATTTTCAGATCGTCAACGATGTCTTGCAGCCATCTTCGTTTTTGTATTCCTCTCTTTCTGGAAGCAGAAGACTAAAAAAAATATGTAAGCCGCTTGATTTATTTTCCATTTTTAAAATCGAGCTATGCTTTATGGCGGACCCTGCAGAGAGATATGTATTGCTCAGTCAGAGCAAGAACACAGATTACAAGAACCAGATATTACAGGTGACATACAGGTTCGCATACCGTATACTCATGTATAAAATACAGAAATTACACCGTTATGTATTCAAGTGAATGGTTATCAAAAAGGATAGAAAATGTCTAATGAACTTATCTGATGGATCCCCGAAGAATAGAAGAATACAAATCGTGAGCCAGAAGAGAGTTCCGGAGCTCATATAAACATATTCCTTGGAAGTACAGTTTATCGGATTTCTTATCCATATCATTCTCCAAAGAAGATGAAAACACTCTATTCGGCTCTTCCAAAACAGGCGAACTCAGTGACCACATGTTACCAGACAACATCATTGACTCAGTCTCAATTTGAGCCTGGAGACCTTCAGATGAATCTGAACTCTCATTTGCTAATCTCTGCATGAGTGAAGAACTGGCCAAAGATGAAGAGTTGCTGAAGATAAATCCAAGTCTTCGATACGATGATAAAATATATGTATATCACATTGTACGTCGACGCACCATGCACAAGGAAACAGTACCTGCGTGTGTCATTATTGTGCATTAAATGACATTAACTGAATTTGTGGACAAGAAACTGAATACACTGAATCAGGGTGTCTTATAGTTGATTATTTATTTCTAGTTTTAACGATGTTGGGCGGTTAGGGCATGGGTGTTAAAGTTAACTTACGGTGACTGCATCCTTAGGTAGTTGATTTTAATATGATGGCGGGGTATTTACTATAGTTGGACTTGTGTAACCGGAAATACGTTCTTTAGGTATTATGAAATTTATTTGTCGTTTAAGAGGCACTTGTCTCAAAATGGGGGTCATGTTTTCTATATGTTGTAGGATCTTTTCGGCAACGAGTTATAGACCTTCTTTCAAATTCTATATCAAAATGTAACCTTCATGTGTACAGTATTTGAATTCAGTTGTGACGTGAAAGTACAGAGCACTACAAAATCTATCTAGGGGAAAGAGTAAGCATGAACAGCATAGACAAGGGCGAGATGTAAAGAGCCGGACATCTGTAGGGACAGAGATCTTGCGCATGTACGTTATGTTGGCCTGGCCGCTTGAGTCTCAGATGCCCTTATGTTAGAGATGCCAGGCAAACATCTCCTTGCTTGAGATTTAGAGGAACGGAAAAAAGAGGGCTCTGATGACAGAGGGCTCTGATGACATGCAGCAAAGTTCAACCAGCAATTCAATCAAATCTAGGCAGTTGTTCAGTCTTCTGTGCTCCGTCAGCGAGCAAAGTCATTCAGTGTGTGAGAGACATAGAAGAGGAGGGGGGGGGGGGGAAGATGGAAACAGAGGAAGAGAGAGAGAAACTAGAAAAGAAATGTTTGAAACATTTTGAACATGTTAGATTTAAAAATCAATAACTCACATATTGTGAACTGTTATCTCAAGACGTCAGATAAGAGGAACGTAAAACCTATTTGTGTGTACAGAACGGCTCACTGCCTTCTCTACAGCTTGTTTTGCATGATAAGTTCGTCGTGTATTGAACATGAATATCAATACAAGAAGGGGGATATTTTCCATTTTTTCATTTTCATGTACAGCTGACACTGTGTGTTAACATTAGACGCATAGCTTACACCCGGACTTTTACAATTTCAAAGATAATCCGATAACATACTCTGGTTGAAAGAAAGAGGCCTCTAACCGGTGAATTGCTTCGTGACTCCGTGGATTTTCCATGTTTTAAGAATAAGTCCGAAAATCTTCTGGGAGTTGTGTGTGCGTGTGTGTGTGTGTGTGGGGGGGGGGGTGTCGGTGTGATGGGCCGTAGTGGATGAAAACAGAATGGTTAATCAATATGATAATGGCCGAAAAAGGGGGGGGGGGTGTTTGAGAGCCTTACAAAATTCTTCTGGAAGACATTGGATATACAGCGACTTTTGTAAAGACAGCATAAAGCATTTTGGAAGGTGGTAAAGACAGTGAGAGACGACAAGGTCAACAGAAAGCATTCGCGTGAAATTCAGTGGAAAGCAGAATTCAGAACGGGAGATTCTGTGGGTTTAAAAAAAAAGAATTAAAGGTTATTGTCAAACCATGATTTAAAAACAAAATGGAAGACGGGACACTTGATGATGAAACATATCACATTCATTCATTTGCATGTCCCTTGCGAACTTTGCCTCCCAAACAGCACTCCTGTAGGCCTCTCGGTTGTGAGCAAGATGGCCTGCTGCTGCTGCATCCATTTGCAGATCGTCAACGATGTCTTGCAGCCATTTTCATTTTGGTCTTCCTCTCTTTCTTTTTCCCCAATATGTATCTTTCCAATACGGTCTTCTCTAAATTATCATGACGTTTAATGTGTCCAAAATATTTCAGTTTTCTCTGTTTAATCCTCTTTACTAGCCAGCCTTCTTCAATATTAAGCTCTTGTAGTATAGATATATTTGTTCTTTTTTTGTGTCCACGATATTTGGAAGAAAAAGGGGCAGACCGCGTGAAACTCTAAAGAGGACATTATTAAGAGAGGCCAAGTTAACAGGCATAACATCCTTTGATGAGGTTGAAAGACTCGCCGAAGACAGGAAAAATTGGCGAACTACTTTGCGAGCCCTATGTGACGTCTAACGGCACGGGAAGGATATAAGATATAAGATAAGAAGATATTTGGAGAACTCTTCTGTAGCATTTACATTCAAAGGCATTTATGTGTTTCTCAGCTGTTTTGTTAAATGTCCAGGTCTCACAGGTATATGTTGCGATGGAAAGATACATGCCCTTAAAAATTACTCTTATTGTTGTAGTTCTGTCTGCTCCTCTCCACAGATTCTTTATTTGTTTTACTTTCTGAAGAGCGACAGATGTCCTCCTTTTAATTTTCCTCATTCATCTCCATTATTAGTTAGTAGTGATCCAAGATATTCAAAACTCTCCACTTCTTCCAATTTTTCCTCATTGGTATATATTTCAGCTGCTTTGTTTGTTTTGTCAGTTGTCATCAATTTAGTTTTCTTTGCATTAAGATAGAGCTTCTGACATATCACATAAGAACAATAATATAGAATAATATTACATTAAAATAGCATATAAGAAGAAATTTGCACTCGATATTGATAAGAAATCATGCCAAGATTTTAAAACAAAATCTGAATAAGATAGAGCCATATCTCAGGATGAAACAGACAAAAAAGTTGTCATGCTGCTATAGTGTAACCAAACGATAAGTACGACTGCACCAGTTTGTAAGAATCGGAATACAATGAAGAATCTGATGTGTACTATCGTGAAAAGCAACATCAAGATGCACACTCCTCTACAGAAAGAGACGACAAGATCATTCTGCCAAAACGACGAGTTAACTGAGGTCAGATCGTGACCTCAACTCGGCGCTGTATCAAACCTCCTTGCTGCGCTGGCCTAAACAAAAGTGTTTTCAGGGGATTGAACCCACTGGCTTATCATGCAAATAATACCGCAGTCGTGCCCCTTCAGTAAATTTACTGAAATAGGTATTACTGACCCAACAGTATGATTCTTTTTTCAAAATGTATTTCCTCTGGAAGGAGTACAGCAAGGTACAAATTCAAGTCAGGCTATAGAAACTGATGTAAAGTTATAAAAAAAATCAAGTGTGTATCAACATCTTTACTAGGTCATGCACAGTTCATTCTTGGCTTAGTTAACGAATACGTTTGAAAACGCGTTTGGCGAAGAGGCTGATATGGCTATCAGCGATCCTTAAGTGACATGCTGACGTCAGGGCTGGCGAATCATAGCGGACCCATGTCTTCGTTAGTACTCCCAGCAACAGGTCGAGTCTGGCTAATGGCGGAGGGATAGCCATAGTCCATTTGGCGATGGAGTATTGCCTTTTTTAAAGCTGTATTTAGGGACTGAAAAAAAAATAGCTGCCATGACCCACTCCCAAGCCGATACGATGCTGCGCCTCAACATCTTCATTGCATTAGCTGCAACGAACACAACCTCGTCGTTCCAAGGAGAATGAAGTCCACATAACACACAAGGAGCCCACATTCAAATAGGTAGCGGTTGAACCAAGAAATACAACGAATAAATAATCAGACTTAGTATCCATGTGGAAAATGAAGCCAGGTATAGTAAAACTGAGTTTAACTTAAAAAAAGAAAGAATACGTCGTCGTAGTTTTGACGAGGAAAATTTCTCATTAACTAAACTATAGAGGACTAGACCATCGGCCCAGAATATTGTTCTGCCTAAAACATAATATCTCAAACCAGCTGGTCTGAATTCTTAGTTCGGCTTTCCTTTGTGTGACTACAATAGGCTTTCTATATCCAAGTTACTGTTCATTTCCCATGTTCTTCTTCACTTGTTGTACGTGACTTTCCCATCTGTTCCGTGGGGCAGCAAGGGTTAATTCTAAATTGATTGAAACAGGTGTGAAACAAGGATGTATACTGTCTCCTTTGCCTTTTGGAATTACAATAGACTTTATAATGATAAAAAGCTGCACAGGTAACACAGTTATTGACTGGGTACATGGGATCCAACTAGAAGATCTTGATTTTGATGATGACATAACTCTTATCAGTTATCATCATCATCATGTGCCGTGCCGACTGGCGTTGGCTATTATGCTTCTCCAGAGTACACGATCCTTCATGCAGGCCATCAGTTCAGTTGGTGATCTCCTCTCAAACCATCCAGTCAAACTGTCCAGTATCATTTCTCTTGGTCTTCCTCTTGATCTTCTTCCTTCTATTTTTTATGTTGTTATAATATTTTCAATGCCTCTTCTCATTGCATGTCCTATGAAAGTACATTGTCTCTCTCTTATCTTTTTGACAAGGTTTTTTGTCTCTCCAGCTCTTCTCATACATTCTTCATTAGTTATTTTGCTGTCCAGGGGATTCGCAACATTCTTCTAATAAATCACATTTCTGCTGCTTCCAATGATTTTTGTGCAGACTTGCCTATTGTCCATGATTCATTCCATATAACAAGATAGGTTTAATATAGCATTTTAGGACTCGTTTTCTAACATTCATTGATAAGGATGTGTTGGTTAATATGTTTCTCATTCTCTGAAATGCAGTCTTTGCTTGGCCTATTCTGTTCCTAATTTCTGTTCTGCATTTCCCATCTGAAGTTATTACTGCTCCAAGGTATTTGAATTTCTGTACCTGCTTTAGAATAGTTCCGTTTAGTTTAATACCGCATGCTGGTGGATTCTGTTTCTTAGATATAACCATAGTCTCTGTCTTTTTGATGTTCAAAGTAAGGCCTTTCTGTTCACTTTCTTTGGCCACTTTATCCAAGAGATTTTGCAGGTCTTGTTGGTTCTCAGCTATCAGTACTGTGTCGTCAGCATACCGAAGGTTGTTAATATTGTATCCTCCAATTTTTATGCCTGGTTCTGTGATGATTGTTCTTAGAATATTCTCGCTATACAGAGAAAAACGGTCTAGAGATAGTACACATCCTTGTCGCACCCCTTGTTTTATAGGTTGATATTTTCCAGTTCTATTTTCAACTCGAACTGCTGCTTCTTGCTGCCAGTATAGATGTTTTACAATCCTCAGGTCTTTGCTGTCTATACTGATGTCTTCAAGCATTTTAATAATTTCATTATGTTTCACCTTGTCAAATGCCTTGGTGTAATCAATGAAGCATAAGTAGAGATCTTTCTGTACTTCTAAAGCTCTTTCTGTTAGTGTTCGTAAAGCATAAATGGCATTGTGTGTTCCCTTTCCTTCAACAAATCCAAACTGTTCATTTGCTATTTCCATTTTTATCTTTTTCCTTGTTCTTCTCATAATTATTCTCAGAAGTAGCTTCGTTATGTGACATGATAGGCTGATAGTCTTATCAGTAACAATGCGAATTCCATGCAAGAAAAAACAGATAGCCTGTCTTCACTGGCTAGCAATATAGGACTTAAAATTAACAAGGACAGAACAAAAATAATGAAAATTCCCATTAATTAAAATGGAAAAATACACGTAGAAGGGACAGATATTGAAGAAGTCAATCAATTTGCATACCTTGGCAGCTACATAGACCAGGATGGTGACACCAGAAAGGAAGTTAGAATTAGAATTGCAAAAGCAGCATCGATCTTCAAGGTTACTGAGAACATATGGAATTCAAAAGTTATAAGAACAAAAACTAAGTTAAGACTATTCAATTCACATGTAATATCCACCTTCATTTATGCATGCGAAAGCTGAAAAACAACTAAAGAAATAGACAAGAAATTAGACTTTTTTGAAAAAATTTGACTAAGGAAAATATTCGGCATCAAGTGGAACGAATTCAAGAACAATGCAGAGATAAGACAGATGACTGAACAACAACCAGTCTCATGGGTGATCAAGAAAAGGAGATGTACATATGTTGGTCACGTGATAAGAAGAAACGATCAGAGAATCCCAAAACAAGCTATCAAGAGGAACACAACAGGCCAGAGAAAACCAGGCAAACCGCGTTAAACTCTGGAGAGGACATTGTTAATAGAGGCCAAATTAACAGGCATAAAATCCCTTGGTGAGATTGAAAGACTCGCCGAAGACAGGAACAATTGGCGAACTACCTTGCGAGCCCTATGTGACGTTTAACTGTACGGGAAGGATATAAGATATAAGATACAATTGTAAATCTTATTTCATCCTTTTCTATAGACTTTGTTTTTGTGTTATGTTTCTTTTTATCAACTATGCTCTTCTTTATACCCTTTTCTTGTCCTAATATTTATATCTCTGTGTGTGTCAGTGATAGCAATCTGTATCAAGTTTTCCGACAGAGTGAACTGCATATTTGTTTTTGCATATATTTATCTGTTTGCTTTCTCTTCTCTTTTACTTTTGTTGTAAACGTATAATAATTCGTTGATTACATTAATGTAATCTTTTCATATATGGTATTACGTTAGATTATACTTTGTACTGATTCTCTCTTCACCACATACAAACAGCCGAATATGTATCAAATGAAAACCCAGAAAGAAAAGTTTCACAAGTTCCAGCTCACGCTGTTAAATAAAAGAGAATGACAGAACAAGACTACAACACAGAGTACATGACACAGCATAACTGCCAATGATCAATACTAATAATAGGATTATTATTAATGTTGAGGCATGGTTCCTTAATATCAATTGTCTGATTGTCTCAATCATGAGTTCCATTTCTACCAGTTCCCTATATACATCAGCTGTTTCTTGGGTTCCTACCTTTCTTCTAGTCCCACCTCTTCTCCCTCTATCCTCTACCTTATGACTTTGGTCATCGGTGCCCTTGCACCCGGTAGCTCATTCTGTCTCTATCTTCTCTACTTTTCCTCCACACACTCTATCATACGACTTTGGTCGTCGGTGCATTCTGCACCTGGTAGCCTCCTATCTTAATTCAACGCTATTCTGTTGCCTGCGCAACCGTCTCCTTTCTTCTATAACTCCTTCTTCCTATTTTTCCCTAACTCCTTCCTTCCTTCCACCTTATGACGTCATTCATTGCGCCTATTACTCTAGTGGCTCTCCGTGTACCCTTCCTTGTGCAACGCTCCTATCTTCCATACAAATGCATATATTCATCAGTATAATCACACAGTAATCAATGCAATCAAAAGTGATACTAATTTAATCACATGAACAATATGTAGTGCCCCTCTAAGTGCACTCGATACCTACAATGAAAACTATACACATTCTAACCACCAATCTGCTCTCGACTACCTATTTTCATATTAATAATAATAACACAACTTACGCCTACACACAGATCCTTCACGAAATCAACATTACAGAGGTGGCGCGATAACTTTGATTTATAACACAAAGCTATAATTCTATCCCGATTAGGCACATATACACAATATATACTAAGAACGGCACACATTTTAAATTCGCGCCTTACCTCACGAAAACAAGTGACAAGACTAAAGTGAAATCGTTCACTCCCTTATTTTTCTTCCATGCTTGTCTCTCTCTCTCTCTCTCTCTCTCTCTCTCTCTCTCTCTCTCTCTCTCTCTACTCGCAATGCGTTGGAACCCGCTTACTGGTTGGCTATGCCGGAAATACGGTTCCCGTATCTCCCCCTTCTCACATTGTCCTTGATAATGACGTTTTTGCCGAAATATTGGTTTGTTTATTATTGTTATTTTTCATAACTATTTACTTATACTAACTCTTACTGCTATTTTCTTTATTCGTTTCCTTTCTATCTGCACTTATTTACTACTACTACTACTACTACTACTACTACTACTACTACTACTACTACTACTACTACTACTACTACTACTACTACTACTACTATACTACTACTACTTTTTCTCTTTCTTTTTTCTCGGAAAGAATGTTGTACATGCAGCTATATGACATCTTGTTGGCGTTTGGCCCGCTTGTTGTAATGACCAATATCCCAGGTGGGTTGTACTGCCCCCTTTCCATATCCTCCTCCTCATTGTACAAACTTCTTGGTATCCGTACTGGCACAAGAAATAGACGTGTTATTAGCACTGATAAGAACAGACGTCTCGGCAAGACCTACTTTAGAAATAATCCCTGAAAGCATGATCTCGAGAGAATTCTAACAACAGATAACAACCATCATGGGTTTAACTCTGAGATAATGAGTTACATAAAAGGTTAGATACCCTGAACAAAATACTGTCACATAGTATTACTTTTGCTAGCATAGTCCTTTCCTTTTTCTTCCTACTAATTACTTTCGCTAGCATACTCTTTCCTTCGTTCCTTCTCCTAATTACTTTTGCTAATATTGTTTTTTTTTTGTCTCTAGGTTTTTCTCAAAATAACTTTTGTCAGCGTTGTTTTTCTCTCCTTTCTCATCCTAGTTACTTTTGCCAGGTTGTCTTTTATTTGTACCTTCTCATAATTACCCTTCAAGCACTGTTTTTCTCGTCTTCCTCCTCCGGCTTTGTCTTTCTATCCTTCCTCTTCTTAGTGACTATTGCCAGTGTTGTCTTTAACTTGCGGTGTTCTGTCTTTGTATCTCGAGTAAGTGTTTATTGATTGAATTTTATAAATGTATGATGTCTTTGCTTCTAGGACATCGACTCATCTCGGTTGCTGCTTCGCTGTGTTCAAGGAAACCTTCATTAGACTCGGAAAATATGACCCTGAATTAGAATTATGGGGCTGTGAGAATACGGAACTTTCACTTAAGGTTTGTCTACAGCAGATAAGATGGAATTTTTTGTTACTGTTAAACTCAGATTAACTTCTGACAGAGTAGGTGCTATAAGGGAGTTAAGTGTCTGACATTTCACAGCACTAGTGCTCTCCCTTTTCTTAGTGATAAGTCCAATATTGCATTTACCAATAGTAAATACATGTAATACAAATCATGAAGGCAGTGTAAGAAAGTAAAATAAGTAAAAGTAAAGAAGCTGTGTGACCTGTGCAACGAATTTATTACTCAATTAGTGGTTAATATACAGATTAAAAAAAATTAGTGAAATGCGTGCAGAAATACACACATGTAGTCAGTGGTCACGAAATTCTGAAAGTCAAATTAACCTTGCAAAGAAAGAAGACTTAAGAGAATTAACTTAAGACTTAACTTAACTTAAGATGATCTGCGAAAGAAGAAATATTAAATGAATCATTGCTAAGATAATTTCAGGCGTGCATCAGGAAGTATGGTTCCTGATGCATATAAATAGACTAGAAAAAAAGCTTCATACCCAAATAAAGAAGACAAGAAATAGAACTTTATGCTCCAGGAAAAGATTGGAAATATTGTTGCGTGTGTGAAGAAGAAACATAGTTTCATGGGCACATAAAGGGGGTGAAATAACACTTCATGAAGATGAAAGGACAGGAAACGTAGTTTCATGCGCATATAAAGGGGGTGAAATAACACTTCATGAAGATGAAAGGACAGGAAATATAGTTTCATGCGCATATAAAGGGGGTGAAATAACACTTCATGAGCGTGAAAAGACAGAATATTAAATAGCCTGGATTTAACATCGAAGAAAAGGAGCAAAATGATGATACCAAAATCCAGAGACCAGATAAAGAAAAGAACAGATATTCTGTGAATGTTTTTATTAAAGCGCTGTCAGTGTACTCTTAACCCAGCAAACAACGCCCTTGACCTATGAACAGCTTTTATAATTAAATATTTCAACAACGATGTTTTATTCTAATGCGATGTCTATTTTTAGCATATACTGTCTCCCCTCCCCCCTCCCAAAAAAAAAGAGAAACGCATAACTACTGATGAACCAATATTAGTCATAACTTTGATATTCTATAGCTTTTTAAATTGAATGAATAAAATTTTCAAATTGCACACAATAATACCTAAGGGTTTAAACACTCACTTGACAGTTTCTTGCATCTGTGTAACGAAAATTTGTTAGTCTCAGGGGTTCTCAAGTTAGTATGGTGTGTGGCCTCCGTTTACATCGATCAGCGACTGGCATCTCTTGGGCATAGATGCGATCAGATGTCTGATGTGCGCCTGTGGGATGGCTGCCCACTCTTCCTGGAGTCCCTGCCACAGATCACGACGATTGGCTGGAGAAACGTTTCGGCAATAAACACGTCTTTGCAGCTCATCTCATAGGTGCTTGATCTGATTCATGTCTGGAGACAGGGATGGCCAGGGAAGGGTGAGAATGTTGTTGGCAGTCAGGAACTGTGTGGTGAACCGTGCAGAATGGGGGTCTGGCGTTGTCCTGTTGAAACACAGACCTTTGCACAACCAAAAATGGAAGGACATTGGGTCGAAGAATTTCATTGACGTATCGGTGCGCATTCAAGCCTCCTTCAATCTGCACCAATGGACTCCTTCCTTTGAAACTGATTATTTCCCATACCATTACACCTCCACCACCGTGCACCGGAGCTTCATTAACGCAGTTTTGGGCAAAAAGTTCATTTAGCCTACGGTAGACTCTTCTCCGCATATCATGGCGGTGCAACAAAAAGGAAGATTCGTCACTAAACCAGGGCACGTCTCCATTGACTGTCAGTTGTACAGGGCCCATGCTGGTTGGCCCAAACAAGTCGATTTTGGCTATGGCGTCTCGTTAAGACAGGACCTCGGTGAGGTCGTCGTGCCACCAGTCCAGCTTCATGCAGTCTATTCCGGACAGTTTGATCAAACAAACGACGTTCTTCAAGCAATGACTGAGCACTTTAGGAAGCTGTTGTAAATCTGTTTCTGAGGTGATGAACCAGAATAAAGCGATTATCAGCTGCTGTTGTCACCCTGGGTCGTCCACTGCAGTGCCGGTCTTCAGCTGAGCCAGTGACTTGGATACAGTACCAAAGTCGGCCGATGGTACTCTGCTGCACGTTTAAATGCCTGACAGTCCGGCTTTGACTTCCGCCTGCTTGCAGGCGACCAATAGCAATGTTTCGTAAATTTTGCGATAGACGCCCCATAATTGTCTACTTGAAAATTAACTAAATTTGTTTGTGTAACCTCATCTTTTATAGAGTTTCATTTGTGTGGGAAGTGAGTTGTGCTCACCACAAAAGTCACGACTTTTCCATAAACGCAACGTGAGTTATGGTAAAAAAACGTGATTAGCAAGGGCAGCTACTGCGTTCTGACTATACACGAGAATAGCAAAATTCACACTAAATCATGGACCTAATATCTTGGTGACAATTGTTTGTTTCGGTTGAGATACCCGGGAAAAAAATTTAGTCGTAACATATAAAAAAAATGAAGCTTAAATAAGATATGTGTTTTTTTTTTTTGGACAGTATATAATGTAGCTTAAAACTACGAACTCTCAACGATGGAATAAAACTAGTTTTAGTTTTTTTAAATGCTTTTTTTCTAATTCGTTAAATTGACCCCCGATAGATTAATAATTAATGGTAGTCATGATTACTGGGTTTTAATTTTCAGGTTAATATTTTTTTTCTCTAAAGACACTGACACCCGTGTGTGTTGCCTAGTCCGATAGCCTAATTTTATCAGGCAGATATTCTCCATTTTAGTGACATTTCCTTAACACCAGTGTCAGGTATCCAGTTGTATACCTGGAGCGCCCTGAATCGAGTAGTAGTACTAGTAACAGCAGCAGCAGTTGTAGTAGTAACAGCAGCAGCAATTGTAGTAGTAACACCAGCAGTAGCAGTATTAGTAGTACTAGCAGCAGCAACAGCAGTAGTAGTAATTGTAGTAACAGCAGCAGCAGCAGTAGTAATAGTAGTAATAGCAGCTGCAGCAACAAAGTTTTAGCAGTAGTAATTGATTTTATTATATCTTGTTTTTTTTTCTATTGATGGTGGCACAGAAGAACAAGATATATTTTACTTCCTCTTCTTTCAAAACATGTTTCTGAAATACTTCGCCAAACTCTCACCACTTAGACTTAAAGAAAAAAAAACTAGTAAAAATGTCTGACAGTCGTCCTTGACTTTGTCTTATGTCTTTGACCAGACCTGGATGTGTGGAGGGAGGATGGAGATTATTCCCTGCTCTCATATTGGCCACATGTACAGGCCCGCCTTCCCTTACTCCTGGCCTGAACAGAGCTACCTGTTTGAAAGAAACTGTCTCCGTGTGGCGGAAGTCTGGTTGGACAAGTACAAGGTACTTTATGAGGACCGGATATTAGATATACAGGTAGGTAACTTCTTTGGAAGTAAAATTTATAATTTCCTTTTTTTTTGTCATAAAATTAAATAAATTAAATGCCCCAGTCATCTTCTTTTGTTGCCAAGCATGTTTTCATCATTGATAACATCAATCTTTTTGTTGAATTTTATTTTCAGTCATTAAAAAAAGTATTCCTCATTTCAACCGAAGATATTTACAAACGCCGCCATGGAAAGAAGGACACGGACGTTCTACTTTGAAATGTCATGCGCAGTGACAAGTTAAAAAAAATTAGCACCATTTCTTTAACAAAACGAAGCATCGAACAATGTACTGTTGCTATCAGCCAAAAACCACAAATGGACTGGTGAACCAGACTGAGTTAATGAAAATTAAATGTTGCTTTTTTACCAAAAGAAATGTTTATCACTCGTTCTATTCACATGGCCAGCCTTTCGCCAAAAATTTCCCTTTACGTAGTCATTCTGTAAACGTCGCATTGTCCGTATAAAATGCCAGCTTCAGTGAGTATGGTGTTTCTAGTGTTGATGATATCCAGTACCCACCTCATCTCTTGGAACATCCCAGGAGTTATGTTCTCCATTATTGTTTTCTCGAAGGTAAGGGTGTCCAGCTGGCGACCTGCCAGGTTAATTTTCATTCATTCATTTATTCATATCCTTTACAGAACGTTGTCCCTCTCACAGCCTCATCATCATCATCATCATGTGCCGTGCCGACTGGTGTTGGCTATTATGCTTCTCCAGAGTACGCGATCCTTCATGCAGGCCATCGGCTCAGTTGGTGATCTCCTCTCACACCATCCCGTCAGACTGTCCAGTATCATTTCTCTTGGTCTTCCTCTTGATCTTCTTCCTTCTATTTTTCCTGTTGTTATAATATTTTCAATGCCCCCTCTTCTCATTGCATGTCCTATGAAAGTACATTGTCTCTCTCTTATCTTTTTGACAAAATTTTTTGTCTCTCCAGCTCTTCTCATACATTCTTCATTAGTTATTTTTGCTGTCCAGGGGATTCGCAACATTCTTCTAATAATGATTTTATTGCAATATAATTTATTGCTCCCTGATTGCAATATTGTCTTCCGCAAGTTTACCAGCGTCTTGCAGTGACACATTCAGACTTTCCGTGATGTCCTAAGTTGATCTTCGGCAAGATCGTCCTTTTTCTTTTGCCAGGCTCTATGCCTTCTATTATCAACCTCTCCAAGCTGTTGTGTCTCTTGATGTGACTGAAATATCACAGCTTTCTAATTTTTTATGGTGTTAACGATCCAGTTTTCTGCGACACCTAATCCCATCAGTGTCTCTTTGATTTATTCTACCCATGATATTCTAAGTGCCTTTCAGTAACATTTCGTTTCATATGTTGTTATTCTCTTTTCTAGTTATTTGTTAAATGTTCATGTTACCACTAGGAATATGTAAGCTCTTAGTAAACATAACTTTGTTTTCTTGTTGATACCTCGCCACATACTCTTCACTTGCGCTAGTTTCTGTGATGCAACTGCAGTTCTTCCAGGTTATTATGAAAATGTAGTTTATTTTAGTAACATTCAAGCTGTTAGTCAAGAGACGGTGAACTGTAGTTTTGTGCTGCGAGAGAAAGAAATCATCATTGTCCCAACTGACTGTGAAGACCGTATTAAAATTCTTCGAAGCATGTTATACAATTCAGCAAAAACTGTGTAAGTGTGGATCTCTACTCAACTTGAGAAACCAGTTGTGCCCCTTGGGGACTTTCAAAACCTCTGCTCTAGGCTATGGTGTCGTTTAATATGGCCAAAGAATAGCTTCCTTTTTTTGGTGGAGCTAAGGAACCAGTTTTCACAAACATTCACATCATCTAACATGCTTTGATTACTTCTTTATCTCCTCTGTAGCAAGGACATGTAATGTAGTAACTTTACTGTGAAATTTTAGTCTCATTTTAAAGAAGCAATCTTACATGAAGTGTTAAATTTGCTGTGAGATGAGTGAATAACACTGAAATTTTAGCTTCATCGTGAAGAAATTTCACAGTGAAATGTTAAACATGTACAGAACTACTGGGTGTTAATCTTTACGATCAGTTTTCTTACCTCAAAGTTAAGTACAAATCTCAAAACGAGTTTCAACTTCACTGTGAAGTGTTAAATTAAAATTTTCACGATAGCTGCACGTGATATGATACTTTTACATGGCTACTGGAATGTGTTAATTGTTAACCTCGTGTTTAAAAAACCATATTAAAAAATGTAATAAATATATCTTTTGGATTCATGTGGAATATATTTTTGTCTCATAATCTACCATTTCTTTTCTTTGTTTTCTTCTCTATTCTTAATTCCAGTTCTAACAGAAAAACATAATCATCATCATCATGTGCCGTGCCAACTGGCGTTGGCTATTATGCTTCTCCAGAGTATCCGATCCTTCATGCAGGCCATCAGCTCAGTTGGTGATCTCCTCTCACACCATCCCGTCAGACTGTCCAGTATCATTTCTCTTGGTCTTCCTCTTGATCTTCTTCCTTCTATTTTTCCTGTTGTTATAATATTTTCAATGCCCCCTCTTCTCATTGCATGTCCTATGAAAGTACATTGTCTCTCTCTTATCTTTTTGACAAGGTTTTTTTGTCTCTCCAGCTCTTCTCATACATTCTTCATTAGTTATTTTTGCTGTCCAGGGGGTTCGCAACATTCTTCTAATAAACCACATTTCTGCTGCTTCCAATGATTTTTGTGCAGACTTGCCTATTGTCCATGATTCACTTCCATATAACAAGATAGGTTCAATATAGCATTTTAGGACTTGTTTTCTAACATTCATTGATAAAGATGTGTTGATGTAATGAAATATTCTAGAAAACAGTTTCTCTTAAGTACAAGTATCAGTTTTTGCAGTGTGTTCTTTGCAGTATTTTTTATTTTGTGTACACTTCATTTTGTTTTTCTCATTTCGCCATCTGTTGTTAACAGAATTTCATCCAAACAAAACTATCAAATGTACACACTGCTACGTCCACACATTTACTTTTAATGTGGGAGCTGACAGCTTGAATATTTCACTTCACAGGATAAAATCAATATTGGTGACCTCAGCGAGAGGAAAGCCCTCAGAAAAAGCTCAAGTGCCGCTCTTTTGATTGGTTTATTAAAGAGCTGAATCCTGGTCTTTATGTACCACTCAACACGACAGCTGCTGGCAGAGTGAGTACTCTTTACAGTTTCTGAGGAAAGCTGTAGTTTCTGGAGTTGTGATGCTGACATCGTCTGAGTTCTAGCAAACTGTGTTGCTGTTAATCTTCGGATGTGTTACTGAAAACTTAACGAGCTCATCTAGCTGCGACAGTTAAGTATGAATAAAATGATAAATTAGAAATGTTCAGTCAGAATAATCGTTGCTACATGGACCATAGGTATTCTGCAAGTTCAAGAACTGGAAAAAGCAGCTTATATGCAAGGTAACATTTTTATTAAAGTTGGCAAAATTTATTTCATTGTGTTAATAATATTGCCAGATTTTTTCCAGGCCTTAACCCATGGCTGTTTACGCCGGAGATTCACCCAGAGACATATGGTCCGTTTTTATAGCACGACTGTTCAGAAGTGAAATCTAGGCTTACTTTAATTTTCTGAGCCTTATTTCTAACAACCATTGCTGAAGTCTAGAACCTGCAGCTTCTCTCTCTCTCTCTCTCTCTCTCTCTCCTCCCCCCCCCCCCCCAAAGAAAAAACCCACTCACCTCCTGTCAGATCTGCACTTCAGGTGCACAAATCATTCAAGCGCCACGTGCTCCAGAGCCCCAGCTCACAGATCTTGATCTAGGAGCATAATGATCACATGCTGGAACAGAACACGCTGTAAAAGATTTAACTTGTTAACCGTCATAATAGTGTCTGTCAGAACATGGTTCGTTGCTGTCAACTCATTTGTTATGCAGATTCATGTGCGGTTAAGCACAGCGCACAAAAGTTGTTCTTCACTTCCCTTCTATTTCCCATTTGAGTCTTGTTTTATAGCCACGGAGAAGTTTCTAAGTATTCGTAACTAGAACAAGCCAGGCTTTCAAAATCCTGTGCAATATATGGATGTCCAAAACGTTCAGAAAGAAAACGAAAATTAGGATATTTAAGAGTACTGTCCGAAGTGTTATTCTACTGAAGCTACTGTAACCTGAAACTGTAACAAAGGGGCCTAACTCTGTTGCCGGTCTTGGAGAGCGGCTTCATGACACCCGGGACATGGCCGTATGTGCTCGACCTTTGACATCACGAACTCCTTCAGTGTTTTCAGGGAGATGACGCCAATGTTGTGTTGCTCGTGATCTAGTATTTAGTTGGGATTTGCAACCACTGCCCTTGGCTACATGTAATGCATTCAGTCATACGTGATAGGAACTTTGGAGGAAGTTGCTTTGCGTCTGTTCGTCGACGATTTGCTTGATGGATTTGTTTAGGTCTGGTTTGTCCATTTTGATGAGGCCCTCTGTTTTGGTCTTTGCTGCTAGCTGGCCATCTTTGTTGCTGTTTATTCTATTGAAGTGAATGCTGGAAAAAACCACCAAAACTATAGAAAACAGTCTGAATTCCTTCAGTACTAACTGTTTTTACATAGGATTAGACGAACATTTTGGTGAAATATCATAAGAAGTAACACTTTTCTAACAGAAATACAAGTGAAGCCATTGACTTCAATTATTAGGAAAGATGTTGATGATGGCTGGTCCAGGCACTCCGGACGACTGATAACTCATTAATAATAATAGCACTGAGGTATACACCTCAGGGAAACAGGAGTAAGAGTGCAGTTGATCACAGGAGATATGGAGGAGATCAACAGAGAAGATGAGTAATAGAGGAATCATCTAGGCAAGAGTCTAGAAAAAGGCGAAGGACAGGCGTTTGTAGAAGGAAAAATGTGACTACCCAGGGTTCGTAAATGTGTACGGACAGACACTTTCAAAATTACATTATAAATAGGCGGAACAAATCTGAGCTATTAGCTATAAGCCTATTTGTTGTTTAGATATCAGTCCTCGTTTTGGTCTGTTCCTTGTAGATTTCAAGCGTAGCAAAGCCGTCGCTATGCATGAGGAAAAGCACTGATTGGAGTCAAATAAACAAATCAGTCAAATCAGCGGTATGTACGCCCGAGAATGATCAGGTAAGTCAGCTTCATCGGGAAAAATAATGTTCACACTGATCACACTCAACTGTTGATTTACTGATTAAACTGCAATTAGTGTTTGTTTGTGTATGTGTTTTGAAATTCTTTGGCTACCATGACTTGTTCAAATGTCTTTAAAATTAATAACAAAAAATTCACGATAGTAATTTGGTTTTCTTTTGTAGTCAGGATTTCATAACTTTAAGCTGCTACAAATGCTAAAAATGGTCATCACATTTTCCAAATTGAAAAGAAAATCGTGGCTGTGATTTTTAGTATATTATTCAATTTTGGTGTATACGAAATGTTGTTTAGTCAATTTTGATGTACCAGAAACGTTGTTTGGTAAATTTTTGTATGTCAGAAATGTTGTTTGTTAAATTTTAGTGTATCACTTCAGATGAGGCCTACAGTAACAAGTTTTTATTTTTCTTTCTTTCTTTTATCATGTTCGTTTCTGCGATTTTGGCCAGTTTTCGACTAAAATGTATGTTCAGTGCAGACAATAGAACTAGAACACAAAGGTTCATATACACTTGCTTCTTATAGTTCCAAAAAGGCTGAATGAATTAAATGTTAAACGTGATATGGAATCCACGGAAATGTCATTGAGGTGATTCTTGTCTCCAGTAAGAAAGCTTGGGTGTCAGGTTTCCCTTGGAATGATCTTTTATCTGCCTGTGTTATTTAGATGACTGTAATATATATACCGCACAGTTATCAAGGTCGGTGTACCAAACCATATCAGACCTCCACTTATCACGCTTGTTACTTTACCTCCACCGGGACGATGCAAAAGGTTTCAACGTACTCACTGTTCTGCGCAGACACGAGTTTCTTGGGTCCTTTATGTGAAAAAAAATATGTGTCCGTAAATTGATGGTGCAGTTTAAAACTCATAAAGTATAAGAACTAAATGTAGCAAAGCCATGATACCGACACTGCATTAAAGAGCAACTGGAGCGTTTATTTTGATGTATGCATTTGGTTTGGAATAGGTAGTTACTCAGGTGACGGTGACACAATACAAAACGTCATTCCACCAACATGTGACTCATCAGTTCACGATGAATAGACAGTGCAGAAGATGGTTCATTGTTTTCTCTGGCTTGCCAAACTTGAATTTGTAAATCGCTAAATATATCTAACAAAATTTTATGATTTACTCTTTCATTTAGAATACATTTTCAATATGTAATATACATGGTTATGACAAAACTTAATATTAGTATGCCATAAAAATTGGAGGTTATGAAATATCAGAGATTAGATATGCTGATAACACAGTATTACTGGCTACAACAGAAAAAAGAATGGAAAAACTAATTATGTTAGTCTGTAATAACATTGAAGTGCAAACCCTTTATCGTAATGAAAAGAAAACTAAATTGATAACAACTGACGAAACAAATAAGCCAGATGAAATATATACCAATGAGGACAAATTGAAAGAGGTGGAGAGTTTTTAATATTTTGGATCATTACTAACCAATAATGAAGATACAATGAGGGAAATTAAAACGAGGACATCTATCATTCTTCCAAAAACAAAATAAATAAAACAACCAAAGAATCTGTGGAGAAGAACAGACAGAACTACAAAAATAAGATTTTAAAGGGCGTGCAACTTTCTCATCGCAGCATATGCCTGTAGGACCTGGACACTTAACAAAACAGCTAAGAAACACATAAATTCCTTTGACTATAAATGCTACAGAAGAGTTATTCAAATATCATGGACACAAAAAGAACAAATATATCAACACTACAAGAACTTACCATGGAAGAAGGTTGGCTGGTAAAAGATATTAAACAGAGAAAACGTAGTTATTTTGCACATATTTAACACCATGATAATTTAGAGAAGACTGTCTTGGAAGGGTACACAAGGGAAATAAGAAAGAGAGGAAGAGCCAAGGAGAAGATAGCTGCAAGACATTGTTGATGATCTGCATCTGACTTACAACCGAGAAGCTTACAGGAAAGGTGTTAGGAAGATATAATTCCTCAGGGGACATGCACATGACTGATTGGTTATGAAAAAAAATGGTTTTCAAAACGGACATAATTTTACGGTCACACTGTAAAATAAAATAAAATGTACATTAGTCTTATTTCCATCCAATTTGAAAATAATAACTGTACCATAAATTTTAATTTACAGAGAGATAATAAATCAACGGACAACCCATGTTATTCCATAGCCCATGGAGTTGCGTCTACTTGAGCTGTTCAAAATCCTGATTGAAGAATGTTTTCAAAATAGATTTCATTATACATATCAAAGTAGTAATGAGAAAGCTTCACTTATATACACATCTAAAAATGATATTAAATCAGTTCTGTTTTAATCTATCAAATAATCAATTGCTCGAGCATTAGAACCAGCTTTATACTTACTCATTGAACAAGACATCTTGAATGTCCTTATTTCTTCATGTAACATGTTCACAGGGCTTCTTTCGTTGGGCCTCTATCCTTTAACAGAGGCTAATACGCAAGAGCGAATTCTGAAGTTTCTTATCACTGGATTAACCAAAGCACTGACTCTACCTGGTCACTTTATTATTATTATTATTTTTATCATTATTATCATTATCATTATTATTATTATTATCCTTTAATCAATCTGCATTTATAGGCAATGCTTATCTATGTCAGAATAATCTTGGTGCTCTGCTCTTGCAGTACTTTATTTTAACCAAAGAAAGACAGATACGCCGAGATGATGTGTGCCTGGGACTTAATACGGACAAGAATCTTCTCGTAGCTAAAGTCTGCGACACGGATCACACTCATTGGGAATATACGCAGGTAAGTATCAAAATAACGATGATTTGTGACGCCTGCGACAGTATCATTATCTTCTTAATATATCTTTCTTCTCGCCGAATATAGAAATATGCGATTCTGTTGCTAAAAATCAGGTGTTAATGAAATCTATCTCCTAAATGTAAACCAATCTGTCCTATACATGTTTTGTTGAGTACTTGCGTGTTACATGCATCTGAATGGCATCCCCAACAAGGTACTCAGCTTGTGCCTAAGCATTACAATCAACAGAACTCACTGGGCGAACAGGACAGCTAACAGCTCTTGTTCTTCTTATGAAAGTTGTGGAATAGCACATTATTCCTCAAACCATTTTGTCTTCACATTCATTCATTCCTTTGCATGTCCCTTACTGATCTTTGCTTCCCTAACTGCAGCCAGCACCCTGCAGACCTCTCGGTTGTGAGCAAGATGGCCTGTTGCTGATGCATCTATTGTCCTCACAATCTTAAATCTGGCTATGTGTGTGTGTGTGTGTGTGTCTGTGTGTGTGTGTGTGTCTGTGTGTGTGTGTGTGCTGTGTGTGTTCACATAGCCAGATTTAATTGTCATTTCAGCTTTCTTTGCACCTTTCCCCCGCTCAGTACTTAACCCCCCCCCCCCCTGGTGCACGGTTGCCTAGGCTTAATATTGTCACTGTCTCACTTTTCTGCGGGTGTCTTTCTATACTTAATTTGTTCTTTGTCACTTCCTTTTAACGCACTCCACAAAAGATAAAGATAGCCCTGTAATGCCATGGTGCAACATAGTGGATATGTTAGTGTCAATATTTTCCTTGACTTGTCGGCACACTAGAAGCTGATGACTGGCAGCTTTTTTCCTTCCTCAGGTCTATAAAAAGCCAAGCACCTGCTTCTATAAACTAGGTCGCTTACGACGGGTTTCAAACCACCGATCATCACCATGATAGGCTAGTGTACTAAGCACCTCACAGCTCAATTGCCCTGCACCTCATAATTTCTTTGACATATTTGGCCATGGTTTTCTGGGCTAGTATTCCTGTGAACTAATGCTCTTTTTGTTTATTTATTTGCTGCACTGTGCTCACGTCGTCGCTGGAATATTATTCATTTTGCATGTTCTCGTTTTCTCTCTTTGTTGATTATTCCTCTCTTCATTTCTCTTTCTGTCTTTTTTGTAAAAAACTGAACCACCCATCTGTCTTCCGTTACATCTCTGTCTTCCGTTACATCTCTGTCTTCCGTTACATCTCTGTCTTCCGTTACATCTCTGTCTTCCGTTACATCTCTGTCTTCCGTTACATCTCTGTCTTCCGTTACATCTCTGTCTTCCGTTACATCTCTGTTACAGATTTTAAGCGAGTTAGCATCACAGGCATTTTTTTTTTTTTTTACAAATTTAGAATTGCATCGGAAACTGAGAGGCTAGACTCAGTATGATAGAAGATTCAGGGACAGCGACCTGAAGATAGTTAAAACAGACATTATTTCCTTATAGTACTTCGTGCAACAGGATGTTGCAAAACAAAACCCTAGTTAAAACAGTATAATTCAATGTGTTCTCCTCAGCTGTATGTGAAATTTGCTAAGAATTGTACTTTTAATAAAGCCACTCTGACCGTTTCCCATTTGATTTCACGCTTCAAGACTTTCACTATGTCACCAGTTGTATTCATAGTCACATAGAGAACTGAAATCAAACAACCATCCAACCAACTGAATCTTTGAAAAATCTTGGTGTTTCCATCAATAATGTGTTACTACCAAGGAAAGTCCAGTAACTATATTGACTATGTTACCTGTTTTGTAACAACTTAGTGTCTTTCTCTCTCTCTCGATTTACTCTCTCTGTCTGTCTGTCTCACTCTCTCTCTCTCTCTCTCTGTCTAAGTTATCTTAAACTGCTCTTACAGACACCGAATACAATTAATTGTTTTCTGAATAGTCCCGAAAATTGTGTTTAGTAGATAGTCATTTATAATGTATGTAGTTACTTCTGTACTGAGTGAATGTTTAAGAGCGAAACGTAAATGTTATATTTTATTTTATGTCTCTCAGCTTCAATGTTAGTTATGTTTGTTATATGAACAGCATATTTGTAGAATGTCTGGAATAGAGTGAAAGATGTATAATAAAGGGCAGAATGTCAGACGGGCCTGCGTGCCCAATTCTTAACCCTTTTAAAATAAAGATCAACCAATCAATCAATCAATCTCTCTCACACACATTCTAACATCTTCATTACCGGCCCCTACTTGCGACCTGAGTATGTTGAAAACTTACAGCGACAGTAAATGTGTAAAGCTAAAACAACTAAGCATTCCTTTCCTCACAGTCGGTGGGATTTATTTATAACTACATCCGGTCTTTAAAGAACACTAACTCAGCAGGATGTAATGGCATTAGTAACAAAATACTACGCTACGCTGCACCAGTTATTACAGACCCACTAACATACATATACAATTTGTGCATTGACAAACACTATTTCCTTGATGCTTTTAAACTCGCCAAAGTGTTTCCTCTTTTTAAATCTGGACAGACTAGTGACCTCTCAAACTATAGACCTATATCCATTCTGTTATCAATATCTAAACCTCTTGAAAAGCATATACATAAGTTTAAAACTTCTACACATGCAAGAAAGCAATCTACTAATAGACAATCAGTCAGTTTTTAGACCAAATCACTCCTGCCACACAGAATTAACTAAAATGACAGAAAACTGGCTGGTCTAATATAAATGATGATAAATTGTGGGGTGCTGTCTTTGTTGATTTCAAGAAAGCCTTCGATATGATTGATCGTGAGAAATTTGCAAAAGAGCTGGACGTTTATATGTAGATTTCACCCCGACCTGACAAAATGTATAACATCCTTTACTCGAGTAGAAAACAAGTAGTTTGCTTTATAAACAAAATATCTGACTCTTCTGTGGTTGATACTGGTATTCTTCAAGGGTTCATTCTTGGTCCTCTTCTCTTTGCTATCTAAATTAACGACTTAGCACTACATTTAAAGCACTCTTCATGTGATCTTTTCGCTGATGACTGCACTGTTTACAAAAGTGGCTATGCCGTCAATAACCTACAGACAACGCTCCAAAATAATATAAACAGTTTGATTAAATGGAGTAATAAAATGATATGTTGATAAACACCAACAAAACAAAAATCCATGCTTATCACTACAAGACAGAAACTGCAGAATGCAATAAAAACTTCACTATAGCTTTGTACTAGGACTAGGACAATAGAAAATGTTTAATGAATATAAAACTCTAGGACTCATCATTGGTCAACATTTAACTTGGAATTCTAACGTAGGTAACCTAACAAACTTGATTGTACAGAAAGTTTATGAACTAGCCAAAATTAAACACTTTATAGACAAAGACACCGGAAAGATATACAATGTATCACACATACAACCACACTTAGATTACTGTTCCACAGTCTGAGATTACTGTTCCACAGTCTGAGATGGATGCTCAGTCTCAAACACAAAAAGGCTCCACTCAGTTCACAAACGAGCGTTAAATCTGATTTGTGACAAACACCCAGTACAGACAGCAGATCAGCACAAAAATCTCAAAACACTACCCCTCAAATATAGTAATTTTTAACAAAGTTAAGTTTGATCACAGAATTCTGTTGCACAGTGCTCCGCCTTACTTGTGGTCACTGTTTACGTGTAACACTTAACATAGCCACAGTTTAAAAAACTGTCTTCTTTCTAAACCCAGGCTTGATCTGTACAAGAAACGCCTTGCGTACTCTGCAGTAAAGCTCCGGAACAACCTTCCCTACCATTTAAAATCCCCTTAGTAATACTTCATCCTTTAACTCAGACCTTTTCCATTATTTACTTGCTTGTAATTATATGCCTAAATAGAATAACTAGCACTCTCTCAACCCATGACTCGCCAGTCATTACGTATTAAAATGACAATAGTTCGAAAAGTAACTTGTTAGATATTGTTAGAAAGTATTTTAATGTTTGTTAAAAAATATATGTTAGATGATCTTTACTGAAAATCTATTTTTTATTTATGTATATGTCTGTGTGTGTGGTTATATGCTGTGTGAGAGCTATTTTATTAGGTTAATTACTTCTTCTCTTTCTCTCTCTCTCTCTCTCTCTCTCTCTGAACCTTAAGTACTTTGAATATAATAGTTTAATCTTGCCCTCTTTTGATGTGTTTTTCCCTTTGTAATTTGTATACTTGTATTAACTCGAGTGTGTGTGAAGAATGAAAGATGGAGTGATGAAGGGCAGAATGTAAGACGGGCCTTTTACAATAGAAATATCTTACTTACATCTTACATTCTTCTCGTGCCGCTAAAGGTCACATACGGCCCGCATGGTAGTTCATCAAAATTTGATAGAAATATAGTGAGATTAAAAATAAACATTGGTGTGTTTGTCTTCAGTGGAACGAAGAGTGATTAGTACTGTTACTACAATGCACGGATGATCGACGCAGACTCTAGCTACTTTAAAGACTTGAACTGGACTCAGCTTGAAGAATAGCGACTCAGACTCAGCTTGCAACTTGATATTCTTTAGCCGTTCGATTACATTGTGTTACCACAGGGTGATATTATGAAGACAATGCATGCATCAGTGACGTCCTTCCCCTTTATGCTGTCAAATATCAATGGAGCCTAAGGCATTAACAAAGGTTCTTCAGCCAATCCTGAACTGAGCAAGTCGGGATACATCAAACCATGTCTTTCCAGCTTCCTTTAGTTCTTCGTCTCCATGTCCCCAATGGCCTGCCCTTCTATCTTTTCCCTTGAGGTGTCCAAGTCAAGGCTGTATGCTGTGATAATATATACTTCAAATAATTTCCGGCGGCGGTAAAGATGACGTAGGAATGTTTACGCTCTTGCTCACATCTGTTGCAGATAGGTCATTAGTTAACGCAGAACATATCCCTGGTCGATCTACGGAGCTCGTACACGTGAGCTGGAGTTCTCCTCGCTCATCCGAACTGCAGCAAGATCTACGCCAGGTTTGTCAGGGTGTTGATGGGTCGATACGAACCCGCAGGTTATGAACTGGTACACTCAGTCGTTGTATATCGAGGAGGAGATCGGAGTACCTATGGATGTGTCCGGAGTGCAATGATGGTGATCCACCTTAAACATAACGTAACATAACATAACATAACGAAACGTAACATCTTACATCTTTCCCATTCCGCTAAACGTCACATAGGGCTCGCATGGTAGTTCGTCAAGATTTCCTGTCTTCGTCGAGTTTTTCAATCCCATCAAGGGATGTTATGCCCACTAAACCGGCCTCTCTTAACAATGTTCTCTTTAGAGTTTCACGTAGTCGACCTCTTTTTCTTCGGCCTGTTGTGTTACTCTTGATAGCTTGTTTGGGGATCCTCTGATTGTTAAACGTAACATATCATAAATTTATTTTGAACCAACAAGTATTCTGTGCTTTGACTCCTAGACTTGAGATTTGATTTGTAACTTGACCTACAGCTGCTTGCAAGGACCTGTGACTTGAAACTTGAAGGTAGTGACTTGAAGCATGACTTAACACTCATCTTGTGGCTACCTGCAAGGAGTTGGGAGTCTTGATATTAGATTTACCATGAATGACTTGAAAGCATTTCTGCTACGCTGTAACTTTATATGTCAGGGGAGACAAACTGTTTGAAAAACATCTGCTGTGTACAAATAAAGATTATATCGTGTATTTTTGAAGTGTGAAATTTTTGGATTTTCGGGTGTATAAAAAAAAACAAACTTGAGTGTGAGTTAATCCTAGTGATGATGAAAGAGTACTGAGTAGTTACTTGGAGAATTACTGTCAAAAGCATGAGTCAATAAATTTTTATAATTAAATAAAATATTACATTTATATGTTAATAATAACTGAAAAGCCATCTCCAGTGTAAAGTATAATAAATGAGTGTTTCCAATAACGAATGATTATTTAGACAGTTTATGATTTCTGTTCATTCATTCATTCATTCTTTCATTTGCATGTCCCTTGCGAAACTTTGCCTCCCAAACAACAATCCTGTAGGCCTCTCAGTTGTGAGCAAAATGGCCTGCTGCTGATGCATCCATTTGCAGATCATCAACGATGTCTTAAAGCCATCTTCGTTTTGGTCTTCCTCTCTTTCTTTTTCCAAGTATGTACCCTTCCATGACGGTTTTCTCTAGATTATCATGACGTTTAATGTGTCCAAAATATTTAAGTTTTCTCTCTTTAATCCTCTTTACTAGCCAGCCTTCTTCAATATTAAGTTCTTGTAGTATATATATATATTTGTTCTTTTTTGTGTCCACGATATTTGAAGAACTCTTCTGTAGCATTTACATTCAAAGGCATTTATGCGTTTCTGTTACTCATTGAAAATGTTACTTTGTAAAACAAATTATATCGAAAGAAAGACATTGGAAATTCAGTTATTCATTGAAAATATTACTTGATAAAACAATTAAATTATATTTTTAAAAAAAGACATTGCAAACCTTCTACTCTGATCAGAAGCTCTTGGTAGAAAATGTTGTAATCAATATAACATTCAGTATAGTTAGCCACTACCTTGCTGTGTGGTGAAATGTATGAATTACCAAATCATTTCTTTTTTTTTTGTTTTGTTTTGTTTTTGTTTTCTCTAAAATTAGACTATTTCTTTTTGTTAAGAAATATTTGTCTGTGGGCGACATGACATTATAAACAGAATGTAACAGTTTTTTTTCTTCCTCTTGCTTGCCATATTGTTCAAGCAGATCTTTCCCCATTCAATCTCATTTCTTGGTGAAGAAACGATGGTCCCGGTTAACCCGACAAAATACACGTGACAAAGAATTAAATTTGATTTTGCTGACTATTCGGTTTGAAAAGGCAGTGAAAAAAGCC
Organism: Achatina immaculata; assembly: GCA_009760885.1. Taxonomy (NCBI): domain Eukaryota; kingdom Metazoa; phylum Mollusca; class Gastropoda; order Stylommatophora; family Achatinidae; genus Lissachatina; species Lissachatina immaculata. The sequence continues at coordinate 50,908,991 of CM019713.1, forward strand.
TTTCAGAAACGTGCTGATTGTGGAGTATGCGAAACAAGCACTGAGAACTTAAATAGTTTCGTTTGTCACAACCAATACCGATTCCCCCGTGTAATCGCTAAGATGCACTTCAAAGTGCAGTGCCAACTGAAAGATCATGGGTTCAGTCCCGGAACGGATAAAACAAAAAGCAACAACTCACAAGACCTCTGGGAGTCATGAATGAATGAATGAATGAATGAATGAATGAATGAATAATCTTTATTTTTAAAGGGTAAAGAATTGGGCACGCAGGCTCGTCTTACATTCTGCCCTTCATCACTCCATCTTTCATTCTTCCCACACACTTGATTTAGTACAAAATCATGACTCAGAGAGCCCCCACCCCCACCCTTAGAGTGTCAGGAGTTTAATAGGGCCAAAACACTTGTCGGGGGGGGGGGGTGTGCTTCCTCCGATGATCTGAAGGAGTTGAGTTGTTGCTCTGCTCTCTACAGTACAGCGTTTCCTGCATGCATACAATAAGTGTTGGATAATCTTGAATTAAAAATGGAAAATGTATCAAGTATCTTCTAGGAATGTTCTAGTTCTTTTTTTAACATTTCATTCGTGATATTCATAAAAATAATTTCAGTTTATCAAGAATAAGATATCTATGTTTCAGTTTCTCCTATCACCTGGTTATCTATGGCAGCCATTTCAATCATTTATGACCATGGTATCATGCGACCTTCAACCAAGATAATTCTTCTTTTACATTTGCTCCTGGTATTCCATTTCATATCATTTTCTTCTCTGTTTATGTAGTGGTTTATCTTCATCATTCCTGATAAAGCATGCATTTCTGCATTGGATTTTCTATATCATGGTAGTATCAGGATTGTGACAGGTAAAAGAGATAACGACTGCAATAAAACTTGTTCTAATAATAAAGGTAGATATAGTTTTATAGGTTCAGTTTTACAAAGCGACAGAGTAAAGTGAGAAAAAACACGAATGGCAGAAAGAATGAAAGTAAGATGAGAACGTATAAATGAAAAACATACAGCATCTAATATTTAGGCGACAGCCTTTTTGAAGGATTACATATAAAACCAATACATAAATAAAAGAAGAGAAAAATCTAAATGAAAAACGTAGCTCTTTGGCATCATTTCAAGTACAGAATAGAAGAAAGCGCCCTAAAAACGAGGCTGATCGACCACAAAGGAAAACAACTCAACCAATCAGATGTCAGCGGCGTGAAAGAGAGAGAACAATATGGGGGGGGGGGGGCGGCAGGAAAGAGATAAGGATGCAATAAATACTTGCTAGCTGCTAGAGAATCAAGTGTGGGGAGGGGGCTGGGAGATAACTAAAAAACTGTAAAGAAATGCGCGAGTCTGAGACAAGAAAGTTGAGTATAAATAGCAGAAATTAGGTGGAAATCTAAAGAAGCTTACAGGAAGCTGAATATATTGTTAATTCCAGCTGGGCGGAGACAACCAGCCTGGAAAATAAGGCGCTGTTCTAGAGCCTTCCGATATCGTATATCAGAAGAATAGGAGCGGATTGCACTTACAGAAATGTCTCGTTTTCCTCAGTGGTTTCTTTGGCAGAAGTATTTTGCCACAGGGGTCCATGCCCTCTTGAAATGTCGTTAAGATGTTGACGAAAACGATCTCCTAAACGCAAACCGGTCTGCCCTATATACGTTATATCGCAACGTTTGCACATAATGGCATAAATAACATTGCGTGAAGTGCAGGTGAAACCCTCCTGAACTGATAACATGGATTTAGGGAATGAAGCCTGGCTAGTCTCAACAATAAACGGGCAAGTGTTACATCTACGGCGTCCACAAAGTCTGATACCATAAAAAGTGTCCTCTGTCTTAGGGCGACTTCTGACTAATAGGACCCTGAGGTTCTTGTCCTGTCTGTAGGCCACCAATGGGGCTTCCTCAAAGAGTTCACGTGTATCAGGCTCGGTCTGGAGGAGATGTAGATGATGAAACAGTATATTTGTAACTGTCAAACTATGGGGGTGGTGCCTGAGTACCAGTTTAACTCTGTCCGAGCTACAGTGGAGTTTACGAGAGAGGGCGTGTTGCCGCAATATATGGCTGATGCAGTTCCAAGACGAAGTGAGAACATGTTCTGGATAACCGCGACTGGGGAAGAAATTAAACATTCTGTAAGCTTGATCATGGAAATCACAAACGTCGCAACCTAAGAAGCTGAGAAAAAGGAATAGTGTCATTACGCGATCTTTCTGGCATTCGTACTTTTTCTCACTTTCCTCATTCCCTCTGCGGCTTTGTAAAACTGAACCATACACCTCTATCTACCTTTATCAAGATTGTGGACCCATATCCTATATGCCTTTAATATCTCATTTGCACGCACTTTTGAAAGAAGACTAGTAAGGTATACCCTGCTTATCTTTGGCTATTTGCTAGTTGTCCATGAACAATAGAGCTATGATAATTTTCCATCCAGATGACATGGGAGAAATCAGCGTGGCATATGCTGTATCAAACGGTTATCTATAACATGCAAAATGATTTTTAAAATGCCATTAATTAAGACAGCAGCCAAGTATAGACTCACAGAGAAAGGTCTTCCTAAACATTAACATCACCTGGACAAATTTAATGCTTTTAAAGTGCCAATTACTGAACTGTGCAAGAAATCAATCACCAACAGATAAGGTTCGATGAAACATTGCAGTGAGTCATGTGTTAGGCATTATTAAAACAATTTATCATGAAAACATCACAAGGGAAGAAAATATTTACATATTTTTTCTATACAAACTGTTTGACTAATACATTAATATTATGGAAAACAGTAAATACATATAGAAAGCTTTTTCTTGGCAAATCTTGTGTGCCTTTAGGTTAGTTCTGTTTAGAAATACTTATTTTTTCGATGTTTATATAGTCATGGATTATGCCAGTACTAGCTTTCTGAAATATGGGAATGTAATTTTTGTAAATGAAACAGTAATATGTAAATAAAATACCCGGGAAATTCAAGATCAGTATTAGTAACAACAGGTTTTAACACACTGGTGCCCTGGTTAGCTGAGTGGTCAGGCACTTGGTTTATCAATCTGGTGGTACCAGGTTCGCATCCCAGCAGCGGGAATTTTTTTCTGGTACACACCACAAAGGCTCCGGGGTCCACCCATCCTATAAAAATGCGTATCAGAGAAATCTTGGAAGACATATGTGGCCAGGCGTGATAATGGCCACATCATAATTTTATGTGCTGAAGGTCATGGAAATATGGGCCTAACATCGTATCCCCTGTATACCTTAATGGCATGGAAACGGGGAAACCTTTACCTAAGTTTTAACACACTGAGTTAAGAAAATATGGAAGAATGTTGATAACATATGGAAATCATCATCATCATCATCATTATCAGGTGCCGTACCGACTGGCGTTGGCTATTATGCTTCTCCAGAGTACACATATGGAAGATTGATCGATATTTGGAGTCAAGAATCTGCTAGGATAAGGAAGTAACTTTTCAAATTCGCCCTGTATTGAATCAAAAGATATAAAAGTGGCAAAAGAATCATCTGATAACCTTCATATTTAAACCAACTCTTGCTGTCTTTCCCAGACTTGGGTCTTGACAAAGAGACGACAAGGATTTTGTACAAAAGAGATATCAGAGGAAAAAAAACATGGATATAAAAGAGTAGAAAAACAGCACCAACACCAGTCATGACACACATGGAAACAGTAATAAATGAAGTGGTTTGGACACTTAACCAAACTGAGGCTATATTAACAAGGTTTTTTGTGACATCGGAACAATAACAGTCTAAAACAGAAGCGACTTCATAACGGGGTGGCTAAGACATGCGACAGGTACCAAAATGTACTAGTACAATATGTGTGTGTGTGTGTGTGTGTATGCTTGACCAGAGGCCAAGCCTCACAAATTTCAATGTTTCACCTACAAGAGTAGACAAAGAGGAATTATCATCAGATTCAGCAAAAGGTATGTGTGATCTTGCTTCTTCGTTTTGTACTGGTATTGTTATTTCCATTCTGCTCTGCTGTCTTTCTTTTCCTGTGACATTTGGTCGCTGTTTCTCAATCTGTCCCTCTCACTTTCTTTTTGATATCTTACAGGTGTGTTCTGCTGGCTCAGTCAAGTACTGCTCTTTTTATCAAAAGTAACAGAGCACAGAGTTGTATAACTCGAAATATTAGTAAACATGTTATAATCAAGTTACTGTACAATTCGTTGTTTCCTATTTTTAAAAAAAATGTTTTATTTAAGGAGACGTTCTGAAGTAGGTAGATGAATGGGTGGATTTTGACATCTCCATTGATTGTCTCCTGCTTTCACCTGAATAAGTATTACATATAAAATATCTTGTCCAATTTACACCAGTCTCTATGAACTTGGCTGATATAAAGAAGGACGAAATGCTAGCTGAGCTGCAGCAGTTGCCAAATGATGGTTGGAAAGAACTTCATTCATTCATTCATTCATTCATTCATTTGCATGCCCCTTGTGGAACTTTGCCTCCCTAACAGCATTACTGTAGGCCTCTCGGTTGTGAGCAAGATGTCCTGCTGCTGATGCATCCATTTGCAGATCATCAACGATGTCTTGCAGCCATCTTCGCCTTGATCTTCCTCTCTTTCTTTTTCCAGAAAAAGAACTTCATCATCCTTTTTATTTAGTCGGGGTTTGCTCCCGTAGCTCTTAACTCTTCAGAGCCATCCACCAGACATCGCGCCTGACAGCATTTGCGAGCACCATACATTTGTAGAAATGATTCCAGTGATGTTATTGATAGTCGGTTTATAGAAAAAAAATGCGAAAAAATAATTCAACGAATCCACGTAATCAAGCAAGCTTTAACAAGCAACTTTCTTGACCTCTCTTTCCGGGACAACAAAAGCTGGGAGTTCACAGTTCGGACATGTCAAGAGAATGAAAACAAAACTGAGAATTAATTGATAAGTTTAAACTAAATGCGATTATTGTGACTTTTATCTAGTAATTTGAGCTTCCGAAAATTCACAAGCAGTTAAGTGAAGTGTAAGTTAGATGCTGCTGCAGCCTCGACCTCAGTGCACGAACTCCGTTGCACCGACGCTGTCATCTGCTGTCATGCGCTGTGTCTCGTGAATGTCTCGAAAGAGTTAAGAGCTGTGGGATTACATTTGTAATGATGTGGCAGATATACTTGCTGAACAGGCTAAAATAAATGCCAGACTGACAATGGGCAAAGGGGACATTGCTAAGGCTGTTCTGGACAGACTGCGGGAAAATGAAGAACGGGAAGGGAAGAGCAATATGGCTGTGAAAGGATTGCTGGAGCTAGGACAAATAACATAACACAACCCTAAAAAAATATTCACCAAAGTAGATCGGCATTTGATCGAGGGAGCCCACAGCACAGCTTGCATTCATCCACATCACATAACAACAACCCATACTAACCTAACACATATTGATTCTCATTCGACGAATAAAATTTCTCATTCGCGACTGAACAATAAGATGGCTCCCCCCGATCGCTGGCCTCATACGTGCTCAGCTTACAAAATCCCGACCGGTTAAAATTCTATCTTCTTTTCTTTATATACCCAGCCAGAGACGGAACTCCAGAGTTGCGCACCTCCGGTATTAGCCTGTCCCTGACCATTATACCTATGCTCAGGGTTGGCAACCAACTCAGGTCTATCTATCTATCTATCTATCTATCTATCTATCTATCTATCTATCTATCTATCTATCTATCTATCTATCTATCTATCTATCTATCTATCTATCTATCTATCTATCTATCTATCTGTCTGTCTGTCTGTCTGCCTGTCTGTCTGTCTGTCTATTTTCCATTCCCCCGTTTGTTCGTTGAATCGAGAGTATACTGTAACTTATTTTCGAAAAATGAAGATTTGGTCCCACATGCAGAGATCGGCTTTCCGTGAATTTAAAAGAAATCTTTAATCCTATAACACATGACCAGCGTCAATGTAGTTTAAGCATACCGTACTTGCGACGTTTCGGCAGCAGATGTATTGGAGAGATAATTTATTTTAAATCCCCGCTTTCTATCAAGACAGACAGTTTGATGCATGTGTAGTGTGTATCACAAATGGTTTTATGACGGAATGAATCGGTTAGTATTCGGAGAAAATTACTTCGAAAATTAAAGACATATTTGTGGATTTTAATTCCTCAGGGAGATAAATTTTCACGGTTAACTGATATTAAATATCTGTCCGTCAGTAATGACTAGTGCATTACTACAAAATGTGTCACTGCTGGTTTTATCAACCTGCGCCGAAATGTTCTTTATATATGATGGTGTTAATGTATACGTAGCATAGGAGATTAGAGGTTCTTAAAAAGAAATCCTCACTTGCATTCATAACTTGACAGCTTAAGAGCTGGGCTTCCTGACGTAGTCCACAAAACCAGTGTAAGTCAGTATAACAAGTAAAGAGCAAGTAAGTCGGTATAACAAGTAAAGAGCAAGTAAGTCATTATAACAAGTAAAGAGCAAGTAAGTCAGTATAACAAGTAAAGAGCAAGTAAGTCAGTATAACAAGTAAAGAGCAAGTAAGTCAGTATAACAAGTAAAGAGCAAGTAAGTCAGTATAACAAGTAAGGAGCAAGTAAGTCAGTATAACAAGTAAAGAGCAAGTAAGTCAGTATAACAAGTAAAGAGCAAGTAAGTCAGTATAACAAGTAAAGAGCAAGTAAGTCAGTATAACAAGTAAAGAGCAAATAAGTCAGTATAACAAGTAAGCCCTATTCAGTGCTCTTAGCATCAGCAAATTTGTGACACAGCAAACAGGCTAGAGATGACCGTAAGTATCAGTATACAAGTAGCCCTTTCTTCCGCCTCTCTCCACTCCCGCACACATGTTCCCTGATATTGGAGTCTGTTTAGAAGACTGCTTATAGAACCCAGGCAGAAAAAAGCCACCACCACAACACAGTCCTTATCTAAATGAAGGCCTTCTTCATATCTGCATTGGTAGTTTGCTTCCAAGAACGTGTGGCCTCTCTTACAGTAGGATCGTGCCAGTGTAAGCCTAATAAATGTAATATTCTATACTGTGAAAAAAAAAGAAACGCAACACTGATGTAGTCGTAATGGGCACCACATTTTTAAACTTGTATCAAAATTTTATTATACGGAATTAATGTTTCAATCTTGGTATGAAGAAACTTTTAGACTTTAAGAGTGAAATGATGTTCATTAAATTTGGTTTGGACTTTTATTGTTTGCGACTGATGCCTCCGTTTCAGTAAGGTTATGGCCCCCTCTGCTCTGTATTAGAGAACGACATCTCCTTGACATGGATCAGATTAGCCGTTGGATCTGTTGTTGTTGGATGGCTGCCCACTCTTCCCGCAGTGCAAGAGACAACTGTCGGAGATTGGTTGGCGCCTCGTCTCAATGGCGGACTTGTCTGTTTAGTTCATCCCATGAGTGTTCTAAAGAGTTCATGTCTTATGACAAGGATGGCCACGGAATGGTCTGGACGTTGTTGTCAGCCAGGAACTGAGTGAGGAGTTGTATCACATGGGGTCGAGCGGTATCCTGTTGAAAAATCGACCCTGGTGTAGCCAGAAGTGGAAGGACGTGAGGAAGAAGAATTTCAGCGACGTATCGTTGGTAATTCATGCGTCCTTCCATTTGCACCAAGTCACTTCTTCCCAGGAAGTTAATCGTCCCTCACTCCACTACACCTCCACCAGCATGTGAAAGAGCTTCATCCACGCAGTTCTGGGGGTAGCAGTCATGGACTGCGGTAAACTCTTCTTCTATCGTGTCGCTAAAGCAGAAAGAATGATTCATCACTAAACCAAACCCTTCTCCAGTCATTCGCAACGGTCCATTGACGATGCTGGTTCGCCGATTGCAGTTGGTTTTGGCGATACCGGTCCGTAAGAACAGGACCTCTGTAGGGTCTTCTAGCTCAAAGACCAGCGTCGTGCAGCCGGTTCCTGACAGTTTAATCTGAAATTCGACGAGCTGCAGTCACTGACTGAACTGTTGAGGATGAAGATGAAAATCGATTCCTCAGGTTACTCAGCCGTATGAAGCAGTCTTCAGCAGGAGTTGTGACTATGGGGTTTCCGCTCGAAGCCAGGCTGCAACTGAGCCAGTTTCTTGAAATCGTCTCTAAAGACGATTAATGGTGTTTCTAACCTCATTAAATTGTCTACCCACTAACTCTGTGGCTGTCCAATCTGTAAACGTCCAATGATGACGAATCGTTGTTCTGTAGGGAGATGAGCCATACTTGCGCACTGAATTTTCAAATGAATTGATTCGAGGAGCATCAATCTTTTATAGGCATTCAGTAACATGGTCAGTGAGTTTTGTGTTCAGTAAGTTTCACGGGATTCTCGTGAACCTGTCGTGAGTTATTGTCAAAAATGCTGCTTTGACTAATGTCGCTTTTCTGTGCTGATGAATCATCTGCTAAGTGCAATTCAGGTCAGCACGTGAAGTTGATGTCTAAGTGAACGTTTCAGGCAATTTGTCCTTGTCTTATCAGCAAACTTCAGTTTAAATCGCAACATCGTCTTTGTAGAGTTTTTTGTTTGAACAGTACAGTTGTGTGTAGTAAATGATCATGTCGTTTTATTATAAATGTACAAGAACGCCCCGTTTACTGGAATGCTTTATAACAAAGTTGGATAGTAATAAACCTCTGAGGAAAGTAACATATTATCTTATTTACAGTTGTACTCATTAAAATCATTTGCTTTCCGGCCACTTTGCGTAGTTAATGCACGAGCAATAAAAAATTCAATTTCGATTGGCTAATAAAAATAAACCTGTTGCCTTAGCGACATGGCGCATTTCCTGTAGCAGGTTTATTTCTCTAAATGCCAGCCTACATTCCATTGTGGTCAGTTGTGCATGAGTAGCGAAAGACTAAACATGGACCTTTTAATCGTCATTCCAGCAAGTAGTTAGGTACGTGTTGATTCGTTTTCTCCAAGCAGAAAGACAGCTCCACCGAGATTCATCTCGTTTTGAATCTCGTGTACGGCGATAACGTTATATGAGTGACAGTTCTGTGGGGGATATGTGGAGAGAATTCAGTGAAATGGGGTGTACATCGATCAATTTTGCGTGAAAAAAAACATTCCATGGTTTCAAATATTTCTAATGAATTTCCCCAAATTTCCAGGGCTTCCAAATCAAGAAGGATTGGATGAAGCAAATAACTGTTTAGATCGACCGACAATTATATAGTCATAGGACTGTCGTTACATCAATGGATATTGATCGCTTGATATCAGGTGACAAAACAAATAAGGCACATGAAATATATATCTATGAGGAAACATTGGAAAAGGTTAAGAGTTTTTATCCTAGATCATTACTAACTAATAACGGAGATACAATGAGGGAATTTAAAAGGAGGACATCTATCGCTTTTATAAAAACGAAACAACGAAATAAACTGTGGAGAGGAACAGACAGAACTATAAAAATAAGATTTGAAGGCCATGCATCTTTCCCATCGCAACATATGCCTGTGAGACCTGGACACTTAATAAAACAGCTGAGAAACACATAAATGCCTTTGAATGAAAATGCTACAGAAGAGTCCTTCAGATATCATAGACACAAAAAAGAACAAATATATCCATAGTACAATAACTTAATATTGAAGAAGGTTGGCTAGTAAAGTTTAAATAGGAAAAGTTAAACACTTTAGACATATCAAACATCATGAAAATTTAAAGAAGGAGTCTTGGAAGGATATATAATGGGAAAAAGAAAGGGAAACAGACGAAGGCGAAGATGGCTGTAGGTCATCGTTGATGATCTGTGAATAAAATATTCTCTCTCTCTCTCTCTCTCTCTCTCTCTCTCTCTCTCTCCTCTCTCTGAACCTTAGGTGACCGAGGCACATGAGACTTACACTAAGTTTTTCCAGAAACGCCTGTCCGTCGCATTTTTTCCGCTCTTCCCTAGGTTAACCATGTATTGCTGAATATTCCCTTTGTTCTTCTTCTTCTCCATGTCTCCTTTGGTCTACCCTTACTTCTGTTCCTCTGTTGTGTCCATCTTAGTGCTATTCTTGGTAGTGAGTCGCCAGTCATCTTGAGCACATGTTCAACATGTGTTACGTCGCCAGCCTATTTCCTCGATATTTGCTGTTAGTGGCTTCCTATGCATTTCTGACATTGAGGGCTTTTGACTATAATATTTTTCAAAATCTTCCCACCTGGAAGATCTTGATTTTGCAGATGACATAACTGTTATCAGTGACAATGTGAAACCATTGCAAGTAAAAACAGATGCCCTGTCGTCAATGGCTAGTAAAATAGGACTTCAAATTAACAAAGATAAAACAAAAATAATAAAACTTCTCATTAACACGAAGGACAGATATACGTACGTAGAAGGAGCAACTGTTGAAGAAGTAAACCAGTTTCCATATCTCGACAGCTACATAGTCTAGGTTGGTGACACTAGAAAGGTTAGACATATTTCAATTAATCTTTCTCCGTTCTGAATAACCATGTCAGTTATTTCTTTCCCCATTACTTTTTCAACGTCGGCATGCAAGTTTATTTCAAGTTTATCTTTAAAAAAAATGATGGTATCTGTGACTGTGTTAAAAAAACTGAGCGAAGGTGAGAAATTTCTTTTCTTTAATGTACACTAAATTTCATTATGAAAATTGTCCTTACCTTATGTTTTATATAGATAATGATACAAATACGAGAAGTCTGTGTGATTCTCAAAGGAGTCTAGAAACTTTCCATGAAACTTAAAAAATCTGAAAGTGTGAAAACTTATTATACTGTAAGATTCATATGAGAATATATCTTCTGTTTCACAGTGGAGATCAGAAGCATAGTTTTTAATACTCAGCTTAAAGTGATAAAAATAAATTCATGAAAACTGATTCGTAATTTATATTGAACATGTTTTTTTTAAACAAGCAGTCATTTCATTTAAAGAACAAATCATTCATGGATGCTTCATATGTGTACTTGATCTTAGTTTTTGTCTTCCTCCTCAACTTAATCTGCTGTGCTTCGAACAAGACCCCATTTTCATGGCACCGAGTTGCGCGTGATCATCTACTGTATTTCTCGCCATCCAGAACAGCCGTGTGTGCGAGGTGATTTAGTGTGCCCCGCCTTTTCCAAAAATAGCGTATCCATTTTATAACCTACTGGATAAGAGTATAAGGCCAAGGGAAATATAATTCACCACCTTCAGTTCCAAAACAAAAAAAAAAATCAAACTCATTCTTTAGCGTAAAAAATGTGGCAGTGAAAAAGTCAAATGTTCCAGCCATACTTTCAGCCAAAGACTGCAGACTGGATTTGCTGTGAATGACAAGGGCTGCATTGTTAGCACGTGATGCGCCTTGATTAAGGCTTCCGTTGTTTTTCTCTTGACTCTAAGCCGGTACCAAGTTCTACAGTGATCAAATTAATCACAGGAAATCTTTACTCCCCCGTGTGGTACCCGGGACCCTGGCACATGCCTGGGTAGCAGAGAACAGGAGCACAGTACCCTACCACGCATGATCGTACAAGGCTACCAAGGAGGGTTCGGCATAAGGCCAGCAACCCTGTCAGGTGAAAAGACCATCAGATTGTTACAGAAACGGAAGCAAGGGAAAAAACAAATGCAGATGGAAGGAGAAACGCATATCAGGAAACTGAGCCCATGAAGGTTGTAGATGAAAGCCAGCCGCTGGAAGTCCCCAGCCCTACTGCAGACCTCTTGGAACCGTAACACAAGATGGAAATAGGCAGCTGGAATGTAAAAGAACAATGTAAGAAAATTGATAGATGGAGGGAACACTTCAACACCCTATTAAACAGAACACAAGTAGCACAAACAACAGACTTACCTGAAGGAAAAACATAACTAAACAGCAGTACAGGACCAATTACCATTCAAGTAAAGGAAGCACAAGACCAATAACAAGTCAAGTAAAAGAAGCAATAAAGAAGCTAAAATTAGACAGAGCACCAAGTGACAGCTGGGATGTTGAAAGCAGAAACACCAGTACAACTATGATAGATACTACAATATAACTGGGATCTAGAAAAAGCTTCATAAGAGTGGAAAACTGGTCTTATAGCAAAGCTACCAAAGGAGGGTGACCTCAGGGATTGCAGGAACTGGAGGGGCATTACCTTTCTGCCACTCATCAGTAAAATACTCTGAAATTTTTCAGAATTGTATCAGCGCTTGAGGGAAAACTTCAGAAAGTGCAGGCAGGATTTAGGAAAGGAACACCTTGCATAGACCACATATTTGTACTTAGACAATATTAGAGCAGGCAAATGAGTGACATAGCACAACATACACACTGTTTATAGATTCTGAGAAAAGTCCTCGACAGTACTGACAGAGATGCATTGTGGGAAAATCTAAGATGGCATGGCCTCCCTAATAGGATAGTGAATGCCATAAAAACCCTATACGAGGGTTTTAAGTGCAAAGTAATTTGCGGAGAACACACCTCCAGCATCTTTAGGGTACAAACAGGAGTGAAGCAGGGATGTGTACTGTCACCAACATTATTTATTTTAGCAGTAAATTGGTTAATGAAGGAGGCATCATCAGATAAATCTGAAAGATTACAATGGACACTCAACATAGTGCTGGAAGACATTGAGTTTGCCGACGACATTTGTCTACTGTCAAGCAGGCACAAAGATATGCAAGATAAAATAAACAAGCTAACTCAGACTGCTAACAATAAAGAATTAAAGATCAACATAAGAAGGACAAAGTTAATGAAGGAAAATGTGAAAAATAGAAATGAACTGACAATAGATAACAAGTTAGTGGAACAAGTCAATTAATTTGTATATCTGGAAGTAGAGTACTAGAAGATGGAGACAGCATAGAGGACATCAGTAGCAGGCCTACTTGAGCAAACCTAGCTTTTGTATTGCTGCAGACAAATGGAAATCTAAGCATGAAGACGAAAATCAGGATATTTAAAAGTAATGTTCTATGTGTTCTACTCTATGGAAGTGAATGCTGGAAAAAATCACCAAAACTATTGAAAAAAAGCTGAATTCCATCCAGACTATATGTTTACGAAGAATTCTTCTTACATTCTTCCCGTGCCGCTTGGAAGTTCGCCAAAATTTCCCGTCCTCGGCGAAATTTTCAATTTCATCAAGGGATGTTATGCCCACTGAACTGGTTTCTCTTAACAGTGTCCTCTTTAGAGTTTCACGTGGTCAACCTCTTATTCTTCGGCATGCTGCGTTCCACTTGATAGCTTGTTTGGGAATCCTCTGATTGTTTCTTCTTATCATATGCCCGACATATGCCATCTTTTTTTTTCTGAACACCCATGAGACAGGTTGTTGTTTGCTCATCTGTCTTATATCTGCGTTATTCTTGAATTCGTTCCACTTTATACCGAGTATTTTCCTGAGGCATTTGTTTTCGAAAGAGTCTGATTTCTTGTCTGTTTCTTTAGTTGTTTTCCAGCTTTAAAAATACATAAATGAGGGTGGATATTACATTTGAAATTAATAATCTTAACTTCGTTTTTGTACTTATAACTTTTGAATGCAGTGTGTTCTCGAGATTCTTGAAGGCCAAAGCTGCTTTTGCAATTCGAAATGGAAAAAAAGGAATCATTGTTAAAATACCCCAAAAAGGCAACCTTATTGACTGTAACAGTTGGAGAGGATTAACCTTAATATCAGTTGTGTCAAAAATATTTGGCAAGGTCATATTGAATAGACTTAAAGATATTGTGGAAACCACAATGAGAGAAGAACAAGCAGGATTTCGAAAAGGGAGAAGCTGTCTCGACCAGATCTTTACTTTAAGAATAATACTTGAAGAACATACTGAAAGCAGAAAGCATTAAAACTGATCTTCATTGACTTTAAAAAAAGCATTTGATAGCATACACAGATATTCATTATGGAGAATTTTTTAAAGTCTATGTGGAATATCATCTAAAACTGTCAACATCATTAAAGACTTCTACAATGGATATGTTTGTGCAGTCAAAACAGAAGAAGGGATGAGTGAATGGTTCCAGATTGAAACAGGTGTGAAACAAGGATGTATACTGTCTCCTTTACTTTTTGGAATTACAATGGACTTCATAATGAAAAAATGCCTCACAGGTAACACAGTATTGACTGGGTACATGGGACCCAACTAGAAGATCTTGATTTTGCTGATGACATAACTCTTATCAGTAACAATGTGAATTCCATGCAAGAAAAAAACGAGGGTCTTCACTGAGTAGCAAATTAGGACTTGAAATTAACAAGGACAAAACAAAAATAATGAAAATTCCCATTAATCAAAATGGAAAAATACGCGTAGAAGGGACAGATATTGAAGAAGTCAATCAATTACCATACCTTGGCAGCTACATAGATCAGGATGGTGACACTAGAAAGGAAGTTAGAATTAGAATTGCAAAAGCAGCATCATCTTCAAGAATCTTGAGTACATACGGAATTCAAAAGTTATAAGCACAAAAACCAAGTTAAGACTATTCATTTCAAATGCAATATCTACCCTCATTTATGCATGCTAAAGCTGGAAAGTGGGCCGGCTAGCGTAGTGGTTAGAGCACTCGTCTAGCAACCAAATGGTCGAGGGTTCGAATCCCCAGCTGAGCGGGATTTTTTTTCCGACCAATACGGCCCTGAGGTCGACCCAGCCTCGTAAAATGGGTACCAGAGAAAATCTGGGAAGTAAAGGCAGCGAGGAAAGGAACTGGTCACCCTACCTCACACGCTGATGACCCAGCATAATGAGGTCTCTAACGCTTCACCCCCTACGGCATTTGAAATGCTATGGGACTATCTTTACTTTTTTTTTAAAGCTGGAAAACAACTAAAGAAACAGACAACACATCAGACTCTTTTGAAAACAAATGCCTCAGAAAAATACTCGGCATCAAGTGGAATGAATTCAAGAACAATGCAGACATAAGACAGATGGCTGAACAACAACCAGTCTCATGGGTGATCAGGAGAAGGAGATGGGCATATGATGGTCACGTGATGAGAGAAACAGGCAGAGAATCCCAAAACAAGCTATCAAGTGGAACACAACAGGCCAACGAAAAAAAAGGCAGACTGCGTGAAACTCTGAAGAGGACATTGCTAATAGAGGCCAAATTAACAGGCATAAAATCCCTTGATGATGTTGAAAGACTCGCCGAACACAGGAAAAATTGGCGAACTTCCTTGCGAGCCCTATGTGACGTTTAGCGGCACGGGACGGATATAAGATATAAGAAGAAGAAACTTGTACGCATGTAAATAATCCTGGATTTGTTTTTTAAGTTGATATTTTTCAAAACATGGCTTTCTTACTACTTTGATGATAGTTGACATCCATCCATCCATCCATCCATCCATCCATCCATCCATCCATCCATCCATCCATCCATCTATTGAGTCTGTCTGTAATTGTTTACGTTTATTTCTCCAGCAGACAAGAAAGGAATGAGGAATAAAATGAAAGCGCGTCAAAGAATAGTGTACCTTCTTCTAGCACTCGCAATATTTATGTGGATTTTATCCACAGTCATATTCAACTCAAATATCTACAGATTGAATTTGCAACAAACATCAGTAGTCCTATGTGTAAGTTTGTTTTCATGGAATTATAAATTATACATTTCATTTGCAGCTGTGAAGGAGAACTGATGGACGGAGTTCGGTTGTCAGATTATTAAAGCCAATCTGATGTCTTTCGATCCCAGATCAAACTTTCACACTACAGACAGGATACATTACCTGATATTACATCGGGCTGGCTAGTGAGGCGAGTAGTGAATGTAGATAATTCATCCGATTAGTCAGTCTTCGACCATAATTGGTGAACTGTTAAGAGAACTCTGTGAAAGTTGGCAGTTAGTAGCAGTGGGGAGGGAGCTGAGTAAGAAGCTAGAAGACAAGTAGAAGTAGGGAACGAAGATGTCATAATCTTAACGCAACAATTTAAAACTCTCTTGATCAGATCATCAGTACAGAATCTTCTCTTAGTGTGTAGCTCATCTTATTATGCTTCGGTTAGAATAAGAAAGCACGATTCACAAGCTTATAATGGAAGTTTTTTCCAGCTGTTTTAACTGTGACTATATGAACGAGCGAGTGAAATAGTCACGTATAGCCAAACGGTGGTTAAAGGCCTCCTGTAAAGAAAAAAAAGGGATATGATCATCAACGAAATAAGAAATACAGAGGATAACAAACGGGTCTAGAAGGCAGTCCAACAAGCATAGAAAGGTTAATGGACAACAAGGTAA
This sequence comes from Achatina immaculata, assembly GCA_009760885.1. Lineage (NCBI taxonomy): Eukaryota > Metazoa > Mollusca > Gastropoda > Stylommatophora > Achatinidae > Lissachatina > Lissachatina immaculata. Next base: position 50,925,256 of record CM019713.1, read on the forward strand.
GAAGTCCTGGTGATGTCACTAACATGGAATGATATATAGAAAATGGCACTCCTAAGACTCAGTTTCACGATCAGAGCAGCTTTTGACCTCTTGCCTACAGACTCGCACCTACACAAATGGGGTGTGTCAGAAGACCCAAAGTGCCCCCTCCGCAACGAAAGACAAAATATTGGATCACGTGCTGTCAACATACATAGTATTATTGGCCCAAGGACATTACATGTGGTGGCACAACAGAGTGCTGCAGGAACTAGCAGTTTCATAGACAGGGCAAAGGAGCTAAGGCCCAACCCAAGTACTTTGTAGGGTGCTGGAATGACAGTGAATACTGAAATCATGGACGGTCCCTTACCATCACTGCTAAATGATGATGTAGAAAAGGAGTGTGATAGCGGACGTATAAGGAAAAAGAGAATACCCAACTGTCATCAAGAACACAGGAATGCTACCAGACATCGTTGTGTACTCCACAGCAGAACAGGAATATACAATGATCGAACTTACAGTTCCGGATGAAACGAGAATAGAGGAACAACATCAAGAGTGAGAAGTAGAAAGATCTGGCCAAGCAACAAAGGCAGATGGCAGGAGTCAAGGAAAAGGTATTGGCTATAGAGGTAGGAGCGAGAGGATTCGTAGCAACATCGGCGTAGGCCTATGTAAACAACTGGGCATAAAAGGACAAGCAAGAGCAAGAGCATTGAAATGCCTTTCAGAAACAGCAGGAAAGGTCTCATGCTGGCTGTGGAAAATGCGAAATAAAAATAATTTCAGTTGTCTCATCTAATGCCGGTCCCTTGTGGCAGAACGGCTTAGGCAAACTCCAAGATGCAAATGCCATTTGGAAGACTATGGTTTAATCCTCGAACGGGACAAATGAAAAAAAAAACAACAACTCACAGGCCCCTGGAAGCCATGACTTAGGAGGAAATCACCCTACCCCTTCCTTAGAGTGTCAGAAGTTTAATGGGGTGGAAACATTTGTCTGGGAGGAGGGAGGTACACCTTTGATGATCTAGAGAATTGTGTTTCTGTTCCGCTCTCTATAGTAGAGCCAGTTTTCTGCTTATATATCTACATATTTTAAAAACTGAAACAAGAAGCAGTGAAAAGAACAGCAGAACCATGGATTTTTAAAACCAACTTGTAATGAATAAACAGTTTTTTGAAATAACATCATATCACTTGTGGCTCATAAACTTGACTGAGTATGACACCCAAGTTATTTTACACAGAAAACGTGGCACAAAACTTGTCAGTAACTCATAAGCATATACGTATACATTATTCTCCACAGACGTTTTAGGAAAGCCGTATGCAAGCAGAAAGAAGGTTTATGCAAATGCTCCTGTCTGTTCTTATATTATTATGTCTGCTTGTCTTCGTTATGCATCAGCAGCAGGCCATCTTGCTCACAACCGAGAGGCCTACAGGAGTGCTGTTTGGGAGGCAAAGTTCCGCAAGGGACATGCAAATGAATGAATGAATGTCTTCATTGTTAACGTCTTCACTCTACTGAACTGCATTGCATGTCCAAATTTCAAACAGGCAGTCCTGATAATGTGAATTATCGCGAGGCCTCCTGTGTTTTAAAAAGTGACTGGCTGGTTTTCTGTCGTTTATTTCTTTTAGACATTTATAAAATCTAATGTAATAATGCTAAATCTCACCTTGTTTTATTTTATCCTCCCCCTTTGTATTCTTCTTCTTCTTCTTCCTCTTCTTCTTCTCCATCATTCTTACTGAACCTGCGAACTGGTGTTCTTTGCAGCAGATGTTGTGGAGTTTTTGAGGCACAACATCGTATCGGATTGGGAGCGGGTTATGGCAGCTATTTTTTCAGTGTATGAGTACAGCTAAAAAGCAAGGGGGGGGGGGAGGCGCACTATACGTCTTCAGCAGATTGCACCACCAAGTGGTGGTCCACGCCTCTATTTTCTGTGCTGAATAAATCAAAGAATAGTTTGATACATGTGCTGAAAGTCACAGTTAATGAACATTTTTCGTTAATTAATCAACGATATTACTTTTATTCCAAATCAACACCTTGCCTTAGAAACTGTTCAAAACGACATTAATTTGCAAAAGCTGGTTTGTCAAAGAAATCTTTAACATGAAAAGTGATAGGTTTCACTGAACATTTGACTACAGGCATGTGTTACAAAAGTAGAAATGTAAGTAATGTAATAGATCACGTAATTTTTCTTATACGTATAATTGTAGAAGGAGGATCCAGTAGTCAGTGACTTCCCGAGACTGGAGCTCTTGAATGCACTAAACCTGAGCAAGTTCTTTGAGACACCGAACACTTACATGAAGTTCAAAAAAGTCCAAGAGATGATCAGAGCCACATGGCCACCAAAAGCCAAGCCTGGAGACGAAGGTGGGTGGACAGTAAGAAATATGTTATTGCTTACGTAAAATTATATTATAGGATCATAAGGTAAGAGTTTTTTCCCCTTTTTTTCTTATTTTTTTTTTGTCACAAGAAAACGATAACTAAAGGCAGCTATAAGACTGACAGAGTTCATATTCACCGGATATATCTTTATAAAAAGTTGACTCTTATAGATGGCAAAAGTATCTCTCTCTCTCACACACACACAAATATATATGTATATATATGTATATATATATATATATCCCATTAGATTTAACATCATATTTTAAAGCAAGCGTGTTACCTGCAGTTTTTAGTAAAATTACGAACTCATCAGTTGTATGAGATTTCTTTCTTTCTCTTTTTCTATCGATTTCTGCATGTATAACTACATAGTATCTTGAGTTTTGTCAGAAATGCTCTGAGCTTTGTCAGAAATATTGTGAGCTTTGTCCGAAATACTATGAGTTTTGATAGAAATACTGTGAGTTTTGGCATTAGTTACTGATGCGCTATGATTCAGTCGCCATTTCTGATAAATGACAAAGCATTGTGTAACGAGAGCTTCATAGCTTGTCTCTGAACCATGAATTAGTTGACCAGACAGCACATCAAGGAAATAGTCTTCCTTAGACTGCTTTTATGGGAAATAGTTTTCATTATGCTGTTATTATGGGAAATTGTCTTCATTGTACTGTTGCCATTGGAAAATGTTTTCATTATACCGTTGTTATTATTATACTCAATCATTCATTCATTCATTTGCATGTCCCTTGCGGAACCTTGCCTCCCTAACAGCACTCCTGTAGGCCTCTCGGTTGTGAGCAAGATGGCCTGTTGCTGATGCATCCATTTGCAGATCATCAACGATATCTTGCAGCCGTCTTCGCTTTGGTCTTCTTCTTTTTCTTTTTACCATTATATACCCTTTAAAGACGGTCTTCTCTAGATTATCATAATATTTAATGTGTCCAAAATATTTAAGTTTTCTCTTTTTTAATTTTCTTTACTAGCCAGCCTTCTTCATTATTAAGTTCTAGTATTATGGATGCAGTTGTTCTTTTTTATGTCCATGATGTTTGAAGAACTCAGTTGTTCATTTTTTTGTGTCCATGATATTTGAGGAACTCTTCTGTAGTATTTACATTAAAAGGCATTTATGTGTTTCTCAGCTGTTTTGTTAAGTGTCCAGGTCTCACAAGCATATGTTGCGATGGGAAAAATGCATGCACTTAAAAATCTTATTTTTGTCGTTCTGTCTGTTCCTCTCCAAAGATTCTTTAGTTGTTTTACTTTCTGAAGAGCGATAGATGTCCTCCTTTTATTTCCTTTCATTGTATCTCCATTATTAGTTAGTAGTAATCCAAGATATTCAAAACTCTCTTCTTCCAGTTTTTCCTCATTGATACATATTTCAACTGCCTTGTTTGTGTTGTCTGTTGTCATCAGTTTAGTTTTCTTTGCATTAAGATAGAGGATTTGCTATTCACTGTTCTTACGGACTGACATAATTATTTTTTCCATTACTTTTTGTTTTGTGGACAGTAATACTGTGTCATCAGCATATCTAATCTCTTTTATTTCATAAATTCCAATTGTTATGGCATCGTAATATTCTTTGCCTACATCTTCTCTAACATTCCTCATTATATTTTCAGTATACAAGTTAAATAAGTAAGGCGACAATATGCACCCCTGACGGACCCCTTGTTTTATGTCAAACTAAGATGTTGTTTCACCATTTATTCTTACTGCTGCTTGTTGGTCTAGATACAACAGTGATGGTAATTGTATCAGATGTGTTGGAAATCCTTTTTTTCCCTTTATTTCCCATAGTTTGTGGCGTTGTACACAGTCAAATGCCTTTGAGTAGTCTATAAAGGTTAAATATAGATTCACATTAAACTCTCTGCATTTCTCTATTATTAATCTTATATTGAATATATGATCTCTTGATCCTCTTCCTTGCCTGAAACCAGCTTGGACCATATTGACTTCTTCTATTTTCGTACGAAGTCTACCCATTATGATTTTTAGCAGAAATTTACTCTCATGACTAATCAGGGCAACAGTTCTGTAGTTTGTGCATAATTTCAAGCTACCCTTTTTTGGCAGTGGTATGAATACAGTTCTTTTCATACCACTGCCAAAAAGGGTAATTTACACTATTTATATTATTATTAAACATAATATAGGTTATTAATAAACAGTCTTTATTATACTGTTATTATAAGAAACAAATCTTCATTTTACTATTGTTGTTGTTGTTGTTAGTTAAAGCAGGATTCTCGGATGTGGTTCTATCTTCTGCTCTTCTGTGTGTAGAATGTAAACTGTAGATGTATTGCTATTCATTTCTGTGTATATTTCCACTATTGTCCACTGGAATAATGTTCTTGTTTACATTACTTTTCTACGTTGTTTTGCGTCTGTTTTGTTACTCACTTCACAGACTTACTTACTCCCAGGTTCATTCTCTCTCAGTGGAAATAGTAATACAGAAGCAGGAACTTTACAGTTGAAATGACTTTAATGATGCACGGGGTGACGATGAGTCGATGAGCGATATGAAGAGAACGACAAAAGGCATCAACAAAAATCCATGGACACAAGACTGGACATCTCCACGATATGTGTTCCCGCCACACTACTGTCGCCATCAGAACAACCTAATACATTCTATTCTACATTTATTTCACTAAACAACATTTCTAACAGACTAATCTACGTCTATCTCAGACGATACACAAAACACAACTGTCCCTCAGTCATATGATTTCTCTCTCACCTGACCTTTTTTTCCTGTCATTCCCCATCCGTGACCCTCGTGCAACCCGAGACAAGAAGATGGACTCTACTCACAAACAGCTGATTACTTTAGAAGATAACTCATTTTATGCAAACTTTCCAATTCTCAGATGAGTTATCTATCTTACATCCTAACATTCAGTATATTGCTATATAGTATTATACTATTATTCATTACAATTATGCTAGATCTGGCTTCAAGAGTTCGCAATATTTTACATGCCGGAAAGCTGTGTTGGGAGAGGGTGAAGCAACAATACAATCTCTCGGATCATCAGAGAAGTACTCCCCCGATGATGATGATGATGATGATTATGATGATGATGATGAAGGGCACCTTTTCACGAATAAGTTGCGGTGCAGTACTCTCACATTCTTTTTTGTCAGTGAGAACAATGTTGAAATAAAACTCATGCTGTCTGTGGTCATATGGTCCGGTTTTAAAGTTCAAAGACGTCATCTGTGGACACCATTAAAAAAAAAAAAGCCACTGTAGCTTGTTACCGCGTTCAGTAACGTTTCTCAACCTTTTAAACATTGATACAACCCTTGACATAATGCTTAGTTCTCATAGACTTCTGGGTAAAGGTTATTATATCAAAATTTACAAATTTTGTGCTGTTTTAGGTGTCAGTGATACCTGTGAGAGTTATTTTTCTTTTAGTAGAAAATAATATTTAATCTCCTGGATTATAGTTAATGTTTTTTGTTTATGATGTTCAGTCTTGGAAGCTATGGTAGTCACTGGCTGAGCCTAGGTCGAATGGTCGAAATCGACTCCGAAAGGTAGATGGGGCTATCCAGAGTGATCCAAATATTATTATTATTATTATTATTATTAATGCGATTAAATTACTTTCACATGCAAGGTATTTGGGGATCGATGACAAACTTCAGCTTCATAAGGATCAGTGGGCTAAATAGTTCTGAGACCCCTGGTGTAACAGGTCTTCTACAGTTTCAGATTCAAATTTTAAGAGGAGGAAACAACGAAGCTTTCGTACAGTAAAATAACAGAACAAAGTGTTGTATGATTAGACCTCGAAAAACTTTTAGATGGAGAAATATGAAGCACTTTTAGACAGAGAAATAACAAGCACTTTTAGACCGAGAAATAACAAGCACTTTTAAACGGAGAAATAGCAAGCACTTTTAGACGGAGAAATAGCAAGCACTTTTAGAGAGAAAAATCACAAGAGAGTTAGCAGGGACTTGAACAAAGAACTTCGGTAGGACGAGCAGCAGTCTAGCCACGAGAGAACAGCGTGTTAAGTAACTTCAGTATCTAACATATAGAGTAACAGTTCTCTGATAGCTAGATTGCTGCTTGTGTTATCGAAGTCTGGTGTTCAAATCTTTGGTAATTCTCTTTTGATTTTTCTTTCTCTCATATCTGAAAGTGCTTTGTCTAAGATTTTTTTGAGGTTTAATCATTCAGCATTGTATTTTATTACTTTACTGTCTTCTAACAGTTCAATACTTATCGTAATTGTGTGATGTCATCTTTGTATATGTGCTCTTGTTTATTTTTGTGATAGTATATTGTTAAGATCATTCAAAGGGAAGTAATGATCTTTAAAAGTAAGTGTACTTGGTTCAGTCACTTGTAATATTGATTATTTTTTCCCCACGAGAAAGTTAGTCAGCTCAGGTAACTTTGGCTGGTAGCGTAAATTTGCACGGGATATCTGAGCTTAGGTTAGGGAAAAGTTGAGGTGTCAGCTTAGGAATGTCTGTTGTTGACATTACAGACTAAATTTAGTAGTAGAGATCTTAGTTTTTAGGGAACTGTTTGTTTTTAAACTAAAGTTTATACAAACATGTAAATTCACGTGAATATAGTGGTTCATAATTGAATATTCAGGAAGATTTTGTAGGGAATATTTAAGGCTCAGAGAGGGTCAGTTTGATTATTATTGGATGTTATAGTGTGATAGAATTGTATTATATTATTACGGGATGAGATTTTGATTAGGAAGAGCGTGATTATGTTTAGAGGTATCAGAGTAACAGTGTAAATGTAGTTGAGAAGTAGCTTCAGTTGTGTTTAGAGAGGTTGCACCTCTGTTAGTTGAAATGTAGCTTTTGTTAGTGACTGTCCTTCTTATGACACAAGGTTGTAAAGTTATTTATGTAGTGTTGTAGTTGATTGTCCTTTTTAGGACATAAATGTGATCCTGTAGTTGGAGTTTTTCGGTGTATGAGTTATGTTGTTTTGATATTGTATGGTAGGGTGGGTTCCATGGCGACACTAATATCCTGGACCTTTTTATGTTCTCGTGTTAATTGTTTCCGTCAGTTACACGCTACATCCATTTACAACAAGCATTTAACAAATGGGAATTCATCATTAAACTTTTGTGATTTTTATACTTGTTGAATCCTGTGATAACTGGATTCATGCTGAGTGTCAGCTGTGGTGTTGAGTGAGTTAATTACATGAAACTGGTCATGTTCGTGTAAGGATATGTAGGGGTTGTTGTCCTGGGTTTTCGTTGTATAACAATGTGACGTCTGTTGTGTCACTTGTGTAGCAGCCTAGTAAATCTGCTCTGTAAATAGTGACGTTGTAACAGCGAATGAAGAGTTGACTGCTTTAAGACAGCCACACACACACCCATACTACCACAGCACAGTACAGTGTGTGGGCAAACCACGCGTTTAATGTTAGTGTGTAGTAAATACACGAATACGAATAGAAACACTACTTTACTTTCAGTGAGCATTTCTTCATTACTGTTCTCTGCTGAGTTTTTTGGTTTTTGTATTTCTGTGCGTCAGGTTACGGCGGGCAAGGCGTTCACATCAACAGAAGTCTTTTAACAGAAAGAGAGAAGAAAATATACGACCAGGGACTGGCGACTTACAAGGTCAATCAGATGGCGAGCGATAGAATTTCTTTGAGAAGAGAGATTTCTTTAGACATGCCCGAGTTAGTAATCTTTTGTTTTCTTGTTTTCTGTGTAAAACAAATAGAAGTCTGTTAATTTTACAGGTCTTTTCTTTCATCATTTTACAGTTTTAATTTTTTTAAGAAAAGATTATTAAAGTGCTACACAGAGCCAACATTACTGCTTGACTGGAAGAAAACGTAGACAGTTAAAAGAAAGAAACTGAAAGCAACAGATACGAGGTTATTGAGAAAGATGCAATAAATAAAGAAGCCCTTAGTGAAGTTTTAGAGCAACCAAAACTAGTTACAATATCAGGAAAGAGACAGCCAAAAACATAAATTAGAGAATGTGTCAATGACTGGAAAACTCAAGAGGAAATTACGAGAACAGAGGAGAGAAGAGAGAAATATCTCAGTGGACTGACTACTTGACATGAAAAAATAAAAACATTTGAACTGTTGGGAAATATGAAGGATCACACAAGATGAAGAGGCATGATCGCCAGGGCTATCTGGTACGGCACGTAACACTTCATACACTAAACTTGTAGCCCACATATACCAGTCAACAGCATATGTCTAGTAACTTTTTAATGACTTCAAAAATTCGCTTTAGTTCTTGAAGTGTGTTGCCATTAGATCGTGTCTTTCTCATAACCCTATAAGAAGTCAGTAGATTGTGTCTTTCTCATAACCCTATAAGAAGTCAGTAGATTGTGTCTTTCTCATAACCCTATAAGAAGTCAGTAGATTGTGTCTTTCTCATAACCCTATAAGAAGTCAGTAGATTGTGTCTTTCTCATAACCCTATAAGAAGTCATCCGAAAATGTGGATGGACATGTTACATCTTTATTATCTAAAGCTTTTCGTTCATATGTCTAATGCTTGTACCACATCAAAAGCTTTTGTGCAGTCATTGAATAAATCTTTTTATGCTTCCAGATATCGCTCACTTTTTTATTTGAATACAAAATCTAGCACTTGTGGTTGCTTTTTATTAGGAGCAAAACCACTCTGTTCTTTTGAAGTTTCGATTTTTTTTCTTATTTACACTCTTATCCCAGTAATCTTTAAACATATTAGGGCCCCTTATTTTTTACTTCTTTCAAATGTTTAATGTGTCTAATGATTTTTCACATTATATAGAACTGATCAGGCAACAGTATACACCCTTGTCTTACGCCTATAATCTGGTATATCTTTTATATTCACCTGCATTATTGTACACCATTACTGCAGTTCTTTGATTCCTAACATTTTCGAAATAATTATCATGTCTTTACCATCTGTATCAAGTTTTTCAAAGATCTATATCATGTCTTCATGTCACACTCTATCATAAACATCCTGGTGATTTACCATTTTTCAGATTCTTTATTGCCCATAAAACTTCTTCTATTGTCTGTTCGAGTTCTTTCTCCTCCAATAATAATTCACAATGTTGATTTCTTCTTTCACAGCAGTGTTTCATACATTCCTCTGCAATATTCCTCCCATCTTTCTAGAATTTCCTCTGTCTCTGTCAAGGTACTCCCCCATCGTCACAAATTACATTTAGCTTAGGTGTGACATTTCTCATCAATGTTTTCATTTCTTTAAACATTTCACTATCTTTTCCACACTTCTGATGTCCTTCTATTCTTTCACAACAATTTTGTATGTATTGTTTTTTTTTGTCTTTTCTTATGTGTCTTCTTACTTTTTTGTTGAAGATTTATATTCCTCATTGTTGTTGTTTGTCACTTCCCGTTTAGTCTTCATTTCTCTACGTTATTTTATTAATTCTATTATGCCTGCTGTAATCCATCCATTCTTTTGTGTTTTCTTTACTGGAATCATGTCTTTTGTTATTAAGATATCACTGGCCTGGATAGCCAATTCATCTGGTGTCATTTCCTCCTGTATAGGAGGAGATTCCCAAGCTAATGATTCTTAATAGTATATTTGCAGTTTTAAGCTGACTGTGCGATGCCGATCACATTCCATTGTTCTAGCTTTCTTTGGAACTGCAGTGAAAACTGATCTGGACGAATCTTATGTATGTGTTCTATCCTATGTCATAGACTTTATTTAGGAGACTTTTTATGTCCATGTCGGTGTCACCTGCTGTCATGATCATTTCTCTTGCAAATGTTATTAGATTATAGTGTCAAGCTTATATATATATATATATATATATATATATATATATATATATATATATATAATGATTTTAATCATTCTACTGAAGGTGTTTTTTTGCCATTCCTAATCCTATGTTAATTTCCATTTCATATTTACATTCTCCCTTAAATACCTGAAGATTTCCTTCTGTTCCAGTAATTTTCCATTTATTTTTATATTTACGGTTTGCTGATCACAAAAGGAATTTGATTGTGTACAACACCAGAAACTTTGGGAAATAATGGAAAAAATGGGATTTCCAACACATTTGATACAATTAACATCACTGCTGTATCTAGACCAACAAGCAGGAGTAAGAATAAATGTTGAAACAACAACTTGGTTTGACATAAAACAAGGGGTCCGTCAGGGGTGCATATTGTCACCCTACTTAATTAACTTGTACACTGAAAATATAATGAAGAATGTTAGAGACGATGTAAACAAAGAATATTACGATGCCATAACAATTGGAGGTTATGAAATACCAGAGATTAGATATGCTGATGACACAGTGTTACTGTCCACAACACAAAAAGGAATGGAAAAACTCATTATGTCAGTCCGTAAGAACAGTGAAGAGCAGAACCTCTATCTTAATGCAAAAAAACTAAATTGATGACAACTGACAAAACAAACAAGGCAGTTGAAATATATATCAATGAGGAAAACTTGGAAGAAGTGGAGAGTTTTGAATATCTTGGATTCACTACTAACTAATAATGGAGATACAATGATGGAAATTAAAAGGAGGACGTCTATCGCTCTTCAGAAAGTAAGACAAATAAAGAATCTGTGGAGAGGAGCAGACAGAACTACAAACATAAGATTTTTAAGGGCATGTATCTTTCCCAACATATGCTTGTGAGACCTGGACACTTAACAAAACAGCTGAGAAACAAATAAATGCCTTTGAATGTAAATGCTACAGAAGAGCTCTCCAAATATCGTGGACACAAAAAAGAACAAATATATCTATACTACAAGAGCTTAATATTGAAGAAGGGTGGCTAGTAAAGAGGATTAAAAAGAGAAAACTTAAATATTTTGGACACATTAAACGTCATGATAATTTAGAGAAGACCGTATTGGAATGATATATAATGGGAAAAAGAAAAAGAGGAAGACCAAAACGAAGATGGCTGCAAGACATCGTTGACGATCTGCAAATGGATGCAGCAGCAGCAGGCCATCTTGCTCACAACCGAGAGGCCTATAGGAGTGCTGTTTGGGAGGCAAAGTTCCGCAAGGGACATGCAAATGAATGAAATGAATGAATGATCACAATTTGTCTTCTTGATATTTATTTGCAGTCCGTAATTTTTACTTTTAACGTTTATTTGTGTAACTAAATTCTATAGCTCTTTTTTTTTAGCTCTGAGTGTTATTGCGTTAAAGTTTAATCCCTTAGCTACAATGAAACTATTTTTGGGCCTGATCACAAGTGGCCTGATCCACTCTTCTTTTCTCTTCACTGCACCGTCTTTATATTTCTTTCTTACTTTCTTCATACATTGGTGGCTGTTTTTTTTGCTCTTTCTTTTCCTCTCCATCAGCTTTACAATATCGTCTGTCATCCATTTTTTCTTGACTTGTCTCTGTGTCTTTGGTACTGATGCCTCTAATACTTTATGGAATGATTCTTTCGAAATTTCCCAATTATCATTAACGTCCTAAAATAATATTTGGTAATCTGATAATATATCATATCTTTTTTTTCACTTTTATATTGAATTTCTACTGTTTTTATCTGTTCACTCTTGGTCACTGTTTTAACTGTCCCCACTTTTAACGTTAACTTTCCTACCTCTAGTCTGTGATCACTGCAGTGCCAGTTTGCTCAATGGACGGCAGTAGCTACCGGTAGAGCATTTCTGAATGTTCTGTTGAGAAGAATATAATCTGCCTGCTTCCAGGTCTTACTGTCTGAATTTTTCCAAATGTATAGAAAAAAGTTATGCTTCTTCATGAGTAAGCGGTCATAGCTCATTTTATGATCTACTATGACGCCATCTTGTCAGACTGTCCAGTATCATTTCTCTGTCTTCCCCCTATTTTCCCTTTTCTTATGATATTTTCAATGTCCCGTGAAAGTAAATGTATTTCTCTTTAAAAAAAAATATATCGTCTGACATGCAGACAGGATTTATCAACATTTTTCTGTCTCTTCGCTACCTCCTTTTTTTTCTTTAACATTTAATCCGTGACGCTTTCTGAAAATGTAGAAAAACAATATTTGCGTCTTTTAGTCGTGGTCGTCAGAAAGAACCTACGATTTCATTGGGCTAATCTCTGTTTGCCTTGAGAAACCCTTATGTAGAGGATGGCATGGATATCACAAATCTAGCCACGTAGCTTCAAAGTGAATATCATTTCATGGGGAATTCGTGTACAGACGTCAGCAGAACAAAATGATTTTTCATTAGGAAATGCTGGTTTGTGTAAACCATATTGTTTTAACTTCTACAGATGCAAAAACGTTAGCTACAATACGTCCTCATTACCCACAGCTGGAGTGGTAATTATCTTCACAGATGAAATGTGGTCAGTTCTGCTGAGAACAGTCTTCAGTATTTTAGACGCTGGGCCCGAAGAATTGATTACTGAAGTTATCATTGTTGATGATGCCTCGACCAAAGGTAAGATTTTTTATGCTAACCTGTTAGATTTCCATCCTTCATTCCAGACAGGACCACGAGTTATCTGACCCCCTACGTTCCATACAAGGACACGAGTTCTCTGATCCCTACGTTCCAGACAGGGCCACGAGATCTTTGATCCCTACTTTCCAAACAAGGACACGAGTTCTTTGATCCCTGCGTTCCAGACAGGGCCACGAGTTCTCTAATCCCTACGTTCCAGACAGGGCCACGAGTTCTCTGATCTCTTCATCTCGACCAGGACCATAAGTTCCCACTCCTCCACTTTATGCAGAATCATAAACTGTCCGACTCCTCCACATCGCAGGTATTTTGATCCTTCCACTCCAGACAAACCTATAGATGCTCCACTCACCTTCCCATTAAATCCCAAATGAACGCATAAATGCGCTACTAATTGTTATATCTAGTGCCGTGAAACAATATTTTCGAAACTTGTTTAATAATTTTGAATGTAAAACGAAATAAACTCTACAATCATAAACAGCTTGAATATTAGTCAAAATTATTCTCAATAAATAATAATATAGTTGTGAGGCAATCTGTGAGTTTTCACGTCATAACATCCACAACCTCACCACCACCACCACCACCATCATCATTTTATCAGTCGTCTATTAATGAGGGTTGACTATAAAAATTCAGCGTTTTTTTAAAATAAGTAATCTTCTTTTTTAACCTGTTCACGTCATCTGACTTTGATAAAGTGACAAGACCGTCCTGAGGTGGAATTTTTTGCCTGATTTTACCCTTCATCAACTGACAGTGTACTAAAAATGATGTCACTTCAAAGTTTATTTACATTCCCTTGTGTACCATACAAATAAGGCAGCTGAAATATATATCAATGAGGAAAAATTGGAAGAAGTGGAGAGTTTTGAATATCTTGGATGACTACTAACTAATAAAGGAGATAAATGAGATAAATTAAAAGGAGGACATCTATCGCTCTTCAGAAAGTTTAAAAATAAAATAAAGAAGCTGTGGAGAGGAAAAGACAGAACTACAAAAATAAGACTTTTAAGGGCATGCATCTTTCCAGTCGCAACATATGCCTGTGTGACCTGGACACTTAACAAAACAGCTGAAAAACACATAAACGCCTTTGAATGTAAATGCCATAGAAGAGTTCTTAAAATATCGTGGACACAGAAAAGAACAAATATATCCATACTACAAGAACTTAATATTCAAGAAGGTTGGCTATTAAAGATGATTAAAGAGAGAACTTAAATATTTTGGACACATTAAACGTCATGATAATTTAGAGAAGACCGTCTTGGATGGGTGCATAATGAGAAGAAGAAAGATAGGAAGACCAAGGCGAAGATGGCTCCAAGACATCGTTGATAATCTGCAAATGGATGCATCAGCAGCAGGGCATCTTGCTCACAACCGAAAGGCCTACAGGAGTGCTATTAGGGAGGCAACGTTCCGCAAGGGACATGCAAATGACTGAATGACTGTGTATCCTAAATACTGTCACTCTCAGCTCTCACATCTGTCGGGATACATAACAAGCGAGAGATCACCGATACGTAACAAATGACAGTCAATCTACTATATCGCATAGAAGCGAGTCCCGATACATAAGAAGCGAGACACCACCGACACATGACGAACGACGAGAGCCCCCCCCCCCCCGCCCCAAGCTTTCCCATTTTTGTTCCTATCCATTTAACTATTTTAACGTCAACCATTCGCACCATGGAGTTTCAGACTGCAGCCAGTCTTCTGATGACTCTTTCCTGTTATTTCAGTCAGTCTGGTTCCATTGCTCGTTACTTTGTAACAGGATACAAGGAGAAAAAAAAACAGGAAAACTATCTCATGCAGGACAGAAGCTAAAGTCTTCTTTTAAAATACTCATTAAATGATATTTGTTTCTTTCTGTCTTGTTCGCATTTTATTATGATAACTGGCAAATTTCAACATTTCCATGGTATAAGAAAAAAACAGCATTGTTCCTTTTACTTCACAAAGATCATAAAACAGTCAAAAATCATGTAATACGTGCTTCCAATTTGGACAGTTACTTTCAGACATTGGTCGTTGTAATAATATGAAGTAACATCCCACACTGTTTAAAGAGTGTTCGCTCTTTATTTCTTTTTTTCTATTGATTTCCATCATATGTTTCTGATGCAACATTCTTGATTTTGTCATGAGCAAAACCTCAGAGATACACCGGTTGATATCCATAATTTATCAGCTATGCAGGAAATTATTGCAGAGAGCGTAACAGCTACACGGCTCCCTAGATCATCAGAGGAAGTGTTCCCTTTCGAAAAAGTGTTATGACCCTTTAAACTTCTGACACTCTACGGGAGGTGGGACATTCTGGGTCACGATTCCAAGTTGTTGAGTATTTGTTATTTTTTTCCGTTCTTGGACTTGAAGTACAATTATCTCCTTTGTCACACATGATCTTGAAACACATCTTAGCTATGTTCTCCCACACACGACTGGTGTTAGAAGTGACAAACTATGTGACTTAACGTTCAGGACCACCACTAAAGAACAAAACAGCTTTTTTACACCGGCATGGAATTCTACCAAAACGGTATCATTTCTTACTGCACATGCATCACACATCACACCCAACATGAAGCTTTTCCTGCTGCTTCTGAAAGGCTCTTAATGCTCTTGTTCTTGCTTATCCTTTTATGTCAAGTTCTTACATAAGCCATAAACTGAAGTTGCTGCAAAGCCTCTAGGTTTTACTTCTACAGCTATTACCTTTCAGCCTTTACTTCTATCACGTGTTGTAATTGCTGGACAAGATATTTATACTTCACCCTCCTGAACATGTGCTGTTTCTCTATCCAGGATTCTTATAGGACTGTGAGCTCGATCATTATTAAATCTATCTTTCCTGCTAAGCTACTTTTGAAAAAAAAAAAAAGAACTCTGTTAGTAACAGTGAAGGTGCAGGAGTATTTTATATCAAATCAGATCACCTTGGCAAACCTCTGGATGACTACATTCGTATATTCGGCGGGAAGGTCAAGGTCGTGCGTTTGCCACAGAAGAAAGGTCTTATTACAGCACGCCTGGCTGGCTTCGATCACGTTACAGGTGAAGTGGCCGTCTTTCTGGATTCACACTGCGAAGTTGCCAAAGGTATTTTTGTATGTATCTTTGATGTGTCTGAGCAGAAATCAGTCAAAAGATAATCTATCCAGTTTCACTGTCATCATCATCATCATCATCGTCATAATCATCATCATCATCATTGTTACCACCGGTATGCTGTGTACCTTACCGAACAACAGCAATCAGTGTTTTTTTGGACAAGAATGGGACACTTTTACCACCATTAAGAATACACTGAAATAGTATACTCAGACGATATCGGACGTCGAGACTTTGGTCAGTTTTCTTCTTTATTTTTCTTTTAGCAACAAGTTCTGAAATAAAAGATGACGACATACTCCTGTACGTGGACCATTTGAAGCAGCTAAATTATGATATGGAAGTCGTTTCCGTGATATGCTGGATATGGGTGCCCCGGCGTGTATTGGACCCACTTGTGGCGAATTCTGCTGATGCTGACGTAACATTGCAAAACAAAAAGTGCTTACCCACTTACAGGGTATGGAAGGCCTACAAATTTTTGACGGAGAGAAACTGCAGTTTCTAAAAATGTTCCACATTGTAGGAGACGGGCAAATAGTTTATCACGGCATTTCCCACGTCATATGTGGTGTAATAAGATTTCAGTGGACTGAGTTATTTGTTAAAACAAACGTGGACGCACTTGGCCATAGTGAAGAGAGGTGAATTTGCGCGTAGAATTTAACTGAATCAAACCTGGCATTTACAATTTTAAAAAAAAAATTGCATCACTTCACAAGGCTCAGCGGTCATGTTGACCAAGTAATCAATTCCACTTACAATGAAATTCTGTATGTAATTATGTGCATTTATAAACGCAGTACAAACAGAAACATATGGCCAGTCTGTTTACAGGGCGTGTGTATTGCACGTGGTTACATTTTTCACCAGTTACGGGACGGGGAGAGCGTGGAAAGAGAGAGAGAGAGAGAGAGAGAGAGAGGGGGGACAGAAAAAAGCAGAATCAGAAGGGGGCCATGAGTGAAAATAAGTTTGAGAAACACTGCATTAATTCATTCAATAAAGACTGGGGGAGGGGGAGAGCAGAAGAGAAAGGAGGAAAGAGTAGTGGTTCCCCCTCCAGAGTCGGGGGGGGGCATATGTTATATTATGTACAGGATACATTTGTCGATACTTTTTGAAGTGTTTTATGCTGTAAATGAAAACGAGTTAACTCACACAGTTCTCCATCCTCTCCAACATAAGTAACTTTTGACCTCATGAGTTGTCGAACATTTTAGTAGCAGGTGAGCACTTGACAAACTGAGGGCAAATAGAGTTACCAAACTAGAAAAGCTTGTCTCTTAATTCATGAAGTGGCATATAGACAGGGGGAGCTGGCCTGGTCGCTCGCTGGGAGGTGGAGGGGGAGGGGGCTCCCAAGCCGAGTGGTCCCCAGCTTGTACACTATCTCATGAAAACGTCGAAAATAAGACAGAGAGACAGACAGATTGATTGATCTTTATTGATTGATCTTTATTTCCAAAAGGTTAAGAATCTGGCATGCAGGTCCGTCTGACATTCTGCCCTTTATCACAGACAGACAGACAGACAGACAGACAGACAGACAGACAGACAGACAGACAGACAGACAGATAGATAGATAGATAGATAGATAGATAGATAGATAGATAGATAGATAGATAGATAGATAGATAGATAGATAGATAGATAGATAGATAGATAGATAGATAGATAGATAGATAGATAGATCTTTATTTTCGAAGATTGAAGAATTGCATGCAAGCCCGTCTGACGTTCTACACTTCATCACTCATCGTTTATTCTTATCACAAAGAATCCAAAGTGAAACTATTACATTTGCAAATATAAGATCATAAACTACAAGACAGGCAACTAATGCAACAAGATATAATACACACACACACACACACACACACAAACACACACAAACACACACAAATAAATAAAAATGCATCTTCAATACAGTTCTTCTCACAGTGCAGTCTTTCACATTCGTTAAAATAAATTCTAAACAAGTTACATACAGAACTACGAGATGTTCTTTAGAAAATAATTTAATGGCTATCGAGTCATGTTACGAGATGCGGTTTTAAGGAGCTATTTTAAGGAAGTATTTTAAGGAGGTATTTTAAGGAAGTATATAGTTACAAACAAGTAAATTTTTTTTTAAGTTTGACGTTAAAGGATGAAATACTGTGAGTACTAATGGATTTTAAATGTTAGGGGAGGGAGGGAGATAAAGAGAGGGAGAGAGAGAGAGAGAAGGAAAGAGAGTTAGAGAGGGGGTGTTGAATATATAGACAGAAGAGAATGGCGAATACGAATAAAATATTTAATTTACGTTCAAATCTTAAGATAACATTTCCAGCTTCGTGAACTGCTAATGCGCTGCTACTTCAATCCAGGTTGGTTGGAACCTCTTCTACACAGAGTAAAACAAGACAAGACACTTATAGCTGTCCCGGATATCGATAGCATAAACTGGGAAACGTTTGAGGTGAATGATTTGATTATTTACACGCAAACAGTAATACCATATTTTGGCCTTTGATTTGTGGTTTGCACACAGATTTATTCAGTTCCTACAGCTCGTTATGTGCAGGCTTACCTCTGAAAAGCAAAACATTTTTGCACTAGTTATCAAAATGTTAAAATAACATATTCAGTGCGCCATAGAGCAAGCTATTAAAAGTACAAAGGAAGTACAAAGAATACACAGTGCTCATCGTTTATCTGAAACAGTTTCGTCCTTTGCTTATATAAGTAGTAAGATTACTTTGGACAGCTAAGACGACAAACAGGGGATGCCTAACAAAAGCAAATCAGAAAATAAATCTAAGTAAATCCTCAAGAAAAAAAAATGACAATCATCATTCATTTGGTATTTAGTGAGAAGGGGAGGGCTTGTAAACATCATAACAACAGGAAAGATAAATGGGAAGAGAGACAAGGGGAAGATCTAGAGAATGAAAAAATCAAGGACAGTCTAATATAACGGAACAATAAAAACAATCATGGACAGTCCAACATAATGGAATATTTTTTAAAAAATCACTAACTGAACATAAGAGGCTGTGTTCAGAAATGTGCATGGTGGAGTGTAGATAATTTTTAAATAGAGACTTGTGATGTGTGATAGGTGGGTCGTAAATAGGGAGGGGGGACCACAGAAAGGGAATGCGAAATTGTAATCTAGCCGAGAGAAGGTGGAATAGGTGATTATAGTCTGAGTAGAGGGGTCGTAATCTGATGCTATGAAGAGGTTCTGAACTGTGTTACAAGTGAGAAAGGAGTGGAACTAGGTGGAGAGGAAATATACTTGTGGAAGAGGGGAATGTTATTTTTAGTTGAAGTGCGAGTTCAAATCATGTGGTTCCAACTACCCATATTCCTGAATGTAACGGTTCTCAAGCGCTAGGCGGCTTCTATCATCAGCATGAAGCCTCCCTCTCATTGGACTTGAGCCTCTCTATGAAAAAACATCGCAAACACCGTGCACGCACTGAGTATGAGGAACACAGACATAACAGACAACGGCCGTTATAAGAGGAAAAGAGAAGCGCCAAGAAGCCGGGCTCATCTGATTTACTTTTATTTTGTTTATCTCGTATGTTCGTTTTTTATTCAATGTTTTATATAAACACTATGAATATTAGTCCATGTCATATATCCATGTGAAGAAAGGAATATTTCAGCTAAAATAACCCAGCCCTGTAATTTACAAGGAATATTGACCTACATTACGGCAGTGTTAAGGATATTATTATTACTGTTTTCAGTATGAGTTCCAACCAAATTACGGAATATCAAGATGCGACTTTGAATTCGGTATGAAAAGTTCTTGGGTATATGAACCATTACCCGATGGTGTGAATAGGAAGACCCTTGCTGATCCTATAAAGTAAGTTTAGTGACATGTATTTTGTTGCAGTTGTTTTTATATTTCTTTAATGACTACAGTTTTTTTTTTATTTTTATATTTGCTGGATGATCTCTGCTCTTTGTTTGGCTCCAAGCGGGCAGTTAGGCACGCAAATAACACTGGATGGTGTAGTATTCACTGAGACAAACAAATTATAACAACCAACACATTGATACTACACAGATAGTCCTCAGTTTCCGCTTGGTCAGTTTCCACTTTTTCGAAAGCGAAATGAAGGTAAAGCGAATTTCGTAAGGGTGAATATACAATATGTCACTGCCAATATGCAGTACTTGAAGAAGAGAAATTATGACAGTGCTCAGAGACAAGGGATGGACATGGAAGGAAGCAGAGAATAATTCCAAGAACAGGGATGACTGGAGAGCCTTTATCCGTGGCCTATGCTCTCAAGGGAGTGAAAGGCGATGATATGATGATAATGATGATGATGATGATAGTGATGATGATGATGATAATGATGAATAGGCAGGCATGTTTTAAAACATAAAATAACCCTTATATTAGGTTTATATAATATATAGGTGTATTTACCTTATATGCACCCAGCGGGTAGTATCTTGCACCACCTTACAAAATTCCTCTCGAACAATCTTATGACGAGTTCAGTATAAAAGAGACAATAACCTTATAATTTGTACACATATTTTAAAATAGATAGACTTTACATTGAAAAAGTGTTGCAGACTCCCCAAAAACATTTGCAGATTTACAATAGAAAGTCACTGGATCTATGGCGAATTGTCGTAGTGCAGGAAATTTCTGTAGTCTGTAGAGGGACGAGGACTAGAAGTACTGGCAAATACCATAAAGAAATGACGACTGTGATGTGCTATAAAACAAGTTATATTAACAAAGGTAGACAAAGGTGTATAGTTCAAAGTATGGAAACTACTTCCTTACCAACTTGCAAGCTCACGCATAGATTCTTCATTGCGCAAGACTATTATATTGGGCTAATATTTTCTAGAAGGGTCCAGTGAAGTGTATTTCACTGCAAGGAAGACATATATCAATAACCAATTTATAGACATGCATAGTTAAAATAGACTGAGCTCTATTTTTAGATCGTTTTAGATCATTCATTCGTAATATGAGTTTATGCAGACGAAGCCACTGACAGCAATTATTGAGGAAAGACGATGGCGATGGTTGTGACATGTGCTCCGAATGACTGACAACTCGCTACCAAAAATAGCACTAAGATGGACACCGCAGGGAAACAGAAGTAAGGGTAGACCAAGGGAGATATGGAGAAGAACAACAGAGAGGATGTTGAACAATAGACGGCTCTCCTGGGCAAGAGCGGAAAAAAGACATAGGACAGGAGTTTGTTGGAAAACCCTTGCGAAAGCCCCATGTGCCCTGGGCACTTAAGGTTCCGAGAGAGAGAGAGAGAGATGAGTTTAGGCTAAAATAGCAAACTTTAAACATTGTCTGAGACAAGCTGAACTCACGTTTAAGAATCACTGACATACAAAGAGATATTTGTTACTCAATCCGAACAAAAATGTAGATTAGAAGAACCAATATTACATGTTACATACAGGTTCGCATAAGCGTATACTCATATGTATACTCATATATAAAATACATAAATTACATCGTTATGTATTCAACTCCTGAATGCTTATCAAAACGGACAGAATATGACTAATGAATTTATCTAATGGATCCTCCAAGAATAGAACAACACAAATCGGGAGTCAAAAGAGTTTATTCGGAGCTCATATAAACATATTCCTGGGAAGTACAGTCTATCGGATTTCTTATCCACATCATTTTGCAGAGAAAATGAAAACTCTCCATTCGGCTCTTCCCAAACAGGCGAACCCAGTGACCACATGTTACCAGACAACATCACTGACTCAATCCTAGTTTCAGCCTGGAGACCTTCAGATGAATATGAACTATCATTTGCTAATCTCTGCATGAGTGAAGAATTGGTCAAAGATGAAGAGTTGTTGAAGATAAAGCCAAGTCTTCGATACGACGACAAAATATACTGTTAAAAAAAAAAGAAACGCAACACTATTATAATCGTAAGGGACATTAAATTTAAAATCTGTTTATTTTACGGAATTAATGTTTCAGTCTTGGCATGAAGAAACTTTAAGGCTTTAACAATGAAATGTTGTTCATTAAATTTAGTTTGAACACTTTTATTCTTTGCTACTGAGGCCTCCGTTTCAGTAAGGTGTATGGCCTGCTCTGGCCTGTATCAGAGAACGACATTTCCTTGACATGGATCCCATTAGCCGTTGAATCTGTTTTTGTGGGATGGCTGCCCACTCTTCCTGCAGTGCAAGAGACAAATGTCGGGGATTGGTTGGCGCCACGTTTCGCTGGCGAACTTGTCTGTTGAGTTCATCCCATAAGTGTTCTGTTGGGTTCTTGTCTGATGACATGGATGGCCACGGAATGGTCTGGACGTTGTAGTCAGTGAGAAACTTGGTGGTGAGTTGTGCCACATGAGATCGAGCGTTATACTGCTGAAAAATCGACCCTGGTGCAGCCAGAAGTGGAAGGACGTGAGGACGAAGAATTTCAGCGACTTATCGTTGGGGGTTCAGGCGTTCTTCAGTTTGCACCAGGCCACTTCTTCCCATGAAGTTGATTGTCTCTCACACCAGTACGCCTCCACCACCACATGGAGGAGCCTCATCCATGCAGTTCTGGGGGTAGCGCTTATGGACTCTGCGGTAAACTATTTTCCGTCAATGGTGTCGCTGGATCAGAAAGAATGATTCATCACTAAACAAAACCCTCCTCCAATCATTCGCAACGGTTCATTGACAATGCCGGTTAGTCCATTGCTGTCGGTTCTAGCGATGCAGGACCTCTGTAGGGTCTTCTAGCCCAAAGACCAGCGTCGTGCAGCCGGTTCCTGACCGTTTGATCTGTAATTCTACGAGCTGCTGTCACTGATTCGACTGTTGAGGAAGCAGATGCAAATCGATTCCTGAGGTGACGCAGCCGTATGATATGGTCTTCAGCGGAAGTTGTGAATATGGGTCTTCCACTGCGCAGCCGGTCTGTAACTGAGCCAGTTTCTTGAAATTGTCTCCAAAGGCGACTGGTTGTGCTTCTAACCACATTAAATTGTCTGGCCACTACACTTTGTGACTGTCCAGTCTGTAAACGTCCAATGATGATGAGTCGTTGTTTTATAGTGAGATGAGCCATACTTGCGCATTGAATTTTCAAATGAATTGGTTCGAGGAGAGTCAATCTTTTATAGGCATTCAATAACATGGTCAGTGAGTTTTGTGTTCAGTAAGTTTCACGGGATTCTCGTGAACCTATTATGAGTTATTGTCAAAAATACTGTTTTGACTAGTGTCGCTTTTCTGCGCTCATGAATCATCTGCTGAGTACAATTCAGGTCATGCGAAAGCTGGAAATCAACTAAAGAAATAGACAAGAAATTAGACTCTTTTGAAAATAAATTTCTACGGAAAATACTTGATATAAAGTGGAACGAATTCAAGAATAATGCAGCGATAAGACAGATGAGCAAACAGCGCCTGTCTCATGGGTGATCAGGAAAAGAAGATGGGCCTATGTAGACCATGTGATGAAATGAAACAGAGAATACCAAAACAAGCTATCAAGTGGAGCACAACAGGCCGAAGAAAAAGAGGTCGACCACGTGAAACTCTAAAGCAGACATTGTTAAGAGAAACCAGTTTAGTGGGCATAACATCCCTTGATGATGTTGAAAGACTCGCCGAGAACAGGAAAACTTGGCAAACAACTATGCGAACCCTATGTGACGTTTAACGTGCCATTAAAGAATGTAAGATGAGTTAGTTCTTGGCTATCGGTACTGTGTCGTCAGTATACCGAAGGTTATTAATACTATATCCTCCGACTTTTATAGCTTGTTCTGTAATGATCGTTCTTATGATTCTCGCTATACAGAGAAAAAAAGGTCTGGAGATAGTACACATCCTTGTCGCACCCCTTGTTTTATAGGTTGCTATTTTCCATTTTTATTTCCAACTCGAATTGCTGCTCTCTGCTGCCTGTATAGATGTTTTACAATCCTCAGGTCTTTGCCGTCTAGTTTTATGTCTTCAAGCATTTTAATAATCTTATCATGTTTCACCTTGTCAAATACCTTGGTGTAATCAACAAAGCATAAGTAGAGATCTACTTC
Organism: Achatina immaculata; assembly: GCA_009760885.1. Lineage (NCBI taxonomy): Eukaryota > Metazoa > Mollusca > Gastropoda > Stylommatophora > Achatinidae > Lissachatina > Lissachatina immaculata. The sequence goes on from CM019713.1 coordinate 50,949,365, forward strand.
TAAAACTCTTTATGTTAGTGTTACTTTTGCCAGCATAGTCTTTACCTTGTTAGTTCTCCTAGCTACCTTTGCTAGCATAGTCTTTTCCTCGTTAGTTCTCCTAACTACTTTTGCTAGCATAGTCTTTTCCTCGTTAGTTCTCCTAACTACTTTTCCTAGCATAGTCTTTTCCTCGTTAGTTCTCCTAACTAATTTTGCTAGTAGACTCTCTCCCTCGTTGCTTCTCTTAATTTCTTTTGACAATAGTGTTTTTTGTTCTCCGTTTTTCCTCATAATAACTTTTGCAGCATTTTTTTTCCCATCCCTTCCCCTAAACACTCTTCCAGCATTGTTTTTCTCGTCTTCCTCCTCCGGCTTTGTCTTTTTATCCTTCCTCTTCTTAGTTACTATTGCCAGTGTTGTCTTTAACGTGGGGTGTTCTGTCTTTGTATCTCGAGTAAGTGTTTATTGATTGAATTTTATAATGTATGATGTCTCTACTTCTAGGACAGCAAGTCATTCCGGTTGCTGCTTCGCTGTGTACAAGGAAACCTTCATTAGACTGGGAAAATATGACCCTGGCTTAGAATTATGGGGCTGTGAGAATACGGAACTTTCACTTAAGGTTTGTCTACAGCATATAAGATGTAATTTTTTTTTTAACTGTTAAACTCAAATTAACTTCTGACGGAGTAGGTGCTATAAGGAAGTTAAGTGTCTGACATTTCACAGCACTAGTGCTCTCCCTTTTCTCAGTGATAAGTCCAATGTTGCATTTACCAATAGTAAATACATGTAACACAAATCATGAAGGCAGTGTAAGAAAGTAAAATAAGTAAAAGTAAAGAAGCTGTGTGACCTGAGCAACGAATTTATTACTCAACTGGTGGTTAATATACAGATACAAAAAAATAGTGAAATGCGCGCAGAAATACACACATGTAGTCAGTGGTCACGAAATTCTGAAAGTCAAATTAATCATGAAAAGATTGAGAGAAAGAAGACTTAACAGAATTAACTTAAGATGATCTGCACCAGAAGAAATATTAAATGAATCATTGTTAAGATAGTTTCAGGCGTGCATCAGGAGGTACGGTTCCTGGCGTATATAAATAGACTGGAAAGAACAGCTTCATACTCAAATAAAGAAGACAAGAAATACAACTTTATGCTCATGGAAAAGATTGGAAATATTGTTGCGTGTGTGGAAAAGACCGGAAGCATAGCTTCATGCGCACATAAAGGGCGTGATATAAAACTTCATGAGCATGATTCTGGGAAAATCGTGGTTCGTGAAAGTAAAAGTAAAGGTCTCAGTCTGAGCAAAAAGAAGACCGAAGTGATGGTCATCTCAAAGAAAAGAAAACCACCAAAATGTAGCATTACCATTTATGGCACAGAACTGAAACAAGTTGATAGATTCAAGTACTTAGGAACAATTATAACAGCTAATGGGAAATGTCACAACGAAATAAAAAGCGGACCTGCTCTGACCAAGTCAGCATTTCAGAAAATGAGAAACATCTTGTGCAAAAGATCTATATCAATGGAAACAAGATTCCGAGTACTTAAATGTTACATCGAGCCAATTTTGTTTCATAGGTATGAAGCATGGTCTATGAATAAGAGAGTACAGCGAAAAATTGAGGCCATGGAAATGTGGTTCATAAGAAGGATGTTGAAGGTACTATGGACAGCCAAGAAAACCAATGAAGAAGTCCTAAGAGAGGCTGGAGTTAAAAGGCAAATTATAACAAAGACCAGAGGCGGACAAGCAAGATTTGTAGGGCATTTTCTGAGAAGAGGAAAATTGGAACATATTGTGGCAACTAGAAAAATTGTAGGAAGAAGAGACAGAGGAAGACAGAGAGAGAAGTTACTGGATGGCCTGTCATTGTGGCTAGAAAGAAAGTCACCGGCGGATCTCATAATCAAGTCTAAAGACAGGGAATTGTGGAGAGAAATGATCGCCTACGCCACGTGGCACGGCACTTGATTGATTGATTGAGCATGAAAAGACAGGATATTAAATCACCTGGCTTTAACAGCTAAGAGAAGGAGCAAAGTGATGATACCAAAATGCAGAGACTAGATGAAGAAAAGAAGAGATATTCTGTGAATGTTTTTATTAAAGCGCTGTCAGTGTACTCTTAACCCAGCAAACAACGCCCTTGACCTATGAACAGTTTTTGTAATTAAATGTTTCAACAACGATGTTTTTATCAGAATAGATTGCGATATCTATATTTAGCCTAAATTGTAGCTTAAAATTGCGAACTATCAACGATGGAACAAAACTAAATGACTAGTTTTTTTTTCTTCAAATAGTTTGTTCTCTCTAATTCCTTAAATTGACCATGGTAAGTTGGGAATTATTGGTAGTCATGGTTACTAGGGTTTAATTTTCACGCTAATAATTTGTTTCTCTAAATACACTGATATCCGTGTGTGTAGCATTATTTTATCTTCATTTTAGTGACAATTCCCTAACACCAGTGTCAGGTACCCATTTGTATACCTGGAGTAGCCTGAATGGTGTCAGAACTTATTCCATTTATGAAAGCAGGTGGACGTTACAGCGCTTCTCCTGCGCTCGTGCACACGAGTAAGATTAAATACTGTCTAGACACTGGGCGACAAAGTAAGTTGAAAGAAACTTCAAAACGGACAATTCACGGCTCATTACACCAATGCTTACACTGATAACAGAACAGGTAGGATCTTTAAATTATAAATAGGAAACTACGAGGCTTTGGTACGGTAAAGTAAGAGAAAACAGTTTTTTAGGTTTAGATCTCGAAAAAATCGTAGACAAAGCATTTTAGTGAGACGTGAGAGAAAGAAAAATCACAAGAGAATTACCTGAGATTCGAACACAGACTGGTAGGACAAGCAGCCGTCTAGCCACAAGAGAAGAGCGTACTATCGACTTAGCCAACTAGCACCCCCTAAAAAAAAAAAGGTATTTTATTGAGGTAGGATCTTTGATGGCGGCATGGATTTTTGAAACCGGTACACTTGTATTTGTCTTTCAAGTTGCGTGAAGTAGTTTTCGAAATACCAGTTTTCTTAAACCAAGGTTAAGTACCGCATGCGGTTTCTATCTTAATGTAAAATTAAACACTTGACAAACATGAGCAGAAAGTAAATGTTCGTGTGAATGTTTTTTCTTACTTTTTTTTTGTTTAGCCTCTAAACATGGGCGCCAGAGAAATCTGGGAAGGTAAAGCGTCCAGGCGTGATACTGACCTCATTACATTTTCATGTGCCGAAGGTCATGGAAAATACGGGCCTAACACCGTATTCCCCAGTATGCCTTAACGGCACGGAAAATGGAATTTTACCCTTTTACCTTTACTTTATTTGCGGCAAGATCTGTGGAAAATGCTCATATCCTGAACCAAAGTCTGAACTGGCTGATTCTCCTCAGAGAAAAATTAGCGTCATCAATCTACTGACCCGATTATCCTCAGAGAAAAATTAGCATCATCAATCTAATGACCCGATTATCCTCAGAGAAAACTGAGCATCATCAATCTAATGACCCGATTATCCTCAGAGAAAACTGAGCGTCATCAATCTACTGACCCGATTATCCTCAGAGAAAACTGAGCATCATCAATCTAATGACCCGATTATCCTCAGAGAAAACTGAGCGTCATCAATCTACTGACCCGATTATCCTCAGAGAAAACTGAGCGTCATCAATCTACTGACCCGATTATCTTCCAACCGATTTCGCTGGTTGCTTTACACTAGATTTTTTAAAATAATATAAACTTATTATAGCAAACGACGACCTCGAAAAAGTTCCGACTTTTCTTTTTTTTTTTTTTAATCGGTAAATTACCGGTAATTTCCGGTTAGCAGGATAGAATCCGCCTTGAAAATTTGTACACAATTTAGAGGCGAGATGAATGACTGGGAGGAGAATCCCAGATTCATTAAGATAAGCAAAACGTGGAGCTACGAGAGGAATAACGTTAATTACTTGGCCACGGAGTAGTCTCACCCCCCCCCCCCCTCACTCTAACTGAAAGACTGCACCCATTTACCATTAAGCTTACGTTCATTTCTGTTTTTCTGACAGAAATGAACGTAAACTTAATAAATCCAGATCTAGGAAGAAAAGTAGTGACTGTGATTCCACAGCAGAAGTCGGAGATTCTGTTTTCTTCCTAGATCTGGATTTATAATTCATTCAGTCGCAATGTCCTTTTCGTTTTATTTTTAATTTTCCTATGTCGAAGTTTCTTCCAGCTTCGGTTTGGTTATGCTTTATTGTTATTATGTTGTGCACAAAAGTTCACATCATTGTAATGTGGACAGCGTGAAATGTACTTTTTTTCTGGGCTGCCATCTATTCTGCTACTTACAGCGGTAGATGGACTGTGCTGGACGTAAAGAAGATAGTAGAAAATACCCGTATATTAAACCCTGCAGAGTGAAGTCACATCACAAGTGTAGACAATATGTATACATAAATACGCAAAGTAGTTGTAATAACAGCAGTAGCAGTAGTAACAACAACAGCAGCAAAGTACTAGTAGTAATAGTAGTAGTAACAGCAATAGCATTAGTAGTAGTAACAACAGCAGCAGCGGCATCAGTAGTAGTAGTAGTAGTAGTAGTAGTAATAGTAGTAAAATCAGTAGTAGTAACAGTAGTAGTTGTAGTAGTAACAGCATCTTCAGTAGCAGTAGTAATAACAGCGGCTGCAGCAGCAGTAGTAGTAGTAGTAATAACAGCAGCAGTAGCAGTAGTAGTAACAGCGGCAGTAGTCGCAGTAACAGCAGTAGCAGAGTAATAGCAGTAATAATCTCAGAGTAGTTTTAGTAATAATAACAGCAGTAGTACTAATACTAGCAGCAGCAGTAGTAACAATAACTGCAACAACAGTACTAGCAGTAACAGCAGCAGTAGCAGTAGTACTAGCAGAAGTAGTAGTAGTAGTAACAGTAGCTGCAGCAGTACTCGTAGTAACAGCAGCAGTAACAGTAGTAGTAGTAGTAGTAGTAGCAGCAGCAGTAGTTGTAGCAGTAGTAGTAATAGTAGTAGTAGTAGTAGTAGTAGTAGTAGTAGTAGTAGTAGTAGTAGTAGTAGTAGTAGTAGTAGTAGTAGTAGTAGTAGTAACAGCAGCAGCAGCAGAAACACGGACGGTAACAAAGTTCTATGGTAGTAATTGATTTTATCTGGGATTTTTTTTTTATTAATGGTGCACAGAAGTACAAAATATATTACTTCTTCCAAAAATGGAATCATCAGCAGCAGGCCATCTTGTTTACAACCAAGAGGCCTACAGGAGAGCTGTTAGGGAGCCAAAGTTCCGCAAGGGACATGCAAATGACTGACTGACTGACTTCTTTCCAGACATGGTTTCTGAAATACTTCGCCAAACTATCACCACTTAGACTTAAAGAAAAAAACTAGTAAAAATGTCTGACAGTCGTCCTTGACTTTGTCATATGTCCTTGACCAGACCTGGATGTGTGGAGGAAGGATGGAGATTATTCCCTGCTCTCATATTGGCCACATGTACAGGCCCGCCTTCCCTTACTCTTGGCCTGAACAGAGCTACCTGTTTGAAAGAAACTGTCTCCGTGTGGCAGAAGTCTGGTTGGACAAGTACAAGGTACTTTATGAGGACCGGATATTAGATATACAGGCAGGTAACTTATTCTTTGGAAGTAAAACTTATAATTTCCTTTTTTTTTCAGTCATGAGATTCAATGCCTAAGTCTTCTCCTTTTGTTGCCAATCATGCTTTCATCATTGGTAATATCAATCTTTTTGTTAATTTTTTTTTTCAGTCATTTAAATGAAAAGTATTCTTCATTTCAACCGAATATATTTACAAACGCCGCCATTAAAAGAAGGAAGTTGACGCTTTACTTTCAAATGACATGCACAATAACAAGTTAAATAAAAATTACCACCGTTTCTTTAACGAACCGAAACATCAAACAAATGTACTGTTGCCATCCAATAAACGGAACATCAGCCAAAAGCCATAAATGGATGGGTGAACCAGACTGAGTTAATGAAAACTGAATATTGCTTTTTACCAAAAGAGATGTTTATTACTCGTTCTATTCACATGACCAGCCTATCACCAAAACTTTCCCTCTACATAACCATTCGAGGTTATGAAATACCAGAGGTTAGATAAGCTAATGACATAGTATTACTGTTTACAACACAAAAAGGAATAGGCAAACTAATTATGTCAGCCCATAATAATAGCGAAGAGCAAGACCTCTATCTTAATGCGAAGAAAACAAAATTGATGACAACTAACAAAACAAATAAGGCAGATGAAATATATATCAGTGAGAAAAAATTGGAAAAGGTGGAGAGTTTTGAATCATTACTAATAATGGAGATACAATGAGGGAAATTAAAAGGAGGACCTCAAAAAGTAAAACAACTAAAGAAGCTGTGGAGAGGAACAGACAGAACTACAAAAATAAGATTTTTAAAGGCATGCATCTTTCCCATTGCAACATATGCTTGTGAGACCTGGACACTTAACAACAGCTGCGAAACACATAAATACATTTGAATGTAAATGCAACAGAAGATATCTTCAAATATTATGGGCACAAAATGAGAAAAATACATCCATACTACAAGAACTTAATATGAAAAAGGTTAACTAGTAAAGAGGATTAAACAGAGAAAACTTAAATATTTTTGACACATTAAACGTTATGAGAATTTAGAGACAACAGTCTTAGAAGGATACAAAATAGGACAAAGAAAGAGAGGAAGACCAATGTGAAGATGGTTGCAAGACATTGTTGATAATTTGCAAATGGATGCATCAGCAGCAGGGCATCTTGTTTATAACCGAAAGGCCTACAGGAGAGCTGTTCCTCAAGGGACATGCAATTGACTGACATAGCCATTCTGTAAACATTGGATTGTTCGTCTAAAATGCCAGCTTCAGTGAGTATGGTGTTTTTAGTGTCGATGATATCCAGTACCCCTTTCATCTCTTGAGCCGTCACAGGAGTCATGTTCTCCATTATTGTTCTCTCGAAGTTAAATGTGTCCAACTGCCGGCCTGCAAAGTTATTATCCATTCATTCTTTCATTCATGTGACATGTCCTTTCCAGAACCTTGTCCCGATCACAGCCTCCTTGAATGCAATTCGGTCTTGCGCAAGTTGACAAGCGTCTTGCAGAGACATATTCAGACTTTCCGTGATGTCCTAAGTCGCTCTTCGGCAAGTTCATCCCTTTTTTTCTTTTGGCGGGCACTATGCCTTCTACTATCAACCTCTCTAAGCTGTTATGTCTCCTGATGTGGCCGAAGTATCTCAGCTTTCTAATTTTTTTATGGTGTTAACTATCCAGTTTTCTGCGACACCTAATCCCATCAGTGTCTCTTTGATTTAGTTCTATCCATAACATTCTAAGTGCCTTTCAGTAACATTTAGTTTTAAATGTTGTTATTCTCTTTTCTTGTGATTTGTTAAATGTCTATGTTGCCACTAGGAATATGTAAGCTCTTAGTAAACATAACTTTGTTTTCTTGTTGGTACCTTGCCACATAATTTTCATTCTGTGATGCAACTGCAGTTCTTCCAGGTTATTACGAAAATGTAATTTATTTTAGTAAAATTCATGCTGTTAGTCAAGAGACAGTGAGCTGTAGTTTTGTGCTGCGAGAGAAAGAAATCATCATTGTCCCAACTGACTGTGAAGACCATATTAAAATTCATCGTAGCATGTTATACAATTCAGCAAAAACTGTTTGATTTAAGTGTGGATCGCTACTCAACTTGAGAAATAAGTTATGGCCCTTGGGGACTTCGAGGTTGCAAACCTCTGCTCTAGGTTATGGTGTCGTTTAATATGCTTCAGTTTCATAATTCCCGTTCCGCTAAACGTCACATAGGGCACGCATGGTAATTCGCCAAAATTTCCTGTCTTCGGCGAGTTTTTCACTCTCATCAAAGGATGTTATGCCCACTGAACTGGCCTCTCTTAACAATGTCCTCTTTAGTTTCACGTGGTCGGCCTCTTTCTTCGGCCTGTTGTGTTCCACTTGATACCTTGTTTGGGGATCCTCTGACTGTTTCTTCTCATCACTTGACCGACATGTGTTCATCTTTTTCTGATCACCCATAAGACAGGTTGTTGTTTGCTCATCTGTCTTATCTCTGCGCTGTTCTTGAATTCGTTCCACTTTATACCATTCAATATGACCAAAGGATAATTTCCTTTTCTTGGTGGAGCTGAGGAACCAGTTTTCACCCACATTCACATCGTCTAGCATGCTTTGATTACTTCTTTATCTCCTCTGTAGCAAGGACATGTAATGTAGCAACTTTACTGTGAAATGTTAATCTCATTTTGAAGAAGCAGTCTTATATGAAGTGTTACAGTTACTGTGAAATGAGTGAATAACACTGAAATTTTAGCTTCATTATGGAGACTTAAAATCTCACAGTGAAGTGTTAAACTTGTACAGAACTACTGATTAGTTATTGACCTCAAAGTGAAGAACAGGTTTCACAACGAAATTTCAACTTTTCTGTGAAGTGTTAAATTAAAATGTTCATGATAGCTGCAGGTGATATGATAATTTTACACGCCTACTGAAATGTGTTAATTGTTAACTGTTAACTGTTAAATATTCTGTGATTCATGTGGAATATATTTTTCTCACACACTCTAGTACTTCTTATCCTAATTCACTTCTCTGTTCTTAATTCCAGTTCTAACAGAAAAAAATACTGCAATGAAATATCTTAGAAAACAGTTCCTCTTGAGTATCAGTTTTAGCTGTGTATTCTTTGCAACATTTTTCTTGTACACTTCATTTTGATTTTCTCATTTTGCCATCTGTTGTTAACAGAATTTCATCCAAACAAAACTATCAGCGGTACACACTGCTACATCCACACATTTATTTTTAGTGTCGGGGCTGTCAGCTGTATTATCTCACTTCACAGGATAAAATCAATATTGGTGACCTCAGCGAGAGGAAAGCCCTCAGGAAGAAGCTCAAGTGCCGCTCTTTTGATTGGTTTATCAAAGAGTTCCAACCTGATCTTTATATACCTTTCAACACGACAGCTGCTGGCAGAGTGAGTACTCTTTACAGCTTCTGAGGATGATTGTACGCTGGTAGTTTCTGGAGTTGTGATGCAGACTGCGACTGAGTTCTAACATAATATGTGTTTAAAACTGTTGCTGTTAATCTTCGAACGTGTTACTCAGTTCATCCAGCTGTGACAGTTAAGTATGAATAAAATGGTATGTTAAAATGTTCATTCAGAATAATCCTTACTACTTGGGCCATAGATATTCTCCAAGTTCTAAGAACTGAATAAAACAGGTTATATGCAAGGTAATATTTTTTTAAGTTGACAAAATGTTATTTGATTATGTTACTAATATTGTCAGATTTTTTTTTCAGGCCTAGATCCACGGCTACAACAAATTGTTTATGCACGACATATTTATACCTTTGTTTTTCTCACAACGCCGGAGATTCACCCAGAGACATATGGTCCATTTTTATAGCACGACTGTTCAGAAGTGAAATTTAGCCTTACTTTAATTTTGTGAGCTTTGTTTCTAACAACCAGTGCTGAAGTCTAGAACCTGCAGTTTCTCTCTCCCCACCCCCCCCCCCCCAACCCATCCATCTTCTATCAGATCTGCACTTCCGCCCTTGTACATTTCTTTTTTTTTTTTTACTTGACTGGCTCACAAGAGTCTGGAATATTTTTCTTTGCAACTTCAAGCACAACTCATTCGAGTACCACGTGCTCCAGAGCCCCAGCTCACAGATCTTGATCTAGGAGTATAATGATCACATGCTGGAACAGAACAAACTGTAAACGATTTGAACTTGTTAACCTTCATACCTGTGTTTGTCTGAGATTAGTCGTTATGTGCATTGCTGTCAACTCAGTATTATGCAGATAGATATCAGAAGAAACTGTTAAGCACTACCTGCTGGACTGCAGTGCATTGAAGGACCTTCTAAAGAACCTGATACCACCAAACTCTTCAATCACCGACATTCTGTACGGAGATGCAGAACAGCTGAAGAGGACCTGTACGTTTCATTATCTGGTACAAGGGGAAAAGAGTGAAAACTCGTGAACTCGGGGATCGGAAAAGTAAAAGTGAAAAGTCAAGTACGGTTAAGCACAACCCACAAAACTTGTTCTTCACTTCTCTTCTACTTCCCATTCTGACTCTTCTTTTATAGCCATGAAGTAGATGCTAAGTATTCACAAACACACCCCCCCCCCCCCCCGCTCTTCTCCCCCGTCCCACTGCTCCAAGCATATTTAACACTAGGTGTGTGAAGGTGTCAGAATCTTGACCTGGCAAAAGATCAGCTCACAAAGATAAGGCGCTCGCATTGCATGGCTGCCCATTTTTTCCCCCTTCCGCAAGTATCAGGAGTTCATTTTTTTATAGCTCTGGGACGCCAAAGAGTTAAAATCTATTCACTTCGTATGATAAGTCAGAGCTACAACCATTTGCATCGCTCCTGCGTTAGTACATTAGTCATTTAAAGAACTCTAGAACCACAGGTTTAACTATCTTTTGTGTTACGTGTTGAAGGTATGGATTTACATTCATTCCGTTCAAAAATCATCAGTAGGGAACACGAGTATGATTAAAAAAAAAACAAACTTATAAACTAGATGTAATATGCCAAAGATAACTGGAGAATCTTGACTTTGCGGACGATATTTGTCTGCTATCAAGTAAGACACAAAGACATGCAAGACAAAACAAATAACTTGACCCAAAATGCTAGCAAAATAGTACTAAAAGTAAACGTTGGAAAGACAAAGCTAATGAAACAAAATGTTGAACACTGGCAATGTACTGAGAGTAAACAATAAAAATAGTGGAAGATGTCAAGACATCTTGGCAGTAGATAGCAGAAGATGGAGGCTAACTAGAACAGACCAGGCTTTCGCAATCATTTACAATATTATAGATGTCCAAAAGGTTCAGAAAGAAAACGAAAATTAGGATATTTAAGGGTAATGACGCAAGCGTGTTATTCTGTTGAAGTAAATGTAACTGTAAAAAAGGGACCTAGCGTTGTTCCTTGCCCTTGGGAGTGGCTTCATTACATGCCTGCCCATACGTGTTCGGCCTTTGAAATCAGGATTTCCTTCAGTTTTTGTAGGAAGATGAGTTCAATGTTGTGCTGATTGTCTGTTGTCCCTAGTCTAGCATTTAGCTGGGATTTGCAAAAACTGTCCTAGGCTACATGTAATGCATTGAGTCGTATATGACAGGTACTTTGCAAGAAGTTGCTTTGCAATTGTTCGTCGAGGAGTTGGTTGATAGATTTGTGTAGGTCTGGTTTGTCCATTTTGATGAGGCCCTCTGTTTTGGTCTTTGCTGCTAGCTGGCCGGCTTTGTTGTTATTTATTCTATTTGTTGTTGATTGTTGTTATTTACTCTGTTGAAGTGAATGCTGGAAAAAAAACATCACCCAAAACTATAGAAAACAATCTGAATTCTTTCAAGACTAAATGTTAACGTAGGAATCTGAATTCGTTCAAGATTAACTGTTAACGTAGGATTAGACAAACATTTTAGTAAAATACCATAAGAAATAACACTTTGCCGATAGAAATGCAGATGAAGCTATGGGCTTCAAATTAGTGAGGAAATACGTTGACGATAACTGGGACATGTACTCTGGATGACTGGTAACTCATTACTAAAAATAGAACAGAAATAGACACCTCAGGGAAACAGGAGTAAGAGTAGACCAAAGGAGACATTGAGGAGATCAACAGAGAAGATGTTGAGTAATGGAGTGCTCACCTGGGCAAGAGGGGGAAAATGGCGAAGGACAGGTGTTTGTGGAAGGAAAAATGTGCCTGCTTTGTGACTACCTAGGGTTCATAAATATGTACGGACAGACACTTTCAGGATTACATTATAATAGGCTGAAAAAATCTGAGATAATAGCTATAAACCTATATACTGTTTAAATATCAGTCCTCGTTTTGGTCTGCTTTGTATAGATTTCAAGCGTAGCAAAGCCGTCGCTATGCATCAATAAATACATGGATTGGAACCAGATAAACACATCAGCAACATCAGAGATGTGTACGATCCAGGATGATCAGGTAAGTCAACTTCATCAGGAAAAATAATGTTCACACCGATCACATTCAACTGTTGACTTACTGCATAAACTACTTTTTATGTTGGTTTGTGTGTGTGTTTTAAAACCCTTTGGCTACCATGAGCTGTTCAAACGTCTTTAAAATATTAATAAAAATAATAATAATAATAAATTCACTATAGTAATTTGGTTTTGTTTTGTAGTCAGGAGGTCATAATTTTAAACTGCTACAAATGCTAAAAATGGTCATTAGGTAATTTCCTAATTTAAAAAAAAAGCATGCTTGCGATTGTTGTTATTATTATTATATTATTATTATTATCACTGTTATTATTATTATTATTATCACTATTATTATTATCACTATTATTATTATTATCACTATTATTGTTAGTGTTATTAAATTTTGGTGTATTAGAAATGTTGTTTGGTAAATTTTGGTGCATCAGAAATGATATTTGGTAAATTTTGGAGTTAAAAAATGTTGTTTGGTAAACTTTGGTGTATCAGAAATGATGTTTTTAAAATTTTGGTGTGAGAAATAATGTTTAGTAAATTTTAGTATATCAGAAATATTATTTGGTAAATTTTTGTGTATCAGAAATATTGTTTGGTAAATTTTTGTGTATCAGAAATAATGTTTGGTAAATTTTTGTGTATCAGAAATATTGTTTGGTAAATTTTTGTGTATCAGAAATAATGTTTGGTAAATTTTTGTGTATCAGAAATAATGTTTCGTAAATTTTTGTGTATCAGAAAATAATGTTTGGTAAATTTTAGTGTATCAGAAAATAATTTTTGGTAAATTTTTGTGTATCAGAAAATAATGTTTGGTAAATTTTAGTGTATCACTTCCAATGAGGCCTACAGTAACACGCTCTTTTTCTTTCTTTTTTTGTTAATGTTCGTTTTTGTGATTTTGACCAGTTTTCGTCTAAAATTTATGTTCAGTGCAGACAATAGAACTAAAACACACGAGGTTCATATACACTTGTTTCATATAGTTCCAAAAAAGGTGAAATGACTGAAATGTGAAATATGGTATGGAATCCAAGGAAATGTCGGTGAGATTATACTAGTCTGCAGTAGAAAAACCTTTGTGTCGCGTTTCCCTTGGAGAGATCTTTCATCTACCTGTGTTATTTAGATGACTGTAATATAGATACGGCACAGTTATCAAGGTCGGTGTACCAAACCTGGCTAAGATCATATCAGAGCTCCACTTATCACGCTTGTTACTTTACATCAGCCAGGACGATACAAAAGGATTCAACGTACTCACCGTTCTGCGCGGACACGAGTTTCTTGGGCCCTTTCCGTGAACAGATTTTTAAAAAAATGCTATGTGTCCGTAAAATGATGGTGCAGTTTAAAACTCATAAAGTATAAGAACTAAATGTAGCAAAGCCATGATACCGACACCGCATTAAAGAGCAACTGGAGCGTTTATTTTGATGTATGCATTTAGTTTGGAATAGGTAGTTACTCAGGTGACGGTGACACAATACAAAACGTCATTCCACCAACATGTAACGCATCAGTTCACGATGAATAGACAGTGCAGAAGAAGGTTCATTGTTTTCTCTGGCTTGCCAAATTTGAATCTGTAAATCGTTAAATATTTCTAACAAAATTTTATGAATTACTCTTTCATTTAGAATACATTTTCTGTGCGAACGAAGAAGAAGAAGAAGAAGAATATATTTTCAGTAGATAATATATATGGTTATGATAAACCTGAATATTACGATGCATAACAATTGGAGGTTATGACATATCAGAGATTAGATATGCTGATGTCACAGTATTTCTGTCAATAACACAAAAATGAATAGAAAAACTAATTATGTCAATATTGTAAGAATAGTGAAGAGCAAAACCTCTATCTTAATGCAAAGAAAACTAAATTGATGACAACTGACAAAACAAATAAGGCAGTTGAAGTATCAATGGGGAAAACTTGGAAGAGCTGGAGTAGTTTTTAATATCTTGGATCATTACTGACTAATAATGGAGATACAATGAGGGAAATTAAAAGGAGGTCATATATCGCTCTTCAGAAAATGTATTCAGAAGATTTTTAAGGGCTTGCAATTTTCCCATCGCAATATATGCATGTGAGACCTGGACACTTAACAAAACAGCTGAGAAACACATAAATGCCTTTGAATGTAAATGCTACAGAAGAGTCAAATATCATGGACATAAAAAAGAACAGATATATCCATACTCTCTCTCTCTGAACCTTAAGTGCCCAGGGCACATGGGGCTTCCGCAAGGGTTTTCCACAAATGCCTGTCTTTCGCCTTTTTTTCTGCTCTTGCCCAGGTGAGCCCTCTATTGCTCAACATCCTTTCTGTTGTTCTTCTCCATGTCATATATCCATACTACAAGAACTTAATACTGAAGAAGGTTGGCTAGTAAAGAAGATTAAACAGAGAAAACTTAAATAATTTGGACATATAAAACGTCATGAGAATTTTGAGAAGACATTCTTGAAAAGGTACATAATGGGAAAAAGAAAGAGAGGAAGACCAAGGCGAAGATGGCTGCAAGACATAGTTGATAATCTGCGAATGGATGCATCAGCGGCAGGCCATCTTGCTTACAACAGAGAGGCCTACAGGAGAGCTGTCTGGGGGGGGGGGGGGGAATTCCGCATGCATATGACTGACTAGTTGTGAAAACAAATGGTTTTTAAAACGCAGTATGATTTTACTGTCACACTGTAAAATAAAATAAAATTTACAGTAGTCTTATTATCCGTCCAATTTGAAAATAATAACTGCACCACAAAGTTTCAATCACAGGGAGATAATAAATCAACCGACAACCGCACGTTATTCCACGTCTACGTGAGGTGTGCAAAACCCTGACTGAAGAATTTTTCAAAATAAATGTCATTATAAATATCAAAGGAGGAATGAGAAAGCTTCACTTATATACACATCTGCAAGTGATGTTAAATCAGTTCTGTTTTAATCTGTGAAATAATAAATTGCTGCAGCATTAGAACCAGCTATATACTTTCTCATTGAACAAGGAATCTTGAATGTCCTTATTTCTTCATGTAACATGATCGCAGGGCTTCGTGCGTTGCGCCTCTATTTAAGGATACACAAGAGCGAATTCTGAAGTTTCTTATCAGTGGATTAAACAAGGCATGGACTCTACATCATCATCATCATCATCATCATCATAATCGCCTTTCACTCCTCTGAGAGCATAGGCCACGGATAAAGGCTCTCCAGTCATCCCTGTTCTTGGAATTATTCTCTGCTTCTTTCCATGTTTATCCCTTGTCTCTGAGCACTGTCATAATTTCTCTTCTCCAAGTAAGTCTAGGTCTTCCTCATTTTCTGTTTACTTGAGGATTCCATGTCAGTGCCTGTCTTGCTATGTTGGTGCCGGGTTTCCTCAGAGTGTGGCCACACCACCTCCACTTCCTAGACATGATTTGTAGATCCTGGCGATGGTTGGGACATGTGCTCCGAATGACTGACAACTCACTACCAAAAATAGCATTAAGATGGACACCACAGGGGAACAGAGTAAGGGTAGACCAAAAGAGACATGAAGAACAATAGAGAGGATGTTGAGAAATAGAGGGCTCACCTGGGCAAGAGCAGAAAAAAAGGCAAAGAACAGGCATTTGTGGAAAACTGTTGCGGAAGTCCCGTGTTTTGCACACCTCACGTAGACGTGGAATAACGTGCCCTGGGCACTTAAGGTTCAGAGAGAGAGAGAGAGAGAGAGAGAGAGGTTCTTGTCCTGCCCTTTCCCAGACCTTCTCGTTCCTGATCTTGTCCTGCCATTTAATGTTTAAAATCCTCCTCAAGCAGTAGTTCATGAATGTTCCTATATTCTGTTGTATTGTCTTGTCATAACCCATGTCTCCGAATCATATAGCAGGACAATCTTTACGTTTGTATTGAAAAGCCTAAGTCTGGTTCACGTTTTGATGTACTTAGATGACCGTATTTTGTTAAGTTAGGTAAATGCTGTCCTGGCCTTGGTTATTCTAGCTTTAACATTCTTTACCTCTCCCCCGTATTTATCCACTATGCTGCCTAAATATGTGAAATACTCTGCTTCCTCAATTGGCACTCCCTCGATTACCATGACTGCTACCTGGTCACTCAATAATTATTATTATTATCTTTTAATCTGCATTTATAGGGAGTGCTTATCTCTATGACAGAATAACAATAGTGCTCTACTCTTGCAGTACTTTATTTTAACAAAAGAAAGACAGATACGCCGAGATGACTGGTGCCTGGCACATGATACGGACAAGAATCTTCTCGTAGCCATAGTCTGCGACACGGATCACACTCAATGGGAATATACGCAGGTAAGTATCAAAATAACGATGATTTGTGACGTCTGCGACAGTATCATTATCTTCTTAATATATCTTTCTTTTCGCCGAATATAGAAATATACGAATCTGTTGCTAAACATCAGGTGCTAGTGAAATCTATCTCCTAAATGTAAACCAATCTGTCCTATACATGTTTTGTTGAGTACTTGCGTGTTACATGCATCTGAATGGCATCCCCAACAAGGTACCCATCCTGTGCCTGAGCATTACAATCAACAGAACTCACTGGGCGAACAGGACAGCTAACAGCTCTTGTTCTTCATATGAACGAAATGGCAGAGTTGTGGTACAGCGTCCTATTCTTCAAGCCGTTTGTCCTGACATAGTTTAATTGTCATTTCAGCTTTCTTTACACCTTTCCCCCGCTCAGTACTTAACCCATCCCCCCCCCCCCGGTGCACGGTTGCCTAGGCTTAATATTGTCACTGTCTCACTTTTCTGCAGGTGTCTTTCTATACTTAATTTGTTCTTTGTCACTTCCCTTTAACGCACTCCACAAAAGGTAAAGATAGCCCTGTTATGCCATGGTGCAACATAGTGGATATGGTGTTAGTGTTCATATTTTCCTTGACCTGTCGGCACACTAGAGGCTGATGTAGTTAGCACCACGCCTGGCCGCTTTTTTTCCTTCCTCAGGTCAAGAAAAAGCCAAGCGTCTGTCTCTATAACTGGTTGACTCGGGAGCCTCCGACCGGATTCGTACCACCGATCGTCTCCATGATAGGCTAGTGCATGAAGCAGCTCACCACCCAGGTGCCCTACACCTCAAAGTCTCTTGGGCACATTTGGCCATGTTTTTCTGGACTAGTATCCCTGAGAACTAATGCTCGTTTTCTGTATTTATTTGTTATACTGTGCTCATGTCGTCGCTGAAATACTGTTAATTTTTACGTGTTCTCCTTTTCTCTGTTTGTCGATTTATCTTTTGTAAAAATTGAACCACTCACCTCTGTCTTCCGATATATCACTATTTCCGGCTTCAAGGGAGTTAGTATCACAGGCATTTTTGGGGTTTACTTTAGAATTGCATCGGAAACTGATGGCTTATGTCAGGATGACAGAGGATTCTGGGACAACGATCTGAAGATAGTTAAAACTGTCATCGATCTCCTTATGATGCTCCGTGCAACATTCTTTCATTCATTTGCATATCCCTTGCGAAACTTTGCCTCCCTAACAGCACTCCTGTAGGCCTCACAGTTGTGAGTAAGATGGCCTGCTGCTGATGCATCCATTTGTAGATCATCAACGATGTCTTGCAGCCATCTTCACCTTGGTCTTCCTCTTTTTTTCCCATTATGTACGCTTCCAAGACGGTCTTCTCTAGATTATCATGACGTTTAATGTGTCCAACATGTTTAAGTTTTCTCTGTTTAATTCTCTTTACTAGCCAGCCTACTTCAATATTAAGTTCTTGTAGTATGGAAATATTTGTTCTTTTTTTGTCCATGATATTTGAAGAACTTTTCTGTAGCATTTACATTCAAAGGCATTTATGTGTTTCTCAGCTGTTTTGTTAAGTGTCCAGGTCTCACGTGCATATGTTGCGATGTGAAAAATGCATGCCCTTCAAAATCTTATTTTTGTAGCTCTGTTTGTTCCTCTCCACACATTCTCCAATTGTTTTACTTTCTGAAGAGCGATAGATGTCCTCCTTTTAATTTCCATCATTGTATCTCCATTACTAGTTAGCAGTGATTCAAGATATTCAAAACTCTCCACTTCTTCCAGTTTTTCCTCATTGATAGATATATCAGCTGCCTTGTTTGTTTTGTCAGTTGTCATAAATTTAGTTTTCTTCGCATTAAGATAAAGGTTTTGCTCTTCACTATTCTTACGGACTGACATAATTAGTTTTTCCATTCCTTTTTGTGTTGTGGACAGTAACATTGTGTCATCAGCATATTTAATCTCTGGTATTTCATAACCTCCAATTGTTATGGCATCGTAATATTCTTTGTCTACATCTTCTCTAACATTCCTCATTATATTTTCAGTATACAAGTTAAATAAGTAAGGCGACAATATGCACCCCTGATGGACCCCTTGTTTTATGTCAAACCAAGTTGTTGTTTCACCATTTATTCTTACTGCTGCTTGTTGGTCTAGATACAGCAGTGATGTTAATTGTATCAAATGTGTTGGAAATCCCATTTGTTTCCATTATTTCCCCAAATTTCTGATGTTGTACACAATCAAATGCCTTTGTGTAGTCTATAAAGGCCGAATATAGATTCACATTAAACTCTCTGCATTTCTCTATTATTAATCTTATATTGAATATATGATCTCTTGATCCTCTTCCTTGCCTGAAACCAGCTTGGACCATATTGACCTCTTCTTCTATTTTCTTACGAAGTCTACCCATTATGATTTTTAACAGAATTTTACTGCCATAACTAATCAGGGCAACGGTTCTGTAGTTTGTGCATAATTCAAGTTTTACAAAAGCCTGTTGCACGGAGCAACAATCTATCATACACAGTGCATGATAGATTGTTGCTCCGTGCAACAGGCTTTTGTAAAACTTACATCTTACGTCTTGCATCCTTCCCGTGCCGTTAAACGGCGCACAGGGCTCGCATAGTAGCTTACTAAGATTTCCTGTTTTCGGCGAACTTTTCAACCTTATCAAGGGATGTTATGCGCACTGAACTGGCCTCTCTTAACAATGTCCTCTTTAGAGTTTCACATGGTCGACCTCTTTTTCTTCGGCCTGTTGTGTTCCACTTGATTGCTTGTTTTGGGATTCTCTGACTGTTTCTTCTCACCACATGACCGACATATGTCCATCTTCTTTTTTTCTGATCACCCATGAAACAGGTTGTTGTTTGTTCATCTGTCTTATCTCTGCGTTGTTCTTGAATTCGTTCCACTTTATACCAAATATTTCCGTTAGACATTTGTTTTCGAAAGAGTCTAATTTCTTGTCTATTTTTTAGTTGTTTTCCGGCTTTCCTATGCATAAATGAGGATGGGTATTACATTTGAATTGAATAATCTTAACTTGGTTTTGTGCTTATAACTTTTGAATGCCATATATTCTCAAGATTCTTGAAGGTCAATGCATTTTTTTGCAATTCGAATGCAAAACTACACCCCAGTTAAAACAACATCAGTCAATGTGGTCTCTTTTGCTGTGTGTGAAGTCTGCTGAGAATTCTACATTTAAGAAAGCCACTCTGGCCGTTTCCCCTTTGATTTCACGTTTCAAGACTTTCACTACGTCGCTAGTTATATTCATAGTCACAGAGATATCTGAAGTTGAACAACCATCCAACACTTATCTAAACCACCAATTAGTCAATTTTCTACCCACTAATCCATCCAACCAACTAAATCTTTGAAAAACTTGGTGTTTCCATCAACGACGGGTTACCACCGAGGAATGTCCAGTAACTATACTGACAATATAGTCTGTCTTGTAACAACTTCCTATCTTTCTCTCTTTCGCTTTACTCTCTCTCTCTCTCTCTCTCTCTCTCTCTCTCTCTCTCTTCCTTTCAGCATATAGTAAAGAGTTAAGAGTACAGTATGTATGACCAGCTTTGAACATATGCAGACACTATAGTACAATTAAACTTCATGTAAGATTTATTTTTCTCTTCTTTTTTTCTTATTATTAACAGGGAAACACAATTAGAAACGTTGAGAGTAATCGCTGTATCGCTATGTCAGGTGACAAATCAGAAATCAAGATGGTGGAGTGTAATGCTTCTGACGTACATCAACAGTGGAAGTGGCCAAGAAAGAATATTTTACAATAGAAATATAGTGAGATTAAAAGTAAACATTGGTGTGTTTGTCTTCAGTGGAACGAAGAGTGATTAGGACTGTTACTACAATGCACGGATGATCGACGCAGACTCTAGCTACTTTAAAGACTTGAACTGGACTCAGCTCGAAGAATAGCGACTCAGACTCAACTTGCAACTTGATATTCTTTAGCCGTTCGATTACATTGTGTTACCACAGGGTGATATTACGAAGACAACGCATGCATCAGTGACGTCCTTCCCTTTTATGCTGTCAAATATTAATGGAGCCTAAGGCTTTAACAAAGGTTCTTCAGCCAATCCTGTCTTGAGCAACTCGAGATGCATCACACCATGTCTTTCCAGCTTCCTTTAGTTCTTCGTCTCCATGTCCCCAATGGCCTGCCCCTCTTTCTTCTCCTTTGAGCTGTCCAAGTCAAGGCGGTATGCTGTGATAATATATACTTCAAATAATTTCTGCTTGGCTGTAAAGATAACGGAGGAATTTTTACCCTCTTGCTCACATTGGTTGCAGATTAGTCATTCGTTAATGCGGAACATATCCCAGGTCGCGCTACGGAGCTCGTGCACGTGAGCTGGAGTTCTCCTCACTGATCCAGACGGTGGCAAGACCTACGCCAGGTTTGTCAGGGTGTTGGTGGGTCGATACTAACCCGCAGCTTATGCAGACGAGAATCGTCAGTCAACATTGAACTGGTACACTCAGTCGTTGTATGCTGAGGAGGACATTGAGGAGCAGATCGAAGTACCTATGGATGTGTCCGGAGTGCTATGATGGTGATCACTATAACATAACATAGCATAACATAACACAATGTAACATAACATATATTTATGTTGAACCAACAAGTATTCTGTATTTTGACTCTTGGACTTGAGATTTGATTTAGAACTTGACTTACAGCTGCTTGCAAGGACCTGTGACTTGACTTGAAGACAATGACTTGAAGCATGACTTGACACTCAACTTGTGAGAACTTGGGAGACTTGATTTAAGATTTACCATGAAGGACTTAAATGTATTTCTGCTACAGTGTAACTTAATATATGAGGGGTGACAAACTGTTTAAAAACATCTCCTCTTATGTACCAATGCACTGTATCTCCAATATGCCGCATGGAAATGGAAATTTTACCTTTATCTTATGTACCAACAAGGATTTTATCATTTATTTTTGAAGTGTGAAATGTGTTTATTTTCAGGTGTATATAAAAAAAACTTGAGTGTGATGCTGAAATAGCACTGAGTGTTTACTTCCAGAATTGCTGTCAAAAGCATGGGTCAATACATTTTTATAATTAAATAAAATGTTATATATTAACCATAACTGGAAAATCATCTGCGGCATAAAGTATAATAAATGAGTGTTTCCAACAATGAATGATTCTTTACACAGTTTATGATTCCAGTTATTCATTGAAAATGTTACTTTATAAAACAGTTGCATTATATTGAAATATAATATTATATTGAAATGGAGAGGAGTAACCTTAATATCAGTTGTGTCAAAAGTATTTTGCAAGGTCATTTTGAATAGACTCAAAGATATAGTGGATACTGCAATGAGAGAAGAACAAGCAGGATTTAGAAAAGGGAGAAGCTGTCTCGACCAGATCTTTACTCTCAGAATAATACTTGAAGAACATATTGAAAAGCAGAAACCATTAATACTGAACTTCATAGATTTTAAAAAGGCATTTGATAGCATACATAGAGATTCATTATGGAGAATTTTATGTCTATATGGAATACCATCTAAAATTGTCAACATCATTAAGGACTTCTACAATGGATATGTTTGTGCAGTCAAGACAGAAGAAGGGATGAGTGAATGGTTCCAGATTGAAACAGGTGTGAAACAAGGATGTATACTGTCTCCTTTACTTTTTGGGATTACAATAGACTTCATAATGAATAAATGCTACACAGGTAACACAGGTATTGACTGGGTACATGGGACCCAACTAGAAGACCTTGATTTTGCTGATGACATAACTCTTATCAGTAATAATGTGAATTCCATGCAATAAAAAACAGATAGCCTGTCTTCACTGGATAGCAAAATAGGACTTGAAATTAACAAGGACAAAACCAAAATAATGACAGTTCCTCTCAATCAAAATGGAAAAATACACATAGAAGGGACAGATATTGAAGAAGTCAATCAATTTGCATACCTTGGCAGCTACATAGACCAGGATGGTGACACTAGAAAGGAAGTTAGGATCAGAATTGCAAAAGCACCATCAATCTTCAAGAATCTTGAGAACATATGGAATTCAAAAGTTATAAGCACAAAAAGCAAGTTAAGACTATTCAATTCAAATCCACCCTCATTTATGCATGCAAAAGCTGGAAAACAACTAAAGAAATAGAAAAGAAATTAGACTCCTTTGAAAACAAATGCCTAAGGAAAATACTCGGCATCAAGTGGAATGAATTCAAGAACAATGCAGAGATAAGCAGATGAATGAACAACAACCAGTCTCATGGGTGATCGGAAAAGGAGATGGACATATGTTGGTCACTTGATGAGAAGAAATGATCAGAGAATCCCAAAACAAGCTATCAAGTGGAACAGAACAGGCCGAAGAAAAAGAGGCAGACCACGTGAAACTCTGAAGAGGACATTATTAAGAGAGGCCAAATTGACAGGCATAAAATCCTTTGATGAGGTTGAAAGACTCGCCGAAGACAGGAAAAATTGACGAACTACCTTGTGAGCCCTATCTGACATTTAACGGCACGGGAAGGATATAAGATAAGAGAAGATTATATTGAAAGTAAGACATTAGAAACCTGCTACTCTGATCAGAAGCTCTTGGTTGCAAATTTTGTAGTCAATATAATATTCAGTATAGTTAGACACTACCATGTTGTATGGTAAAATGTATGAGTTGCCAAATCATTTTTTTTTTTGCTTGCTCTAAAATTAGACTATTTTTTTGTTAAGAAATATTTGTCTTTGGGTGACATGATTATCATTGATAATCTGGAAATGGATGCATCAGCAGCAGGGCATCTTGTTTGCAACCAAGAGGCCTACAGGAGAGCTGTTAGGGAGGAAAAGTTCCGCAAGGGACATGCAAATGACTGATTGACTAGGTGACATGTCATTATAAACAGAATGTAACAGTTTTTTTCTTTTGCTTGCCATATTTTTCAAGCAGACTGTTCCCCATTCAATCTCATTTCCAGATGAAGAAACAATGGTCTCAGTTAACTCGCAAAATACACATGACAAAGAATTAAAATTGAATTTGCTAACTATTCAATGAGCTTTGGATAATCTTGAATTAAAAATGGATAATCTATCAAATATTTACCAGGCATGATCTAGATTTCTTAACATTTCCTTTGTGATATTCATAAAAATAATTTTAGTTTATCAAAAATAAGATTTCTATGCTTTAGCTTTCCCTAGCACCTGGTTATCTATGGTAGCCATTTCAGTCATTTATGACCATGGTATAATGCGCCCTTCAACCAAGATAATTCTTCTTCCACATTTTTGCCTGCTACTTCATTTCATATCATTTTCTTCTCTGCTTGTGTTGGTGTTTTCTTCATCATTTCTGATAAAGCATGCATTTCCACATTGGAATTGGTATCGATTGTGGGCCTATGTCCTGTGCTTTTAATGTTTCATTTGCACGCAGTTTTGAAAGAAGACTAGTAAGTTATGGCCTGCTTATCTTTGGCTATTTGCTAATTGTCCATGAAGAATAAAGCTATGATAATTTCCACTCAAATGACATAGGACAAGTCAGCATGGCATAAGCTGTATCAAATGGTTATATACATGCAAAATAATAAAAATGCCATTAATTAAGAGAGCTGTCAAGTAAAGACTCACAGACAAAAATCTTTCTAAAAATGAAACCACCAGGACAAATTTATGGCTCTTAAAGTGCCAATCACTGAACTGTGCAAGAAATCAATCACCAACAGATAAGGTTGGATGAAACATTACAGTGAGTCATGTGTCAGGTATTATTAAAACAGTTTATCATGAAAACATCACTGGGGAAGAAAATATTCACATATATTTTCTATACAAACTGTTTGACTAATACATTAATATTGTGGAAAAGAGTAAATACATATAAAAAACTTTATCTTGTGCAAATCATGTGTGCCTTTAGGTCAGCTCTGTTTAAAAATACATCTTTTTTTTCAATATTTATTTAGTCATGGATTATGACAGTACCAGCTTTCTGAAATATGGGAATGTAATTATTGTAAATGAAACAGTAATATTAAATGTAAATAGAATAGCCAGGAAATGCAAAATTAGAATTAGTAACAGCAAGTTTTAACACACTGGTGGCCTGGTTAGCTGAGTGGTTAGGCATTTGGTTTACTAATCTGGTGGTACTGGATTCAAATCCCAGCAGTGTGATTTTTTTTTTCTGGTACATACCAAAAACCAAAAACTTTCACAAAGACTGCATTTCAGAGAATGAGAAACATATTAACCATTACATCCTTATCATGGAATGTTAGAAAAGAAGTCCTAAAATGCTATATTGAACCTATCTTATTACACAGAAGTGAATCATGGACAATAGGCAGGTCTGCACAAAAGTCATTGGAAGCTGCAGAAATATGGTTTGTTAGAAGAATGTTGTGAATTCTTTGGACAGCAAAAATAACTAATGGAGAATGTTTGAGAAGATACAAAAAAAACCTTGTCAAAAAATAAGTGAGAGACAATGTATTTTCATAGAACATGCAATGAGAAGAGGGGGCACTGAAAATATTATAACAACATGAAAAATAGAAGGAAGAAGAGCCAGAAGAAGACCAAGAGAAATCATACTGGACAGCCTGATGAGATGGTGTGAGAGGAGATCACAAACTGAGCTAATGGTCTGCATGAAGGATCATGTGCTCTGGAGAAGCATAATAGCCAATGTCAATTGGCACAGCACCTGATGATGATGATGAAGCACCAGAAAGGTCCCGGGGTCCACCCAGCCTATAAAAATGCATACCAGAGAAATCTTGGAAGCAAATGTGGCCAGGTGTGATAATGACCACATCATACTTTCATATACTGAAGGCATGGAAGTACAGGGTTAACACTGTACTCCCAATATGCCTTAATGTCACAGAAACAAGGATTTTACTTTAACCTAAGTTTTAACACATTGAGTTAAAAAATATTGGAAGAATTCTGATAACATATGGAAAGCTTGATCAATATTTGGAGTCAAGAATCTACTGGCATAAAAAAGTAGCTTTTCAAATTTAAAAAAAAAAAAAAAAAAGATTTAAACGTGACAAAAGAATCATCTGATAACCTTCATATTTAAACCAACTCTTGCTGCCTTTCTCAGATTTGGGTCTTGACAAAGAGACAACAAGAACTTTGTACAAAAGAGATATCAGAGGAAAAAAAACTGGAAAAAAAAAATCAGAAAAATAGCACCAACACCAGTCAAGACACACATGGAAACAGCAACAAATGAAGTGGTTTGGACACTTAACCAAATTAAGGATGTATTAACAGGGTGGTCTGGTTAGCGGGGTAAGGGTATCCCCTATCAAAGGAGAAGTAAGATGCCTCCTTACCTCTGTCAGTCTACAGGACACCTTTGGGCAAGGTGGAGTACCCATATAGCCCCCCGATCAGGGTTACGTGAAGCCATGGGAGCAGGTGGTGGATGGAATGGGAGAGCAGCTGACAGATAATGTTGGTTATGGCCACCATTCTGTGATGGTAGGCAGATGATCTCAATGTAGGGACAATGGCTACGATCACTGACTAGTACAGTCACTGCCCAGAAGGAAAGCAATGGTAAACTAACTTCTGGAAACATACCAAGAAACCCAAACAGCAATCATGGAAAATATATCTATACTACAAGAGCTTAATATTGAAGAAGGCTGGCTAGTAAAGAGGATTAAAGAGAGAAAACTTAAATATTTTGGACACATTAAACGTCATGATAATTTAGAGAAGACCGTATTGGAAGGGTACATAATGGGAAAAAGAAAAAGAGGAAGACCAAAACGAAGATGGCTTCAAGACATCGTTGACGATCTGCAAATGGAGGCCGCAGCAGCAGGCCATCTTGCTCACAACTGAGAGGCCTACAGGAGTGCTGATTGGGAGGCAAAGTTCCACAAGGGACATGCAAATGAATGAATGAATGAATGAACAGGGTGGTTTGTGACGTTGGAACAATAACAGTCTAAAACAAAAGCAGCTTCATAATGGGGTGGCTAAGACATGCCACAGGTACCAAAATGTACCAGTACAATGTGTGTGTGTGTGTGTGTGTGTTTATGTTTGACCAGAGGTCAAGCATCACAAATTTCAATGTTTCACCTACCAGAATAGACAAAGAGGAATTATCATCAGATTCAGCAAAAGGTATATGTGATCTTGCTTCTTCGTTTTGTACTGCTATTGTTATTCCCAGTCTGCTCTGCTGTCTTTCTTTTCTTGTGACATTTGGTCGCTGTTTCTCAGTCTGTCCCTCTCACTTTCTTTTTGATATCTTACAGGTGTGTTCTGCTGGCTCAGTCAAGTACTGCTCTTTTTATCAAAAGTAACAGAGCACAGAGTTGTATAACTTGAAAAATTAGTAAACATGTTATAATCAAGTTACTGTACAATTCATTGTTTCCTATTTTTTAAACTGTTTTGTTTAAGTTGATGTTCTGTAGATGAATAGGTGGATTTTGACATCTCTATTGATTGTCTCCTGCTTTCACCTGGATAAGATTGGCTAGTAAAGAAGATTAATTAAACAGAGAAAACTTAAATATTTTGGACACATTAAATGTCATGAGAATTTAGAGAACATAAAATCACCCGCACAGAGCCGCGCCGATCTGCACAGCGCGGGCTGCTGCTGTTGCGCGGGCCGACCGTTCTTTGGGCGAAAAAAGCGCTCTCGAGTTCCGTGCGTGGGGAGACAGGCTTTCGCTCCCTTCCCGGACGGCGAGAGTTAAGGTGTTTCGATGCAGAAGCGAGCGGTTTGTCCATAGAGCGAAGCATATAAACAGCTAGCCAGCCAGGTTCGTGCTAACGGTGTACTACATTTTTGTCGACCGATGGTCTCGAAATTGGCCCATCTCTCGCAAAGAGTATCGGGTCTGCAGTATGTAATGTGCGTTGTTTGTGGGTGGCCGGACTTTCTTCTCTTTCGTTAGAGCAGAGAGAGCCTCCGGCCGCCTCCGCCGGTTAAAGGAAATGAAACACCGTCGGGATCGAAAGGGATCCGCTCTGAGCAGAGCGCTGTCTCTCTTGCCCCACGTCGGTCTGTCGGCAGATATCCGACAAAGGTTTGGTGAAGAAAGCTATCTGGTTGATCCTGCCAGTAGTCATATGCTTGTCTCAAAGATTAAGCCATGCGTGTTTAAGTTCACACTGTCTCACGGTGAAACCGCGAATGGCTCATTAAATCAGTCGAGGTTCCTTAGATGACACGATCCTACTTGGATAACTGTGGCAATTCTAGAGCTAAGACATGCTTACCAAGCTCTGACCTTCGTGGAAAGAGCGCTTTTATTAGTTCAAAACCAATCGTCGTTGCCCTTCGCGGGGCGCGGCCTCCCAACTAGTGACTCTAGATAACTTTATGTTGATCGCATGGCCTACTGTGCCGGCGACGCATCTTTCAAATGTCTGCCCTATCAAATGTCGATGGTACGTGGCATTCCTACCATGTTTGTAACGGGTAACGGGGAATCAGGGTTCGATTCTGGAGAGGGAACATGAGAAACGGCTACCACATCCAAGGAAGGTAGCAGGCGCGCAACTTACCCATTACCGGCACGGGGAGTAGTGACGAAAAATAACAATACGGGACTCTTTCGAGGCCCCGTAATTGGAATGAGTACACTTTAAACCTTCTAAAGATGATCTACTGGAGGGCAAGTCTGGTGCCAGCAGCAGCGGTAATTCCAGCTCCAATAGCGTATATTAAAGTTATTGCAGTTAAAAAGCTCGTAGTTGGATCTCAGGCGCAGGCAAGCGGTCCGGCTCGCGCCGGTTCACTGCCCGTTGTCTCCTGCCCTACCGTCTGCCGGCTCTCTCCCGAGGGTGCTCTTCGTTAAGCGTCCCGGGTGGCCGGCTCGTTTACTTTGAAAAAATTAGAGTGTTCAAAGCAGGCCCCAGCTGCCTGAATAATGGTGCATGGAATAATGGAATAGGACATCGGTTCTATTTTGTTGGTTTTCGGAACTGGAGGTAATGGTTAACAGGGACGAACGTATTGTGGCGTTAGAGGTGAAATTCTTGAATCGCCACAAGACGAGCTACTGCGAAAGCATTTGTCAAGAATGTTTTCATTAATCAAGAACGAAAGTCAGAGGCGTGAAGACGATCAGATACCGTCGTAGTTCTGACCATAAACTATGCCGACTAGCGATCCACAGGAGTTGCTTCGATGACTCTGCGGGCAGCTTCCGGGGAACCAAAGTTTTTGGGTTCCGGGGGAGGTATAGTTGCAAAGCTGAAACTTAAAGGAACTGACGGAAGGCCACCACCAGGAGTGGAGCATGCGGCTTAATTTGACTCAACACCCGCTGCTGGCGAGATTCTTCAGCTGTCCTGCGTGGAGCGGTGCTCCTCCCGGCCAGTGAAGAAAGGTGCAAATGGAGTTGCCGCACGGCACCATTGCGGAAAAAATGGTAGAAAGGATAAAACGAAGCAAACAGTCAAATCACGGCACCTCTGGTCGGCCACATCCTAAGTGCACTCATACCTGGTAAAATGCTTGAACCGGCTTAACCCAGAGGTTAAGACACTGCTGGCGAGACTCTTCGGATGCCGCGCGTGGAGTGAATAATCATACTGTGATATACTGATAGCCAAACCACGTCGAGGTCTTCCGGTGAGAAAGTCCAACTCTAGACTAAACTGGTGCAACGAAAATCACGGTGTCACGCAATCCCGCTTCTGAGACCCACCAAGAATACAGGCTCAAGCCACACAGGAAACTACAGGACCACACAGGAAACCACAGGACTTAACGAGGACCACAGGCGTAAACTCAGTAGGATCACAGGGCAGTCTTGGTGGTAGAAGCGAACGAACAAGAAGAATTAGAGAATATAGTCTTGGAAGGGTACATAATGGGAAAAAGAAAGAGAGGAAAACCAAGGCGAAGATGTCTAGAAGACATCGCTGATGATCTGTGAACGGATGCATCAGCAGCAGGACATCTTGATTACAACCGAAAGGCCTACAGGAGAGCTGTTAGGGGGGCAAAGTTCGGCAAGGACATGCAAATGGCTGACTGACCTGGATAAATGGGACATATAAAATATATTGTCCAAATTGCGCTAATCTTCCTGAACTTGGCTGATCTAAAGAAGGACGAAAAGCTAGCTGAGCTACAGTAGTTGCCAAATGATTGTTGGAAAGAACTTCACCATCATTTTTTTTCTGTCGGGGTTTGCTACTGTAGCTCTTAACTCTTCAGAGTCATCCACCAGACACCGCGCCTAACAGCAGATGCGAGCACCATACATTTGTAGAAATGATTCCAGTCATGTTATTGGTAGTGTTGTAGTCGGTTTATAAAACTGCGAAAAAATTGTTCCACGAATCCATGCAATCAAGTGACCTTTCTTTCCGGGACAACAAAAGCTGGGAGTTCACAGTTCGGATATGTCAAGAGAATGAAAACAAAACTAAAATGGAGAATTAATTGATAAGTTGAAGCTAAATGCAGTTATTGTGACTTTTATCTAGTAATTTAAGCTTCAGAAAATTAACAAGCAGTTAAGTGAACTGTGCTTATAAACGTACTGTAGTGTGAAGTAATAGTCAGGTGTATACTTTTTCATTTGGATAGGACCAGGTTTGTGAAACTCCAGTCACATTTGCCATCTTTTTCATCGATATCTAAGTTGTCGTCATCCTTTTATTATTTTTTTTTCACGATTCTCATAAGAGCTTCTCCTCTCCCCGCCCCCGCCATATTAAAATCTGCACTACGTATTCACGAAATATATTTTAATATTGTTCACTTTATACATGAAGTTGTTTTCTGTTTTTCAGACGTGACTTTGTTTTTCTAGCCCCACTCCCCTCCTCCCCTTTTACAATGTGTATTTTCAAACATTCTGTGTTGTGCGAGCAGCAGAAAATCAGATTAGATTATGATCATAATTGCACCCGGGATGAAGCCATTGGTTGTGGTATGTTTGTTATCTCCCTGCATGTGCCTACTGATGTGTTTTGATAGTGAAGATATTGGAACAAAGATAAAGTGGGACAGGAAGAAAGGGCAGACTATGACAGTTTAATTTTTGAAGCAGACTCGTGTACTTAACCACCATAGGATACATGCAGGTTCCTGCACACTGGTCAGACAACAACGTATTTCCAGGAGTACCATAATACAGTAGGATGTAGTCTTGACCAACTCTGCTCTGCTAGCCTTGATAGCTCCAGTATACTTTTAACAACAGTTATATTTTGTTTCAGAAATGATCACAGTGACTGTAGCTAGAAAACTTGATGATAAGCAGTTTATCATATTTCAAGCTGACCTCCCATGTACTGAAGTACCTGACCATATCAGCAGTTTTCTTAAGTCATCATTACTTTACAAACAAAAAAAACTAAATAAACGCAGACCAGAACACATTTGATTGTAGCTACGTACATGCATGATTTAAAGCCTAGGAATTCAGTTCTGAATAACTGTTGATAGAATTCTAATTTTTAGAACACATTCTATGAGATCACCCACAGGTAAAGTGAGAAAGGACACGTTGGAGAGATTTGAAGACCAGCTAGAAATGATAATCCTTCAGCAGTGGCTATATTTGTCTACACACTATATTCCACAGATTATACAAAATATGAAAGTGGGAGCATCTGTTTGAAATTTGGTCGCAGATATTGCATGAATAAAATTTGCCTGCGTCTTATTACTTGTTATCAGTCATGACATGGCAATTATAGAGTTATAAGGATAAAATTAGTCTCAATCTCATTACTCAATAGCGGACATGGCATGACAAGTCAGTGTGGAGAAATTTTGTCTGTGGCATATTTTGACAAGAATAAGAAAAATATTTTAAAACCTTAACCTTTGGGTTCACTCTTCTTTTAGCAACTGACAACAGTTTAGAGAGTCATCAAGTGTTTTACCACATCATTCATGGTTTCTTTTATGGCTGCAGTACTTAGAAAGTTATTTTCTTTTTATGTGTTGATAGAATTCTATCATAACAGAGAATGTGAGCAGGCATAGATTCTTATGATTGTAGTAATATTAGACACAGATTTTCGTAGCAGTGATTGGTAATGGAAATATATTATATGGCAGAGAGTGGTATAAGACATAAATTCTTATGATTGTAATTAATATTAGACATATTTTTATAGCAGTGATTGATAATGGAAACATTAAATGGCAGAGAGTGGTATAAGGCATAAATTCTTATGATTGTAATTGGTACACACTTTTTATAACTGTAATTGCTGCTAGACATTACCAGAAAATCCTTGACTTACATAGGTTTTATTACATAGATGAACTGTCCCATAACCATATGTAAAAGTTGATCTTTACTGGATTTGTGGTCATTTTTTCTTTGTTTGTTTGTTACATACCACTTGTTCACATTAAGTTTGTTCACATTACTAGTTTGTTCACATTACTAGTTTGTTCTATAAAATTTGGTAGATTTTTTTGCACATGTTGGTATTTTTGTTTTAAACATACGTTCTGATCTAGATTTAGCAGAGGTACGTAAGTTGCTATGCGTCTGTGGTAACAGCTGGTACTGGTTAGAGATTTGTAGATGTGACGGAGGAGCAGATGGTCTGAAAATGTAATAAAAATTTTGGTGTGAAAGATGTAAGCAGGTCAGGTTATTTTCCAGTTAAGGGATGATGAATGGATTCAGTTATTTAGTCTATGTGCATTTTGTGTACAGACAAGACATACATTATCACATAGATGCCATGACAGTTGAGGCATTTGTTTAAGTATATGCCAAGTTTTTTTATGCCCATCTCATAAAATGTAGTGTCCTGGTCATAGAGCCTCTGTTTTACCACTGTTTCTGTGTTCTGGACATAGAGTCACAATGTCACTGCAGTTTTGACATCCTTGTTACGTTGAAATCTGTGGCCACCGAGATGTTCCTTGGGAGCTGGGAAGAGGTGAAAATCACTTGGTGCTAGATCAGGGGTGTACAGTGGATTGTCCAAACTCTCCCACCAAAAATGTTGCAAGGGTTTGAAAATTGAAGCAGCCGTGTATGACTGAGCATTATCATGGAGGAGCAACACACCTTTTGTGAACAGTCCAGGACAACATCATCTGATTTAGTTAGTTAGTTGATCCTCTTGGGCCAAAGGCAGCGCATAGGGCGGAGGACAAGGCTCTCCATGTCTGGTGATTCCTTGCTACTAGCTTTAGATCTTCGGTATTTCTGATGAGCATTGTTGAACACTCCTTGGTGATAACTCTTCTTAGTGTGTCTTTGGGTCTTCCCTGCTTTCTTGTACCCCCCGGTGACCACGTAAATGCTTGGTGTGGGGGTCGTTTTTCGTCCATTCTAAGTATGTGGCCGATGTAGTTCCAGCGACGTCTTCTGATGAAGTTTGATACGTAGTCTTGTTTAGTTTCTTGTCTTATTGATGTAACCGATCTGAAATTGTGCCAACAGATATTTAGCAGTCTTCAAAGGCACTTATTTTCAAAAGCATTTAGTCTCTTTTCCATTGCTGGGGATGTTCCCTGATGGCAGCTTGTAAACATTCCAGTGTTCCACCAATCACACTTGCATTAATTCTTGCTCTCTTTTCCAGGAAATTGACCAACAACATGCCTTTCTGATTCCAGAAATTTGAACCTATCACTTTACCAACAAACAGCATGACCTTGAATTTCTGGGTTCATAGGGAGCCTGGATGCTTCCATTCCATGCTTGCCCACCCATCAAGATGTCTGAAAGAGTTCTTATATCAAAAATGTTATGACCATTTCTCGTGGTTGCATGTGTGTCCTGATTTTCCCAGATTGCGCCATTTGCGTCTCTGGCAGCCTGGGTGACCTCATGTTATCATTAATGATGGCACTTACCTGGGCATTCCTGTCTGAGTGCCTACCAGAGAAAAGGCCCCATTGCTTGCGTGAGGATTACATGAATCACACACAGAATCATAGAACATGGTGTAAATCCACATCATTCACAAGGGAACCTCAGTCTCTGATGAAAATAAGCACAATCATTCATGCACTTGGACAGAAGTACATCTGTGCTGTCCACCATCTTTGACTGGAAGTCATTGAAGTGTTATATCCACTCGTGTGACATATTTCATTTCTTTTTCAATCTCCTTCTGTACTTTCAGTAGCACTTTTTTTTTCATTATCCAAGCATTTTTTATTCAATTACTGTGTGGTACCCGGGACCTGGGCACTTGCTGGGAAGCAAAGAATAGGACCATGTACCCTACCACGCATGATCGTAAAAGGCGACTGAGGAGGGTCCAGCATACCCTATCCATTAAAGAATCCATCAGACTGGTACGGAAACAAGGGAAAAAACAAACTTAATGAAACAAAATGTGAACAACAGAAATGTACTGAGAGTAGATAGCAAGTTAGTGGAGGAGGTCAACGAATTTGTATATCTTGGCAGTAGAGCAGTAGAAGATGGAGTCAGCACAGAGGACATCAACAGCAGACTTACTAGAGCAAACCAGGCTTTTGCAATGCTGCAGACTATATGGATATCTAAAAAACCTAAGCATGATGATGAAAATCAAATGTTCTAGGTGTATTACTCTATGGAAGTGAATGCTGTAAATCACCAAAGCTATGGAAAACAAGCCGAATTCTTTCCAGACTAAATGTTTTTTGAAGAATTATAAGAATATTCTGGCCAAACACTATAAGAAACAACATCTTGTTGGCAGAAATGCAAATGAAGCCACTGACAGCAATTATTGAGGAAAGATGCTGGCGATAGTTGGGACATGTCCTCCAAATGACTGACCACCAAAAATAGCACTAAGATGGACACCACAGGGGAGCAGAAGTAAGGCTAGACCAAAAGAGACATGGAGAAGAACAACAGAAAGGATGTTGAGCAATGGAGGGCTCACTTGGTCAAGAGTAGAAACAAAGGCAAAGGACAGGCATTTGTGGAAAACCCTTGCGAAAGCCCCATGTGCCTTGGGCACTTACGGTTCAGAGAGAGAGACTTCTCATTGATGTATTGTAGCATGTTATTTATTTCTAGCAGTGATCCTGCTTTGGTTATCCACAGCATCATACTCAGGGAAACAGAGTCTCAATGATCTTGTAGATAAAGAGGAATCAGAATGGTTTCAGGTGTGGTAAAGCTTACTGAGATCCTTATATTTCATTTAGTGGAAGCTACAGACACAGTCTTTGTGGTGAAGTTTACTGAGGTCATTGTATTTCATTTATAGGAAGGCTGAGACACAGTCTGTGTGGTGAGTTTATTGAGGTCCTTGTATTTCATTTATAGGAAGGCTACAGACAGTCTTTGTGGTTAGGTTTATTGAGGTACTTATATTTCATTTATATGAAGGCTACAGACACAGTCTTTGTGGTTAGGTTTATTGAGGTCCATGTATTTCATTTATAGGAAAGCTACAGACACAGTCTTTGTGGTGAGGTTTATTGAGGTCCTTATATTTCACTCAAAGGGAGGGTATACACTCAGTTTTTCCATGTAAATTCTAAAAAATCATGAAAACTATGATATTCTGCTGTCATGAAGGCCAGAACACCATTAGATCAATTAGGCAGTCACCTAGAATGCAAACCTTAGAGAGGCACAGTACTGATTCTTGAGAAGAACAGTTTAATACAATTAGTAAGCTTTACAGTTGGGCATAAAAAAAAGCTTGGCAGTGCTCCTGGCTATTGCAACTACCTTTCATGGCATCGTCATCACTTATCACCGGACATTCTTCCACCAGGGTACTTACTGGTATTCTTGGAATGTCCAGCAGTAGCTGGGAGAAGAATAATGTATTCATTAGTCTTTAATGTCTTCTTTATGATTTCAGATATACTTGTGGTTCTGTTGTGTGAATTTCCACATGTGGTTACTGCCATAGTTTGTTCTTGTGGACTTCAGTACTGAAGAGCTCTCATTTCAGCTATCTTATTGATAAGGATCTCTCTCATTGGAAATATTCAAAGGACGAGCCTGGATAATGCCTGTAACTCAGGCCTCATGGAGAGATCGGGAGGAGTACCGTCCATTTCTGGAGGAGCAGGGAGCAGATGGGATCGTTGAAGACTATGAGAACAGATACAAGAAGAAAAGGTTAGAGTATACTTTATTAGTAATGTATTGAACTTTTGAAAATGATTTTGTTTTTCAGAAGAATAAGTGAATGTTTTTCTTTTCTTTTTAAGATTTGGTCACATCTTTTCTGCCATTCAGAAGCAGTTGAATACTGTCATTATTTTGTCTTATCTTTTGTTAAGTTTTATCCTTGAGAAAATCGACTCTTCTGTCTTATAGGCTTATGTCACGACTCATTATTTTAAGTTCTCCTCACCCTCTTATGTTTTTATTTAAAACATTTTCTTCTATAAACCTTGTTCTCCAGATTTCATGAATGTCATTTGATACATTATAGTTTTCAAATGTTAGTTCATCTAGTATACATTTTGCTTTAAAATCGGTAAAAATTTTAATGATTGATCTTAACTTTATCTTACAGCCTCAGAAGGAGAATTATTAAACTTTCAAGGTACAGCTTTATGAAGTTATTTTTCACTGTTTTTTTTTTTGTTTATTTGTTTTTGGTGTGTTTTTAAATAAATATGTATTCGTATATATCAGGTGTGGCCTTACAGTGTTTGGTGGCTTGGTATATCTGTGGCAGTTACTAACAGTGAACAATGATGAGCATAGTTTCTGCTGGGCTCAAATGAACATCCCAGTTATACTGGACCAAGTAGCATAAGTTAAAAAAAATTAAGAAAGTATTTGTATTCTACTTCGTCATTCAGTTGCAGAGTCATAGTATTCAAAAACAAAAACAGTTAAAATAGTTGAGGCTTATTCAAGGTCAGGTTTGGAAACGTTATCCAGGAATTTTAAAAGGAACATGCTGCAAGCAACAGGGAATGAGGAAAACTTACACAATCATTCATCACCTTTGTATGTCATCACTGTCATCATTTCAGGGCAGAAAATCAAGCCGAAATCGGGGGAGCATTCAGAACAAGATTGCGGTGATAATCATCATATTTAGGACTAAGTTCTCTTGACTGTTTGTGACGTCCTTCAACCTGCTCAGGATGGACAGACTATCAGCCTGAAGAGCTAATGATGTAGTCCTTCACCTTTTGGCAGAACTGAGTAAGACTGAATGTTATCACAGCTTATGCGGGGTCATAAAAGAATATCACCATCACTACACCTTCTGTAACTATGCTCTGAGCTTGGGGTCGTATGGAGTTTCTGTGACAATCTACTATATTCCTACATTGCTTTATTGCTTCAGTTAGGAAATAAATTTGTAACACTCTAAAGGGGACTTTAAGCAAGTGCATGAGGTTGATAGAAATGAATATACAGTTAAGTAAGATGTATATGTTTTCAGAAGGTTATGTTATAAATAATACGAAGAAGCTGTATTTACTGAGTTTGATATTATCAAAAGAAGAATTAGTTGAATGAAATGAATTGACAAAATAATATTGAATTTCGATGTAATTCAGTGAAAATTAATTCAATAAAATTACTCGAGAAACTATATGTGAAGAGGTTGCATATTTTCATGAATGACCTACAGGGGGTCTCTTATATTATTATTTTAATATGAATAAGGGGATAACTGTAGGTGTATACCTCTTTTAGTCATTTCAGACCATTGATAGTGTTTCCATAAGGAAAAACCAGTCTTTCTATTCTGCCTGCTATTTTATTTCATGCATGCTGCTTTCTCTGTTGTGGCTGAAGCATGTGGTTTCTGTGTCGTTCTTTCTGAACTGATAACACAAAATTCATCTTTGCTTGGCACAGCTGGTAGTCTAGCCCTGCTGACTGAAGAGTAATGAACAAAAAACGTGAACAATCCTCAGTGTTAGCCTGTTCTGGTGAGTGATTCAAGGGCAGACAAGAATGTTTTGAGGGCTGTGGTCACATGTGATTTAAATTTTTCCTTTTTATGTGGCTTACATTTGCTGTTTTATGAGTGCCCTTTGCATTTTTTGACATAGCTTAACTTTGACTTTAATGTATATTTAGTATCTGTGGGTATATAAATGGTGGAACAACAACTTGGCTTGACATAAAACAAGGGGTCCGTCAAGGGTGCATACTGTCGCCTTATCTATTTAACTTGTATACTGAAAATATAATGAGGAATGTTAGAGAAGATGTAGACAAAGAATATTACGATGCCATAACAATTGGAGGTTATGAAATACCAGAAATTAGATAGCTGATGACAGTGTTGCTGTCCACAACACAAAAAGGAATGGAAAAACTAATTATGTCCGTAAGAACAGTGAAGAGCAAAGCCTCTATCTTAATGCGAAGAAAACTAAATTGATGACAACTGACAAAACAAATAAGGCAGCTGAAATATATATCAATGAGGAAAAATTGGAAGAAGTGGAGAGTTTTGATTATCTTGGATCACTACTAACTATTAATGGAGATACAATGAGAGAAATTAAAAGGACGACATCTGTCGCTCTTCAGAAAGTAAAACAACTAAAGAATGTGTGGAGAGGAACAGGCAGAACTACAAAAATAAGATTTTTAAGGGCATGCATCTTTCCCATTGCAACATATGCCTGTGAGACCTGGACACTTAACAAAACACCTGAGAAACACATAAATGCCTTTGAATGTAAATGCTACAGAAGAGTTCTTAAAATATCATGACACAAAAATGAACAAATATATCTATACTACAAGAGCTTAATATTGAAGAAGGCTGGCTAGTAAAGAGGATTAAGGAGAGAAAACTTAAATATTTTGGACACATTAAATGTCATGATAATCTAGAGAAAACTGTCTTGGAAGGGTACATAATGGGAAAAGAAAGAGAGGAAGACCAAGGCGAAGATGGCTGCAAGGCATCGTTGATGATCTGCAAATGGATGCATCAGCAGCAGGCCATCTTACTCACAACCGAGAGACCTACAGGAGTGCTGTTAGGGAGGCAAAGTTTCGCAAGGGACATGCAAATGAATGAATGAATAAATGAATGGGTATACGAAGACAAATGACTGAGTTCTGGTCATTAAACAGTCACATTAGATCATTTGTTTTCTTGCTTCCAAACATTTTAATGGCTGAGTTTAAACTTTATGGTGCAGAAGAGTACTGAGACATTTTTACATCCTTCCCATGCCATTAAACGTCACATAGGGCTCCCATAGTAGTAGTTCGCCAAGTTTTCCTGTTTTCAGCGAGTTTTTCAACCTCATCAAGGGATTTTATGCCTACTAATTTGGCCTCTCTTAACAATGTCCTCTTTAGAGTTTCACATGGTTGACCTCTTTTTCTTCGGCCTGTTGTGTTCCACTTGATAGCTTGTTTAGGGATTCTCTGACTGTTTCTTCTCATCATGTGACTGACATCATGTGGCATATGTCCATCTCGTTTTTCTGATCATCCATGAGACAGGTTGTTGTTTGCTCATCTGCCTTATCTCTGCATTGTTCTTGAATTTGTTCCACTTTATACCGATTAATTTCCTTAAGTATTTGTTTTCAAAAAGAGTCTAATTTGTTGTTTATTTCTTTAGTTGTCTTCCAGCTTTTGCATGCATAAATGAGGGTGGATATTAAATTGAATAATCTTAACTTGGTTTTTGTGCTTATAACTTTTGATTGCCATATTTGAGACAATTCAGGGTAGAGAAGTTTGAATACTTCATTAATTTCTTCTTGTCTTTTATTGTTGTTTTGAAAAATTTGATGACTTTTATTTTGGCCCATCTGTTGTTGTTGTATATAGTACTTTGTACAGATCACTGATATTTGATTTTAATAATATATGCCGAACATATGAAGTTTTATATGAAACTCACCATTTCTCTAATTTTGCCTTTTAATCTTGAGTAGTTAATTAAAGATTCTCAGTTGTTATTCATATGTTTGAGATCTAGGCGGTATTTTTTTTGTTCTGTTGAAATTTATTGTTACAGTAAAACATAGGTAAAGGTAAATTCCTTGTTCCCATACCATTAAAGCATACTGGGGACATAGTGTTAGGCCTGTATTTCAAAGACCATCAGCACATGAAAGTCTGATGAGGTCAGTATTATTCCTGGCTTCATTTACCTTCCCAGACTTCTCTCAGGTACCTCTTTTTAGAAGCTAGGTTTACCCCGGACACCCATTTTGGTGTGTAACAGAAAAAAAAAATCCCACTGTGTTAGTTCTTATCTGTTTCTTCATAAGACTTGTATGTTATCTTCACTTATTTATACTCAGGTCTTTGTGTTAAATTTTTTCTTCTATGGTCACATTATTATTTGGTTTACATTTACAGCAAGGCTGCTGTGGATATGTGTGTTGGTATTTGCTTCACCATGAGATGGAACTGCTTTTGATTTCTTCTGTTTTCTTATTAATCTGAAAAGTTCTTGAGGAGTCTGAGCCTGTGTCTTAACAAGCTGTTTTATTTTGCTGTAGCAGGGTCCTGGAAGTTTCACTCTATCTTCTTCATTCACAGCAAGGATGATCTGTACATTGATACGATGTGGCAGGAAATCCAGAACCTCCAGCCACCAAAACTTTAACATTTCAAACTAACCATGGGAGAATCCATGGCACTATCCAGACTCTGACGTCGAGATGACATAGTAATAAAACCAGCCAATAAAACATCGAATCTCGTAGTTTGGAAAAAAGATTTTTGTATTGCGGAAGGAATGTCCCAGCTCAGCAATACAAAATTCTATGCCACGTGAAAAAAAAAAAACAATGCTACCTTTTCAAATAATAATAAAGTGGAAGCAGCCATCAAAGATTTAATTAGAGAAGGTAGTCTCCCACTTCAAGCTGTCTCTTCACATCAAGGACAGTTGTTTAGTCACACCTACCTTCTATCTTCTTCCTGAAATCCAAAAAACCAGGTAAAACAGGACGTCCTGTTGTATCAGCGTGTTCATGCCCCATTGAGCACATTTCTGACTTTTTGGACACATTTTCCAACCACTAGTACACAGACTGCCCTCTTATTTGAAATTTACCAACCACGCCTTAATTACTCTTGAAGCGATCACTCTCTCCGCACCACTCTGTTCCCTCTACACCTCTGTCCCCCCATGAAGATGGACTCTTAGCACTCCGTTATTTTCTCAACAAAGACCCTCACCACACCATTAACACTGATGCCATAATAAGACTCACACAACTAGTGTTGAGCCTAAATTCTTTTGAATTCATTGGTGAATACTTTGAGCAAATCAGTGGTGTTGCCATGGAAACAAAAATGGGCCCCACTTATGCTTGTTTATTTATGGGCTTTCTGGAATTTAAGTTATGGGAAACCTACACTGGTAGACTTCCAGAATTCTATAAAAAATATATCGATGACAGCATTGAAGTCACCAGTATGCCACAGGACGAGCTTAAAAAGTTTATTGAATTTGCTAACTCACTTAATAGTAACATAAAATTCATTTATTAAATTTCTGACAAGTCTGTGAACTTTTTAGACATTAAAATATCTGTTAGCACAAACAGGCTTGTTACCTCCATATTTTACAAGCCCATCAACAGCAACACCTATTTACTTCATCCTGAAGCGTGTAAGAACTCCATCCCATTATCTCAACTACTCCATCTACGCCGCATATGTCAGGATAACTCTGCCTTTACGATCAGTCCAACAATTAATTAGAATTTTTCCATCATTGCAACTATCCAGAAAATGCCTTTCATGCAGCCTTCAACCATATCCAACTAATAAACCTCAAGGCAGCATTTAGAAAAAAAGCCTGTTACCTCATCTGACAGAGTTAAGTTAGTGCTACCTTTCAACCCGCAAGGTCAGATGGTTAAGAAAATTCTTTATCGTCATCTGCCACTAATCCAACTCAACCTTGACATCCGTGACATCTTCTCTGATCCACCCCTATTAGCATAGAAGCATGAGACAAATCTCAAGGACATCCTTGTCCACAGCCATTTAAAGCGGAACCAACTATATGTTGGAACCAGAAAATGTAACTGCCCTTGCTGTGTTACCTGCCCTGTAGTTTGGGAAGCAAAACAATCACCTTTCCTAAAACTATCTTGACTCTCCATGAGGGGTTCATATGTGAATCCCGCAATGTAATATATGTCATTGTATGCAAAAGATGCAGGATAACTTACATATTGGTTAAACTGGCCTCAGACTAGGGGGCCGCATACAGAAACATCTGTACGATATCACCCAGCATGCTTCAAAACCAGTCCCTAATCATTTCAGTGGCCCTAACCACAGAGGCAAATCTGACTTTCTGGTAACAGCCATCAAACAATGTCACACAGATGACACAAGCTGCCTAGCGCTTGAGAACCACTACATTCAGGAATATGGGACACTGGAACCACGTTGTTTGAACTCATTATTCAGCTACACATAATCTTCCACAATCTTACTCATTCTCGCTTGTTGCACATAGTTTTGTACCCTCATGCATCATCACATTACTATTCCTCTGCCACAACCATAATCATTCATCTCACCTTCTCTTAAATAGGTTGCCATCCCTTCCCTACCATCGTCTACTATCAGACATCACAAATGCTTGTTTACATAGTAACTGGTGCATATTTTTATGTTCATTTCAACATAAAGGCAATTGTGGTTCTGTGCTGTTCCAGGAGCTAAGTCATTTGCAATTTTTCTTTAATTTTTTCATTTTTTTATTGTTTGGTTAACATAAAATTTATGTGATTCTGTACTTTGTCTCCTCTCTCTGATTCTTCATCCTGTTTGTTTTTGTGTGATAAAAGCTCGTGCCGAAACGTCACAAGTGTGTAATCATTAAATAATAAAGCTGCTTCTATTCTCCTAGTTTATACATTTTGGTATCACATCTTTACTGCAGTGCTTTGTGTATAGTTGTATACCTATAGACTAATTATTGTGTGCCTCTGAAATTGAACATTATGAGTCTCAGAAGTGAGGTCACTTCAGAATACGCAATGTAAATGCACACAAAGTATCAGCCAGGAAGAATATAAACAGATTATCATTTTATTGTATGTGGGACTAGGTCTGAGTTTACACTTGAGATATAAATGTTTTCAGTTTTTCTATGGTACAAGGACTAAAAATTAACCCACAGTTTTTGTATTTCCTTGATTTGTATATAAAATTATTCTAATTTGTCTGAACATTAAACATTGCCATTGAATGCAGTTCTGATTTTGCACTTCATAGCATATTAATGTATGTGTTTTTTTTTTCATGCTTTGCTATAGATGTATTTGTACTTATGTAAGAGTTTACTACTGAATGCTCTGTAAAAATTATTTAATTAATAAAGGTGCCTCGGACCAGTATTAAAGGCTTGCCATTTTGAGAGACAATCCAGTTTGAGTATAACTTTTCATTAGCTTAGACATAGTTTTCTGTGACAGCAACTTTGTACTTTGTATACTAGTTTTGCTCTTCCTTCTGCTTGTTTGCTCTGATAGTTACTACTTGTCACAAAATTATATTCCATCTCGAGATATACTGAATATTCGATTTGAATTCATATTCTGCTGAATAATGATGTGATTTGAATATTCTTATTCAGGAAGATTATACAAACAGTTCACAGTTTTAAACAGTTATTTTTTGCTAAAAATGTTCCTGATTTTAAAATGTTTGAATTTTGAAGCATTGATTTTGTTGAATTAGTATTATATCAGTGAATGTCAGTACTTTTTAAGCAGACTTATACAGGAGTTTGAGATTGTTTGAAAATACCACATATTTTACATTTTAGTGTCAAATATTTATTATTCATTAAGACAGTAATTTATTTACTTAATTTTTAATAAAGAAATGATAAATGTTATCATCAGGGCAAAGGTTGGAGTAACAGGTATTACTCTGCATCCAGGAACAGCACTCAAATGGTTTGGTCATGTTACATGACTACCTCCAGTCAGCATACCATACACTAAGATTTGTAAGAAACAGAGAAAGAGGCTGCCAACACAAGAGGTGGGGGGGGGGAGGAATTGCAGAAACCTTAAATATCCCATTATATGAAGCAGACTGACGTCTGTTTGTCCACTCAATACTGAAAGGTACATGAGCAAGGAGACAAGACGAGACTTCTTATCAGTATTAGACTATCCACAAATATTTTATTTGTACTTCATCAGCAGGAAAGAAAACTCAGTATCTATGTTTGGCAGAATACATAAACGAATTTGTCAGACCTCTAATTTCAGCATGTGTCATTAGTCTAACTCATTAGGAGTTTTCTGTAAAGTGTTATTTTAGATGATGTATGTGAAAATTGTAGGATCACCGATTACTGTTAAAAGAATATGTGTTTCTCAGTGGACATTCTTG
This sequence comes from Achatina immaculata, assembly GCA_009760885.1. NCBI lineage: Eukaryota > Metazoa > Mollusca > Gastropoda > Stylommatophora > Achatinidae > Lissachatina > Lissachatina immaculata. The sequence goes on from CM019713.1 coordinate 50,993,155, forward strand.
TTTATCAGATGCAGTTTCATCTTGGCTGCCTTTGTCACGGTTGTAATGGTTACTGGTCTGATTGTGGGTATTGTGTATATAGCACAAGAGACTGGAGCAGTAGAACCACAGGATGATGTGAATGCTGTTTTCAAGAATGCTGCTGTTGCTGCTGACACAACTCAGTGTTCTGAAGTTGGAAAGTAAGTCAAATGAGTCTTTTCTGTTTGATTGTTTAGTTTGTTATGTGATAATAGGATTTGTAGACCAGCTGTAGAATTCAGTTTACACAGAGCTTCATTTGCCTTGTTCTGTTTCATTAATATGTTCTTTTTTTTTCATTCTTCCTTGTGTTTTGATTGCCGTGTGGAGTTCATAGAAGATAATTTACAAAATGAAATGACAGCTAACAGAATGAGGTAATTTTTAAGTGGTTAAGAGCATTTGCCTTTAGGTTGCTTCAACACTTGTTTAATAAAATCTGACAAAAAATATTGAAATCCCATAACTTTTTTTTTTTTTTTCAAACTTAATAAAATGATAGACTAGCCTGGTCTACGTGGTAGGGATTTAAATATTCTCAGACTGTAGACCCTGGTTTTTTTATAATACCTGAGCATGAGAAAAACATGATATATGAAAAATGCTGTTGTTGGGCACTTCTCATTTGATTTGATGCTAATAGTACAGGATTCTCCTCATGGCATCATCTGTCAAGAGATAAATGCACTAATGACTTCTGTATAACTGGTGCTAAGGAGTAGAAGTATGCGGTGCAGTTTTACAAAATGTAAGGATGGAATGGAAATGAGAGAAAAGGCAGTGAATGATGTTGAACACAACTCATCTGCATAATTCTGTGGTGAAGGACAACAGAAAACAGAAAGGTTCAGTCACCTGTTTGACACAGGTATGCTTCAGGAAAGGTTAAGGCACGTAAATGCACCTTGTCAAAGAATAGTTCCTTAGATTTTTCTTACTCTGCCTGGGTTTCATGAAAAAACTATATGAAAACAGTCAGTGCACAGTTAGAAGAAATGTGAGATACCCTGAACCATTCATCATAAAATCTGGAGTGAGGCATGACTGTGTTATCTCCCTTAATTATTCATAACATTGCAGATGACAACATCTGCAAAGAAGTCAACATGCATAGTAAAAATTCCACCATGAAATTGCTTGTCAGCTGAACTCCAGAAACAATGCTGAAAGCAGAACAGCTTTCAGAAAACACACCCAACAGGTGGATCATAAATGAACTCTTTTGCTGATGACCAAGCACTTATATAGCTGATCAGAGAAAGCCGAACATGGATAACTTAGCAAGGGCGTGTAAAAACCACAACATGAAAACTCACGAAAAGAATAGAAATCATGACCATTGCCAGAGACGAAATCTCAATGAAGATCTGCCAGAGCAGTCAGTCTTTGAAATAAATGAAACATTTCAAATACCTAGGGGGACTTGCAGCTCAGCAATGGTGGTTGGTCACATTTGACCGTTTCACACTGTCGCAAGCAACACTCCGATTGTTATGAAGATGGATGTGGAGCTAGATTTCTGTGATGCTGGTTGGGAGTATTTGTGTCCTGTAATGGCTTTTCGAAGCCTGACTGAAATGTGGCACGAACAGGAATACATGAATGTGTCAAATGATCAACAGTGCCAACATTTGCTTTCAAGATGGAGGTTGGTTCTGTGTGCCGAAGCTACTGAGCTTAGTGCTGTGGCACCACAACTTTTCACTGACAGCATTGATGATTCTTCATTATGTCTGCTCAGGCAGTGGTGAACTGTGATGGTCTTTGTGTGTCCTGATTCGGCTTGGCGCCTTAGCTATGGAGTTTGTTCCAAGAGTGACACTGACTAGTTTCACATTTGCACTTTTGTAGTTCTAAAAATGGCATCCTCATTGAGTGGCTCATCATCAAGGACTGATACGAAGGACTAATGATGAACATTCTGTGCAGTACTCACTGGCACATGGGGTTGAGCAATTATGGGAGTATCTCGTTTGCAATGATACTGAGAACCTAATTATTACTGAATACTGAAAATACCTAGGTAGCACAATATCATCTTCTGATAAAATCAATGCCAAAATTGAAAACAGATGCAATAAAGCAAATCAGGTCATTGTAGAAATGATATCTTTACTGAAAGACAAATACATCACAACTGAAATAAAAAGAGCACTGTACAACACAATTTTCCTCCCAGCTCTGTGCTGTTAGTATCAAACATGGACACTAACAGTCAAACATACAAAAGAAAGATCATCATGACAGAAATGAGATGTTTTAAGGAGAACACTAGATTTAACAAGAAATAACACCATCTGGTAAAGGGCTGGAGTAACACCAGTATTACATTATGTCCAGAAACAAGCCAGATGGTTTAGCCACATTACCTGACAATCAGCAGACAGCATACAACAGAAAACGTTTACTCTAATAACTTTAGGAAACATAAGGAGAGGGCCTTCATGAGTGAGATGGAGGAAGGAAATTACAGAAACCTTAAATGTCCCATTGTATGAAGCAAATTGCTAAATGTCCCATTGTATGAACCAAATTGCTAAATGTCCCATTGTATGAAGTAAATTGCTAAATGTCCCATTGTATGAACCAAATTGTTAAATGTCCCATTGTATGAACTAAATTGCTAAATGTCCCATTGTATGAACTAAATTGCCAAATGTCCCATTGTATGAACCAAATTTCTAAGTGTCCCATTGTATGAAGCAAACTGCTAAATGTCCCATTGTATGAACCAAATTGCTAAATGTCCCATTGTATGAACCAAATTGCTAAATGTCCCATTGTATGAAACAAATTGCTAAATGTCCCATTGTATGAACCAAATTGCTAAGCACTGTCAAGACATCTTTTTTCCCCTCAGCACTAAAAGGTATATGAGGAAGGAGGCAAGACAGATAGGAGAGGTCATTGTCTTGTCAACTTATCTGAAGGGTACTGAAAGTACTCTCACCACCAGTCATATCTTTACCTCAGAGCTGTGTTCCTTAAATCCACTGCCAGTGGTCAGGAGTTTCAGACTGTTAAGTTCTTTCTGTACAAAATATTCTGCCTAGTGCCTTTTCCATTTCTTCTGAGTGCCTGGTAGAGCTTGTTCATGAGTCTAACTCCTTCTGCTTTGAGGGAGAAGAATGCTGCCACCAAATCAGGTTGGTCGTGAACCAAATCATGTTGGCCAAGAACCAAATCAGGTTGGCTATGAACCAAATCAGGTTGGCCATGAACCAAATCAGGTTGGCCATGATCATCAAAATGAGTTCTAACCATGCATGCCTGCTCATAGAACAATTTGAGCACAAAATCTTTCAGAGGTCCCTACCCTGTCTTTTATATAATTGAATTATAATTCAGGATTGATGATGAGGTTGGTATCAAAGACATTCTGGAGGATGACCTCCACAGTTTCATCCACACTGTGGAGAAAGATTAGTCCTTTGATTTCTTTTGTTGCTCACATCTCAGCATCATATATGCACTCCCTTAGCATCAGAATTGCTATTGGCCCAATGGGTTTAGATACTTCAGAGTACTTTTACTTCAGATATTTTTCTCATTTCAGATGTCAGTCTTTAACTCCCGAATTCTTTGTGTAATATTCACCCTGTGAGGATCTCACAGTAAAGTAAAAAGTTCAGCTAGAAGGGATAAAAGAGAATACACAGACAATATGGCGAAAGAAGCAGAGAAAGCAGCAAAAACAGGAGAAAGCAAAAATCTGTATAGCATTCATAAGAGGCTAACAGGTACTTTTACATCCAAGGAAAGACCAGTCATTAGCAAAACTGGCACCCTATTAACATCAAGTAAAGACCAAAAGTAAAGATGGGCTGAACACTTTCAAGAAATACTTAATTGACCACACCCGAAAGAATTGATAAACCTTGAAATTGACTTACCAGCCCCACAACTAAATGTCAACCTAGATAAAATTACATTGCATGAAACTGAGACAAAAGTGAATCTAATGGCTAATAACAAAACTGCAGGTGAAGATGAAATAACAGCCAAAATGTTAAAAGCTATTAACAGTGACAACATGAGCCAACTACAGAGAGTGTTTAATAAAATTTGGAAAGAAGAAAAAGTCCCTTCTAAATGGAATAAAGGAATCATTGTTAAAATACCAAAAAAAAAAAAAAAAAAAGCAACCTTAATGACTGCTAAGAAATAGAGGCCATGGAAATTTGGTTTATAAGAAGGATGTTGAAAGTACCATGGACAGCCAAGAAAACCAATGAAGAAGTCTTAAGAGAGGCTGGAGTTAAAAAGCAAATTATAGCAAAGATCAGAGGCAGAGATTTATAGGACATTTCCTGAGAAGAGGAAAATTGGAACACACTGTGGCAAGTGGAAATATTGAGGGAAGAAGAGACAGAGGAAGACAGGGAGAGAAGTTATTGGATGGGCTGTCAGTGTGGCTAGGAAGAAAGTCACTGGTGGATCTCATAATCAGTGCAAAAGACAGGGAATTGTGGAGAGAGATGATCGGCTGTGCCACGCGGGATGGTACTTAGATTAGCAACTGCAATAATTAGAGAGGAGTAACCTTACTATCAGTTGTGTCAAATGTATTTTGCAAAGTCATTCTTACTTAAAGTGGATACTGCAATGAGAGAAGAACAGGCAGGATTTCGAAAAGGGAGAAGCTGTCTCAACCAGATCTTTACTCTAAGAATAATACTTGAAGAACATATTGAAAAGCAGAAACCATTAATCCTGAAATTTATAGACTTTAAAAAAGGCATTTGATAGCATACACAGAGATTCATTGTGGAGAATTTTAAGACTATATGGAATACCATCTAAAATTGTCAACATCATTAGAGATCTCTACAACAGATGTGTTTGTGCAGTCAACACAGAAGAAGGAATGAGCAGATGGTTCCAGATTGAAACATTCAGTACAAATGTATACTATCTCCCTTACTTTTTGGAAATGCAGTAGACTTCAAAATGAAAAAATGCTGCATAGGTAAAATGGGCATTGGCTAGGTACATGGGACCCAACTAGAAGATCTTGATTTTGCTGATGACATAACTCTTATCAGTGACAATGTGAATTCCATGCAAGAAAAAAGCGAATATACTGTCTTCACTGGCTAGCAAAATAGGACTTGAAATTAAGAAGGAAAAATAAAAAAATAATGAAACTTCACATTAATCAAGAAGGAAAAATATACATAGAAGGAACAGGTGTTGAAGAAGTACACCAGTTTGCATACCTCGGCAGCTACATAGAACTGGATGGTGACACCAGAAAGGAAATTAGAATTACAAAAGCAGCATTGGCCTTCAAGAATCTTCAGAACATATGGCATTCAAAAGTTATAAGCACAAAAAAAACCACGTTAAGATCATTCAATTCAAACATAATATCCACCCTCATTTATGCATCTGAAAGCTGGAAAACAACTAAAGATATAGACAACAAATTAGACTCTTGAAAACAAATGCTTAAGGAAGTTAATCGGTATAAAGTGGAATGAATTTCAAGAACAACAAATAGATAAGGCAGATGAGCGAACAACAACCTGTCTCATATGTGATCAGAAAAGGGAGATGGATATATGTTGGTCACATGATGAGAAGAAACAGTCAGAGAATCCCAAAACAAGCTACCAAGTGGAACACAACAGGCCAGAGAAAAAGAGTTCAGCCATGTGAAACTCTAAAAAGGAGATTGTTAAGAGAAGCCAAATTAGTAAGCATAAAATCCCTTGATGAAGTTGAAAAGCTCACAGACAATAGGAAAACTTGGCGAACTACCATGCGAGCCCTGTGTGATATTTAACGGCACAGGAAGGATGTAAGATGTAAGAGCATCTCAGTTCTCATTATAAAGCCTACAGGATGCTTGACCTTTTTATAGTAACTTGCAGTAATCAGAACATATTCTACCCTGTTCAAGGAGTCATATTCTTCACATTGCCTGCCAGAAAGCCTTCTCTTCAAATCTTTCTGCAATTCTGACTGACAGATCACCAAAAACTCAGCTGTTTGCTGTTTAGGGTCACTAGCTAGCATGTCCCAAGATGAAGTTTTACTTGCATTTTGTGGGTGTCATCTGTGACCTAACATGCAAACACCATGCTGTGACTTACATAGTTGAACTGTACCTACATAGTCAGGATATATTTTGCCCACACGGTTGCAAGTTGCAATGTGCCTGCATGGTCAAGATGTTCGGACATAGTCCAGATTTATGTATATAACCAAAATATATCTACATCATCATTATCATCATCATCAACATTGCCTTTCACTCACTCCCTTGAGAGCATAGTCCATGGATAAAGGTTCTCCATTCATCCATGTTCTTGGAATTATGCTCTCTTTCCTTCCTTGTGTATCTCTTGTCTCAGAGCACTGTCATAATTTCTCTTCTCCAAGGAAGTCTAGATCTTCCTCGTTTTCTATTTTCTTGAGGATTCAATGTCGGTGCCCGTCTTGCTATGCTGGTGTTGGGTTTCCTCACACAGTCAAGATATGTTTTACCCACACAGTTGCGACGTGCCTGCATGGCCAAGTTGTGTGGACATAAGTCAGAATGTATCTATATTAACCACAGTATACCTACACAGTTGAGGTGAACCTACAGATTCAAGATGTACCTTCACAGCTGAGATATGCCTACAGAGTCTAGATATGCCCAGTCAGAATGTATCTATATTAACCACAATATACCTACACAGTTGAGGTGAACCTACAGAGTCAAGATGTACTTTCACAGCTGAGATATGCCTACAGAGTCTAGATGTGCCACATAAGTAAGAAGTATCTATGTTTGTGAGGCAGTCTTGCCAACAGTTTGAACAAGCCATTGAAACAACGTTTGAAGCTGAATGTTGACTGACCAATAAGAAAACAGGAAGAAAGAGTCCATAAGGACATTCATAGCGTTACAGTCCCTTCTTCCTAATTCTTAACCCTTTGAAAATAAAGTTTGTTTCTTCATTCGTTCTTTATTCTCTAAAGAGAGAAGTCACAGAATTCTTGAAAAAATGTTTATTATTTTGTCATGTTGTCTCAATCTCTCCAGTTTTTATTCTTAGTTCAGGTTTCTTCAGTTACTCTTTTGTTTTTTTTGTTCTTCACTGAAACACTTTTATTCCCTCCTTTGGTTGTTATTGTCAGAGGTGGGGTGGAGGATACACTTGCCACTCCAATGGCGTGCATCTCAAATAGCCTCTGACAATCAAGTCCAGCTCCTGGCCTTCTCGTGGCAGAACTGTTTAAAATGACAGGAGAAGGGGTGAAGGCGAATATCTGGTGCCTGAAAACCAGATGCTTCAGGTAGATGAGAGTCATGTTTGGTAGTTCATCTACCGCTGTTGGCGAGATTCTTCAGCTGCTGTGCGTGGAGTGGGGCTCCTCCTAGCCAGTGAAGAAAAGTGCGAATGGGGTTGCCACATGGTACCACTGTGAAAAAGATGAAAGAAAGGACTAAGCGAAGTAAACAGTAGTCAAATCATAGCATCTCTGGTCTGGAGGTCGGCCACGTCCTAAGTGCACTCATATCGCGCGAAATACCTGAACCAGCTTAACCCAGAGGCTAAGACACTGCTGGTGAGATTCTTCATTCTTCAGATGCTGCGCATGGAGTTAAACTCCTCTCAGCCAAGGAAGAAAATGCAGAAAAGCAATTAAGGTTGCTGTGTGGCGCCAATGTGAAAAGGTGATGGAAAGGATAAAGTGAAGCTTAATTGGTATGTCCAGTAGTATCACGGTGAGAGCTACTGATACCATGGTGCCTCTGCTCTAGAGGCCGGCCACATCCGAAATACACCCATACTGGTGAAATGTGCCTAAACCGGCTTACACCAGGGGTGAAACTTGATGGCTACGCATGTCACCTCTGCTCTAGAGGTCAGTCATGTCCTAAACACGCCCATACTGGGATAATATGCCTAAACCGACCCAACCCAGGGGTGGAAGTCACTAGTGGTGAGGATTCGTCCTCCTGGACAAAATCTCTGACCATGTCACAACTAGGAAGGGTAGCGGCCACAACCACAAAATGCTGAAGTTGGAGACACTGGACCAGGGCAGTCTAGATAGGCAACCACCTCTCACCCGGCGGGGGTGTATGTGTATCCTAATCACGCTGAGGTTTTCCGGTGAGAAAGTCAGACACTGGACTGGATGGGCAACACCTCTCACCTGGCAGTGATACACGGGTATCTCAAAACATGTCTAGGTTTTTCAGTGAGAAAGTTCAACTCCAGCCTGGATGGGCTACCACCTCTCACCCAGTGGGAATATACTGATATCCAAAACACGTCAAGGTGAGAAAGTCCAGCTCTATATTAAACTGGTGCAACGTCCACGGTTTCACACAGTCCTGCTTCTGAGACCCACCAAGAATACAGGCTCAAGCCCTGCAATACTCTGAACCTCTTGTGGTCCTTTAGGGGACCACACAGGGGACCACGGGACCTATTGAGGACCACAGGCATAAATTCAGTAGGATCACAGGGCAGTCTTGGTGATAGAAGCGAACGAAGAAGACGAAGAAGATTCCCTCCCTTGTCTTTAATTCATAATTTCTCAGTTTTACCAGTGTAATATTTTTGCTTTTGTGTCTCAGCTGTATTAGTCTTAGCTGCTCTCTTTTCTCCAGTGAGTACATATAGAAGCTCACATGTTCTCACTCTCTTATTTTCTAGTTATTTTTATATCATATACTGTCTAGTATAGAGACAAAATTTTATTCAAGTTTAGAGCCACATTGTTCCTTATGTCTCAGAGAAATTTAAGTTATTGTTTTTCTCTTATTTTATTCCTGTGTTGCAGAAAAATCCTTCAGCAGGGTGGGAATGCAGTAGATGCAGCCATTGCTACTTTGCTGTGCAGTGGTCTCACATCAGCACAGTCCATGGGGATTGGAGGAGGTTTCTTCATGACAATATACAATAGGTGAGTTTCATTAACCCTGTACTTTAATGAAAATAACAGGTGAGTTATCAGTAATTCTGTACTTTAATGTAAATAACAGGTGAGTTTTCATTCTGTACTTTAATGTAATGAGAATATCAGGTGAGTTTTCAGTAATTCAGTACTTTTAGTAAAAATATTTTGTATATATGTTGCAGTTACTCTTTTGAAAACAAATGCCTGAGGAAAATACTCGGCATCAAGTGGAACAAATTTAAGAACAATGCAGAGATAAGACAGATGACTGAACAACAACTAGTCTCATGGGTGATCAGGAAAATGAGATGGACATATGTTGGTCACGTGATGAGAAGAAACAGTCAGAGAATCCCAAAACAAGCTATCAAGTGGAACACAACAGGCCAAAGAAAAGGAGGCAGACCACACAAACTCTAAAGAGGACATTGTTAAGCGAGGCCAAATTAATAGGCATAAAATCCCTTGATGAGGTTGAAAGACTCCCCGAAGACAGGAAAAATTGGCGAACTACCTTGCAAGCCCTATGCGATGTTTAACGGCACAGGAGGGATGTAAGATGTATGTTGCAATTAAAATAATGGCTGAGTTTTTTGACATTTTGTACTTTAATGAAAATAACAAGTGAGTTTTCTGTTACTGACAGGAAAAAAATTTTTTAAATTTACATTGAGTTTTCAGGGTGAGAGAAGTGGAAGATGACATGGGTCTGTACACAGAAATAAGGTTTTTAAGGGCATGCATCTTTCCCATCACAGCATATGCCTGTGAGACCTGGACACTTAACAAAATATCTGAGAGAAACATAGAAATGCCTTTGAATGTAAACGCTATGGAAGAGTCCTTCAAATATCATGAACACAAAAAAGAACCAATATATCCATACTACAAGAACTTAACATTGAAGAAGGTTGGTTAGTAAAGGAGATTAAGCAGAGAAAACTTAAGTATTTTGGACATATTAAATGTCATGATAATTTAGAGAAGACTGTCTTGTAAAGGTACATAATGGGGGAAAAAAAAAAAGAGAAGACCAAGGTGAACACAGCGAAAAAGACATCGTTGATAATCTGCAAATGGATGCATCAGCAGCAGGGCATCTTGCTTAAAACCAAGAGTCCTACAAGGGACATGCAAATGATTGAATGTGAATGAATTATATTAATACTTGCAGCCGCTAGCGTAACATATGTAAGAAGTTACTTGTACTGATATTTCCAATTCTTTTTTTAACACTGATTTTATATTATGACATCTGTGGAGTCTTGCATAAAGCTTGTTTGTGTCTGTTTGGCTTTGTCAGCATTTAGGTACTTTTACAACACCTGTTAATAATTCACACATATCCGTGTATGCCTTGGCCAAATCAGTAGAAATGTTTTCTCATGATCAGTCTCAGACTTTAGCATTGAGTCTTCCTGCTCATTATTTGTTACTGAGTAGGTTTCTTGCCAGTGTTACAAGGACATCACCTCATTGTGAGGAGATCTAAGCACTGTCTGACATGTCTGATGTGGAATTTTTTTGTAAGCATGAAAACTAGAGCCCTATGTGTACTTGCAGAATGCATAATGTTCACGTAAGATTTATAAGTAATTATATAGCACAAGGGTTCTCAGCCAGTTGGGAATCCCTCAGGGGTGAGGGTGAGCGGGTGATAGATTTTAGGATTTTATGGGAGAAAAAGAGGGGAGGGAGGTAACTGGGATCACATATTGACAGGCTCAGTCTGGAAAGCTAGGTTGATCATCAGCTGCTTTTGAACCCAAAACCTTCTGGGTGAGGAGGAATTTCTACATTGTAGGCCACCATTCCAACAATTTGAGTCTGCCAGTCTGTGGTCCTAATTCCTCTGTGCAGACTCCCCGGGGGGAATTCCCCACTGGTTCAGAGCCCCTGCTTATAAAACATGCAAATTTGTATGTAAATGCTTGTATTTTTATGTAGCGTTAGACAATGCTTGATTATGCTGTGAGTACTTCTCTCAGGACAAGTGGACTGTCAACTGTCATTGATGCCAGGGAGACTGCTCCCATGAATGCCACGGTGGACATGTTTAAAGGAAACCGTTCAGTATCAGCATCTGGCAAGTTAATGGATTTCTTTATTTACGGTGCTAATTGTTCTTGTTATGAATCCATCTGCCAATGGCCCCTTGCACATCAGCCCAGAACCTTATTGTTTTTATTTCCATGTACACTGCTGACTCAGCACAATGTACTTTAGTAGAATGTAAACCTGCATCATCATCATCAGGTGCCGTGCCAACTGGCGTTGGCTATTATGCTTCTCCAGAGTACCAGATCCTTCATGCAGGCCATCAGTTCAATTGGTGATCTCCTCTCACACCATCCCGTCAGACTGTCCAGTATCATTTCTCTTGGTCTTCCTCTTGATCTTCTTTCTTCTATTTTTCCTGTTGTTATAATATTTTCAATGCCCCCTCTTCTCATTGCATGTCCTATGAAAGTACATTGTCTCTCTCTTATCTTTTTGACAAAATTTTTTGTCTCTCCAGCTCTTCTCATACATTCTTCATTAGTTATTTTTGCTGTCCAGGGGATTCGCAACATTCTTCTAATAAACCACATTTCTGCTGCTTCCAATGATTTTTGTGCAGACTTGCCTGATGTCCATGATTCACTTCCATATAACAAGATATGTTCAGTATAGCATTTTAGGACTCATTTTCTAACATTCATTGATAAGGATGTGTTGGCTAATATGTTTCTCATTCTCTGAAATGCAGTCTTTGATTGGCCTATTCTGTTCCTAATTTCTGTTCTGCATTTCCCATCTGAAGTTATTACTGCTCCAAGGTATTTGAGTTTCTGCACCTGCTTTAGAATAGTTCCATTTAATTTTATACTGCATGCTGGTGGATTCTGTTTCTTAGATATAACCATAGTCTCTGTCTTTTTGATTTTCAAAGTAAGGCCTTTTTGTTCACTTTCTTTGGCGACTTTATCCAAGAGATTTTACAGGTCTTGTTGGTTCTCAGCTATCAGTAGTCGTCAGCATACCAAATGTTGTTAATATTGTATCCTCCAATTTTTATGCCTGGTTCTGTGATGATTGTTCTTAGAATATTCTCGCTATACAGAGAAAAAAGGTCTGGAGATAGTACACATCCTTGTCGCACCCCTTGTTTTATAGATTGATATTTTCCAATTCTATTTTCAACTCGAACTGCTGCTTCTTGCTGCCAGTATAGATGTTTTACAATCCTCAGGTCTTTGCCGTCTATATTGATGTCTTCAAGCATTTTAATAATTTCATTATGTTTCACCTTGTCAAATGCCTTGGTGTAATCAATGAAGCATAAGTAGAGATCTTTCTGTACTTCTAAAGCTCTTTCTGTTAGTGTCCGTAGAGCATAAATGGCATTGTGTGTTCCCTTTCCTTCAACAAATCCAAACTGTTTATCTGCTGTTTCTATTTTTATCTTTTTCCTTGTTCTTCTCATAATTATTCTCAGAAGTAGCTTCATTATGTGACATGAGAGGCTGATAGTCCGGTGGTCGTCACATTCCTTTGCACCTGGTTTCTTTGGTAGTGCTATAAATGTGGATTTAATCAGGTCACTGGGAATATAACCACTGTTGTAAATGTCATTCAGTAACTTGGTTATTATTTTTATTCCTGTCTCCTCTAGTGCCTCTATTTCTTCTATTGTTATATTATCAGGCCCAGTCGCTTTTCCTTTCTTCATGTGTTTGATGGCATCTATGATTTCATCTTCAAGTATTGGTGGTCCATCACAGTTTTCAGTATCTGGTGTTAATTCTGGTCTTTCTCCTCCATATAGCTCACCAATATACTCTGTCCACTTGTCCACAATGTCTTCTTTTCCCATTAACATTTTACCTTCTTTCGATTTCAGGCATCCTGTGGTATATTTTGTTTTCCTGCCTGTGAGTTCATTAATTCATTTGTGCATGTTTTTGCTGTCTTTATTATGAGAGTCCTCTATCTGTCTGCACTGTTCATTTAACCACACTTCTTTTGCTTCTCTGCATTTGCGTCTTATTTCTTTATTTATCTTGCTATATTTTTCCTCGTTATTTTTACTCCTCCTCCTCTTGTCTATCAGTCCTAAGATGTCGTCTGTCATCCATTTATTTTTAGGGGTTTCTTTTTTCGGTGGTATTATCTCCTTAACAGTTTGGTGGATCGAATCTCTTAACATTGCCCATTGTTCATCTATACTATTTATCTTTGCTATTGCATTGTATCTATTTGTTATAATAGCTTTGTATTGTTCTCGCATTTCTTGGTCATTTTTAAGAAGTTCTGTATTCAGTTTAATGTTTCTCACTTTTCTGCCTGCTTTCTTTAGCTTTATTCTAACTTTTCCACAGAGTGGATCATGGTCACTATTGCAGTCAGCTCCTGCATACAGATGAAAAATCTAAATTCTACAATTTGTTGCCAAGCCTTTTCAGATCCTGCTGTCTTTTTTTTTTTTTAATATTCATATTGTTGGCTGATATTGGGTTAAACTGGCAGTTAACATGACAGTTCAGAATCATATGGTTTAATTTTCAGTGCTTTGCCAGCTGTATCTATACTTTGTAGACTTTCCACTGCTTAAGCAAGTTGATAAACAGTGGCTGCCTTGTGACATGAATTGTTCGAACATGTGGCAGAGAAGGTTCCTCCTTAAATGTTGCCTCATGTGTAGTGCTGTCAAATGTTTTGGACCAAAGAATCAGTTTAGGTCAAATCATCAGTGTATATTAATCTTGAGTTCCATTTAATGTTTTGTATTTTTGTGATCACCAAGGAAAGCAATGTTGTTCTGATATCACTGAGAAGTGAACTGATTACTGGTTGAAGTCAGTTTCATGGATGTGTAAGTTATATTTTAATGATTGATGTCAGTTTATGGATGTGGGAGATATATTTGTTTATTTTACTAATTGTTATTGGTTTCATGGATGTGTGAGTTATTTGCTGATTGATGTCAGTTTTGTGAATGTGTGAGTTATATCTGTTTATCTCTAGCTGGACCACCAAACAAAAGAAAATTTTTGAAATGAACATGTCTGATGTGGCTGGGGATGAAGATGCTGTCCGATGAGGCAATCAGCGACCCAATGCTAGCATCAGGGTTAACGAACCATAGCTGACCAAGACCCTGTCCCACCTCTCTGTGGTACCCCCAGTAACAGGCCTAGCCTGGCTAAAGGGGCAGGGATTGCCATAGTCCTCATGGTGGTGGAGTCTGCTGAAGAAGCATTGCACACCCGCTGCTTTTTAGCTGTACTCTGGGACTGAAAAAATAGCTACCATAACCTGCTCCCACGCCGATAAGGTGTTGTACATCAACACTTTCACAGCATTGGCTGCAAAGAACACCAGCTTGCAGTTACAGGGAGTTAGTACAAATACAAGTACAATTGTCTGTTGAAAATGACACGATGCTTATTTTTAGCTTATACTACAGTTTAAAATTAGAAATTTCAGGCAATGGAACAAAATGTGTTGATGGCAGCAATTTTATTTTAATTTTTCGTAAATCCATGACACTGCAGAAGAGTTAATGGAAGAGTTTTGTATTTTATAAATATTTTTATTTGCTTGTTTCTGAATGTCTGAACCATTATTTTGCCAGTTGGTACAATGTATTTTTATGGGAGTTTGACTTCAGCTTGCCAAAATATTCCGGCACCTGCTCGGATTTTAACCTACAGATCTCTGTTCAGTGTGCAGATGTTTTTTCACAGAGCTGCCTATATTGCTTTTCAGTTGTAAGTGGATATTTAATGAGGGATTTGACCATGGTTTCAAACTATATTAGTGAATTTTATAAGTTACTGATGTTACCTGCATGAGTAGGTAAGTTAGCAGTGGCCTGTCTTCTCAGCTGAGGTTGTTTGTTTATGACAAACAGCTAACCTTGCCTCAGTCAACCAAGCTGCATAAATGAGAACCTGATATACTAGTTCACACAGGTACAGAGTGGATGAGCATAAAAGGAAAAAAGAACATGAGGATAGATGTAAGAAGAAGTAAGAGGTTTTGGATGATTATTACTGTTTAAGCATTTTGCAGAATAATGATGCTTATTATGTTCATTGCAGGTCCACTAAGTATTGCTGTACCTGGTGAGATTAAAGGGTACTGGCTTGCACATCAAAAGTATGGTCAGCTCCCTTGGCGAGACATTTTTCAGCCAGCTATCAAGATGGCTGCTGAGGGATTTCCTGTTCCAGTAGCACTTCATAAGGCAATGGTGGCTGCTGAAAAGCTGTTGACAACAGAGCCATCTTTAAAGTGAGTGAGATGTGACTGATGGTTGAAGTCTTAACTTGTAAAATTTGTAAGTCAAGAAGATGTGAATGACTGAATGTGAGGAATAGAAATGTTGAGAGTTCTCAGTTTTTTTTTTTTGTGCCAGATATTTTTGTATTGTAGAGAAACAGATTGTTGTGGCCTTTGTCACAAAATTTTCAGTTTTTAAAGTGATCTAAATTGTCTTCAGTATCTTGCAAGAGATTGAGTCATTTTGAGTGCACAGATTCTTGGTTTTGGTGTTATCATCTGCCACACTTTGGTGGAGATATTGAAGATGGGACTGCAGCACTTATGAGCTAACAATCATCAGTGTTCAGTGAGGATGATCCATTCACTCACTCACTCGCTCACTCACTCACTCACTCACCCACCCACCCACCCACCCACCCACCTTTCCTCCTTAAAACATGGGTCATCTGTTGGTTGGTTTCATGTACAAAAGGGAGTAAGACAGGGATGTATCCTTTCCTCATACCTGTTTAACATATATGCTGAAAACATCATGAGGAAATGGCCAAATTTGACTCTTTCAACATCAAGGGCCTCCGGATTCCAGAAATTGGATACACAGATGAAACTGTCCTTCTATCAAACAGCTTAGAAGAACTGCAACAGATGATTCTCTCAACCAAAAGACACAGCACAGCTCAGAACCTCTTTTACACCAACAGAACCAGAGTAATAATAATTGACAAAATGAGACGCAAACTGAAAGTTACACCAGACCATCAAGAACTTGAAAATGTAAATAAATTTGAATATCTACGTTTGGTCATCACCTCCAACGGCGACTGTGGAGTGGAAATCAAAAGAAGACTCGCAGCTGCATCACAGAAACTAGCACAAACGAAGACAATGTGACAAGGAACCAACAAGAAAATGAAGTTATGTTTTCTAAGAGCTTACATATTCCCAGTGGCAACATATGGATGTGAAACATGGACACTTAACAAATCACTAGAAAAGAGAATAATAGCATGTGAAATGAAATGTTACAGAAGGGCACTTAGAATATCATGGAATATCCAAAATAGAGATATTGATAGGATTTGATTAGGTGTTGCAGAAAACTGGCTCGTTAACATCATAAAAAGATAGCTGAGATACTTTGGCCACATCAAGAGACACAACAGCTTGGAGAGGTTGATAGTAGAAGACATAGTGGTTGACGAAAGAGAAAAGGGATGACTTCGCCACAGATGGACTCCTGACATCATGGAAAGTCTGATTGTGTCACTGCAAGACGCTGGTCAACTTGTGCAAGACCTTATTGCATTCAGGGAGTCTGTGAGAGGGACAGTGTTCTGGAAAGGACATGTCACATGAATGAATGAGGTCCCAACCTCTTCTTCCTGTTAAAGCGTGAGATTTTCCTAAAACCTTTTTTTTTTAAAGTATTTTTTAATTAGCTCTATAAAGAGTTTCTAATGGAAAAAAATCAACTGTAAATAGTTGTTCATTTACTGCAGGATGACTGAAACATATTACATTTTTTGTGACTGATACATTTGTGTAAATTATCACAAATTTTTTTTTTTCTGTGATAATGCCATACAGGGCTGTTTTTGTAAATAACAAAACTGGACAGCTTTACAAGGAAGGAGAGAACATGACAAGACCACAGCTTGCAGAGACATTAAGAGTTATCTCAGAGGAAGGGGCCAGTGCCTTCTACAATGGTTCACTAACTGACAACATCTTGCAAGATTTGAAAGAAATAGGTGAGTGGAGGTGGTGCTTGATGTTGTAATGGTGAGATTAACAACATCTGTATTGTTTTTCCTAACAGATCTTTTCTTCTTGGTATCATAGGTTGGCAACACTTTCTCTCTGGTACCACGTAAAAGCCTCCATCTTGGAGTTTAGTTTGCCTTTGAGTGTTGACTTGGACATGACTGTGTTGCTGTTGTTGTGCTGTTTATTTGAACAAAGTCTGTAACGGCTGCTCACCAGGTGTTCAGTCAATGTGGTACACCATCATGCAACGTTATTCTTATGTGGACATCGAAGTTTCAAGAAGAAGGTTCTGTTGTCAACACCAGACCACCAGGTCAACATGGATGTGTGTTTGTACAGAGGAATATACTGATCCAGTCATCTGAAGTCCAAGAAGATCCATTACAAAGCATCCAAGGATAGAACATTACTAAGCATGCTAGGGTAGAGCATCACAAAGGATAGAACATTACAAAGCATGCTTTGGCTCTGAACCTGTCAAGATGAAGCGCTACCAGGTTGCTTAAAGAGTTAATTTCCATTCTTGCAAATTCAGGTATTAGAGTTGCTAACAAATCAACATAAACAGCAAAGGTTGAGAACTTTGCACTCATACTAAATCTGTTGTAAAATGACTCTGAAATGTTGGACAGTTTGTTTTGCTCTCATTTTCATCTGCACAGTGCAGTTAGCGAGCAGAATTGTCACTACTTAGCAGTGATCTTCACCAGTGGCCTTTACATAGTCCAAAGTTAACTGTTTGATGTGCCTTGTCACTGTTCTGCATAACTGAGCCTTATTTCTGTGGGTAACATCATGATGGGAATACAGTGACATGAATGTCAGATGCTACACAGACTTACTTCTTTTAAACTTTGCCCCAAGAATTGATATTATTCTAAACTGAGAGAACTTAAGATACCATCAAGATGGGGCTACAGCACATGCTATGCATATGAACATGTCTACTGTGAATGAATTTGTCTGAAGGGTTTGTCATTTCACTATTTGGAGATGTGAATTGGCCAACCTGTTCTCTGGATATTTGTCTGCCAGACTATTTTCTGTGAGGCTACTTAAAGGGTATTGTGTACACTACAAAACCAGCCACATTGAACGATCTCAAACAATGTGTAAAAAGCGTGAGACAGAAACATCATGTGGGATATGCTGCAGTGGGTAATGCTGAGCTCTCAGAATCAACTCCAGCAGAGTGTGCAGTGCAACGAAGACTTGAAGAACATAATTTTTAAGTAGATATGCAAGTTGTAAGAGCTAGTAATTTTCTATTCAAGATAAATCTGTTTTCTTTGTAGATCATCAATATGCCATTAAAAGTTCATTAGGACAAATTAATTGCCTATTTGTGTTAGTTTTAAAACCAGCAGGTGTTTCTGCTGTGCCCTGTGTTTGTGTGTTCCAGTGATGACTGTTTCTGGTTTAGTAGCACAGATTAATTGAATCATAGAGCATTTAAGTGTGTTGCTTCATCATAAATGAGTGTTATCATAGAGCATTTAAGTGTGTTGCTTCATCATAAATGAATGTTATCATAGAGCATATAAGTGTGTTTCTTCATCATAAATGAATGTTATCATAGAGCATATAAGCGTGTTGCTTCATCATAAATGAATGTGATCATAGAGCATATAAGCGTGTTGCTTCATCATAAATGAATGTTATCATAGAGCATATAAGTGTGTTGCTGCACCATAAATGAATGTTCTAGAATTTACACTGGTTGTGCTTACAGGTTCAATTATCACAAGAGATGACTTGTTAAACTATGAAGCAATAAAGAAGACTCCCTTGGAGGTGAATCTAACAGGGGGAATTAAGATGATGTCCCCTCCCCCACCAGCCAGTGGAGCTGTGTTGTCATTTATTCTGAATATCCTGGATGGTGAGTGTTTGGTTCCAGGTGGTTTTGATCGTTAGTGTTAAATAGGTGACGACTGTTGTTTTATTTTAATCTGGAGTATGTCATTTGTTGAAAATATCACTAAAGAGGTCAAAAGATGAAGACGGAAATGGCTGGGCCACATAGTATGAATGAAAAAAATATACGCCCATATACTGCTTTGAGTTTGGCACCTCAAGGAAAAAGAAAGGGGCAGGCCCTTGGGGACATGGAGACACATAATACAGGAAGAGGGAAAGACTTGGTCTGAGGTACCTGAACTTGCTCATGACAGGATTGGCTGCAGAATCTTTGTTGATGTTTTATGCACCAGTGGGAGTACAGAGGATTGATGATGATAATCTTATCATATGTTGTCTTCTCTTTTTTTTTTTTCCCCACTGTGTCATGTGTCAACTTCTCTTTGATTTTCTGCTGATATTTTGTACCTTTTTTTTTTGCACTTTCTTTGTTTTCTTTTTTTCTTTCTTTTTTTCTGGTTTTTTTTTTTTTTTTAATCTTCATTTGGTTGTGCAGTGTTGTAATACAGTGGTACCTCGGGTAATGAATGCCTCTAGTCACAAACAAATCAGCCCATGAACACAATTTCTGGACAGATTTTGACTCGACCTGTGAACAGTGCCTCGGCACACGAACGCACAAACATGGCTTAAATTATTTTAAATGACAATGCGATGTCCAATTTTCTGAAAATTATCCAACAGAGAAAAAGACATATGTCGCTGGATCATTATCTTGTGAAAACACCAGCCACCAAGCCAGCAATCGAACCACTTCCCAGGATACAAACAAGAGAAAAAAGTGCCAGAAATACCTCCACAGTTGCCCAACGTTATTATGGAATGAGACTCTCCTTCGAAGGAGTAGTCTTCCTCCTCCTCTACCATCTATCTGTGCCAGCAACTATCAACCACAAAAGTAAAGTTATACTGTATATTTTATATTATATACTGTCCAAAAAAGAAATGTATAACTACTAATGACCCAGTATTAGCCATAACTTTGATATTCTATAGCTTTTAGATTGAATGAATAAAATTTTCAAATTGCACACAATAATGCCTAAGGGCTTAAACACTCACTTGATAGTTTCTTGCATCTGTGTGACGAGAATTTGTTAGTCCCAGGGGTTCTCAAGTTAGTATGGTGTGTGGCCTCCGCCTGCATCGATCAGCGACTGGCATCTCCTGGGCATAGATGTGATCAGATGTCTGATGTGCGCCTGTGGGATGGCTGCCTACTCTTCTTGGAGTGCCTGCCACAGATCACGATGATTGGCTGGAGAAATGTTTCGGCAACAAACACATCTTTGCAGTTCATCCCATAGGTGCTCGATCGGATTCATGTCTGGAGACAGGCTGAGAATGTTGTTGGCAGTTAGGAACTGTGTGGTGAATCATGCAGACTGGGATTTGGTGTTGTCCTGTTGAAACACAGGCCTTTGCACAGCCAAAAATGGAAGGACATGGGGTCGAAGAATTTCATTAACATATCGTTGCGCATTCAAGTCTTCTTCAATCTGCACCAATGGATTCCTTTTGTTGAAATTGATCATTCCCCATACCATTACATCTCCACCACCGTGCGACTGAGCTTCATCAACGCAATTTTGGGCAAAACGTTCATTTGGTCTGTGATAGACCCTTCTCCGCATATCATGGCGGTGCAACAAAAAGAAAGATTCGTCACTAAACCAGGACACGTCTCCATTGATTGTCAGTTGTCCAGGGCCGATACTGGTTGGCCCAAACAAGTTGATTTTGGCAATGATGTCTCGTTAAGACAGGACCTCAGCTAGGTCGTCGTGCCACCAGTCCAGCTTCATGCAGTCTATTCTAGACATTTTGGTCAGACACACGGCATCCTGCAAGCAGTGACTGGGCACTTGAGGAAGCTGTTGTAAACCTGTTTCTGAGATGATGAACCAGAATAAAGCGATCATCAGCTGTTGTCACCCTGGGTCATCCACTGCAGTACCAGTCTTTGGCTGAGCCAGTGGCTTGGAAACGGTGCCAAAGTACTCTGCTGCACATTTAAATGCCTGGCAATCCGACTTTGACTTTAGCATGCTTGCAGGTGACCAATAGCAATGTTTCATAAATTTTGTGATAGACACACCATAATTGTGTGCTTGAAAATTAACTGAATTTGTTTGTGTAACCTCATCCTTTTATAGGGTTTCATTTGCGTGGGAAGTGAGTTGTGCTCACCACAAAAATCACGACTTTTCCATAAACACAGCGTGAGTTATGGTGAAAAAAAAGAGTGATTAGCAAGGGCAGCTACTGCGTTCTGACTGTACATGAGAATAGCAAAATTAATGCTAAATCATGGACCTGATATCTTGGTGACAATTTTTTGTTTGGTTTGAGATACCCGGGAAAAAATTTTGTCATAATATATAAAAATGAAGCTTATATAAGCTATGCGTTTCTTTTTTTTTTGGACAGTATATATTTTTGCCACATATAAATCCATAAAAAAGTAAAAAAAAACAATGTTTCTGGGATGGGCGAATGGATTAATTGGATTTGCATTAGTTTCAGTTGGAAAAATTGTTTCATTTCGCGAACGGAGTCAAAAATGAATTAAGTTCGTGACCCGAGGTACCACTGTACTTTGCTGATGTGTCTTGGTAGAGAGTTTCCTTAGCTCAGTACGTGTAGTTTTTGTGCGTGTGTACATTTTAAAGTATTTAATCCGTAGATAGTAGACACATGCATTAGAGAATTGAGGCTGCACTGCTAAGACTGGGCATTATTCCTTATGAGAAGTTGAGCCTAGTTATGTTTTTGTTATTCTGGTGCCATAGGACTTGGTTTCAAATTTTAGAGTGCACAGTGTGTTAGTTTGTATGGGCAATTTTTTTTCATCACTTTCGTCATTGTTAGATTAAGGATATAGTGGATGCTGCAATGAGAGAGGAAGAAGTGGGATTTAAAAAGCGAGAAGGTGTCTCGACCAGATCTTTACTAAATGAATAATACTTGAAGAACATATTGAAAAGCAATTAATTAATTAATCCTGAGCATCATAGACATTAAAAAGGCATTTACTATATGTAAAGTCAAATTATGAATAACGCAGTGACCAAATTTGTTCATAATTATGATTTTCGCCATTGTACCATCATTATTGTTTTAATGTAAAATTTAATAATTTTTTCCTGTTGTGAGTACTTCCATACAATACTTGTCACCTTCTGTGGATTTAGGTAAGGTAAAAAGTGTACATAAACTTAAGCTTTTCAATACAAATGTAAAGATTGTCCTGCTATATGGTTCGGAGGCATGGGTTGTGACCAAAACAGTACAACAGAGGATACAAACATTCATGAACTACTGCTTGAGGAGGATTTTAAACATTAAATGGCAGGACAAAATCAGGAAAGAGAAGGTCTGGGAAAGGGCAAGACAAGAACCTGTGAACCTACAAATCACGTCTAGGAAATGTGGGTGGATTGGCCACACTCTGAGAAATCCTGACACCAACGTACCAAGACAGGCACCAACATGTAATCCTGAAGGAAATAGAAAATGAGGAAGACCTAGACTTACTTGGAGAAGAGACATTATGACAGTGCTCTGAGACAAGAGAGACAATGGAAGGAAGCAGAGAATAATTCCAAGAACAGGGATGACTGGAGAGCCTTTATCCGTGGTCTGTGCTCTCAAGGGAGTGAGTGAAAGGCAGTGATGATGATGAAAAGGTAAAGGTAGCTCTTTTAATATCATAGAGGTATGTGGGGGTTGGGGGGTGGGGCAGTATGATGTTAGCGATGGTATTTTCCTTGATCTGTCAGCATCATGCCTGGCTGCCTTTCCTTCCAGAACTCCAGAAGACCAAGGTACCCATTTTCATATCATGGTGACCAAGGTCCTCTGGCTGGATTCAAACCTTCACCATGAAAGATTAGTGCTCCAACCATTTTGCCACTCATGCACTCTGAATTTAGGTGAAGTCCATTATTTTTGGCACTGTGTGTTTGTGTGTGTGTGTGTGTGTGTGCAGTGTGATCTAGTCTCCCTTGCCCTGCAGGCTGATGTCCTTTGTCTTTTGATTTCCTCAACATTAAGGTATGGGGTGCCCACTTCTGATACTTTATTGATCGTTAGCTGTTTCTGAACCCAAAACCACCTTGGTGAGGAGGAAGACCAGCATAGCTATCCTTCCAAGTAACCGGGGAAACTCCTGCAGTGACCTGGTTGGTGACCGGTGCTGTCAGCTTTCTGTTATTTATGTATTAATCAAATTATAATATTTCCTGTTTCAAACAGGCTACAACTTCACCTCAGAGGACCTAGCAACAGAACCGTCTACCACACTAACTTATCACAGAATAATTGAGGCTTTCAAATTTGGATATGCCAAACGTACTGACCTAGGGGATGAGAATGTGACAGAGGTAACTTTCTCTGAAGATTTTGATAACAGGTAGTGACTTTGTGAATATAATGGAGGAAACTTTTTCATATGACTTAGTGAATATAATAGGCAATTTTGTGTACTGCTGTAAAGTTTAATTTATTTAGAGATTAATTTTCTGATTTTCTTTCAGGTTGCATATTGTTCTTTTATTATTTTGATTTCAATGTGAAATTTATAAAAATAATTGAATCCTTGCCTATCCAGTTCTTTTTTAAACAATGTTGTATATTACAGTATAGACATTATATGCCATTTATTTCTATACCTCACAGAAACTAATTGTGTAACAAAGTGTAATTTTACTGGTCTATGCTTTCAGTGATTTGGCAGAATAGTCCATAGTTGTTTGTCCATGAAAGCATTGAACAAAAGATTGAAACATCAGAATTATTCGTAAAAGTTCTGTTAAACATATAATGGGAAAGTTAATACCTGAACAGGTAGCTAACCTGAATGAACATCTGTCTTTATGTAATTGATAAAACAAAAAATGTGCTGCTTGTCTGAGTAAACAGACACAAAATTAGAACACAAAACCAGTTTTTCAAGAAACCATTAACAAAGAATAGAACGTGGTTACCACCAGTTCAGTGATATATTAATTCAACTTTTATGTCTTTGTAAACGGGGCCACCAGCTGCAAATATTCATAAGTCTCTCACTGACATTTCTCTAGTCTTTTGTACACATTACATTCTTTTCACAGCTTGTTCATAATCTTACATCGAGGCAGTATGCAAACAGCATACGCATGCTCATCACGGACAATGCAACTCATGATTATCAGTACTATGGGCCAACATTTTATGACCATTTAACGACTGGGACATCCCATTTGTCAATTGTTGATCAGCATGGCACTGCAGTATCTGTGACCAGTACCATAAATGGAAGGTAAGCCTGGCACTGAATAATGAGCAAACAATCAGTTTCATACAGTCAAATTTAATTTAGCTAAGGGAAGTGTAAAGTAATGCTGCCAAAAGTAAAAATAACACAGAGACTGCAGAAGACCACTGAGGAAGGTAAGTGAGTAGAGGTAGTGTAAAAAGCGATATTGAAAGATAACCAAAGGCAAGTATATAAAATGAAATAATAGTATAAATGAGAATTAAAATTTGGTTATTTTTTTATATGCACTGGTTGTAATCTCATGTTTTTTTTTTTTTAGTTTGTCACCTGTTTTGACTGATGTATGTATGTGTGTGTATATATACATATATATACACTTAGTGAGGTTGAGGAGACATAAAGATGAATTTATGGATCTCTTACACCACAGCCATAACCACAGCAACAAAAGCAAGTGCTGGACTGCAAAAAACAAGTAGAAAAGCATGGAAAAGCATGGATATCAGATAACACATGGAAATACATACATGAAACAGCCAAATTAGCCATGTTGAATGTATT
The DNA here is from genome assembly GCA_009760885.1 of Achatina immaculata. Classification (NCBI taxonomy): domain Eukaryota; kingdom Metazoa; phylum Mollusca; class Gastropoda; order Stylommatophora; family Achatinidae; genus Lissachatina; species Lissachatina immaculata. The sequence continues at coordinate 51,017,861 of CM019713.1, forward strand.
GACAGACCTTGGAAAAGATTTGGCAAAAGCAACATACAAAGAGCTAGACAGTAAAGTAAAAAGTTCAGCTAGAAGAGACAGAAGAGAATATATAGACAATATGGCAAAAGAAGCAGAGAAGGCAGCAAAAACAGGAGACGGCAAAACTCTATATAACATACAAAAGAGGCTAACAGGTACTGCTGCATCCAAAGAAAGACCAATCTTCAGCAAAACTGGAACCCTGTTAACATCAAGTAAAGACCAAAAGCAAAGACTGGCTGAACACTTCCAAGAAATATTTAATCTACCACACCCAAATGAATTAATAAATCTTGAAATCAATTTAACAGTCCCAGAACTAAATGTCAACCTAGATGAAATTACATTGAACAAAACTGAAACAGCAGTGAATCTAATGGCTAACAACAAAGCTGCAGGTGAAGATGAAATAACAGCCAAAATGTTAAAAGCTATTGACAGTGACAACATGAGCCAACTACAGAGAAAGTTTAATAAAATTTGGAAAGAAGAAATACTCCCTTTTAAATGGAAAAAAGGAAACATTTTAACAAATGCCAAAAAAAGGCAACCTTAGTGATTGCAATAATTAGAGAGGAGTAACTTTACTATCAGTTGTGTCAAATGTATTTTGCAAAGTCCTTCTGACTTAAAGTGGATACTGCAATGAGAGAAGAACAGGCAGGATTTTGTAAAGGGAAAAGCTGTCTCAACCAGATCTTTACTCTAAGAATAATACTTGAAGAACATATTGAAAAGCAAAAACCATTAATCCAGAACTTTATAGACAGAAGGCATTTGATAGCATACACAGAGAATCATCGCTGAGAATTTTAAGACTATATGGAATACCATCCAAAATTTTCAACATCATTAGGGACCTCTACAATGGATATGTTTGCGCAGTCAGCACAGAAGAAGGAATGAGTGAATGGTTCCAGATTGAAACAGGCATGAAACAACAATGTATACTATCTCCCTTACTTTTTTGGACTTGCAGTAGACCTCATAATGAAAAAATGCTGCATAGGTAAAACAGGCATTGATTGGGTACTTGGGACCCTATAGAAGATCTTGATTTTGCAGATGACAAAACTCTTATAAGTGACAGAGTGAAATTGATGAAAGAAAAAATGGATAACCTATCTTCAGTGGCCAGCAAAATAGGACTTGAAATTAACAAGGAAAAAACAAAAATAATGAAACTTCTCATTAATAAAGAAGGAAAAATATATGTAAAAGGAACAGCTGTTGAAGAAGTAAACCATTTTACATAGCTTGGGAGCTACATAGACCAGGATGGTGACATCAGAAAGGAAGTTAGAATTAGAACTGCAAAAGCAGCACCGATCTTCAAGATTATTGAGAACATATGGAATTCAAAAGTTATAAGCACAAAATCTAAGTTAAAGCTATTCAATTCAGATGTAATATCCACCCTCATTTATGCATGCGAAAGCTGAAAAACAACTAAAGAAATAGACAAGAAATTAGACTCTTTTGAAAAACAAATGCCTCAGGAAAATACTCGGCATCAAATGGAACGAACTCAAGAACAATCCAGAGATAAGACAGATGACTGAACAACAACCTGTCTCATGGATGATCAGAAAAAGAAGATGGACATATGTCAGTCATGTGATGAGAACAAACAGAGAATCCTAAAACAAGCTATCAAGTGAAACACATCTGGCTGAAGAAAAAGAGTTGACCTCATGAAACTCTAAAGACATTGTTGAGAGAGGCCAGTTTAGTGAGCATAACATCGTATGATGAGGTTGAAAAGCTCGCCAAGAACAAGAAAACATGGCAAACTACCATGTGAGCTTTATATGATGTTTAACAGCATGGGAAGGATGCAAGGTGTAAGATTTGTCACCAGCACGATGTTGTTGAATAAATCATTTGTATCATATGAGTAGATCATCTGACTTATGATGACCTTTGATTTTCACTTTCTTTGGACACCCAAACTTTCATATTAATCATTTGCGTATCCTCTTTGCTTTCTTTAACCTGTCTGAGCTTGCCCTAGGCCTGAAAGAAGCATCTGAAATAGATTCTGATCTTTATAATTTGATTTTTGTATTGTGTATAATATTTCTTTACAAAAGAACCCCATCTTCTTCATCATGTGACGTGTCCTTTTCAGAACATTGTCCCTCTCACTGCCTCCCCCAGAGCGTGGTCTGTGCAAGTTGATCAGCATCTCCCAGTGACATATGCTGACTTTCTGTGATGTCCTGAATGTATAAAATAGGAAGAAAGTGGGAATAGCTTTATTATTTAATGATAACAAACTTGTAATGTTTCGCCATTATCAAACAAAAACAAACAGGATGAAGAATTAGAGGGAAGAGACAAAGATTACGTCAAATTAACATAAGCGAAATAAAAAAAAATAATTAAAAAATCAATGAAAAAGTGAATGAAAAATAGTAACGGAATGAAAACTTATCTCTGTTCTTGTAAAGACACAAAAAAGGCTTGTATGTATCCAGGAACATAAGTGATATGTGTCCGTTAACAGGGTTATAACGTATTCTAACGTTATAAGGAACACATTATAACCCTGGTAACAGACACATATCGCTTATGTTCCTGGATACACACAAGCTTTTTTGTGAAGACGGAATACATTATAACCCTGGTAACAGACACATATTGCTTATGTTCCTGGATACACACAAGCCTCTTTTGTGAAGACAAATTGCTTATGTTCCTGGGTACGCACAAGCCTTTTTTGTGCCTTCACAGGAAGAGAGATAAGTTTTTGTTCCGTTACTATTTTTCGTTCTTTTTCTCATTGATATTTTTTCATTTTTTTTTTATTTCGCTTACGTTAGTTTGATGTAATCCATATTTTGTCTCTTCTCTCTAATTCTTTGTCCTGTTTGTTTTTGTTTGATAAAGTCTCGCACCGAAACGTTACAAGTTTGTTATCGTTAAATAATAAAGCTGTTACTACTACTACTTCCTAGTTTATACATTTTGGTATCACAGCTTTATTGCAGTGCTTTTGTATGACTATACACTAATTATTTGTGTGATGTCCTGAGTCCACCTGCAGTGAGGTTGCCTGTTTTTTTCTTTTGCTGCCTAAGATAACCCCATACATTCTTTTATATAATCTCAAGATTCGGTAGTGAACGTCGAGGTATGAAGACAGGAATCATTTTTAACAATGAGATGGATGACTTTTCATCACCCAACATCACCAATGAGTATGGGATAGCACCAAGCCCAGCCAACTTCATCGCGCCGGGGAAGCGTCCTCTCTCTTCTATGTGTCCTTCTGTCTTAATCAACTCAGATGGCAGCATCAGCAAGGTCCTTGGTGCAGCTGGTGGTTCCAAAATAACTACTGCCACTGCCTGGGTAAGTGAGCTGTCTTTCACAGCTGTTTCTTAAACATTTACTGTTTATGATTCAAGCTGCTTCCATTATCATTGCTACAGATTAGCTATGTTTAAAAGATTCATATTTTGTGTTTTAATATTTTCTGGAGCACAAACGTATTCTTTCCATTCCTGCTGTTTAATCATGATTTAAGATTGTTTTTTTTTCTGTTTTAATTGGTGTGCCATTTTCTTCTACTTCAGTATTTGTTATTTTTCTTTTCCAGAAACTCTAATAAAGCCAGGCAAAGAGAGAAAAGAAAATATTTTATACGCCTTGACTTTCATGAGTTTCAAAGTTTAGAGTTAGTAAAAAAGGGTTTTTGAAAAAAAGCAAGTGAAATATATGAGACTTGTCCCCATGCCTTGTAGGATTATTCTGTCAGTTAACAGCAGTTGGGATTATTGTTCATTTTCATCTGAGTTCACTTCTGACTGCTGGTCTTTAGTTTCGACCTGCACATTCATTGGAAGCTACGTTATTTACTTTAAACATTTGTAGTACTCACTGAAAGGAAGCAGGAGGAATGAAGACACTGTCCAGTCTGACAGTCGGTGAACCATAGCTGACATGCTAAATTACAGGGTTGGCGAACCATAACTGACCAAGAACTTGTCCCACATCTCTGTTGATGTCCCAGTAACAGGCCTAGCCTGACTAATGGGTAGGGATCACCATAGTTCCCATGGTGGTGGAGTCTGCTAAAGAAGTATTGCACACCCTCTGCTTTTTAGCTATACTCCGAGGCTGAAAAGATAGCTGCCATAACCCCACTCCCATGCCAATATGATGATGTGCCTCAACATCTTCACAACATCGGCTGCAAAGAACAACAGGATGCAGGTACAGGGAATTCGTACAAGTACAAGATAAGCAATATCACAGTGCTATAAATCCTTAGTTTGTTTTTTTTTCAATAGATAGCACTAATCAGTAACACAGCAAGGGACCACCTGATAATTCTCTGAAGACCACTTGTCGTCTGCAGACCACATGTTAGGAACCACTGCACTGTCACACAGTCATACTTTCAGTCTTTTGCTGTCTTCACCTCTGTCCTGCAATGCACAGTTGTCTTCACATTTATCATCTATTGTTATCTGTCTTTCAGTTTCATCTTTCACCTTTTTTTTTTTTAAAGATGTTTCACCATTTTCTTTGTTGCACTCATCATTATCATCATCAACATCATCATCATTAGATGTTATGCTAAAAGACATTAGCAGCCTTGCCTTTCACAGATGTTGATTGCTTAAGCAGTGTCATCCATCTCATTAGTTGATGGTTGCTTCATACATTTGTGTTAAACTGTATATTATCTTATTTTTTTTCTTGATCTTCCTCACCCTATCTTCTAATTTTTGTTTTCATAATGTTTTCAAGTCGGCCTCTTCTCGTTAAATATTCAAGTGTATATTGGCTGTCTTTTTTTTATAGTTGTTTTAAATACATTTTTTAAAAATTGTCTCATTCACAGTAGAAGTAAGGAAATGCTACCAGACAACTTCTGTAATAATTTTAGTTTCCGTAGAATGAAATACTCAGCACCTTTTCCGTTTCAGGCTCCAAGACTGTCATACCATGCATTCCAAACTCCTTAGCATGAGTTTTAATCTCTTTTGTTATCTTACATTCCACATGTTAGTTTCCTTGCTGATTTTCCAGTCCAGCAGGCTGATCAGAATCTTACACTGAAAACTCCACATTCACTTATCAGAATTCACTGTCAGCAACAACAGTTGTCAGCCATTTTAATTATTCTAGGTGGCAGCACATGTGCTATGGCTGGGACTTAACATTGAGAAGGCTGTGGATGCACCTCGGATGCACCATCAATTACTCCCTCCTTGGATCAGTTATGAGAAGGGCTTTAAAACAGTGGGTTTTATTTATTTTACATTTTCTTTCCATTTCAGGAAATATTTCATTTTACTATCTTTCGTTTGGATGTTTCCATAAGTACTTAACTCTGCACTGTTTCATTTTTGTTTTTATAAATATTAACTCTTCCCGTGCCTCTGTTCAGTTGGGTGCTGGATTAAAAGCGCGGGTCATGATATGTATAGGGGGTATAGTTGTAAAATTGAATGAAACGCAGCATTTCCATGTACTTCCATGTACTTATTATGTTTCAAAATATAACTAAATGTATGAAGATTTCATAAATGCAGAGCTTTTTTAGGAAAAAAGAAGTAATGTGATGTTTTTAGACATTGATTGTGTCCAACTTACCATCGGATAGGTCTAGAGATACAATACGTACCATATGAGATGCGTAAATCTACCTGTTGATGTCATATTGTGGTGATTCAGTGTTGCATTATCGGTAGAATATTGTCTGAAATAACCTTCTAACTACTTCTCCAGTCGTCTAATATGTCTAGATCTACTTGGGATACATTCAAGAACAATGGTCTGGTCACAGGGCATGTCTGTTCCCCTACCTACCTCTATCTTACATCCTTCCCATGCCGTTAAACGTCACATAGGGCCTACATGGTAGTTCCCTATCTACCTCACCAAAAATTGAAATTTCTCACAAAAAACTTCAGTTTTCTTCCTCGTAACTAAGCACTCTTCTGCCATTTTGAAAAAGGTCACGGGGCATGCACACTAAATGTTTACAATCTAAACATTACACAGGTTTTTAATTAAACAAACCAACTGTCGCTAAAGCAACTGAAGGCATCATGTGAGAAACCGGAACCGTCACTTAAGTGACAAAAGGCCTGGGAAGAGTTATTTTGCATTCTCTTTCATTTCAGTGTTTCTGTACTGTTATATTTCCACACTTCTTTTCATTTGAATATTTCTATACTATCATATTTCTACACTTCTTTCATTTCATTGTTTCTATACAATTTCCACATATCCTTTCATTTGAATGTTTCTATATTATCATATTTCTACACTTCCTTTCATTTGAATGTTTCCATAAATATTGACTAACTATGTAATGTTGTCTGTAAGTAGGATGTCATTTGAATGTTGGTTACATAATGCTGCCTTTGACAGGTAAATAAGATTCACACTGTCACTGATCTGTCAGTAGAAGTTATATTAACATTTTCTCTCTTGCTGTTTATTGCAACAGACCTTTAATATCTCTCTTATCTGTCATAACAGTCTATGCCACTGACCTTTAATATCTCTCTCTCATAACAGTCTGTGCCACTGACCTTTAATATCTCTCTCTCATAACAGTCTGTGCCACTGACCTTTAATATATCTCTTATCTCTCATAACAGTCTGTGCCACTGACCTTTAATATCTCTCTTATCTGTCATAACAGTCTGTGCCATTGACTTTTAATATCTCTCTTATCTGTCATAACAGTCTGTGCCACTGACCTTTAATATCTCTCTTATCTCTCATAAAAGTCTGTGCCACTGACCTTAGATGTTTTTTCTGCTTTTCTCAAGACATTTTATATTACATATCATAACTATCTTTCTATTCTGTCATGATTTTTGTGCTAAGATTATTAACATCTCCGCTGGTAGTCTGTACTGAAAATATCTTTCTTCTTCCTTCTGGTAGGCTATTGTACAGGATCTTCACAAGCTTGGTCACAATGTAACAGAATATCCTGTTGGACAATCCGTTGTACAGGGCATTGATATACATGGTGGTTTAATCTATGCGGTCAGTGACTACAGGAAAGGGGGCACGCCAGCTGGATTTTAATCCAAGCAGACACTTTCTTTGTGAATTATTATAGGATATCTAGCAGTGCAGAAAGTCTACAAAATAAGTTTCTGCTATGATTTGTTGCACATAAGTTGAGAATCAAATGAAGCTGATATGTGTTATAATTTTTTTAAAATTCTTGTTTTCTGCTGGCACGCATTCCGCACAAAATAATTTTTCACATTCCTGTTTTTTTCTAGAGTTAAATATTTAAAGTCGCTGAATCCATTGTAAGTTTAAATTCACTGAATCAGTTGTAAGTTTAAATTCGCTGAATCAGTTGTAAGTTTAAATTCGCTGAATCAGTTGTAAGTTTAAATTCGCTGAATCAGTTGTAAGTTTAAATTCGCTGAATCAGTTGTAAGTTTAAATTTGCTGAATCAGTTGTAAGTTTAAAGTCGCTGAATCAGTTGTAAGTTTAAAGTCGCTGAATCATTTGTAAGTTTAAAGTCGCTGAATCAGTTGTAAGTTTAAATTCGCTGAATCATTTGTAAGTTTAAATTCGCTGAATCAGTTGTAAGTTTAAATTCGCTGAATCATTTGTAAGTTTAAATTCGCTGAATCATTTGTAAGTTTAAATTCGCTGAATCAGTTGTAAGTTTAAAGTCACTGAATCAGTTGTAAGTTTTGTACCAGTAACCTCCTTAGTGTTATCCCTGGGGTGAAAAGTTCTGTGTAAAAATGGTTACATCAGAGACCATTTTATTCATGTCTGGTTTGACTTCACACACAACATTAAGCATGAATATTGGTTACTGCCACCTAGTGAATGAATGAATGAATGAATGAATGAAGTGATGTGAAGCTGCCAGCAAAAGTTATTGGTATTCATTAATATCCATGAGTGGGCAAAGCCAACAGCCACAATGCATCTTGAAAAACTGTCAAGCCTTTTTCAGAACAAATTGAAATCAAACAGTTATTTCAGTCTAGTGATGGTGCTGACAGTGTGAATTGGTCATCAGGTGATGAAATGGACGGTGAAAGTGATTCAGATTTGGTAGATTCAGTTTAGGAAAAGCGTAGTGAAGCTCGTCTGTGCTGTCAGCTTGATACGGGAGCCCGACACTTTCAGCTGGGTCTTTCTATTGGAAACATGCTGCTAGGATGGTAAATCTTTCTACCTTGACATAATTTTTTATCACAGAAAATTACCGGTGCTTTTTTCTAATCAAGCTGTGAAAAATGGCATTAAAAGTTCAGTCAGAATTTGTTTATTTTCAGTAATAAACTTTTCATGTTAGCTTTTCTGCATCAGCCAAGGCATTCACTTTACTTCTTGAGTATTTTTTTTCCTTCTTTTTCTTTCTTTGTTTTGTTCCTTCCTTTTAAGATGTCAGTTTTTTTTACCTCATATAAATGTTACTGTCATTTTTGGGAATGTTACCAAATAACTTTTCTTTCATTAGGACTTGGGGGGGGGGGGAAGGGGGGGGAAGGGGAGGGGTCACAGCTGTTTCCGTAGCTGGTTGTGCAGCTTACTGTTTGGTAGAAATGTTTCACTGTCTTCACTGACTCATCACAGCTGTGCAGGTTGGACTTTTTCATATTTTCAGTTTCATTTGTGTTTGTAATTTTCCATCAGTAGTGTCCTGTACCTGGGCCAAATTAGATTACTTGTTCTTTTCTCTGCAGATGAATTATCACATGTGATTCTACATGGTGTTGATGTTCCTTGATGCAGTTTTTTTTTTTTTTTTGTCTGATATTTTTTTGTGTAATTGGTTCCATTATTTAAAACTTTTGGAATGGTGCTGTCTTGAAAAAAGTTGTCCCTTTATCTTCGAAAAAGGGCACCAAGAGCTGAATGACATATGTCTTTCATGTAAAGTGAATCCTACAGTGTACAGAACTTTTGTCTTGCTTATACTGTTAATGCTGATTCGTTGAAGAGTACTGACAGTATGCTTATCATCGTGTTTCACAATATTATAATGAATAGAAATTTTGTCGTGACATTATTGTCACTGAAATGTCCTAAATTACCCCGTGTGTGCTAAGATAAACTTAAACCGTTTAGTTAAAATGGTGACAAATGAAGCCTACTGGCAGTTCAAGAAGACTGTAAAAAAAAAAAAGAACATATTCCTTAACTCTTTCCTTGCGTATGGTCGATATATCGACATTTCCGGTACCCCGAAGCTACTGTTTGGTCGATATAGTGACATTTGCTTGTTTCATTAAAACAAGCGGTGTAACATTTAGATTGTACATATTTTGTCCGCGATTCTGGTGACATTTTCAAATGGCGAAAGAGTGCCTAGTTACGAGCGATGCCGAGTGAGAAGAAGGACGAGAAGCATGGAAATTTTTCAATTTTTGACGATGTAGATAGGGGTATGGACATAGCCTATGGCCACCCCGCTGCTCTTGAATGTTTTCTAAGTAGATCTAGACATATTTAGACGACTGGAGAAGTAGTTAGTAGTAGTTAGGAGGTTAGTTCAAACATTCATTCAGCGAGAATGCAATACAGAATCACAATACGAGATCGACAAGTAGATCTATACATCTCAGATGGTAAGTAGTGGTAATTAGGGCAGATCTAGACCTCGCCGATGGTGAGCTGGCCACAATCAGTGTCTAAAAAGATCACATTACTTCTTTTTTCCTAAAAAACTCTGCATTTATGAAATTTTCATTCATTTAGCTATACTTTGAAACAGATTAAGTATACGGAAGTACATGGAAATACTGTTTTCCATTCCATTTTACAACTAGACCCCCTTACAGACCAAGACCCACGTTTTTACTCCCGCATGCCACGACACGTCCATGTTTCTTCCAATGCACGGAAAGAGTTAAGAAAGATTATGAAAATAGTTGCTTCAGAAATTAACACCTTTAAGACAGTCCAAACATTAACTGACTGCATTAGTCTTGGGACTGTAGAAATGATTATACGAGGGGAAATCATTAAGTAACTTGCAAACTGAAATATTTTATCAGTGGCAGTTATCAGGTAGTATTTATATCCTTAAATAGGCCTGAATTAAAGACTTGCTAACATGAGCATTTATTTTAGTTGCTCTTCACAGTTAAGTGCTTAATGCACTGTCCCTTCATGATTAAGTTAATGCATTGTCCCCTCATGGTTAGTTTAATGCACTGTTCCTTCATGTCAAGATAAAGGGGATGGCGACTGCAGTAAAATTGGTTCAAATAATAAAGGTAGGTAGAGGTGTATGGTGTAGTTTTACAAGGTGGCAGAAGGAGTGAATAAAGTGAGAAAAAAATGAATAGAAAGTATGAGAATGTATAAATGAAAAACACAACATCCAATATTTTGGTGAGAGCCTTTTTCGAGGATTACATAACGATCAAGACAAAAAAATGAATAACTAAACGGGAAACTTATCTTAATGTGGCATCCTCCAATAGTAGGGAACACAGAAATGTGTGTCCACTAGACGAGACATAGAGACCATGCGGGGCCACACAAAGGATAAGCCGATAGAGCCAGTCATAAAGAAGAGGTGGAGAGAGAAAGGAAAAGGGGGGGGGCAATAGATACTGTTAGAGAAGAAGAGAAGGTGGCGATAGGGAGGGGAGCTAGGAGAAAGAAGCAAGAAAGTGGAGTGTAAATCACAGAAAAAAAAGATGGAAAACTAAAGAAGTTAAAAGAAGCTGAAGACATTGTTAATTCCAGCTGGGTGGAAGTTATCAGTTCAGGAGGGTTTCACCTGCACTTCACGCAATGTTATTTATTCTACTATATGCAAACGTTGTGGTATGAAGTACATAGGGGATACCGGTTTACACTTAGGAAGTCGTTTTTGCCAACATCTTAACAATATTTCTAAGAGGGCCTGGACACCTGTGGCTAAACAATTTTTGCCTTAGCAACCACAGAGGAAAACAGGACATTTCTGTTAGTGTGATCTGCTCTTGTTCTGCTGATGTACGATCTCGGAGGGTCCTAGAACAGCACCTTATTTTCCAGACTGGCTGTCTCTACCCAGCTGGCATTAACAATGTCTTCAGCTTCCTTTAACTTCTTTAGTTTCCCACTTTTTTTTCTGTGATTTATACTCTTCTTTCTTGTTTCTTTCTCTTAGCTCCCCTCCCTATCACCATCTTCTCTTCTTCTCTAACAGCTATCATGTGTTCATTGTCCTTCCCCCGTTTCCCTCCCTCTCTCTGCCTCTTCTCTATGATTGGCTCTATTGACTTATCCTTTGTTTGGCCGTGCATGGTCTCTTGTCTCGTTTAGTGGACACGCATTTCTGTGTTCCCTACTGTTGGAGGATGCCACATTAAGATAAGTTTCCCGTTTAGTTATTCGTGTTTTGTCTCATTTTTTATGTAATCCTTGAAAAAGGCTCACGCCGAAATATCGGATGTTGTATGTTTTTCATTTATACATTCTCATACTTTCTATTTGTCTTTCTCTCACTTTACTCACTCTCTTTGCCACCTTGTAAAACTACACCATACACCTCTGTCTCCCTTCATGTCTAGATTAATGCACTGCCCTCTTCTTGTCAAGATTAATGCACTGCCCCCTTCATAGTTAGGATAGTGATTTATCCCCTCAAGGCTAAATTGTTGCATGTCCTGTTGGAATTCAGTGTTAAATTCTCAGTGAAGATGCTGGACATAGATCTAACATTCTAGAAGGATTCCTGACCATCACAAGTAAATGTACATCCTGATTGATCAACTCAGGTAGGATAAGGACAAACTCATCAGACAACAGAGATTGCTAAAGGAAAAAAAATCAGACAAAATATGCAGAAAATATTGGTCTTACTTCAAGGGTGAATTATCAGGTAATACATGTATGTGCCATGTGCATATCATTAACATTGTATAAACTACTGTTAACAAAGTGGATGAAAGAATATGGTGAAAAAGTACTTCAGTTTTTACCCGACTTTAGTTTTTGCATATAAAATATCTTACATTAAATCATTTCTGAAATGTGGAACTTCTGCTTCTGAGTAACTTGATTGAAAATGGACAGATATAACCAGCAGAATCTCAGCAGGGCAGGCAAATCCATTTCTTTACTTTCATAACACTGGAACCTGCAAAATTGACACTTACTTTTTCTGTTAAATTCATATGTCAGTTATTTAGAACAAAAAAACAGAACAAATCCATGAAGTGAGTGAATTTCTTTATGTGTGTGCAACAGTTTTCCTTTATTTGTTTTAATATTTTTTTTTTATTTTGGTGGGGGGGGGGGGGGGGAGGGAGGGGAAGAGTTGTCCAAAGAATGCAAGCTTATGGCACGTATTTTGAGGATTAAATGTATTACAGTTTATTGTAATGCTGCTATAGAATATCCTTTATTTGTTAACAAGAAGTTCTTGGAACTGAGATTTTGTTGAATAACTTTCAATATTGAGTGGCCCTAAGAAACAAATTATTCATCAGTCTCCACCATCATGAAGATATATGTTTATCATCATTCCATTTGTTTGGCTGTCATTTCTGAATAGCTTGTTAATGAGAACAACTGCATTGAGGCATGGTGGGTTATTGAGAAGTTTTGATTAAATAACATGATCACGTTGACTTCCAGCAGTGATGAACAAATTCTGGAATTTTGTGATCTCCATTTGATATATGTCTGACATTGAAGTCTTGTCATACTTCATGTAAGTAATGTGATGATATGTAATATTTAAGAGGAGGTCCATATGATGCTTATGTTGGGGGAAAAAACACTGTCCACTTTGGCTGATATGCTGGTATCAGAGGTCGGCGAACCATAGCTGACATGCTGGTATCAGGGTTGGGTGAACCATAGCTGACATGCTGGTATCAGAGTTGGGTGAACCATAGCTGACATGCTGGTATCAGAGTTGGGCGAACCGTAGCTGATATGCTGGTATCAGAGTTGGGTGAACCATAGCTGACATGCTGGTATCAGGGTTAGGCGAACCATAGCTGACCAAGACCCAGGCAACCCCCCGCCCCCCTCCATTGGTCCTCCAGTAGTAGACCTAGCTTGGCAGAGATCATCATGGTCTCCATCATGGTGGTGTCTGCTAAAGAAGCATCCCACAATCCCTGCTCTCTGGCAGCACTCAGGGACTGAAAAAAATAGCTGCCATGACCCATTCCCAAGCTGACACAGTCCTGTGTCTCAACATTTTCACCACATCGACTACAAAGAACACCAGCTCGCAGTTCCAGTGAAATTGAAGAAGAAGAAGAAGAAAGCTTATGATTTATTGTTGTGCATAAAGTAAGATGTTGTGACAGTATTAATATACAATTGACTTTAAAAAAAAAAAATGAATGAAGAGCTTTAATCCATTTCCAAAATATTTAAATATTTTGATAGTATGGCAGTTACATTTCTGTTATAGTGTATGGACCAGATTGTGTAATACAGTACAGTATAGAGATATACAGTTTATTGGCACTACATTGATTATGCTTTTATTTAGTATTGACATGTGATGTCAGCATTTATATGTATTAATAATGCACAGTATTTTAAAATGTCATCATTTTGCTCACAGAGACAGCAGCCCTGACATGTCCATAGCCTGCCTCTGTGGGTCTCCCCTACCTGGATTTTCATATAAGCATTTAGCCTAGGAGAGCATATTTCAAAACCAGTAAAATTTAATGAAAGTGATTTTTAAGAGGGCTGTTATTAGAAAATTTGAACTTTGCTACTATAGTTTGTCATTCTTAAAAAGATAGATGGGAGATTTCAGAATTTATTTTCATTATGTCTGCATATTTTAATTCCTTCACTGCTGAAGTATACTGTTAAAAAAAAAAAAGAAATGCAACACTACTGTAGCCATAATGGACACAAAATTTCAAACTTGTATCAAAATTTTGTTTTACTGAATTAATGTTTCAATCTTGGCATGAATAAACTTTAAGACTTTAACAATGAAATGATGTTCATTAAATTTGGTTTGGACTTTTATTCTTTGCGACTGAGGCCTCCGTTTTGTTAAGGTGTATGGCCTCTTCTGGCTTGTATCAGAGAGCGACATCTCCTTGACAGTGATCCAATTAGCCGCTGGATTTGTTGCTGTGGGATGGCTGCCCACTCTTCCTGCACTGCAAGAGACAACTGTCGTAGACTGTTTGGTGCCACATCTCGCTGGTGGACTTGTCTGTTGAGTTTATGCCATAAGTGTTCTTTTGGGTTCATGTCTGATGACATGGATGGCCACGGAATGGACTGAACGTTGTTGTCAGCCAGGAACTTGGTGGTGAGTTGTACCACATGAGGTTGAGTGTTATCCTGCTGAAAAATTGACCCTGGTGCAGCCAGAAGTGGAAGGATGTTAGGATAAAGAACTTCAGCAATATATCGTTGGGATTCAGGCATCCTTCAATTTGCACCAGGTTACTTCTTCCCATGAAGTTGATCGTCCCTCACACCAGTACACCTCCATCACTGTGTGGAGGAGCCTCGTCCATGCAGTTCTTGGTGTAGCACTCATGGACTGTGTGGTAAACTCTTCTCCGTCTATCATGTCACTAGATCAGAAAAGATGATTCATCACTAAACCAAACCCTTCTTCAATCATTCGTGACAGTCCATTGACGATTCTGGTTTGCCCACTGCTGTCAGTTCTGGCGAGGCCAGTCCATAAGAACAGGACCTCTGTAGGGTCTTCTAGCCCAAAGCCATCATCATGCAGCCAGTTCCTGACCGTATGATCTAAAATTTGGTGAGCTGCTGTCATTGGCTGGACTGTTTAGGACATAGATGCAAATCGATTCCTGAGGTGACACAGCCATATGAAGTGGTCTTCGACAGGAGTTGTGACTATATGTCTTCCACTGCACGTCCGGTCTGCAACTGAGCCAGTTTCTTGAAATCGTCTCCAAAGATGACCAATGGTGCTTCTAGCCACATTAAATTGTCTGGCCACTACACTTTGTGACTGTCCAGTCTGTAAACTTCCAATGATGATGTTTTTGTTGTTCTGTAGTGAGATGAGCCATACTTGCGCATTGAATTTTCAAATGAATTGATTCGAGCAGAGTCAATCTTTTATAGGCATTCAATAACATGGTCATTGAGTTTTGTGTTCAGTAAGTTTCACGGGATTCTCGTTAACCTGTCATGAATTATTGTAAAAATTGCTGTTTTGACTAGTGCTGATTTTCTGTGCTCATGAATCATCTGTTGAGTACAGTTCAGGTCAGCACGTGAAGTTGATGTCCAAGTGAACGTTTCAGGCAATTTGCCCTTGTCTGATCAGCAAACTTCAGTTTAAATTGCAGCTTCATATTTGTTGTGTTTCTTTTTTTTGAAAAGTATACCTTTCATTCTCTGCCAGAATTAATTTTGATGAGGGATTTTGGTAGGAAAAAAAAAAATAGAAGTACATTACTCTATAATTAAAAAAAAATGGGTTTGGCTTCATTTTGTTTAGGCTGCCTAAATATGGGCCTGAACAGTGATTTGAATCTGTGTTCAGGATTACCAACTCTGCCTGTGTTGTTTTTGAAGCAAAAGACATGCAAAATGACATGCTTATTCCCTAGGTTTTTATATTATAGTGATCAGGTATGCAGATTAAATATTGGTAGAATAGTAACAGAAGCTACCCAGCAACATGGTGCTTGACAACTTCCACAAACAGTTAAGTCCAACCATCTTCTCAAATGAAAAGTACCATCATTATTATTATTATATTTCATTATTATAGTACAGTTTTTTGGGTGGTTTTGGAAATCCCATTTTTTTTTTTGTGTGTCCAAGCATTTGTAAGTTTATGTCTGAAAATTTGTGAATTACTGTCAGAATATTTGTAGTCCATGTCAGAAAGTCATGGATTACAGTCGGAACATAAGTGAATCCATGTCAGAAAATTGTGGATTCCTGCCAGAACATTTGTAGATCTGGATAAGAAAAGTTATAATGTTGGAACATATGTGGGTCAGTGTCAGAAATTGTTGAAACCCCTCCATAATGAAGATGCTAGCAACCACAACTACGAGGGGGTGCTGAAAAGTTATCAGCCTCACGAAGAAGAGAATGACTGAAACTTGCATGCTGTTCACCCCAAAGTTCAACACACTTGACTTGCATACTGTTCCACATATTCACCCCAAAGTTCAACACACTTGACTTGCATACTGTTCCACATATTCACCCCAAAGTTCAACACACTTGACTTGCATACTGTTCCACATATTCACCCCAAAGTTCAACACACTTGACTTGCTTGCTGTTCCACATATTCACCCCAAAGTTCAACACACTTGACACATTGTTTCCCATTTCTTTAACATTTAAAAAAAAAGAAAAAAATCTGATATGTGGACATTGAAATACTGCTTTCTTGCTGTTATCACCTACAAATCATTAACAAATTTCTTCCCTATTGAATTTGTAGGTTTGGGAAACAAGAAATAGATAGAGCAAGATCTGATGAGTAGGGTGGATGATCTGTGCACTCAGACCCCAAATTCTGTAAAACATCTAAAGTCTTGTGATCTGCAAAAAAAAATAGAACATCTTTCCACTCCTTCTCTCACCACTTTTATTTCAGTTCATCAATTAATCTGCACTGCAAGTGAGATTAGTATTCTACATCAACTGTTTGGCCCTTTGGAAGATCATCAGTATTCTTCAGAATGCCTTCCTTATCCCCCCAAAAAACAATGTTCATGATCTTTCCCAAACTGAATCACTTTGGCCGTGGAGAACCTAAGACCTGCTGCTGCAAGGATTGTTGTGTGGTCTCAGCTTCATAGTGATATAACCATATTTCATTAAATGTGACAAGTTGTGTCAAAAAGTTACTACTAGATCACTCTAAATGCTAGAAAATGAGTTTGGAGGTGTCCACTAGATTTCATTTCTTCTTGGCGTTCACACATTTCTGCACCCCTTTGGCTGACAATTTCTTCATATCCAAATGCTCATGAATTATAAACCCCTGGATATTGCTAGTGTCTCATCATATGTTTTAGCCAAAACTCTTTTATCTGCTAAAATCAAGTCATGAACATGATCAGCAGTTTCTGGAGCTGACTCTGGCATAAGCCTTGCAGGTTTTGCTGCATTGTCAGTAAAGTAAAAAAATTAATTCTATGATCCTCCAAATTGGCACTTTGAATTATAAAATAACGCTCTCTTCACCTACAATGACAAAATTATGTTTAGATTTTGATACATGGATTGGGCTGGTAACTTTTCAGCACCCCTCATATTTTGTTTTTATTTGTAAAATGTGTATTATATGCACAGAAAAAGCTCAAGAACTTTATAACATTTTCAGCATTCACAAAATGATTGCTTGAAATAAAGATGGATTCTGGTGAAAAGAAGAGTTTTTTTTTTTTTTACCAAAAAATTAGCACAAAGGTTGAAAAATACTTTCATGCAAGAAGTTCGATTGTAACAAAATCTTTATTGAAAGAAAATACAAAAAATAATTATGTTTCTGTTATTTCAGTACATATGATGATAGTTTTATAAATTTATCAGTGAAACTTTATATGATGCAGTGCCATATGTTTCTTGAAACCATTCTTTTGTTGGCTGATTGCTTATACTTTTGCTGTGCTCAGTCTGCATTCATTATTCTTTGTTGGCAGGAAGCATATGTTACACATTGTTTCATGCGTAATACCTGCTATTTGCTGCTTACACATTACATTAATTTGAAATTTTAAAAAAAATACACACATTCATGTTGGCTTAGTCATTGTAAACAAGATTTTTTTTTTTTTTGGCCATGTTTAACCCAAACATTTTCTTTATTAGTACAGAATTCTGAAAATCATAAATATCACAGACTCTAGTAGCATGGCCATGCAATGAAAGATTATTACATCCTTAAGGCCATGGAATGAAAGATTATTACTTCCTTAAGGCCATGGAATGAAAGATTATTACATCCTTAAGGCCATGGAATGAAAGATTATTACATCCTTAAGGCCGTGGAATGAAAGATTATTACATCCTTAAGGCCGTGGAATGAAAGATTGTTACATCCATAAGGCCATGGGATGAAAGATTATTACATCCTTAAGGCCATGGAATGAAAGATTATTACATCCTTAAGGCCATGGAATGAAAGATTATTACATCCTTAAGGCCATGGAATGAAAGATTGTTACATCTTAAGGGCATGGAATGAAAGATTGTTACATCCTTAAGGCCATGGAATGAAAGATTATTACATCCTTAAGGCCATGGAATGAAAGATTATTATATCCTTAAGGCCATGGAATGAAAGATTATTACATCCTTAAGGCCATGGAATGAAAGATTGTTACATCTTAAGGCCATGGAATGAAAGATTGTTACATCCTTAAGGCCATGGAATGAAAGATTGTTACATCCTTAAGGCCATGGAATGAAAGATTGTTACATCCTTAAGGCCATGGAATGAAAGATTGTTACATCCTTAAGGCCATGGAATGAAAGATTGTTGCATCCTTAAGGCCATGGAATGAAAGATTATTACATCCTTAAGGCCATAGAATAAAAGATTGTTACATCCATAAGGCCATGGAATGAAAGATTATTACATCCTTAAGGCCATGGAATGAAAGATTATTACATCCTTAAGGCCATGGAATGAAAGATTGTTACATCCTTAAGGCCATGGAATGAAAGATTATTACATCCTTAAGGCCATGGAATGAAAGATTATTACATCCTTAAGGCCATGGAATGAAAGATTATTACATCCTTAAGGCCATGGAATGAAAGATTATTACATCCTTAAGGACTCCTAATCACATCCTGCAAAACTGCACTCTCCACAGTCATGTAAGATCCCAAACCTGGCCACAGGAAGAGAGCACTAAAGGAAAACTCTTTCATGCATGAAGAACTTCTGAGATGATGGGATTCATGGAGATGAGCTATTTTTTTACAACTGCTGGGGTTATGAAACTGGCCAAAGAAGGCATACTGAAAGATTTTTTGTATAAACAACCACCAGTATGTAGCGAAAAGAAGAGCAGGACTCCACAGTTACAATTAATAAATGTCTGAAAAGTGTGAGGGATGATTGATAAGTTCTCTGCATAAGGTACAACGGTTTATTTGTGGACAGTTTTTTTGGGTCATTTCTCAACATAGTCCCATTGCAATTTTATGCACTTAGTCCAGTGATCCTGGAGCATACGGATCCCTTCTTTGTAAAAGTCAGCATCTTGTGCCAGTAGAAAGTGGTCCACAGTATGAATGATATCATCATCTGAAGCAAATTTGCGACCATTGAGCTCCGTTTTGAGTTTGGTAAACAGGTAATAGTCTGAAGGGGCCAAATCTGGGGAATAAGGAGGATGTTCAAGAAGCTGGAAGCCGCATTCATGTATGGCAGCCATTGCCACCACTGACTTGTGAAGTGGAGCATTGTCTTGATGAAAGATGACTCCTCTCGTCAAGAAACCTTGATGCTTTTCCTTCAGTTTGACCCACATTTGCTTCACAAGATTAATGTAATAGGCCCTGGTGACTGTTCTGCTCTTCTGAAGATAGTCTACCAATAGCACACTTTCTGAATCCAAAAAGATGGAAGCCATCACTTTGCCTGCAGACAGAACCACCCTTGCTTTCTTTGGAGGTGGGGATCTATGATGTTTCCACTGCTTTGACTGTTCTTTAGTTTCTGGTTGAAAATGATGAACCCAAGTCTCATCCATAGTCACAAATTGCTGAAGAAACTTTTCAGGATCTGAAGAAAAATGGCAGAGATTGTCTCTTGACGTGTTGAGACGCTGTCATTTGTGATCAGCTCCAAGAAGTTTCAGGACCCATTGAGCAGAGACCTTTGTCATTTGAAGATCATTGTGAATAATGGCATGAACACGTTCCTGGGAGATGTCCAGCTCAGTAGCAATGTACCACTCAGTTAGTCATCGATCCTCCATTATCATGTCATGGACTCTGCCGGTGGTTTCATCGGTGGTTACTGTTCTTGGTCTTCCTGGATGGGGATCATCTTCCAGACTCTCCCTTCCATGTTTTAATTGAGCTGACCATTTCTTCACTGTGCTGTGAGAAGGGGCACTCTCCCTAGAGTCTCCACCATATCCTCATGGATCTCCTTCAATGATAAGCCCTTGATGCAGAGTTAGCGAATGACTGCTCATTGAGAAATTTTATCCATTTTCTCACTTTCTGCCACCCCTTACCACTTCAGTAGCCTGTAAAAAAAAATTGGTTGCAGTTAATTTCTTGAAACTTAGTGTTTAATCTTACATTAACCTGATCTACAAATTCACCTAATATCAACTGGGCTATTCAAGTATTTGTACCTTATGCCAAGAACTTATCAATCACTCCACGTGTGTTGGGGTAATGCTGGACATAAACACATGTAAGGAGGACACCAATAGCGAGTGTTCCTGATGACAGTGCATGTTGAGCCATTAATGTGGTGAAGAGGAACTTTTGTATCTGGCTGAACAGAGGTATGCAAATAAAACAAATGCTAGGAAGAAAAGTACATGGGAGATTGATATCTCTTCCACAGTCATTTAGACTGAAGGGAGGCAACTACTGATACACATATGCTAGGAAGGAAGCAGCCTATCCATACAGTTCATGTCAGTGCTAAAATGACCATCATTCCATATTTTGTGATCCATATTATACATTCTCACAATTTAAGGATTTGTCCTGGGAATCATATTACCTCATTTGGGATGTCTAAATGTCCTCTATTTTAAAACATATGTCCCATACTGTTCCATATTCTTATCTTTGATAAGAATGTTTGAAATAACCAGAATTTTTATCATCTTTGTGGAAATATTGCAATTTTGAAGAACATTGACTCTGTTGACATATACAAATAGGCATGATTGCACACTTGTAAGTAGAGATATCAGACTAGTAATTAAAATTTTGGGTTAAAAACTCTCTATCCTTCTCCCCCTGAAACCCCCCCACTTGATTAAGCGTTCTTATATAATCTTAGAAAGATTGTCAAGTCATCAAAGCTAACCATCCAGACACTGTTGTTAAAATTTAGATATAAGTAAGTCATATTTTAAAATTCTCATAAAGTTCATTATTTTTATTATTAAAAATTTAATTTATTGTAGAGATTAGAAATAACATATCTCAGTTTCCATGTATGTCAGAAATAATTTGATGAATGATCGTTAATTGATGCATGTAGACTGATGTGTTATGGTTCATTAATTGATGCATGTAGACTGATGTGTTATGGTTCCTTACTCTTATCTGGGAGGCCATCAAAAGGGCTCTCCATTTATTTCTGTCCTGAACTGTTTCTTCTATCTGTTTCCAGGTGTATCTCTACTACATTTCTGTGTTTTCTACTTTTGGAGGAGGCCACATTAAGATTAGTTCTTCGTTTTTGTTTTTTTTTTGTTGCTTTTTTTTTTTTTTGTCTCGTGCATGTAATCCTCGAAAAAGGCTCACGCCGAAATATCGGATGTTTATGTTTTTCATTTATACATTCTCATACTTTCTATTCGTTTTTTTTTTCTCACTTTACTCACTCCCTCTCTCGCTTTGTAAAACTGCACTATACACCTCTGTCTACCTTTTTTTATCTCTACTACAAGACTCCTTTGTCAGGTGTTTCTGGGGATGCCAGGTGAGAGGTGTCTGGTTATGTTAGTGGTAGGCTTTCGAAGTGTTTGTCCTGTCAATCTCCAGTGTCATTTCATTATTATTTCTTTCACCGTTGGCTGGTTTGTTTTCTGCCACAGCTCTTGCTTGCTGATGTTATTTGGCCATCTAATAATAAGGGTCTCCTGTTGAGGTCTTGTTGATGTTTTCGTAGCTAATGTATTTTTTACAGGTTGGGGTTCCTGGCCCTATGCTGAATCCGTCTTAGTCACCTTTTACGATCATACTTAGTAGGGCACAGTGGTCTTATTCTTTGCTTTCCAGACATGTGCCCAGGTCCAGAGTATCACGTGTTCAGTTTTATAAGAAAAGATAGTGAGGAAAGTGAGCAGAAACAGGAATGGCAGGAAGTAAGATGAGCTCGTATAAATGAAGAATATACAAGTTCATACAAGTTGGAGAGATGCATAAATCCAGGAGAAATGTGGATCTATAGGAAAGTACATGGAAAATTTAAAAAAAAAAAAGAATAAATGCACAAGCATTAGAACAACCACAAGTGCAATTTCAACTTCTCAGAAAAAAAGGAAAAGAGAATATTTTCTTTGGCCAAAAGTTATGGCTGGACGTTCCCATGTGTGCTTTGCCTTCCATTCCAGTGCCCACTGAAGCATGCGCCCGCTGGAGGAGCTGGTCACACACTGGTTCTAGGTAACGTGCACTAAACCACTTTGTTTGAAATAAAGCCCCCACTTTCCCTCTCTTCACCAAATTCGATCATTCTCCTGATGTGCTTGTTGCCACTTATCCTGATGTCATCCTCCATACCTGTATCCAAGTTGGTCTTGCCATCTCCTCCTTGTCCATTCTTAAGGTTCCCTGAACTGATGCCATGCCTGCCAGCTTGTCCGCTTTCTCATTACCTTTGACTCCCACATGACCTGGGCAGTTTATCAAATTGGATAACCGAGAGCCCTCTAGAAGCTTGATTCACTCCCTGCAGAAGAAATGTCTCTCGATTCCCCATAACATGCTTTGGGAGTCTGTTACAATGACACCATGGGAGTTGTCCTGCTCTACCAACCAGGAAATTGCTTCTAATGATGCCTGCGCCACCATTGTCTTACTTGGAGTGGTGGATGCATAGATTTTGGCCAGCTTGACGGAGTACCTGCTGCATGGCTGATGCTGATTCCAGCAGTGGAGAGAACTGCTAGGGCAACCACTAAGCATAAATTGATGTGTAAACGTCCATGGAATAGAAAAACAAAGGCGCCATCTGCACATTGTGGTGATGGACCAACAACAGAGCCAGAAATTGAGGCAAGGAGCCATATTAATCAATCTACCATAGTCCACAATGATTGAAATTGTAAACACAGTATGAAGATTACCATTAACGTTTGCTGTTGTACATAACAGATTAACTTCAAAGTGGTATCAGTGTTGAAATTAGAGAAAAACAGAAATACCTTTTCATTATCCACAATCATAAACTAAATGTTAAGTGTATTTACAACAATGTTAAACCCAAACATGACAGACTTCTAAAAAAAATATTTATTGCACTTCAGTAACTCAGCAATTTATTCTGCTCGGTTTTTTTTTCTACCAAACACAGGCACAGCCACATTATGTTTCTGTAAACTTTTGTTTTCTTGGCCACATCCATTGTTGACGCGTGTCAGAAGAGTTACACTCCGCCATCTTGATTTCTGAGTTGTCAACTGACAGAGCCATACAGCGATTACTCTCAGCATTTCTGATTGTGTTTTCCTGTTAATGATAGAAGGAAAACTAAAATAATTTAATTGCATGAGTGACTGTATGTAAGAAGTTCTCTCAGAATTTTTGAGAATCAAGCTGTATTTACTTCTTTTAATAACTGATGCAGATCTAATAGAAACTTATCACAACAGCTGGAAATGAAGTAAAGAAAGTAGCGAGATTTTTGGTTAAACCTGACCCAATATCTCCCCAGAATTTCTGTTATAACTAGTCACAACTTATTGTTATGTTCCCTCTATCAATTCAGAAGGTCCCGCAGAATATGAAAATCTCTGCTTAACAGAGTAGAGGCTGAAGGAAATTGCCCTATTAACGTCTGTCATACACATCCAGATCTGGCAACAGTTCTCTGGAAGTTAGTTTATCTTGCTTGTGGAGCATACATCTCTGTATGAGATGGCTGACCACACTTTTCAGAGTTGACCTGAGAGACATGCTATGCTACATTTAACCGGGCATCATTATCCAGAGAAGATCATGTTCCAGAATGTATTATCAATAAGTCGAGATGAACTTGCACCTTTGTTTCACTGGACCTTACCATAACGATACAAATTAGTCTTCTCTTTTCCCCATTAGATTCTATATGGGTGAACAATGAAAAGGTGAAATATTTAATATGTGCAAAGCAGAAAAATATATGATTAAACTGTGCATTATTTGCATTGGAAAGTAATTATATTACTTTATTATTATGTTATTTATTTATTACTTATTTATATTGTTTATTATATATATATTATATTATTTATGATATTATTTATTTATTATATTAATGATAGAACAATATGAAAGAACAATGAAAGAGTCAACTGATTAAAAAAAATGAGTTGAACGACAATGTGGATGCTTTCAGGAGCTTTAGAATTCATGATATTACTTGCGTGTATTCCCAGTGTCCTTGATCTTTATCGCAGCTTCGGGCTACAAGAAGATTCTTGTCTGCATCGTGCCCCAGGCACCAGTCATTTTGGCGTATCTGTTTCTCTTTAGTTAAAATGAAGTACTGCCAGACAAAAATGAAAGGTCATTATCAGTAAAGAAGATAAGAGTGTCCAGTAAGTTGAAATGAAATTGTAACGGTGTAATCTGAAGGTAAGCCTGTAAATAGGACACAACGAGGCTTGTGTAGAGTAAGGTGATGCAGTAAAGTAATGTATGGTTAAACTACAATAATAGAAATCTCTTAAGACGTGAGAAACAGGATAATAAAAGATTGACAGTGGCTTGAATCACGGAGTCCAGTAGGAGGGCTCTTTTTTTGAGTCATGGTCATTCTCTCTTTTTTTTTTTTCTCCCAGGACTTAAAGAGTCTCGTATTATTCAGGACTAAGAGCCCTATAACTTAACTGAAGTATAACAGAGCTAGGACTAAATATGTTGTGTTAAAGTGGTTTTACAGTTATTATAAATGGTGAACTAGAGCTGGCCAAGACAATATCCTGCCTCTTCATTGTCTTCCTTTAGATCAGTAGTTCTCAACATTTTTACAATCATGGCCCACTTTTACAAATACTTAGTATATGGCGAGGCCCACCAACTTAAAAGCAAAATATTGCAATGTCATATTGTTTTCTATTGAAGAAATGGCACTTAATAATACCAAACTGATAACGCAAGTAAACCATCTGATAATGAGGAATGGACTACTTGTGGCTCGCGAAGAGCAGGTCGGAACTACAGCTTTTAGACAGCTAAAAGGTTATGGTTCATGCTGGTTCTAATGAAGGCAGAATTAACTTAAAGCAAAACATTTTTAATGGATTCATTCCAGATTTACACACAAGGACCCATAACATCAAACATACTTCCTCTGCTAATACAAGATCTGTGTGCTTTAACGTAGGCTGAAAAAGGTGTCACTATCAGTATTGCTCAAACTGTGAGTTCACTATATATATTGTGTTCCTTTCTGCTTCTAACACCTTGAACAACACTGTAAAATAAAACAAGGAGGGGAGAGGGTGTTCACTGATAATATCTATGTGGCCTGGGAACTTTTCTCCTTATTGTCAACAAACTCCAAGTACAGTGTAAGGGGATATCTGATTTCTCTCGTTGTGTCAAGAAATGTAAAAACAGTGTTCTCTGGTGAATCTCTTCTGGAAGGAGCTATATAAAACTCATTTTGTTAAAAAAAAAAGGTCTTCCACAATTCCCACTGAGTCTTAAACACCGTGGTTGGGTTTGGGTTAGAGATCACCTGTGTCAGACAAGCACATAAACACTCATGTTTTGACACTCTGTGAGCGCTATTTTCATAGGCCTGTATCATTTAGAAAGTACCGCAGTTTGTGAGCTGGTCGACCAGTATTTATGATGTTGAACGTTTTGTTTAAACTTCTTAAGAAGTATTACAGTGTTTGGTCAAGGGTAAATAACCCTTGATGTAACTCTAAATTATTGTGTTAGAGTTAGCCTCGTGCCCGTTTTCTCTGTCAGAGTTCGTGATTTTCAAGTCATTGTTGCACGTGGAAAGTAAGTTTTGTGTTCTGTGTCTGAGAGGAAAGTTTCAGCTCAGAGAGGAGAAAGAGTTTGACTGTTGAGTGAGAAGGTAGTGTAGTCCGGTCTGTGTTGAGAAATATAGACGTGTTTAGTATGTGATAGTTGTTAGCCAGCTTGGATTCTTATGGCGCTATCCTAATAACTTGGCTAGATAGCAGACTGGAATTATTTGTGTTGGAGTATTCATGTTTCGGAAAAAATCGTTTTTATATATTTTCATCGTCATCCATCGCCATCATCATCACGTTCACACAATAAATCGGATGTGAGTGCCAAGGTAATGTAGTCTTAATAGATATATCCAATGTGCCAGTATGTGATCGTCCTGGGTGTCCTGTAACGTGTAAATCATTGCAGGGAGTGTTTCACCGTCTTCTGTCTGTACATTAGCAATTGTAGTGAGCGCAGTAGACAATTAGCAACATGCAGGCAGAAGCAATATAAGTCAGCTAGAAGATTACACCATTCATTTATTTTATGTGCTCGGTTATAAGAGAAAAAAACGCCTTCAGAAGTTCAGTAGGAGGATATTTAGCAGCACACAATCTTGGACCAGGACCCCTATTGTAAGGTCAAGGGGGCTGTGAAATTCATTGTAAATTTAGAGTTTTTAGTTTATTTACAAAATATTCCTTATTAAATTATAAGGGAAGGCCTGGCTGGCTGAGTAGTTAGGTGCCCCGTTTACTAATCTGGTGGTACCGGGTTCAAGTCCCAGCAGCGGGACTTTTTTTCCTGGTATACGCCAAAAAGGTCCTAGGTTCCACCCAGCCTCTAAAAATTGGCACCAGAGATATGTGGGAAGGTAAATGTGACCAAGCGTGACACTGCCACATAACGTTTTCATATGCCGAAGGTTGTGGAAATACAGGCCTAACACCGTATCCCTAACATGCTTTAATGAATTAAAAAGGAAACATTACCTTATCTTTACCTAAATTATATGTGCGTCTTATAAGACGAGTAATACAGTATTTCATACACTTATAATTATCCTCTGTGTACTTCTGGATCATTGTAAAGCCTGGAAGAAACTGAAATCACGCCTTGTACCCAGGGTGTGGACACTGAATAGAGCTTCCCAGACAATTACAGAATTTGAGCACATTCTTTTGACAGACATTTAATTTTCTCTTTTTCTGGTATTATTCTGCTAAGAAATCTCGTACATACAGACTCTTATATGGATAGTTACACTGTACAGGATCGTTCAACTGTTACAGAGTTTCGATATTATTTTCCGTTAGTCCGGCTCTGTAAGAAATATTACAGGAAGTGTCTCAATGTTAACTCTCTTCCTGCCATCAGTCATATGCATTAGTTTCTTTAAAATATGCAGTTAGTATCTATATAGCTTTCCACCTCTCCTGGTAGCTTTAAATATTTTTAAAAACTGTGTAAAGAAAAGATAGGAGGTATATCATTGCAGCTTGTTTATTATAAAACTTTTTGTGTGATCTTGAGATTTTTTTTGTACAAAAACCTAACATGTATCAATTGTATAGATGAATACTGTTCTTTCTGAGTTATTATGTTTGTAGTTTGTCCGTTAAGTGAGTGCCCCAATGAATCTAATAATAGATCATTTTGTTTATTCATGTCCTTGTTAACGCTCTGAATAGAACACAGCCGACTGAGACTAATTTCCCTGGTAGTTGTAGAATACTTCTGAAATGATATTAAATGACTCATAACTTGTCTAGTGAAAGTTTTCAGGCAACACGGCAGCTCTGGAAGGTTTATGAGACTGGGGCACTACCTACTGTGTTCTTATGATTAGTTCAATAAATAATCGACATTTCTCACACTTAAGATAGTAGACTCTGCCACACTTAAGATAGTAGACTGCCACACTTAAGTTAGTAGACTCTGTCACACTTAAGATAGTAGACTCTGTCACATTTAAGAAGTTGTTTATATTTATCACTAGTGTGAACTTTCTATAAAAATTCTTCGTTATTTTTAATGGCATCGAAAAATTCACTGCAATTTAGTTCACTGTTAATTGTGCAGCGTAGTAAAGCTCTGACGGTTGATTCAGCCATTCTAGCTCTTTCTTCAGACCATATGATATTCATTATTGAGAATACTCTTTCTTCAGACCATATGATATTCATTATTGAGAATACTCTTTCTTCAGACCATATGATATTCATTATTGAGAATACTCTTTCTTCAGACCATATGATATTCATTATTGAGAATACTCTTTCTTCAGACCATATGATATTCATTATTGAGAATACTCTTTCCACTGTTGCAGATGTGCCTGGCATGTTGAAAATGTGTTCTGTAATTTGAACTAGAAGATCTTGATTTTGCTGATGACATAACTCTTATCAGTAATAATGTGAATTCCATTGCAAGAAAAAACAGATAGCCTGTCTTCATTGGCTAGCAAAATAGGACTTGAAATTAACAAGGACAAAACCAAAATAATGACAATTCCTCTCAATCAAAATGGAAAAATACACATAGAAGGGACAGATATTGAAGAAGTCAATCAATTTGCATATCTTGGCAGCTACATAGACCAGGATGGTGACACTAGAAAGGAAGTTAGGATCAGAATTGCAAAAGCAGCATCGATCTTCAAGAATCTTGAGAACATATGGAATTCAAAAGTTATGAGCACAAAAACCAAGTTAAGACTATTCAATTCAAATGTAATATCCACCCTCATTTATGCATGCGAAAGCTGGAAAACAACTAAAGAAATAGACAAGAAATTAGACTTTTTCAAGAACAATGCAGAGATAAGACAGATGACTGAACAACAACCAGTCTCATGGGTGATCAAGAAAAGGAGATGGACATATGTTGGTCACTTGATGAGAAGAAATGATCAGAGAATCCCAAAACAAGCTATCAAGTGTGCTTATAAGATATAAGAGCTTATATATAATAGATATATAATATCTATAATATCAGCTTATAAGATATAAGATAAGATAAGAATTCGAACAAGATTGGGAAATGAAATGTTCTTTTCTTTGAAATGACTGAAAAATTGTATCCATTTTTCTTCACAACTTGCATTTTTCCAAATTTCATAGTTTGCTGACAAAAATGCTTTTGCAATCACTATTTCATCAAACATTTTGGAGATTAAATTGATTTAATGTACAGTATAGTATAGGACGAAGGCAAATGCGCCGACTCGCAATTTGAACTCAACTAAGATAGGACATGCGCAACAATGACGTGGCCAGTGTAAGTTCCAGTGTAGCCAACTCTAATTGAAACAAAATATCTAGAAAATGAAATAAAAATATGTGGATCTCATAGTTTACATGCTATTATAAATTCTGTGAAAAAATATTTGGATGAACAATTAAAACATCTGAATTCATTAGGCCATGTGCTCTAAATTTTGGGGGAAAACATCTAGACAACTTTAAAAATACTTAGATTTAGATATAAAATATTTAGACTGGCAACTCTGAGTGTAAGAGAGGGGATATTTTAGTTGCCAAATCGCCATTTTACCAGAGGCTGCACTATTTGTTTACTTCCTGTATATTCGCCACTTTTAAAATGTTACCAAATAACCGGGACAAAATGACAAACTGGCCGGGACGCAGGGACCATATCATCAAAGCAGGACGTCTGGTAAGCCTACGTTTAACGGCACTGGAAGGATGTAAGATGTGAGTAAGATTGATACAATATATATTGCAATGGAGTTTTGAAACTGGTCTTGAAAGTCATCTCATCTCATGGGTTAAATCACATTTTGATACTTTTCACCACTGTATCAATTTCTAGATCATCTCAAAGAAAGTTTAAACAAATTATCATACTTGCCTGGCTCTGTTTCACAAGACTACATTGTTTTAGGAATGTCCGCTTAAGTGATATCGTATATTGCATTCCTGTACGGATACAGACACTTGTGTGTGCCACGCTGGAAATCTAAAAATAACAAATGAAAATGAGGAACAACATTTACATAAAAGTATATTTATAATCTCTAGTTAAGACTTCTTTATTCTGTTTGAAAAAACAAACAAACAAACAAACACACACACACAGTCACACACACACACGAGGGTCATACCGAAAGTTGTGAGCAATTTTTTTTAAAAATCAGAATTTTTATATATAGAGAAAATATAAATGTATCACCTTAATCAGCAACACACAATAATTAGTATATAGGTATACAACTATACACAAAGCACTGCAATAAAGCTGTGATACCAAAATGTATAAACTAGGAAAAAAGTAGGAACAGTTTTATTACTTAACAACTATAAAGTTGTGACGTTTCGGCGTGAGCTTTAATCATACAAAAACATACAGGACGAAGAAATAGAACGATATTTTTTTAACAATGAATAGAGCACTTATCTGTAACTGTAAGATTTGGCTTGTTCGACGCCGTGTGTCAGAAATGAGCATTGTAGAGTGTAGAGACTGTTTAAATGGAGACCTGTGATGTGTGGTCGGTGGGTCGTAACTGGGGGTGGTGGGTGGGGAAAACGTGCAGTGGAGAGAGAGTGGTGCAATGTTAACCTAGCCAGCAGAAGGTGAAATAGATGATTATAGTTAGGGTACAGGAGTTGTAATACTAAGCTGTGAGGAGGTTCTGAACTATGTGTAACAAGTGAGAAGGGAGTGGAGCTTAGTAGAAAGGGATTATAATTGTTGAAGAGGAGAATTTTAGGTGTAGCTGAATAGAGGAATTTAACCTGTGTGGTTCCAGCGTCCCATAATCCTGAATGTAGCGGTTCTCAAGCGCTAGGCGGCTTGTGTTATCAGTGTGACATTGTTTGATGACTGTTACCAGAAAATCATATTTGCCTCTGTGGTTGGGACCACTGAAATGATTTGGGACTGGATTCAAATCATGCTGGGTGATATCGTACAGATGTTTCTGCATGCGGTCCCCTAATCTGAGGCCAGTCTAACCAATATACGTTATCCTGCAACTTTTGCATACGATGACATATATCACATTATGGGACTCGCATGTGAATCTCTCATGAAGAGTGAGGATAGTTTTGGGAAACGTGATAAATTTCGTTTCCCAGACTACCGGAGAGGTAACGGAGCGGGGGCGGTTACATTTTCTGCTAACAACATATGTAAAGCTCCACTTCAAGTGGCTGTGGACGAGGACGTCCTTGAGGTTTGGCTCACGTTTGTATGCCAATAGGGGTGGATCAGAGAAAATGTCGCGAGTGTCGATGGCTTCATGTAAGATTAAACACCAAGTTTCAAGAAATTAACTGCAACGATTTTTTTTTACAGGCTACTGAAGTGGTAAGGGGTGGCAGAAAGTGAGAAAATGGATAAAATTTCTCATCGAGCAGTCATTCACTAACTCTGCATCAAGGACTTATCATCAAAGGAGATCCACGAGGATATGGTAGAGACACTAGGGGAGAGTGCTCCTTCTTTCAGCACAGTAAAGAAATGGGTAGCTCATATAAAACACGGAAGGGAGAGTCTGGAAGGTGACCCCCATCCAGAAAGACCAAGAACGGTAACCACCGATGAAACCACTGGCAGAATCCATGACATGATAATGGAGGATCGACGACTAACTGAGCGGTACATTGCTACTGAGTTGGGCATCTCCCAGGAACGTGTCCATGCCATTATTCACAATGGTCTTCAAATGACAAAGGTCTCTGTTCGATGGGTCCCAAAACATTTTGGAGCTGATCACAAACGACAGCGTCTCAACATGTCAAGAGACAATCTTGGCCATTTTTCTGCAGATCCTGAAAAGTTTCTTCAACAATTTGTGACTATGGATGAGACTTGGGGCCATCATTTTCAGCCAGAAACCGAAGAACAGTCAAAGCAATGGAAACATTATAGATCCCCACCTCCAAAGAAAGCAAGGGTGGTTATGTCTGCAGGCAAAGTGATGGCTTTCATCTTTCGGGATCAGAAAGTGTGCTATTTGTAGACTATCTTCAAAAGGGCAGAACGGTCACCGGGGCCTATTACCCTAATCTTGTGAACCAACTACTGGTCAATTTAAAGGAAAATCGTCGAGGGAAATTGACGAGAGGAGTCATCTTTCATCAAGACAATTCTCCAGTTCACAAGTCGGCGGTGGTAATGACTGCCATTCATGAATGCGGCTTCCAGCTTCTTGAACATCTTCCTTATTCCTCAGATTTAGCCCCTTATTACCTGTTTACCAAACTCAAAAAGGAGCTCAGTGGTTACAAATTTGCTTCAGATGATGACGTCATTCATGCTGTATACCACTTTCTACTGGCACAAGATGCCGACTTTTATAAAGAAAGGATCCGTATGCTCCAGGATCCCTGGACTAAGTGCAAGGGGATATATATATATAAAAATATATATATATATATATATATATATATATATATATCATCATCAGGTGCCGTGCCGACTGGCGTTGGCTATTATGCTTCTCCAGAGTACCCGATCCTTCATGCAGGCCATCAGTTCAGTTGGTGATCTCCTCTCACACCATCCCGTCAGACTGTCCAGTATCATTTCTCTTGGTCTTCCTCTTGATCTTCTTCCTTCTATTTTTCCTGTTGTTATAATATTTTCAATGCCCCCTCTTCTCATTGCATGTCCTATGAAAGTACATTGTCTCTCTCTTATTTTTCTGACAAGGTTTTTTCTCTCCAGCTCTTCTCATACATTCTTCATTAGTTATTTTTGCTGTCCAAGGGATTCGCAACATTCTTCTAATAAACCACATTTCTGCTGCTTCCAATGATTTTTGTGCAGACTTGCCTATTGTCCATGATTCACTTCCATATAACAAGATAGGTTCAATATAGCATTTTAGGACTCGTTTTCTAACATTCATTGATAAAGATGTGTTAGCTAATATGTTTCTCATTCTCTGAAATGCAGTCTTTGCTTGGTCTATTCTGTTCCTAATTTCTGTTTTGCATTTCCCATCTGAAGTTATTACTGCTCCAAGGTATTTGAATTTCTGCACCTGCTTTAGAATGGTTCCGTTTAATTTAATACTGCATGCTGGTGGATTCTGTTTCTTAGATATAACCATAGTCTCTGTCTTTTTGGTGTTCAAAGTAAGGCCTTTCTGTTCACTTTCTTTGGCGACTTTATCCAAGAGATTTTGCAGGTCTTGTTGGTTCCCAGCTATCAGTACTGTGTCGTCAGCATACCGAAGGTTGTTAATATTGTATCCTCCAATTTTTATGCCTGGTTCTGTGATGATATATATATATATATATATATATATATATATATATATATATATATATGTATATATATATACATATATATTCTCTGAAAAGCACATAAATACGAAGAAATGTGTATCCCTTGAAACAAAATATGAAAATCTGTGAAGGAATAAATTTTAAAAATAAACCTACTTTCGTGTTAACTGATCAGTTTTAGAGGAATGTTACACTTACACGAGAAGGAAATAATAATGAGTAACGCAGATTTTCATCATGATATTGTCTGCTGATTTAAAATACTATACCACCGGTAAAAAAAAGTAAGTGTGCAGAAATATTTAGGGCAATGTGAATGTGTTCTTGGGAGTATTGAATAACAGACAAAGTGATCAGCCTGATTCCAGAGAAAGTGTCAAGAAACAAACGATTTAGTAAAAAGAGGAGAGCCTTACTTGTTTTGTGTAGCAAGAGCCTTGCTTGTTTGTTGTAGCAGGAGCTTTACTTGTTTGTGTTGTAGGAAGAACATTAGTAGTTTTGATGTAGATGGAATCTCGTTTAGGAAGAGTTTCTAGCAGTGGCAATTTGTTGGTAGTTAGTTGGAGGATTTAGTTATTCTTGTGATGGCTGAGGTTTTTGGTGGAACGTTGTAAGTATGATTTTGTGTGTATAAGGACATTGTAAGGTTTACGGCCCATATGGCGTAGAGTTCTCTCACGCCGGGCATTTGTTATTGTGAATTTTGTTCAGCCTAATGGCTACATTCCCATCATCATGATTTCACCCCTTTTTTGTCCATTAATAAATGTGTGTTGTCTGAAGATATAACTACACCAATTGGCTTTGTTGGAATTCTCATTGTTGACCAGTTTGTTTTGGTTGGAAGACTGCCAAGTTATGTTTAAGTTGTTGCATCTGTATTATTCTGTGGAGTTGGAAGCCTGGGTATCTTGTTGTATTTTCTCAGTGTATAATACAGAAAATTAGGTGGTTTTAGAACACCATCAACAAGAAGAAATTTATAAGTTGAAACTGTACTCCACAAGTAAATCAATCAATCCAGTAGAAACTGTTTTAGTACGGCGCAACACCACTTTATAGTCATTCTGTTACAAAACGTGAAGTGGCAAGACGAGTGCTACAGTGGAAAGCAAAAAAGACTGGTTAATCAACACAGAACTGGTATTGTCGGGCGCCAGACACTGGTGAACATATTGAAGATGGGATCAGAGCGCTCATAGACTAATTGTCCGATGTGCAATGAGGATGATCCATCGACTAACTAACTAACCATCGTTTTGATTCTAAAAAGTTGTGGCGAACCCATGTCTTGTCGCCAGTGACAATGTGTTCCAGAAGGTCTTGGCCGTGAATGGAATATTGTTGCAAGAATGATGGGACATATCCATTCTCTTTGCCGTGTGAACCTGAGAAAGGATTCAAGAGACCCACCGTGGACACGTGAAATTACAACTGCACAATCGTTCTGGATAATGTTCCATATGACAGACTCGAATCATGCATCCGTTCGTTCACATTCACTCCTCTTTTCTTCAGCATCGTACGTTCAGCGCGCATGCTGTTCGCTGCCTGACCTACTGCTGTGGGTCTAGTACTCCACGCTACGTCGCCTGACCTACTGCTGTGGGTCTAGTACTCCACGCTACGTCGCCTGACCTACTGCTGTGGGTCTAGTACTCCACGCTACGTCGCCTGACCTACTGCTGTGGGTCTAGTACTCCACGCTACGTCGCCTGACCTACTGCTGTGGGTCTAGTACTCCACGCTACGTCGCCTGACCTACTGCTGTGGGTCTAGTACTCCACGCTACGTCACTGCCTATCACTCGCCCGCTTCGAAATTCTGCACATCACTTTGCCATCACACTGTCTTTACATGCTTCTACTAACTGGTGGCGAATTTCTGTAGCTGGCATCTGATTCCTGGTCAGAACTCGTATCACAGCACTAACCTCTTGTTTGGAGCACTGCTATGGTCAACCCTTCATCTTTAACTGACAGATATGACCTATCTGATACTGCACAGTGTTGCCATCTGGCATGGCTTTGCCAGCTGACGAATAGGGAATATTTCTGCAACCATGCACAGTAGTCCAGCATCACTTTTATGGACGTTACATGCTTTTGGAATGTCCATTGTACATTAACTAATACAGTTTCCATATTAACAACACCACCACCACCACCAACAACAACAACAACAACAAGGGAAATACATCTTTTTTTCTAACTAATTATTATCTGATGCTGAGTCATATTTTGCTGATGTTTGTATTTCGTCTTTAAGAAAATTAACTGCTTCAGTTATACTTATAGGATAAAAGTATCTTTGGTAAAATCTACTGTCAAATTTGTTCTAAAACTTTAATGCTTGGTGACCCAAATGGAACCAATAAATTTTCAGTGACAGCTCTGAAGATAAAAAATAAAATGAAGCACTACTTTCTAGAACTCGGCGGCAGCCAGCACAAGAGCAATTACCACAAAACTCAGAGATTGTAAAGAGTACTCACTCTGCCAGAAGCTGATGTGTTGTGTGGTACATAAAGACCAGGATTCAACTCTTTAATAAACCAATCAAAAGAGCGGCACTTGAGCTTTTCTCTGAGGGCTTTCCTCTCGCTGAGGTCACCAATACTGATTTTATCCTGTGCAGGAGACAAAACAAAAGTCTGATAGAGTCCTAGCACAAAAATGAATCTGCAGGTATTTTCAAGGAACTGTGAGAGTATGAAGGCTGATAATTCTATGAGGATAGAGTTGACTTATCTTGGCATTTGTATTTGGACAGTCTAACTTATTTTGGCTATCCTGTTTGGTTAGTTTAACTTACCTTGATAATTCCATTGCGATACAGTCAACCTATTTTAGTTCTACGGTTATGAGTTAAGAAAAAATTTGACTCATTTTGTTTCCTCTTATTCTTAATTCACATTTCATCATCACCATCACATGCCAAGCGGGGGGGGGGGGGGGG
The DNA here is from genome assembly GCA_009760885.1 of Achatina immaculata. Lineage (NCBI taxonomy): Eukaryota > Metazoa > Mollusca > Gastropoda > Stylommatophora > Achatinidae > Lissachatina > Lissachatina immaculata. The sequence goes on from CM019713.1 coordinate 51,053,906, forward strand.
GGGGTGTGCGGGCGGTCATACTTCTCCACAAATCTCGGTCCTTGACATTTTCTCTGTTGCTGATATCTTACCATGTTATAATCCCAGGCCTTCTAACATCTGCTCCCTTGGTCGTCTTCTGACTTTCCTGGCTTCAGTTTTGCCCAGTGTTATGTTACCCAGTTTCTCTCTTCTCATCACGTGCCCCAAGAATGACTGCCTTTTCCTTATCTGTGTTATTATACTATATTTTTCGGTAGCTTCTCTCAAATGCTGCTCATCAGTTATTTGTTAGCTTGGCTGTCCATAAGATCCTCATAATTCTTCTCAGGATCCACATCTCCGTTGCCTCCAATGATTTACTCAAATAGTCCATGATTCATATTTGTGGTAGTATTTTCCAAATAAATAGGACATAAGTGGAATTAGTACATTGGTACATTGATTAACAGAGTGAGTACCCTGTTTGAGGAGGTTAAAGGGTAATATAGCTTGAAGGACTTGGGCAAAAGTCCTGAAATAAGCGTGCAACGTGTGAAGTGAGTGAATATAAATACCACCCAGTATTAGAACAGAAAAGGAGGTTCTTGTTTTGCGGAGTTAGAATTTCTTGTATTGTGAGGGTGGGTTTTTCAGGGTGGATTTCAGGCAGGTTTTTGAGTAGTCTTCGAGAGTTTTTTTAAAGAAGAATTTAGGGACAGTCGTAGACTTAATCCAGTTGTTGGTAGAAGATGGGTTTTGATGGGTTAATCTTTGAAGCTGTAGGCCAGGAATCTAGATCAGAGATTTTTGTGAGATTTGGGCTTAGTCTCGTCTATGGTAGTTCATGATGGTAATGTTTTTGAAAGTTTGTGTCACCTTGCAGAGTTGAGTCTTGCAAGAAAGTACTTTTTGCTGTAGTTAAAATGTAATAGTTTTTCTTCCTATATGGCGTCGAATAAATCACGCCGGGAATCATTGTTGTTATTGTTTTCCTGCCAGATGGGCTACGTACTCATCTTCATCTGACCACTCTTCATTTTGGTCGGTTAATAAATATTGTATTGAATATTTATTCTAATAGTAGGCTTAGTTCTGTCTTCCTCCGGAATGTTAATGTTGATGGTGTTGATTGACTCAGGTTCCAATTGTAGTATTGTATAACGTATTATATGGTGTTCTGCTGTATAGTTTTGGATGCCTTTGTGTCTTGTTGACTTGCTGTGTGAATAACGTAGCAATAGATTTTACGAATTGGCTAAACACAGAAGCATTTGTGCAATAGCAACAAGACGAGAAATTAATAGACGCAGGCAGCAGAGATTGACATCTTAACCTTATAACAAAACGAGTTTTGCTTGCCTTCAGCGAATGGTTATATATATATATATATATATATATATATATATATATATATATATTAGCCATGCTGCTTTGTTGGTATCAGTCTGAGGCACGCATCATTAGCACAGTAGCAAATCTGTTTTACATTCGTATAGCAAAGTGGGTTCAATATAGCACTGCCATAGTTTCTTTCTCTCTTTCTCACAATCAGTGACAGTGACCTATTGCACAAGATGATAAAGACAAAGTGGCATCCTGTTTGAATGTGTTTGTGTGCATATACGTGAGATCATCTTAGTCCGTGCAAGTGCTGCATGTTACAATACAAAGATATGGCGCAAAGCGTAAACATTAAGTTTTGCTTCAAACGGAAAATCCTTCACGAAGGCATTTCAATTTTTAAAAAAGTGTGTATGGTGATGAAACCATGTCCCGTACTCGTGTTTTCGAATGGTTTTAATAGTGAAGGTAGGGAGGTCATCTCTGATGACACAAAGAGTGGTTGTCCAAAGACCTCCAGAAACACCGACGTGATCGAAAAAGTTCGACAACCTGTGACCTCCAACTGAGGACTGACATTGAAAATGATGGAAACGGAAATAAACACTCATGAAAGCATGAAGACCATTCTGCAGAAGGATTTGACTAAAAGTAAGGTTTGCTCGAAATTTGTCCCGCACAACTTGAAATATGAGTAAAAAAAAACGTGCATCGTGTGGAAACCTATTGCGACTTTATGGCAAAAGTGAACGGTGACCCACATTATGCGAAAAAAAAGGAGACACAATGAACATCCTCCTTTCTGACCGGATGTAGCTCCTGCAGATTTAATGCTGTTTTCTGAGTTCAAGTCGGCCCTCAAAGGAAGACATTCAGTGACATGTAACCGCTGAACTGAACGACGTTCCTTCTAAAACGTTCAAAGAAGCATTCCGGGACCTGTCGCTGCGAATGTTGCGCTGCGGTCGACGAAGATTACTTCGAGGGACGGTAGAAGAGATTTCTCCTTCAGGTTTACCAAGTGCTTGTGATTTTATCAGTCCCGTTTCTTCTTCTTCTTCTTCTTCTTTTTTTGTAGCACCTTGCATATCATTTAGCATTTTAGTGATTATTTTTATTCCAAAGTCACCGAGAGCTTCTGTTTCTTCAGTTCTGACATTACCAGGGCCAGCTGCTTTACCTGCAGATCGAGCAGCCGTGGACCTTCTAGGCAACACCTGTCAACTAGCTCAGGGCACACCCCTTCATATAGATTAGAAATATATTGTCCGTCTTTCCACTATTGCTTGTTTCTCCAATATTTTATCACCCCTCTCTGATGTTAGCACTGGTCTCTCATGGCGTTCTTCTGGAGTTGGGGAAGGAAAGGCAGCCAGGCGTGATACTGACCATATCACCCTCTAGTGTGCTGACAGGTCAAAGAAAATATGGGCACTAACACCATATCCCTATGTGCCTCTAAGGCATGACAGGATTATCTTTACTTTTTTTTTACCTCTGATGTTAGGCACCCTATCTTATGTTGAACTTTCCTACTAGTTAATTATTTATACGCTGATAATATCTCCTGTATATGTGTTATAATTGTTCCTCAGTTATTCTACACTGTTCATTTATCCATAATTCTTTTGTGGTCTTTCATTTATCCATAATTCTTTTGTGGTCTTGCATTTATCTCTGGTTTCTTTATTTAACTTCTTATACTGTTCTTAGCTGTTTTACTATCCCTTATCTTGTTCATTACTTGCAATACATCCGTTGTTATCCACTTCTTTTTCTCTCTTTCTTTTATCTTAGGCATAATTTCAAATTTGTTCTGCGGCTCTTTATTTGAATGTAATATTTCCAATGTATCAATGAGGAAAAATTAGAAGAAGTGGAGAGTTTTGAATATCTTGGATCAAACTAATAATGGAGATACAATGAGGGAAATTAAAAGGAGGATATCTATCGCTCTTCAGAAAGTAAAATAACTAAAGAATCTGTGGAGAGGAACAGACAGAACTACAAAAATAATTTTTTTAAGTGCATGCATTTTTTCCCACCGCAACATATGCCTGTGAGACCTGGACACTTAACAAAACAGCTGAGAAACACATAAATGCCTTTGAAAGTAAATGCTACAGAAGAATTCTTCAAATATCATGGACACAAAAAAGAACATATATATCCATACTGCAAGAACTTAATATTGAAGAAGGCTGGCTAGTAAAGAGTATTAAACAGAGAAAACTGAAATACTTTGGACACATTAAAATCATGATAATACAGAGAAAACCGTCTTGGAAGGGTACATAAAGTGAAAAAGAAAGAGAGGAAGACCAAAACGAAGATGGCTGCAAGACATCGTTGATGATCTGCAAATGGATGCACCAGCAGTATGCAATCTTGCTCACAATCGAGAGGCCTACAGGAGTGCTGTTAGGGAACCAAAGCGTGACAAAATTTCACAAGGGACATGCAAATGAACGAATGAATGAATAGTTCCAAGTCTAACCTAATACTTTTTACACTTTTTGCGATCTTTCAGTTTTGCCACCGAAGTTAAGTTATTACAGTCTGCTCCTGGCAATGTCTTAAACGACAGCTATGCATTTCTAAAACGTTTATAGATCATTATGTAGTCGATTTGTGTGCGTGTACTATTGCCTGGGCTCTTCCACGTCCAGTGGATGTCTTCGTCTCTTAAGTTTTCTACCTGTGCATTAAAATCTCCTAGGATGACAGTTACGTCATGTGACATGGGTTGTTTCATGGCTGCCTCTATGTCGTTGTAAAATTTCTCAGTATCTTCATCTGAGCTGTTTGCGGGTGGAGCGTATACTGGAATAATAGTCAAAACTATTATCTTTCCTTTGAGTTTTACCATCAGAACTCTAACCAACACACTCCATATTCTTTTTACTGCTTCATCAGTAATAATACCAACTCCACATTCATGTCTGCTTCCTCTTCCTCTCGAATATATGATTTTATATTTATCAGACATACTTATACCTACTCCTGTCCACCTTACTCCACTCATTCCTAAAATGTTGATTTTTCATTCTTTTCGTTTCTATTTTGATGTTATCTATTTTCCCTGGCTGCGTTAATGTCCTAACATTCCAGGTGCTTACTTTGATTGTTCTATTACCAACAGTAGCTGGATGGACGGTCTAGATTCACTTGTGGCTCATAGTTAATACTTCTCTCTGAAGTTAACACATTATAGAGAGATACATCATCAGCACTTATATGAGATGTCAAAACTTTTGCAATGACTAGATAGCCGCTTTGGGCTAAATCAGTTTAAAACTCACAGTAATGTTAAAAATTCATGACACACCATCATACGTTGCTGAGTTGACGTCTCTTTTAGTCGGGGTAATTTTTTTTTCTATATTAACACCTCTTTGTTAACGACATTATGTTTCAACGTGAACTTTCTACAAAATCACCGCCATGAAAGATAGAAATCCTTCCTGAAGGTGTAAATATTGTTTCGAATATATGTCTTCATGTCACGTAAAAGGACTAGATATTTTAACACAAACATCGTTTGCTACTTCTGTGGGCAGTTCTACAACTTCATAATAAGTAGGGTCAATCATCAGAGAAAATGCTGAGCAAATGGTACTCAACAGGTTCCACAAGAAGGCCCCTTAAAAACTGTCCTCTAAAGTGAACATTTTACATAAAAGTACATCCACTCAACAAAACAATTCAATTTCGTCTTACTGTGACGGCAGCGGCTTGAATTAATATTATTCTTAATGACAAGGCGAAAATATATGAGGATCAATATTTTAAAATGAAGATATAATAAAGGAGAAACAAACAAACAAACAAAAATAAAATGAATATCCACAATAAAAGTAATTATGAAAAACTTTTAAAGCCAAATGGAAAAAAAAGAATATTAGCCAGCGTGGAACAAAAAAAATAATATCTGCTACTACAACAAATATTAATATTACTACTACTACCACTACCACTACTAATACTGCCAACTACTATTACAACATCATCAACAACAACTATTACAACTATTACTACAATTACCACTGCTACGGACGATCCGTACCACTCCAAAGGGAAGTAACTGTAATTTTCTTTCAGGTGAACTACTTACCAGTACATCTGAAACAATGTCTTTGTAAAAGACCTGGTACTCATCCATCCAGACTTCGGCCACACGGAGGCAATTTCTTTCAAACGGGAAGAGCTTTTTGGGCCACTTGTATGGGAAGTTAGGTCTGTAGACGTGGCCGATATGAGAGCAAGGTAAAAGCTCCATTCGTCCCCCACACATCCAAGTCTGGAAACAAATGATTACATTAGAACCGTAGCTGTTGCGTGTAGTGATAAATGTAGTAGTTTTCAAGCTGTACGTTCAAAAGAATAAAAAGTGCATTGCCTATTGGACTTCTGTACCAATTTTTTTTTAATCATCAGCAGGAAAAAGGAACAATTAGTAGTGCTAGTACTACTGATATTTCTGTTACAGCTACCAATTCTGCTGATGCTTTTAGAAGGGGTTGTGAGGGCGTGGCTGTAGGCGACAGGACCTACGTGTAGTATGTGACTCTACGGTGTATATACGATACTGGTACATAGCTGGTCCTGTGATGTATCTTCATCAGGCGACCTGCAGCAGTTGCGCTGCGTGGCAGGAACCTCACGGCCAGGCCGCTTCAGTCACACCAGAACAAGAAACACAAATTAATCAATTCAATGCGCTGTTCTCTCATGGCTACAGGGTTGCTCGTCCTGCCGTAGTACGGGGTTCAAGTCCCAGGAAATTCTCTTGTCATTTTTCTTCCGTTCATGTCTTAAAGTGCTTGGTTTACGACTTCTTCGCGGTCTAATACTGTGTTCTCTTACTTTACTGTAGGAAAACATTGTTTCCTATTTGTCTTACTTAACGCAACTGTTAATGTCATTACATAAACATAAGGTGAAGATGGCTGCAAGACATCGTTGATGATCTGCATATGGATGCTTCGGCAGCAGGCCAGCTTGCTCACAACCGAGAGGCCTACAGGAGTGCTGTTTGGGAGGCAAAGTTCCGGCAAGAGACATGCAAATGAATGAATGAAATGAATACCTTGAACTCTCAGCCACTTCCTGGCCATCATCATGCTACCTTCCACATCCACTCCTTCCTTGAACATTAGCGGACACATGGCTTCAGGCTGAAGTAACTGCGCTGACGTTAAAGATTCGCTTCACCGCTTCCTAAGGACTGCATCCAAGTACAAAGCCGCTGGTCCATGGGACTCGGTCAGCTATGATCACCCAGGCATTTAACCTCGCGTCTGACTACGTAAGTCGGTGCACCCGCAGAAACTTACCCAGAGTTTTACATTCCACGGGGCCCACTATCACAGAATTATTCATACTCTATCACACCATTACACTGCATGGCATGAAGACAGATCCCATCTTCTGTGACATTCTTCCGATGCTTTTACATTCGTCTGTGGTTCATTGTGGTTCTTTCTGCGTTGAAGTGTTCGTCTCGTGTTACAGGCCTGAAGATCCACATTTGGGCTGATAGAGAAATGTGATTTTGTCTCTGTGATCGCATATATTGCTGTACAGTCATATGTAAAATGTGTTAGTTCTGGAATACTGGGACAATTTTTAATGTAATATGTGTTAGTTCTCCCTTGCTTCTGTTTCTGTAGCAGTCTGATAGTTTTTTACCAGATAGGGTTGCTGGCCCTATGCTGAACCCTCCTTAGTCGCCTTTTACGATCATGCATGGTAGGGTACAGTGGTCCTATTCTTTGCAGATCCCGGGTACCACACGGGAGCAGAAGTAAGGGTAGACCAAAAGAGACATGGAGAAGAACAACAGAAAGGATGTTGAGCAATAGAGGGCTCACCTGGGCAAGAGCAGAAAAAAAGGCGAAAGACAGGCATTTGTGGAAAACCCTTGCGGAAGCCCCATGTGCCCTGGGCACTTAAGGTTCAGAGAGAGAGAGAGAGAGAGAGAGATGTGTTAGTTCTGGAATACTGGGACAATTTTCAATGTGTGTTATTTCTGGAATACCGGGACAATTTTCAATGTGTATTATTTCTGGAATACTGGGACAATTCAAATTTTCATCATCATCAATTGTTAAATTTCAGTTGAAGTTTTGATGCATTTGAATTCACCTATATTTTCATGCTATTCATTACTTTTGATATCATGTGTTCATTCAAAATTTGTGTGTTCCTGTTTTATTATCATTATTATGCTTCATGATCGTCATTATGCTTCATTAACACCAACTGCCATCGTAATGAGTTGTGCCCCTAGATGTTTTGTCTGCAGTTGTTCGTGCTCGTTAATGGAATTAAACTGATATAAATGTCTTATAATCCTGAATTACTGAATTCATGTCCGTTTTGGTTGTGTTGTTTTGTGAAGTTTAGAACAGTTCAAGCGAAGCAATAACATTACGTAGTAACTATGATGAGCCACGAAAGCATCTAGGGGCAGAAGATTGACAAACATATAAAGAAAGTTCCTTTGTTCAGAAAATAGAAAGGTTAAAGATAAGAAATGATTCTCATCAGTACGACAGTACATTAAATAAGAGAGTCGGTTTCTTCTAACAAGTATGCTAGTATGTTATAACGTGGAGAAGAAACGAAAAGAAAAGAATAAATCCCCTTTCGATTCCAAATTCCGTAGTAATAAATATAATTATACTTTATTCTTATTTTGTTTACATCTGGGTCATCATCATTGCCATCTGGACATGTCCATTGGTGCTTCGATCCCCCCCCCCTCCTTTCAGCATATCCGTCAGCGTCCAGCTGCTGATAATGCCTGCTCTGTTCTGGTTGACAAGTCCCCTCTCACGACCAGTAAGTCTCTCGTTCCTGGCCGTGCCAGTCTGTACTCTCAGCTCTCTCAGTCTAAGCAGCGATGTGGATTTGCTGCTTTCAAAGTCCTCCACTCTGTCTATCTCTTTGAGAGCGTTAACAATATCAGCTCTATGTAGTGGTTGTCCATCTACGTTGATGGCAGACCAACCAACCCATCAGTTCTCTTATAATCCTGGATGCTTGCATGCCCAGGGACAAAGATGAAAGTGAATGTGCGAGTCGTTGATTTCTGCAATGACTCAAGCCACTGCCTGCGTACAGAATCTCCCTTGACCTTCCAGAATTGACTCATTGAATCACTTAGTATGCAGACACGGGCGTAGTCATGTGACTCCAGCCACTTGAATGCTTTTGTCGCCTTCATCACCTCCTTTGTCGTAGCTGCTTGTGGTCATAACGAAGGCACCGCTGGCTTTCTGGATTGTTCTGCCCGCTGGGCGTGCTGCGAATACCCATGCACCCTTTCTGATGCCGTACAAATGCCCCGTCTGTGTAAATAACATCTGCCTCACTAGAGTTTTCTCTGACGAGGATATTGACCTCTACATTCGCGCCAACTGGATTCTGCTCCTTGTTCCTCTTGTCAAGCCTGAGAAGGTAACCCTGAACTCTGGAGGCACATGTACCCATTCCTTGCCGGGGTTGATGTTGCTAGGTTCTCAGACCTGCCTGGTAACATCTTCTGCACGACCCACCCATGATTTAGCCTGTCAGCCTTTTCTTTAAGGAGCTCTTGGTGCAGTGGGTGCTCCTTGTCTGGACTTAACCCGAGGCAAACATGCGCTTCCCAGATCTTGGTCCTGTGATTCGTGGTGGGGAGATGAAGGTGGTATCTCATCGCTACACAGGAAAGGGCTGAATGGCAAATGGAAAATGAAATACTGGCTTTAATTGACAAAGGAAGAGTGAATAAAAACAACAAAGAACAATATGAACAGATTAACAATGAGGTCGCAAAGAATAGAATCACTGATAGTAAAACTCGACTAAGAAGGGTTTGGCATAGTATCAGCAACCTCTTCTGCTAAAAAAATACGTTAGCTATGAAAACGTCAATAAGAGCTCAACAAGAGGAGAAATTATTACTGGGAGGGGGAAGGAACGTCTTTACAAAGATCTTTGATGTGGCGTGGTGAAAGCCAGAAATGTCTGGAAGTCAAACAGCTACCCTTGACATAACCAGACAGGCTCTCATCTGGAATCCCCATGATAAGAGGAAACAAGGAAGGTCTAGAACCACCTGGAGAAGGACTCTTGAAGTAGGGATAAAAAAAAGACTGACTTCACCTGGTGATGGATGGAAGAAAACGCCCATGACAGAAATAAACAGAGAGCCCTTATTCATAGCCTGTGCTCCAGGCAAGGAAGGACAGATTAAAGCCTTTGATATGGTAAGGCAAGAAGAACATTTTAAAGTGCTTGATAAACTGAGAACTGACGGAAGAAACCCACAGATAGTAAAGAACATATACTGACAGCAAATGGCTACAAGTAAGAGAGATAACGACTGCGATAAAACTTGTTCTAGAAATAAAGCTAGATAGAGATGCATGGTCCAGCTTTATAAAGCGACAGAGGGAGTGAGGAAAGTGAGAAAAAACACGAATGGCAGAAAGAATAAAAGTAAGATGAGAATATATAAATGAAAAACATACAACATCCAATGTTTCGGCCTCAGCCTTTTTCAAGGATTACATACAAAAACAACATAACACATAAATAAAAAGAAAAAAAGAATGGAAAACTCGGCTTTGTGGCATCCTTCCAAGTATAGGATACAAAAATGCGCCCTAAAGACGAGGCTGGGAAACTAGCTTTCTCTTGGACTTCCATTCCAGCTTAGTCGACTGACTTTTTCAGTCATTACAAACTTCTGTCTTCTCATAACATATCCAGGAAATTTTTACTTTCTTCAGAGTTTTATCTAGTTTAATTATTCTGAAAGTTCTATGAGGACTTCTGAATTTGTTTTTCTTCCTGGCCACGATATTTATTTGTTAAGTGTGTTTCTTGAACAAACAGAGAGAATAAAACAGAAACTTTGGGCACAGCTAACGTTGTTGGCAAAGTTTATCACAGATGTATAAAAGATAAAAAGTTAAAAATTTTACATATAAATAAATAAAATGTTATCTGATGTAGGCAAACCTTAAACGAAAGCTCCATGTTCTCACATCCCCATATTTCCAAACCGGGATCATACTTTCCAAGTCTGTTAAAAGTTTCCTTGGACACAGCGAAGCAGCAACCACTGTGAGTAGCTGTCCTGTGAGAAATGCAAGACGATTTATGTTAATAAATAGAAGTCCATAAACGCGGACAGTACTCAAACTGTGATACAATACAGCTTTCGCAATGTTACCTTTGTCCATTCTCTGCCTGCCATTTATTTTAGCCTGTCCAGCAAGTCTGTCTGCCACTTCACTGCCATGTACTCTTGAGTGCCCTGGGCCACATTAGGCTGCTCACAGTTGACTGACTTAACAGATAAACCCATTCTTTTCGAAGCAATTTTTTTCTCAATCTTACGAAGCATACTCTGTGATTCCATCACAATGACGCCATGAACTACACCATTGGCAGCTTTCCATTCCACTGCGGTTGATACAGCCTCAGTTTCCATTGCCATGCTTAAGTGGTGATTTCAAATGCCACTACTTTTCCAGTGCGGTAGACAGCAAAACCCCAAACCACTTCTGCTGTTCCGAGACACTTAGCCATCTGCATATAGTACCGTGTCGGAAGACCTACAGTGATGCTGGATCAAAGTTCTGCTGTCCCCTATGCCAAGTCCCTACATTCACGGCCCTTCTGTATAATAATCTTTGTTAGCTGAGGTCGCTCCTGCACCCATAACCAATCATCTCTTCTAGGCACCTCATCTAGATCGCACAGTGACATTAACATATAGGCAGCATCAGCCATCCAGGATCTACCTTGTTTGACGAGTCCGCCCTTTATCAACTCCAGCTCCTTATGGAGAGGGTGGTCCTTCATGCCCGCAGCCCTGATGTGTGCCCTTACCTGAGCCAACTTGTGTTTTTACCAACACAGCATATCAAGCAGAAAGCTCATGGCCACTGCAGGAGTATCCTGGCGCAATCCAAAACCACTCTCAGTGCTTCGTTCTGTACTTGCTATAGTCTGTTCATGTGTGCATTTGACAGAGCGAATAGACCTAGACCATACTCCAGTGGTGACATCACCAGCGCCTGCATCAGCAAGTATAGAGTGTGCTATGGAAAATTTGCTGCAGCCATTAACCTAACTGCTTCCAATGCTTTCCGGGCCTTTTGTACTATATTGTCCACATGTTGCTCAAAGGACAAGGATCGATCAAATGTGATCCCTAGATACCCCATGAAATGTCTTCTCTTAATATCTTGTCCCCGACACTTCACAGTCGGAACTTCAGATCTTGCAATTCTGTTATTTAATGAGCGCCACTAGATGTTGGCTTTTTTTTTACGGTTTATCACCGCATTGCTATCCTCAGACCAGCTTGTTATCTGATCCACTCTCTTCTGTACTCTTATGGCTAGTTCCTCTCTACACCTCCCATACTTATATGTTAATGTATCATCAGCGTAGGCCATCATTCGTTCCGCATCGTTCCCACATAATAGCGCTATGCCAGTAGAATATACATTGAACAGCAGAGAAGACACAGGAGACCCTGAGACAGCCCCTTAGCCATGGTTCTTGGCTCTGAGATCCATGATCTGTATCTCAAGGCAACTGATCGCCTTAGCAGCATTGAAGCTATCCATCGAACTATAATCTTGCGTCTATCCTAAACTCCAACAGAAGTGCCAACAGCATTGTATAATCCACTCTGTTGTGTGCATCCCAAGGATCAAGTGCCACAGCTATGGTTTCCTCTTTTCTCTGAAATCCCTCATATACATCATACACCAGGATCATTGCATTATTAGTTGTATCTCTTCCCGAGCGATAACTTCCTAATGTATTTAGTAATAGCCCCTTGGTTTCTAGAAAGCCGGATAGTCGCCCGGCTATAATCCTCTCAATCATTTTGCCATATACATTTTGTAATGTTATAATTCAATAACCATTCAGTTTTGTATTGTCTTTACCTATTTATGACAGGGAATCAAGTAACTGTGCAGCCATTCCTCGGGTATAAATAACCCCAGTCGTCAAACTCTGGTTGTATCTGTCATCTGGTTTATTACCTTGTCATCAGCTTCTTTGAGAAGTCCATACCGGCCACCATCAGGACCGGGTGCACCATTTTTGGCAGACTTAATTGTCTGTCTTACTTCCTCCACTTAAGATTTCTAGGATTTCTGTTTGTACAAAGCTTGATATTGTGTTTCTCGTCATTATACGCCCTTCAAGGTTACACTGATCCGTTTGTTTGACATATCTTTGGAAAACGGCTCTCCCTTTATGTTCATCAGATCTTATCACTTTAACTCCAGGCTTTTTCATCCTCCTCTGCATTTGTCCGAATGTGCTCAAAGAGCTGTTATTTCTTGTATCAACTTATTCAATGTTCTCGGCTATGTCTCTATAGCAAGAGTCTTGAATGCTTTTGTTGCCTCCCTCATTTCCATCTCTGCTCCATTCAGTTCTTCAGCTGTTACATGGGGATTTCCTCTAGATCTCTGCAATCTTTGTGTCGCCTCTCTCTTGGTCCGCCAGGCATTTTCTATGTGGTCTGTCCACCAAAGTGGTTGATACAGTCTCCCTGTTCTGTATTTTCTTTTGCCATACTTTCATTCTATTCGTTCCCAGAACCTACTCACCTGAGCACTCGTATTTAAATGCATGTCTTGTCTTGTTATAACTACATTTCCCACTCTTATTAATTCTCTGAGTGCAGAGGAAATGATCATCTCCACTCTATGCTAGGGCCTCCCAATGCACGTCCAGCGAGGCTTGTGTGGGTATCAAATTAAGTCCTGATCTCTTGTTGCCAATCGCGACATTTTCTTTCTGTTCACCACAGATAAGTTCGTTTCTAGCAATGCAACATTAATGCTCGAATCACAGATAAGTTCGTTTCTAGCACTGCAACATTAATGCTCGAATCACAGATAAGTTCGTTTCTAGCACTGCAACATTAATGCTCGAATCACAGATAAGTTCGTTTCTAACACTGCAACATCTAATGCTCGAACCACAGATAAGTTCGTTTCTAACAATGCAACATTAATGCTCGAACCACAGATAAGTTCGTTTCTAACAATGTAAAATTAATGCTCGAATCACAGATAAGTTCGTTTCTAACAATGCAACATTAATGCTCGAATCACAGATAAGTTCGTTTCTAACAATGCAACATTAATGCTCGAACCACAGATAAGTTCATTCATAACAAAGTAGCATCTAATGCTCGAACCACAGATAAGTTCATTCATAACAATGCAGCATCTAATGCTCGAACCACAGATAAGTTCATTCCCAACAATGCAGCATCTAATGCTCGAACCTGTGCATTTTCACAATGTTTGAACTTCAGGAAACATGGTGACAGGTTGGCTGGTTTGTGTTGACAGCCGCAAAATGCAAGTTTGGCATAGTTTAAGCAACAGTATAGGCGAAAGTGAGACCACGGGATGAGTTCTCCTCTCGTGAACCGACCTTTAAGCTAAGGTATCATATTATGATATGAAAATACGATGACGGATGAAAGCATTTGAGGTGAGTTACGGTAAAAGATACCTATTGTCGACATACGGGATGTCGGCGTAGCCACAGCAACATTTACACTGAGTGAGAATGTGTTTGATACCTGAAATCTGAGTTTGGCATAGTTAAAGCAGCAGTGTATGCTAGCGTGAGAACATGGGGAGAGTTCTCCGCTTGCTCACTCACCTATCAGCGGTACTAAATATAAGGGTATGATATGGAGTGCTGCAGAAAATGTGGAAAGACTTTAGCATGGCGGGGTGGTAGAGTGTAGTGTTGTGTGGTGGAAACGTTAGGAGGGGAGGGGGTCTGACCATGCAGTCCTGTGCTGTGCGGTGTTGTGCTCTGTTGCTTTAATGTGCAAACTTAAGTGTGGCGAGTAGTGGCAAGATAATTATTACCCACATAGGGGACGTTGGCTTTGGCGACGTTTGTACCGGGAAGAATTGGTAGCTAAGTCCAAAGTGTTCTCGACCTGCCGAGGGACTGAATGGCTGCAGGGAATGCAGTCGCTAACGTCGGGGCGCTCTGATGCCAGTGGGGGGCGGCATCGGGCGGCTAGTTAAGCCTCTTCTCGGGTATGAGGGCTCTGCCAGAGTGACAGTTTAATTCTCATGTAGTACAGTACTGCTATGACCTTATCTACGACAAATAAAACGCTATCTTCATCTAAAACACGTAACGCACTAACTTCACGTACAATAATAGAACACTTTCTTCACCTGCAGCTATATAGAGTTATTTCATCTGCAACAAATAAAATATTGACTTAATCTGCAACAAATAAAATACTGACTTCGTCTTCATCAAATAAACCACTGACTTCATGCACAACAAATAAAATGGGAGTGTTCATCAAATGAAACATGAATATGAATAATACCGGCAACAATATTTCATTGAACTTACATAATTGGATCGGCTAGAGTCTTCCTGTTCACACCATCGGGCACCGGTGCTTGTTTCCAGCTGTACCTCATGTTAAAATTAAAGGCACATGAAGGTACATATTCATTTGCAGTGAACTGATACTGAAAAAAATAAGCACACAACTCTAAAGCGATGTCAGAATAGTTTACTGGTTTCTAAAATCAATGTGCGGTTAAATAAGGTAAAGGTAATCTTGTCGTGCCTTAGAGGCACATAGTGATATGGTGTTAGTGCCCATATTTTCCTTGACCTGTCAGCACAGTCGAGGGTGATATGGTTAGTATCACGCCTGGCCGCCTTTCCTTCTTCAACTCCAGAAGTAGTCGGGTACCCATGTCTACAGCTGGGTGACTGGGGCACCTCCGGCCGGGTTCGAACCTCCGACCTTCGCCATGAGAGACCAGTGCACTAACCACTTCGCCACAAAGAAAAGCAATATTAGAATCATGTATTGAACATCGTCTAGGACAGACAACGTTTCTTGTCATTTGTTCATTTATTTATTGTCGAACTAATAAGCATCATTATCACAAGCTCCGCACATGATCTAAATAGATGAGCTACCTATTGTGTTTACACGTTTAAACTCCAGCAGGAGCTGTGAAGACAGTCTTACTCACAAGGAAAATATAAACCTCAATAAAGAGTCTGAAGAAAAGAATTTACGTGAAACAGTATCATCTTAACAGGTGGGCAAACTGGAGAGTTTGACAGGGGCCCCACTATGGAAATATTGTCAGTGTAGCTCTTCTTTGTGTGGATCAAATAATGACCAATGTGTGTAAGGGCCTCGTGACATTCCTTCGCCGGGGAACTTAAGACGCGGACAACGCTGGCCTGCAGAGAAGCCCGGACAGAGATGGACAAGTCCAGGTCAGATAAGCTCCAAATTAATGACAAGACCGCAGATGAAGCTGTCGTCGGTTTTGAAAGGCTTGAAGCTATTTGAAGTCAGAGAGAGAGAGAGAGAGAGAGCACGTGAGAGAAAGAGCACGTGAGAGAGAGACAGAGACATAGAGAGAGACAGAGACATAGAGAGAGACAGGGCACGTGAGAGAGACTGAGACATAGACAGAGAGAGAGAGAGACAGGGCACGTGAGAAAGAGAGAGAGAGAGAGAGGAGAGAGTAATGTAATGACAAATACAATTTATGCATAAGTACTTTATAGTTGAAAAAGCTTACAAAATGTATATTAAATTTAAATTTACTTATATCTTTTAGTCTATTGTCGAATGTATAGAAGTAGCAGATACATTTCAACTTAACATTACCGATAAAACGGGGGGGGGGGGGGGGGGTGGAAGCAAGAAATAGAAGACAGATGAGGTACATGTGATTAACATGTCAGATAAATCGCGACTGACGTGTACATAGAGTCTGATCAGACTTCAGACTGAAAGTAGTAGACAACTAATTTTCACTTCCTGAGGTAAACATTCTTATTTATACGCACTTCAGATTTAACAATTCCGAAGTTATCTGTAAAACAAAAGTGAGAACACTAATGACAAAAGTGAAAGTAAAATAAACTTGTAAAGGAGTGATCTAAGACAAAATTGTGGTTTACTTTTCAAAATGAACAACTGGATCACTTACCATAAATGTTTCTGAATCTATTGGGTCAACAACGGGTACAGTTATTACAGTGGGGTCTTGTTTTATTCTATATAGAAGGGGCTCCAGCCAACCTGGAGTGATGTGATAACGTATTATATAAGGTACCAAAAGAAATATTAAATATTTTAACAGACTTCGCTTGTCTGTATGTTTATATCTGTTAGTTTACTTTGCTTTTCTGCTATGTACCCATTTTACTCATGTTCACTTTACGGTTAGCAGACATGTATTAAACTAAACTGATAGAGATTTCAGTGGAACACTGTCTGCTTCTAGAAGCTTTGTTCTGTTTATTGATAAAACATCATCTTTTCTTTCCATATTATAATTAATAATCCGTATATTGATAGATCGTCACGTTTATATTTATAAATGTGTGAAAAAAGTTACGGTTATGTGTATGTGAGACACTGCAAATTAAAAAAATATGTATCTCCTCATGCTCAGTGTTTCAGCACAGAACTGTTTTTATAATCGTTTTCATTGTGCTACATGTAAGATGCAGATAGACAAATCTATATTCTGCATCTAGATGTGCCTAATGTCATTCTGTTTTGAAACTACAAAGTGCTCAACATGTCCATGACTTACGTACTATCAAAGATTATATAAAAAAAAGAACCATGGCAACAACAAGACAATGCAAATCAGCAGAGAGACTATTATAAAATTAAAGAAACAATAACCAAACTAACCAAATAGGAGCTTAGAAGAAGTAAATAAACAAAGAAAAATCGAACATTGCAGTCCTTGGAAGGGAAATTTATTTTCACAGAGCTGTGCATTATTTTATCAGTACTTTTAATAGAGGCGTAGTGGTTAGTGCACTTGCGCCGCATAGAGGGTTCCTGGTTCGATTTCACAATGGATGAGGACGTTTTCTGCACTGGGGTCAACACGTCCTCAAGAAATAGGTAACTGGGGTTTACCTTAGAAAACAAAAATGAGGTAGATTCTTTCAGAAGTTGTAGTAAGGCACCAAATAAGGACAGTATGATGACAACAGATGTTACAGGATGTAGTGTAACAGAAAGCAATGCTACTGCTATGTTGGAATTTAGGTCAAAATACAGCGCGAAGATCAACGCACACATAACTCTTCACAGATTCGTCATGATGCCACTGTCATACTGTTTCACTGATGCCAACGTGCAGCAAATTCTGCTAAAGTAGTAAGGCAGCAAATGAAGACGGTATGACAACATTACATGTTGGGAACACGTATACTGCCTGTATACTGGCTCCATCTGATGACGATTTTCTGACTGGTTTGGGCTGTCACAGCTTGGAACTACAACAACAACGGCTGCAGGATATCTTTCTTCATGTGACGTGTCATTTCCAGAACACTGTCGCTCTCACTGCCCCGCTGAATGCAATGCGGTCTTGCGGAAGTTGACCAGCGACGTGCAGTAACACTTTCAGGCTTTCCTGAGCCCACCGGCGGTGAGGTCATCCCTTTTATATTTTGGGGGGCAGGGCAGTATTCTCTTCTACAAGTGTACAGTGGTAGCACGCTCAGAACCCTCAACACTTCACAAGACAATTCAAGTAATATGTAGTGGTTAACATGCTGATGGTGGATCTATGAGTGCAGCAGATGCTGATAACACCCAATAAGCTTAAGTTATTGTTCAGGTGGAACACTCTAAAATAAAACTACACAGGTAACAAAAAACTTGGGTCAGTTATTTCACTACATGAGTTATTTCACTACATGAGTTATTTCACCACATGAGTTATTTCACTACATAAGTTATTTCACTACATGAACTGAGAAACAGGTGGCACTATCTTATCTTTCTTCAGTTCTAAGTTAAATCATGTCTCACAGTCTATCGATTTGGTGGAGAGTCATTTATATGTGTATGTATTTAGTCATTTATATGTGTGAGTAGTTACTTCATTGTTAATTACGTTTGTTGTATGAGCAGCATATTTGTAGAATGCCTGGAACAGAGTAAAAGTTGCATGATAAAGGGCAGAATGTTAGACGGGCCTGCGTGCCCAATTCTTAACCATATATGTATATATATCTACCCCTGACCTAAGCTCTTTTTTAATACGAAAAACAAGGAGAAAAGAAAATGTTACACTGTAACAAAAGATAGCAAGGACAGGTGCTAGCATCCTTGCTTCAAATGCTGTAGTGGACTAGGAATGCGAAAAGTACAACAAACACTTCACATCTCTACTGCATGCAAATGAAATAGGAGATAACTACTACTGCTTTTAAATGTTGAAAGAAAATCACTTATAAGGGCATGTATAATCCAGAAGGTTGATGCAGGTTCTGTACGCAGGCAGTGGTTTGAGTCTTTGCAGAAATCAGCGATCCACAGATACCATCATTTATGTCCCTGGCCATCGGGCATCCAGTGAAATGAGAGAGCTAGCTGATAGGTTGGCTGGCTCTGCCATCATCGCAGATGGACAACCACTGTATCGGTCTGATATTGCTAATTCACAACATTCGCTCACGATTGTCAAGGCCGAAATAGCGGAATGATTTAAATATTTCAGACATTGTTCTTTTTCTCTTCCCCCTTTGTGAAAATGTTGGAAATGATGACACCATATTAGTAAATAACGATGTTTACCTTTGTCCTCTATGTCTGATATCTGTACAGATATGGTACATACCTGTAGGCACTTCACTGTGAGCATCCAGAAAGACTGCCACATCACCTGTCACTAGATCAAAGCCGGCCAGGCGTGCTGCGATAAGACCTTTCCTTTCTGGCATGCGTACGACCTTGACTTTTCCGCCGAATATACGAATGTAGTCATCCAGAGGTTTGCCAAGGTGTTCTGGTTTGATATAAATTAAGCAAAGTCTGTACTAGATAGCTTACTTTACTCTTGTCACACAGTCTGTACTGGATAGCTTAGTTTACTCTTGTCACACAGTCTGTACTGGATAGCTTAGTTTAGTCTTGTCACAAAGTCTGTACTAGATAGCTTAGTTTACTCTTGTCACACAGTCTGTACTGGATAGCTTAGTTTACTCTTGTCACACAGTCTGTACTGGATAGCTTAGTTTACTCTTGTCACACAGTCTGTACTGGATAGCTTAGTTTAGTCTTGTCACAAAGTCTGTACTAGATAGCTTAGTTTACTCTTGTCACACAATCTGTACTGGATAGCTTAGTTTAGTCTTGTCATAAAGTCTGTACTAGATAGCTTAGTTTACTCTAGTCACACAGTCTGTACTGGATAGCTTAGTTTAGTCTTGTCACAAAGTCTGTACTAGATAGCTTAGTTTACTCTTGTCACACAGTCTGTACTGGATAGCTTAGTTTACTCTTGTCACACAGTCTGTACTAGATAGCTTATTTTACTCTTGTCACACAGTCTGTACTGGATAGCTTAGTTTAATCTTGTCACAAAGTCTGTACTGGATAGCTTATTTTACTCTTGTCACACAGTCTGTACTAGATAGCTTAGTTTACTCTTGTCACACAGTCTGTACTAGATAGCTTAGTTTACTCTTGTCACACAGTCTGTACTAGATAGCTTAGTTTACTCTTGTCACACAGTCTGTACTAGATAGCTTAGTTTACTCTTGTCACACAGTCTGTAGTAGATAGCTTAGTTTACTCTTGTCACAAAGTCTGTACTAGATAGCTTAGTTTACTCTTGTCACAAAGTCTGTACTAGATAGCTTAGTTTACTCTTGTCACACCGTCTGTACTAGATAGCTTAGTTTACTCTTGAAAATATCTGACAGGCTATTAAGGAAAGAAAGAGTAAATTCCTTTTCATTACTTCCACTCTTAATGCTGTTTTATTCATAAGGTGTTCTTTCTTTCTTCTAAAAGAAAAAAAACAACAAAATGTCGGTATTTGCACGTCCCTTTCAACTCTGACTCCCTAACAGCACTCCTGTAGACCTCTAGTTTGTGAGCAAGATGTCCTGCTGCGTATGGGTCCATTCGCATATCATCAACGATGTCTTGCAGCCATCTTCACTTTGGTCTTCTTCTCTTTCTTTTTCGCATTATGTACTCTTCCAAGACGGTCTTCTAAAAATTATCATGATATTTAATGTGTCCAAAATATTTAAGTTTTCTCTCTTTAATCTTCCTTACTAGCCAGCCTTCTTCAATATTAACTTCTTGTAGTATGGATATATTTGTTCTTTTTTGTGTCCATGATATTTGAAGGACTCTTCTGCAGCATTTACATTCAAAGGCATTTATGTGTTTCTCAGCTGTTTTGTTAAGTGTCCGGGTCTCACAGGCATATGTTGCAATGGGAGAGATGCGTACCCTTAAAAATTTTATTTTTGTAGTTCTGTCTGTTCTCCACAGCTTCTTTAGTTGTTTTATTTTTTTAATAGCGATAGATGTTCTCCTTTTAATTTCCCTCACTGTATCTCCATTATTAGTTAGTAATGATCCAAGATATTCAAAACTCTCCACCTCTTCCAGTATTTCCTCATCGATATATAATTCAGAATTATTGCAATATGCAGATATCTCACTACTAAAGCTTAAATGGAAATATTTCGAAAGAACGTATTTTCAAAAGGCGGATGTCATTATCTGAACCACAGTTAAGAGAAATACATTTCGGATATAGGAAAAACTGAAACTGCACAAATCTTTCCGCTCTCTAGACCACCTAAGAGAGAACTCGAGAGAATACTATCAAACACTGCAGACGAGACATGATGATAAAGAAAAAGCACTGACAGAATAAACAGACACAAACTTTGGCAAACAGACGGAGTAGACAGAACAAGCTGGAGAAATCTTACACATCATATCTATATCATATCAGAGCTAAAGTACAGCTAAAGCAAAACAGAGACATTTTGACTCGTGTACTGCCATTATGACTATTCATAATGCACATCTATAACATCTGCAAAAATAAGACAATATGAAACGAACTTTCCAGTTGAACTGCTTTATAAGCCAACTACAGTGCCGTTATTTTTAGAAAATTCCACATAAACATATTCAACAGATGGGTTATAATCAGACTTTTTTTTTGATGATGATGATGATGATGACGACGACGACGACGACGGCGATGATGATGATGATTACGATGATGATGATGATGATGATGATGACGCATTTACATCCACATTGGAGAAATACCACATCAGAAAACAGGTAAGTTACCAAGGTCAAGTTCAGGCCGCAGCATCTAAATCGGTGCTGAACAATCCGAAGTCATAACAATGGCCAGAAAGAAGATTTCAGTGAAAACTTTCATCGACAAATCAACCTTCGATACAAGTGAAGCATTTCAGTTATCAGCCTTCGATAGAAGTGAAGCATTTCAGTTATCAACCTTCCATACATGCGAAGTATTTCAGTTATCAGCCTTCGATAGAAGTGAAGCATTTCAGTTATCAGCCTTCGATAAAAGTGAAGCATTTCAGTTATCAACCTTCCATACAAGTGAAAAATTTCAGTTATCAACCTTCGATAGAAGTGAAGCATTTCAGTTATCAACCTTTGATAGAAGTGAAGCATTTTAGTTATCAACCTTCGATACAAGTGAAGCATTTTAGTTATCAACCTTCGATACAAGTGAAACATTTTAGTTATCAACCTTCGATAGAAGTGAACATTTCAGTTATCAACCTTCCATACAAGTGAAACATTTTAGTTATCAACCTTCGATACAAGTGAAACATTTTAGTTATCAACCTTCGATAGAAGTGAACATTTCAGTTATCAACCTTCGATACAAGGGAAGCATTTCAGTTACTTAAAGGATACAGTTTCATCCCTGGTATCCCCCCCCCCCCATTTAAGAATATTCATTTTCATCCACAATGGACCCACCTGGACCCTTTACAACCACACTCGGACACATGTCCCACCCAGACACCTTTATGGGATTCATGTGAGGAGAATATTTAGTACTGCAAAGAAATCGCAAAATAACACAGAAGTAACACATCCAGAATACGCAAATTAGACAAATGAATACCGCAGACATCAGCTGAAATGTTGGATTTATATATTTTTAAAAATTTATCTCTAAACAGTCATGGTCTCTACACTTTCCATCTCCCTGAACACTGTGCATTAAGGTTTCAGCTGTAACATTAGAGCAGATTACGTGCTCATCATGTGTGCTCATTGAGATAGTTAATGAAAATAAGCTTACCTCTGGCAGACGCGTCGTCAACGATAATAATCTCTGTGATCAATTCTTCAGGCCCAGCGTCCAGAATACTGAAGATCGTTCTTAGCAGGGTTGACCACATTTCGTCTGTGAATATAAGCACCACTCCAGCTGTAGGTAATGTGGACGTGTCGTAGCTAAAGTTCTTGCATCTGTACACGTTTGAAGCAATGATTTATACAAATTAATACTTCTTTTAAAATATTCTGGTTATGAATAGATCTCTATGAACATTCTGCATAATATATTTTATACAGAATGCGCATAGACATCTTAAATATATATATATATATATATATATATATATATATATATATATATATATATATATAATCACGTTTATCTTTATATTTGAGAACATAGCACACGGTAATGATAGAAAACAAATAACCAAGGAGGTAATTAATTGTCTATTTATTGTATGGTTTATGAGTTTCAACGATGACACAGATACAGATGTTTTAAATATTTTCAGCAGATGAAGCAGAAGCATGTAGCAGAACTGTAAAACACGAGTTTTATAAATATTATTTCTACTCTCATTGTAAAATGGTTTCTTCGCGGATCATACATTACTAATATGTGCCAACACGGCATCAACTATAGGCGTGTGTCTCTGTGGCAGTACACAAAGAGTCAGAAGTACTGACTTTTTGTGGACTTTAACTGTATTAGAAAGACTGACAAGTTGTTGTTGCCTGTAAGAGTTGGTAACACTACTTTACCATTTAGGCAAACTTGTCACTATGGTATACCACGAGTGACACAACAATAATCCCAGGTTCGCAACTGCCACAACAAAAACAACAGTGTCACGTAATGAAAACTTGTACAGGATTCCCGCTCACTCAACAGGACTAACAGATAAGAACTCCATGTAGGTAATGAATAGACTAAGTTCCAAGATGCAGATCAAACATTAATTAAATGAAAAAATGAATGGTGGAAGATGGAGATAAGGAAGGAAAAGGAACTGTCAACATGGCAGGATGATTTAGGAAGCAATACAAGAGCTTCCCGGTCACGTAGTCAGCGACATGGAGTAGAAAAGCCTGACAACAATAAGCAAGCAAAAAACAGTTACTTACAATATAGTGAGCTTCCAACACATCTTCCGAACATACAAATCTGTCCTGACAAGGACAACACTCCTAACATCTACGTATCAGTAGAAGGTAAAAGAGCATTGTCCTAAAGGACAATATACTGAGCTAAAACTATTACGTTACAGAAACTGGCTTGTAACTATTACACTGGGAAATAAATGACCACTCAGCAAAACATTCTAGACAAAATCCGATCCTTAACCAAAGTTGCTCAAGGTTAAATATTCCCTACAAATTTTACCTTGAACTTTCTCTAAAAATTCACGAGACGTCTGACCCTATTGATATTGTCTGTCTAATGACCTTGGGTAATAAGGTGTCAAAGATTTTCAAATGTAACTTTGTTACTAAATATAGCTAGTCTAGGCAGACGGCTCACCAATTATATTGATAATTTTTGTGAAGTTAACATACATGTCAAAAATGACCTTGAGTAAAAAAAAAACATTCCAGTGATTAAATTTTCTGTTACTCCTTTCGTCTGGTCATGTTCACCCAGACATTCCACTTTTGACACACTTAGTTTTTCCAAACTCTCAATGAGATTTACAAATCGTACACAACATAACCTTGAACTATCTATGCCATAATTAAGTAATGGCTTTAAAATTTATGGACTAAATACTAATTTTATCTTGGATTACATCCCTTAGATAGTAAAAAACATACAGTGACCAAATGCAGTACTCAAATAAGGCTACATCATGTCCTTTCTCTGTCATCTCTCGTGCTGTCATACAACAAGTGGTTCTGATTGTAATAAAATGTATATCTTTTCCTAAATTCATTCATAAGATTAGTATATACAGTGTGCTGTAGGTGGCCTACCTTTTCAGGTAAAGAGGCATTTCTTTGTTAACCATAAGATAATGGAAAAAAAAAAACACACAAACGTTTGATGATCTTATTCATCACAGTCAGCGTGTTTTACCAGGAAATAACACAATAATTTGTTGTCGCAATTAAAAACGAATGTTCTGTGTCATCTGTATGCCGTAGGGGCGTGAAGTGTTAGTGCCTTCACATTTCCAGGCCTCTACAGCGTATGAAGTGCGGATACCAGCACCTGTTCTCGGTGTCTTTGTTTTCCTTGGGAAAACAGAATTTACGGCTGTTTAAAGCATGAGAATTGTTGGATAACTTTGTGAGATGATTTTTAGTCTGAGAGAGATCAGTCTTTGTTCATACCGTATGAGACAGGTTGTTTTTGTTGTTGTTAAGTAATGGAGTGAATGGACAAGTAGGAGACCAAATGGTCTTCAGTGTTCTCACTACGTTGTGGTGGAACTCACTGGTTCCTGTTGCTGCTGCCAGTGCTGGTTGTGTGAACTGTATGTCCACAAGCAGTTTGAGGTGCATAAACGGACATTTTATCTGTCACTGAGGAATTTCATCATTATTCTGCTCTGTGATTTAACCGGCTTTTCGTTTGACTTTGACACGTGGCGCTTGTTCAACTATTTGAGATGTCCAACAGCTATGTGTTGTTCATCTGTGAGATATCGAACTTGGGCCTTGCCACATGTATAATATACAGGGAGTCGTGTCGTTTGTCATGAATGCGGCTTTGATATTTTCGTCAATAATCTCACCATCTGAAATGTTCTTTGTGAATCATTGGATAGAGGCATACAGGTGGTGGACGGTGGAGTGGCCTCTAGATATAGAGGTCAGCTGTGAATATCTAAATAAACAACGGCATACTAAACAGGTACCCTGCTGTCTCCCATGTCAAGGTTTTTAAGTTGGCGGATAAAACTATACACAATTCGAGCGGAAGACAAAGGTAAACCACCGATGTATCATCATTCTCTTGTGAAATCATGCTTCACAGATCCCTATTTTCCTTAAGAACTCTTTATTTAGTTCTCAGTCATATTGGACACGAATAAAGGAACCAGTAAGTTCACAACGTGTTTAAGTTAAATCATTACAATTAAGAAAATATAGCATGTCTTGATACTTCTGTTAACTAGATTAACTTCGAGGGCAGAAGGTTCTAATCCTGTTATTATTATTTTTTTACTCCGTTTCATGATATCAGAGACTGGATACAAGGACACAGTTTCCTGATATCTGAGACTGGTTCCAAGGACTCACTTTCCTGATATCTGAGACTGGTTCTAATGAATCAGTTTCCTGATATCTGAGACTGGTTCCAAGGACTCAGTTTCCTGATATCTGAGACTGGTTCTAAGGAATCAGTTTCCTGATATCTGAGACTGGTTCCAAGGACTCAGTTTCCTGATATCTGAGACTGGTTCTAAGGAATCAGTTTCCTGATATCTGAGACTGGTTCTAAGGAATCAGTTTCCTGATATCTGAGACTGGTTCCAAGGACTCAGTTTCCTGATATATGAGACTGGTTCCAAGGACTCAGTTTCCTGATATCTGAGACTGTTTCTAAGGAATCAGTTTCCTGATATCTGAGTCAAGGGACTCATTTCCTGACATCTGAGACTGGATCCAGGTACTCGGTTTCCTGAAATCTGAGACTGAGTCCTGAGACTCAGTTTCCGGATATATGAGACTTCATCCAGGGACTAAGTTTCATGATATCCGAGACTGGCTCCAGGCTACTGTAAGCCGTTTAAATGTCTTAGAATTAGTTGTGAAACTTATACAGTCAACAAAAAATGACAAAGAATTTGGAAGCAACAGAGATGTGATGTTGACAAAAGATGCAACAAATTCTCTAGACGGGCAGAAAGGAAGGAAGAGGTTCTTGAAGAAGTTTCAGAGCAACAAAAACTAATTAAAATGATAAGAAAAAAGACAGTCATAATTTATTGGACACATAGCGAGAAGACAGAAGTTTGAGAGACTAGTAATGACTGGAAAATTCAAGGGAAAAAGAAAGGGAGGAAGACCAAGAGAAAAATATCACTGTGGATTGATCAAGTGGCACGGAAAAAAGAAACGCATTTGAATTATTCCGAACACCGAAGACAAGGCAAGGTCAAGAATGAGAATCGCCAGTGCTGCCTGGCAAGGCACATAATGTAAACAGAAAAAAGAACTGCTGATAACTGCTGTAAACAGTTATTAGTTACTAGTAGAGTAGAAGAAGCTGTATGGTGCATTTTACACAAACAGAGAGACAGAGGAAAGAAGGAAAGAATGAAAAAGTTAGCAATATTAACTTTTTTTTTCATTTACTCTTTCCTTCCTTTTTCCTTCCTTTCCCCACTTGTTTTCACAAAACTCTAGTATACAATCACGTGTACCACAAAGAGAACAAATACTGTAAAAAAAATGTGAACATTATAAGAAGCACATTTTGGGCATAAAGGAATAAAAAGTTACTAACTCGGGCATGTCTAAAGAAATCTCTCTTCTCAAAGGAATTCTATCACTCGCCATCTGATTGACCTTGTAAATCTCCAGCCCCCGGTAGTATAATATCTTTTCTCTTTCTGTTAAAAGACTTCTGTTGATGAGAATGCCTTGACCACCGTAACCTGGCATATAGAAAAGTGAAGGGATAATCCAGACTTACCCAGCAGAATAATTTTTGAGATAAATGCTACACTGAAGTACACTCGTACTACAAGTCTAAGAAAAGGTTTACCTTGCAGTTTTCAGCAACTATTTACGTCCAAGGTTTGCTAAACTTCTGACATTATTGAAAAGGAGGTGAGCTTTGTTTGGTTTTCCCGAAAGTGGCCGATTCGGGAGATCAAGGTCAAGCTGCTCCTCGGGTGTCTGGTCGGGGGTTATCGGTGTGTTGGTCAGGTGATGTAATGTGTTGAACTAGGTTTGTTCAAGCATTGTGGCGGGCAGCACGTATCTGGGGGAGCCGTGTCATGTTATGGCTGATGTGTCTGATGCAATTATTATATAGATATGTCGTGGTGTCCGATGAAAGGACTGTCAAGTTATGAACGCAGGTGCTGTTCCAAGCCGGCTTATGTTGGTGACGTTCATATACGTGAGTTTTTGTTTTCGTCGGATGTAGAGTTGTGTACGTATGTGTAGCATGGCCTTGTAAGTAATGATCATAGTTGTTATTATTATTAATGAATATGATTATGAATATATTTTAGACATAATAGTAACATCTAATAGCAACAGAAAAAGTAAATAGGAAAATTAAAGCAAGGTAGAAAAACAAACTTCAATGACACTAGTATGACTGGACGCTGACACAAGTAAACAGAATAGAAAAGACGAATACAAAAGATAGACACACTGAAAAGCGAGGACACAATAAAACCCCCGAAATGAAAGAGCAAGATAATTACTTAGGTAAATGACAATTGTATAGACGGAATTGATGCAGATTGACACGCGTGACACCTTTTAGCGTTAGGACACTATTTGGACGCTATTGCACACTGTTTTTAAATAAAAGAGTGAGCAACTCGGCCAGCTGACCAATTAAATATTTAGAGGCGTGGCCTATTGGGCAACTGACGTACGACATATAAGTCACGGGGCAGTACGAAAGAGGGACAATCAGGGACAAGCGGACGATCAAAGAGGAACAGCAGACAGAGAGGGACAATCGAGTGGGGAATCGTCCGACCAAAGACGGTCAGTAAGCGAAGGCCGAATGAGACGGCTGAGGAAGACTGTCTGATGGGATCAGACAGATAAGAGGAGAATCGGATAAGAACAGCAGAAGGGGAACATAGATCAGAAAAAGAACAGAAGAACAGTAGAGCGGAGAGGACAGAAACAGAGAAGAACAAGAACGAGAAGGAGACGCTATAGAATCAGAAGTCGTATTAAACTGAAGATGTGTTTCAAGGGGTTCAAGTGGTTATGAAGATTTGTTAATTTTGAAACTTCGAGTACAGTGATTTAGTCGTGTAATTGATTGGCCACGTGTTGCAGATCTGATATAATACTGAATTAGGAAATGTTCTCGTATCAAGTGTAGAATACTGTGAAGCTGAGAACATTGAGAAAATGCTGCATGTAGAATATGATAGAGTTTGATATTGTGAACAAATTATTATGTGCTTCAACGACGAAACTAAGGAACATTATGTCATATTACATCTTAGTACAAGTGATGTTACCAATTGTTGGATCTGATACCTTAATTGTCAGGATTAAATAATGCAGTGAACATTATCGGACTTGCTCTGGTCTAGCATATGTTGTAATGTTTGTGAAACCTCGAGCTGTTATGATCAGAGAATCAAAGATTACTTCTATCAGTCATTAAAAGAGAAACACACCATTTGAAAATTGTATATATGTACCGTGAGAAATGTTCAGTGTTGAGTGTTTAATGATATGTTTAGTGAGTTAAGATCATTGTAACTTTTCATTATCATGCTTCATAAATGCACAAGTTTAACCTTTGATTTATAGGCACTGAAATGTGATTTCTATATGTTTGTGTGTGGCGCACGTGGTTGTGCTTGCTCAATGTCTAATCCTCTTGATTTATTATGATATGCTATGTTCATCTTTCATAATTATCATTGAGCAACATGGTTTAATTTATGTTTCATCGAACCATTCAAATTGTGCACTCTACATGTGTTAAATGTTGGACGCAGGCAGAGCACTGCGTTTATGTGTTATATGTGAAATGGCAAGCAGCCCCTGTATTATTATGTTAAGGGAGTGCAACTAACTCTTCATTAGTGATGAATATGCATTGATAATGTTGTTAAAGAGAAGACCAGAGATTGTAAGAGAAGTTAAATAAGTAGAGGCGGCACTTGGAGTGACAGCTTTTTGGTTGTTTCAAGCTGACGTGTCATGTCGTCTCATATTTCTCGTGCCTGGTGTTTAAATTGCCGTGAAGATACCTGTTGTGTGTGTCATATCTTATCTGGTGTAGACGTGTGTGGTGTCTGGTGTTGTCAGTACACCAACCCCTTTTTTTCCTGGATCAAATTATGCTTTTTTTAGTAGTTATTTATTATTGCAGGAGCTAGAGAATGAATTAGATGATAGTTTATGTTCCTGCCACCAAAGATTATTTAGGGGAGCTTATATGGACACCACTGGCAGAGCAAAAGAACCTGGGTA
The DNA here is from genome assembly GCA_009760885.1 of Achatina immaculata. Taxonomy (NCBI): domain Eukaryota; kingdom Metazoa; phylum Mollusca; class Gastropoda; order Stylommatophora; family Achatinidae; genus Lissachatina; species Lissachatina immaculata. The sequence goes on from CM019713.1 coordinate 51,083,535, forward strand.
GGGTTCTCAGAGCGGTGCAGGTAATTGAGAGTGTTGCAAGCAAAGCTGTACTTCATTGGGCACAGTCTCATTACATCAGGCTAGCGATTTAAGCCATAAGTACCGGAAAAAGTTCCATTGACAACGATAAAAATAAACAGATAAAAGAATAACAAAGGATAAGAGATGAAGAAGCAAGATGGTAGAGAAGAGTTGAGATAAAAGTTTTAAAAAATAACAAAAATAAGCACCAAAAGTGATAAAAAGTAGTGAAATAATAAGTAATCATCTCATATTTTACATTTTGTGAAAACGAAATTGTAATTAATTGTAACTAATTATCTTGGAAGCTAAATTTGTGTTGTAAAACAAACTGTAAAAATATTTATCATAACTTTGTACTTTCTCCAATCTGTTCTTCGCTCTATTCTTTGTTAGAATTCATATATTAAAGCAACAGCTTTAGAAGGTAACACAACTTCAAAACTATCTTGTGTCCTCTTCGCAGGGAAGATTTATTGTTATAAATCTCCTCTTTTCTGACTTTTGTTATGATGGGCATTTAGTGTACCTTCTCTCTTATGTTTTCCATCCATCTTCCTCTTCTTTCCTTGAGATATTTGTCCTTCTAACTTTGCTCTTGATTATTCTGTTTTTTTCAGTACACTGATAACACTACATATCACAAGAGAAATATACGACATTCCAGTGTATGTGTTTCTAAAAATATCTTCTTCTATATCAGCTGTGACCTGCATCGATTCCCAATTCCCTTTTGTGAGAGATTATTTGATAATTCAACAGCTCTGAAAATCACAGTGGGGTTTATGTTTAAGAAAGCCATATGGGAAAGTTGGAGAGAGAAAACAGAGTCCTTAAACTTTGAAAAGGATAGAAAGAAACTGTGGAAACTAATCAAACAGTTAAACGATGAGAGTACTGCAAGAAGTACAAAGATTAAACTAATAGAGAATAGGAAAACTCTTACAGGTAAGCAGGTAGCAGATCACTTTGCTCGCATGTTTGCACAAGACCGCAACATTGATATTCACCCAGAGAAAGAGCGTACAGTGCGCAATGACCCACAGAAAGAAGAGGAACAAGGCAGAAAAGTGGAGGTCATGGATGCACCAATCACACACAGCGAGTTAGACCTAGCAGTCAGTAAACTGAAACCAAGGAAATCACCAGGACCAGATGGAGTGTCCAATGAAATGATCAAGAACCTGAGAATGGCAGCAATGGAAAGCTGTTGGATATTTTCAATATGTGCTGGAGCACAGGTAAGTTACCTCAAATATGGAAGGAAGCAAGCATGGTACCACTGCTAAAGCCAGGGAAAAACAGTGATACTGCCTCCAGCTACAGGCCAATCAGTCTCACTAGCTGCCTATGCAAAACGATGGAACGCATCATTGACCTGAGGCTAAAATGGAACCTAGAAAGTGAAAACCTTCTCATTCCACAACAAGCAGGATTTAGGCAGTACTACAGTACAGAAGATCAAGTGACCTATCTCTCTCAAGAGATTGAGGATGGATTCCAAGAGAAAAACCTTGTACTAGCAGCGTGGATAGACCTGAAGAAAGCCTTTGATAAAGTATGGAAGAAAGGTGTGCTGTGGAAACTAAGAAACTGCAATGTGAATGGAAGACTGTACAACTGGATAAAATCCTATTTACACAATGGAAGAGCTAGATTAGTAATGGATGAACACAAAAGCCAGAAGGTACTGCTGCGACATGGTGTACCACAAGGAGGAGTCCTTTCGCCTACACTATTCCTGGAATTCATTAATGACCTGGTCAAGGAACTTCCCTATGGAATCAAAGCGGCACTTTATGCAGATGATCTGGTCATGTGGTGTACAGATGAATACGTGACAGTTGCTACACAGAGACTCCAAAGAGCAGCAAACATCTTACCATCATGGACAAACAAATGGTGTGTAAGTATCAACACAAAGAAATCAAGTACCACTCTGTTCACTCTCTCATCTAAACAGAAAGCAGGTAAGATTTTTATTAATTAAATATCCTAAAGGATGTACAACCAACCCAGTTACTTAGGAGTGACTCTTGACTCAAAACTGACCTGGAAGCAACACATCAACAGTGCAGAAGCAAAAGCCAGAAGAAAACTAGCCATATTAAGAAAATCGAGTGGAACCACATGGGGAGCTAGTGAAAGAATCCTCAAGAATGTATATCAGCAAAGTATTCTACCACATTTAGAATATGCCTCAACAGCTTGGTGCACAGCATCAAACACTACGCTGCATAATCTAGACAAGGTACAAAATCAGTCACTACAGATTATCACATGTGCCATAACGTCCACACCAATAGTAGAAATGCAAGAAAATAGTTGGTGTTCAAGCACTAAAGGAACGCAGACACAAAGGTCATGACCATGGGAGAAAAATTCCTTAGCTCTGTAAGCCATACCCTGAAGGAGAGATTCAATAACTTGGCACTAAGACGGCTTAAAAGAAGCAGCTTCATTCATCAGACCAAGTGTATGCGTAAGCTGATACCTGACCTTCTAACTGTAATCACTCCGTTATCATCTGTACCAGAGCATACACCATGGAAAGAAGCAGATTATACACAAATAACTATTCAGACTGAAGTGAAAGGTGTGCAGAATGGTGAGATGCAGAGCAGTCTTGTAAGATCAGCAGCCACACTTAGTGTTGTAGATGATAAATATCCATGTGACACCTGGATACATGTGTATACAGATGGATCTCCACACAATGCCATAAAGAATGGAGGAGCAGGAGCACATATTGAATATCCAAACAACACCACTGACAAGATTTCCATACCCACTGGAAAATACTGCAACAACTATGATGCAGAAGTTAGGGCAATTATTGCTGCAGTTGAAAAACTATCAGACTCCAGAACTGATACGTGTCCCATAATAATTCTTCAGATGCAAGATTAGTACTGGAAGCTCTTCAGTGCAACAAACTACCAGACCTTAAGGATGCCTTGTCAAAAATTGGCTTACAACACGGAGTCACCTTGCAGTGGATTCCCTCCCACTGTGGGATACCAGGCAATGAGAAAGCTGACCGTCTGGCCAAAGAGGGCACTGAAATGGAGCAACCAGACATACCGATCACCTAGAATCAGAAGAAAAGCATGATAAAAACCTACAGGAAGCCACAAACATCACTACATGATGACTATCATATGCTAAATAGGAAGGAACAAGTCACCATTTTCCGTCTCCGAACAGGACACAGCCGACTCCGAAGTCATATGTATACAAAGTTTAAGGTTGGTACTACTAATTTATGTACATGTGCCCAGGTACCCCAAATTGTGGAACATATCCTCCAAAATTGCACCAAATATGAGACACTGAAAAATAATTACTGGCTCAGTGAAACCACTAAAGAAGATAAGCTCCATGGTTCCATACATGAATTACAAAAAACACTGAAATTTGTCCAAGAGACAGGACTGAAGATATAGACAGACAATGCGAAAGAAGAAGAAGAAGAAGAAGAAGGTGTTAAAGAAACATGGAATCTTAAACTAGATTAACCATGCGCGAACTAAGACACATAAAATGAAAAAAATAATCCTACTTTCTGTCATAGAACAGTGTCAAGAATGAAATGACACAAATGACTGGAAACAAGCTTAAGTCACAAAATAAAAGCAAAACGATTCTAAGGACTGTTATTGCCGGCGGTGGGGTGGAGAATTCGATCTCCACTCCAACGGCGTGCGTCTCAAACAGCCTCTGGCAGGCAAGTCCAGCTCCTGGCCTTCCCGTGGCAGAACTGTTTAAACTGACAGGAGATGGGGCGAGGGCGAATATTTGGCGCCTGAAAACCAGATACTCAGGGTAGATGAGTGGCACGTTTGGTAGCTCATCTGCCGCTGTTGGCGAGATTCTTCAGCTGCCGTGCGTGGAGCGGTGCTCCTCCCGGCCAATGAAGAAAGGTGCAAATGGGGTGGCCGCGCAGCATCACTGCGGAAAAGGTGGTAGAAAGGATAAAGCGAAGCAAACAGTCAAATCACGGCACCTCTGGTCTAGAGGTCTGCCACGTCCTGAGTGCAGTCATATCGGGTGAAATGCATGAACCAGCTTAACTCAGAGGTAAAGACACTGCTGGCGAGACTCTTCGAATGCCGCGCGTGGAGTGAAGCTCCTCCCGGTCAAGGAAGAAACTGCAGAAAAGAAATAAAGGTTGCTGTGCAGCGCCGACGTGAAAAGGTGGTGGAAAGGATAAAGTGAAGTTTAATCGGTATGTCCAGTAGTATCGCTGTGAGAGCTACACATACCACGGCGCCTCTGCTCTAGAGGCCGGCCACGTCCGAAATACACCTACACTGGTGAAATATGCCTAAACCGGCACACACCAGGGGTGGAACTTGATGGCTAGACATGTTATGCCACCTCCGCTCTAGAGGTCGGTCACGCCTGATATACACCCATACTGGTGAATTATGCCTAAACCGGCTCACACCAGGGGTGAATCTTGAAGGCTATGCATGTCACAGTACCTCTGCTCTAGAGGTCGGTCACGTCCCAAACACGCCCATACTGGGATAATATGCCTAAACCGGCTCAACCCAGGGGTGGAAGTCACTAGTGGCGAGGATTCGTCCTCCTGGACAAAAGCTCCATCCTGGTCACAACTAGGAAGGGTAGCGGCCACAAGGGCAAAATGCTGAAGTCGGAGACACTGGACCAGGGCAGTCTAGATAGGTAACCACCTCTCACCCGGCGGGGATGTTTGCGTATCCTAATCACGCTGAGGTTTTCCGGTGAGAAAGTCCAACTCTGGACTGGATGGGCAACCACCTCTCACCCGGCGGTGATACACGGGTATCTCAAAACACGTCGAGGTTTTCCGGTGAGAAGGTCCAACTCTGGCCTGTGTGGGCTACCGCCTCTCACCCAGCGAGGATGCACTGATATCCTAAACACGTCGAGGTCTTCCGGTGAGAAAATCCAACCCTAGACTAAACTGGCGCAACGAAAACCACGGTTTCACGCAATCCGCTTCAGAGACCCACCAAGAATACAGGCTAAGCCCTGTGATACTCTGAACCCCTTGTGGTCCTCTCGTGGATCTCGTGTGGTCCTTTCGGGGACCACACAGGAGACCACGAGACCTAACGAGGACCACAGGCGTAAATTCAGTAGGATCACAGTGCGGTTTTGGTGGTAGAAGCGAACGAAGAAGAAGAAGAAGAAAAGCAAAACAAGACAAAATTATAAAAAATGAACATATATATTGTGTGATATATATTACGTATATAATCTTTAATTAACAAAATATTACAGAAGTAAGGGTAGAACAAAATAGACATGGATAAGAACAACAGAGAAGATGTTGAGCAATAGAGGGCTCATCTGGGCAAGAGCAGAAAAAAGGCAAAGGTCAGGCATTTGTGGAAAACCGTTGTGGAAAACCCTTGCGGAAGCCCCATGTGCCCTGGTCACTTAAGGTTCAGAGAAAGAGAGGGAGAAAGAGAGAGAGAGAGAGAGAGAGAGAGAGAGTGAGAGAAATCACACAATTTACACAGAACACACAATGTTTCAAGTATAGCTACTCTGGTTTTGTTCCTTATAAAAACATCTGTATATTCTATTTTTACTACTGTATGTTAGTTTCAGACAAAAGCAATTATTTATATTTGTAAGCGCAATTACTGGTTGTGTTTTAGTGAGTAATTCTAATTTCTCACATAAAATAAAACAGTAGATTCTAATTAATTTCACCGCTGGTATTTCTGAGATCTCCCACATACCTTCATCTCCAAGTCTGGCTTTTGGTGGCCACGCAGCTTTGAGTACTTCCTCAGCTTTCTTGACTGTGAGGTGATGATTATTCCGGATGTCGGAAACATTGGTCAGATTTGTTGCATTCAAGAACTTCGGTCTCAAGATGTGACCGTTTGCTGGAGCATTATACTACAAGTACATGTAAGAGAAGTCATTGCACTTACAGATTAGGACATAAATAAATTGTATTAAACAGAAGATCTTCACTGGAAAAAATGGACAGTAATAAAGATTTTACATAAAAAGTCTAAATCAATTATTTTTCAGGGAAATACCACTTAATAATGACAGAAGTCCCACAGTGAGATTTATTTATCCATTGGTGTTTATGTAACGTGCTAAACTTTTAACTTTTTAAGTTGCCTTTCGGGATATGCATGGAAGGCAGAAGTGGCTAAATTCTTAACTCCTCAGAAAACTCACAGGCTTCATAGCCACAGTGCAAAAGAATCATGGGGAAGAACAATAACGGAAATGATAATGAAGAAAGACTAACAAATTTATGTGGCCTAAATGACTTATAATTATGTCAGTCCGTAAGAACAGTGAAGGGCAAAACGTCTATCTTAATGCGAAGAAAACTAAATTGATGACAACTGACAGAACAAATAAGGCAGCTGAAATATGTATCAATGAGGAAAAACTGGAAGAAGTGGAGAGTTTTGAATATCTTAGATCACTACTAACTAATAATGGAGATACAATGAGGGATACTAAAAAGAGGATATATGTCGCTCTACAGAAAGTAAAACACCTAAAGAAGCTGTAGAGAGGAACAGACAGAACTATAAAAATAAGATTTTTAAGGGTATGCAGCTTTCCCATCGCAACATATGCTTGTGAGATCTGGACACTTAACAAAACAGCTGAGAAGCACATAAATGCCTTTGAATGTAAATGCTGCAGAAGAGTTCTTCAGATATCATGAACACAAAAAAGAACAAATATATCCATACTACAAGAACTTAATAGTGAATAAGTTTGGCTAATAAAGAGGATTAAACAAAGAAAACTTAAATATTTTGCACACATTAAACGTCATGATAATCTAGAGAAGACCGTCTTCGAAGGGTACATAATGGAGAAAAGAAAGAGAGGAAGACCAAGGCGAAGATGGCTGCAAGACGTCGTAGATAATCTGCAAATGGATGCATCAGCAGCAGGACATCTTGCATGCAACCGAGAGGCCTACATGAGTGCTGTTTGGGAGGCAACGTTCCACAAGAGACATGCAAATGAATGAATTAATGAATGAATATGGAATATCATGCCATCCTGCAGCAATAATCAAAAGTTTCTATGCCAATATCACTTGTAGCGTGGACCAAAGTAATAAGAACTTTGAGGTGAAAACGGGTTAGACAAGGATGCACGCTATCAGCTACCCTTTTAATCATTGTCATAGACTAGGTGATGAAGGAAAAAAAAAACAACAGAAGTCGCCCCAAAGAGATATGAAAGGGACTATGTTATAAAAGTAAAACCCATGCTTGAGGATTTGGATTATGCAGATGATATAGCACTCACAGCACATACTCACCACAACATACAGGAGAAAACAAGCACTCTAGAAATAATCAGCTGGTAAATGAACATCAATATAAATAATTCAGAAATAATGAAAGTATACACAGAAAACCAAATATGAATTAAAATTAATGACCAAAACTTAAGAGATCCAAATACCTTCACCTACCTTGGTAGCATGGAGGAAGAAATAAAGACATAAAGAGCAGAAGAAACAAAGTGAAAACAGCTTTCGTTAACCTTAAAAACATCTGGAAGTCCTCCCAGTATAGTAACAGAACCAGAATAAAGTTGAACCAAAATTGTGCTTTGTCCATACTGCTCTTTGGAGCAGAATGCTCAAGAACAACTGAAAAGAACAATGACCTGAACTTGAGTATGCTTTTTTGATTAAACATAAGTAGCCAAGAAATAGGAATATCAACATCTTTGTTTAAACATAAGTAGCTAAGAAATAGGAATATCAACATCTTTGTTTAAACATAAGTAGCTAAGAAATAGGAATATCAACATCTTTGTTTAAACATAAGTAGCTAAGAAATAGGAATATCAACATCTTTGTTTAAACATAAGTAGCCAAGAAATAGGAATATCAACATCTTTGTTTAAGCATAAGTAGCTAAGAAATAGGAATATCAACATCTTTGTTTAAGCATAAGTAGCTAAGAAATAGGAATATCAACATCAGACTTTGTGAAATTATTCTGGATACAGTATATTTTTATCCTGTGTAATGTCTGAGAAAATAGAGACTGGCATTTTCATGTGAAAAGTAATTATGTAATTAATAATGGCGTGACAAACCTAAAATAATCATGAAACTGTTTACAATTTTCCGCCTAAGTCACTTGAGATAAACCTATGATTTTCCGCTTAATTATTTATACATGCATTATGTATGCTATGACCTTGTATTACTTTCCTAATATGAATACATGAATACTTTTTTGTTATAAGTATGTATGTATGTATGTATGTATTATGTATGTATGTATGTATGTATGTATGTATGTATGTATGTATGTATGCATGCATGTATGTATGTATGTATGCATGTATGTATGTATATATGTATGTATGAACAAGAAAAGGAGCAGGGAAAGAGCCTTGTTTTCTCGTAATGAAGAACTTGTTACAGAAACATGTCCTACATTCTGACTTTCATCACTCAACTTGACTTCATTCAAAATTCTTTTGGCACTAGCATTATGTAAATGTAAAGAACAGTAAGTATCAAATGAACAGCTAACACGATTAACATCTCATCCGCACATTCAACGGTATATCACGTAAATAAAACATGTTGTAGAGATATTTGAGGGGCATTTGATAGCACACACAGAGATTCATTTTGGAGAATTTTAAGTCTATATGGAATACCATCTAAAATTGTCAACATCATTAAGGACTTATACAATGGATATGTTTGTGCAGTCAAGACAGAAGAAGGGATGAGTGAACGGTTCCAGATTGAAACAGGTGTGAAACAAGGAAGTATACTGTCTCCTTTACTTTTTGGGATTACAATAGACTTCATAATGAAAAAAATGCTGCACAGGTAACACAGGTATTGACTTGGTACATGGGACCCAATTAGAAGACCTTGATTTTGCAGATGACATAACTCTTATCAGTAATAATGTGAATTCCATGCAAGAAAAAACAGATAGCCTGTCTTCACTGGCTAGCAAAATAGTACTTGAAATTAACAAGGACAAAACAAAAACAATGAAAATTCCCCTTAATCAAAATGGAAAAATACACATAGAAGGGACAGATATTGAAGAAGTCAATCAATTTTCATACCTTGGCAGCTACATAGACCAGGATGGTGACACTAGAAAGGAAGTTAGAATCATAATTGCAAAAGCAGCATCGATCTTCAAGAACCTTGAGAACATATGGAATTCAAAAGTTATAAGCACAAAAACCAAGTTAAGACTATTCAATTCAAATGTAATATCCATCCTCATTTATGCATGTGAAAGCTGGAAAACAACTAAAGAAATAGACAAGAAATTAGACTCTTTTGCAAAAAAATGCCTAAGGAAAATACTCGGCATCAAGTGGAACGAATTTAAGAACAATGCAGAGATAAGACAGATGACTGAACAACAACCAGTCTCATGGGTGATCAGGAGAAGCAGGTGGACATATGTTGGTCACTTGATGAGAAGAAATGATCAGAGAATCCCAAAACAAGCTATCAAGTGGAACACAACAGGCCGAATAAAAAGAGGACATTGTTAAGAGAGGCCAAATTAACAGGCATAAAATCCCTTGATGAGGTTGAAAGACTCGCCAAAGACAGGAAAAATTGGCGAACTACTTTACGAGCCCTATGTGACGTTTAACGACACGGGAAAGATATAAGATATAAGATAAGAGATATTTTGCACCTATTTTTACGCGGAGATGTGAAGTTAGGAGACGATCTAGCAGACGCTGGAAATGAATAAGAAAACAGCAACTTGAATTACTTTCCATCAGGCCAAGGGAGACAACGTTCATGGACATCTAGTTTGTGTAATGTGTGAGTGTGTGTGTGTGTGAGAGAGAGAGATAGAGAGAGAGAGAGAACATGTGATGGTAATGATGTGAATGTTATAGTCTCATATATATTACCTAGAAGCGTTGAATGGGAGCACATATTAAATAAGAGGACGAGTGGAAATGTTCAGCGTCAGAAAATGATGATGAAGAACTAGTGATAGTTAAAGTTTAGATAGGCAGATACACCGGCACAGTAGAGAGATAGTTAAAGTTTAGATAGGCAGATACGCCGGCACAGTAGAGAGATAGTGAAAGTTTATATAGACAGATACGCCGGCACAGTAGAGTGGGCACAGACAAAACTTTCCTGCACTACAAATATGTAAAACTACATCAGTAGTTTCAGATTTGCACTTTACCTAGTCCTTCTATTCACATTTGTTTCATTATAATGAAAGAAGTAAGTTTTTCCCATGTGTACTTTTCTCTGCTCTATAAATGAATATATTACTGTTTTTCAGTTTCGTTCAAGCCACGAAGACTTTGTCTTCTATTTTTTGTGTTTTGTTTCATTCTTCTTTTGAAGATTCATTGGCCTCTGTTTTCCTGGTTGTCTTATTTAATGTGCATGCTTCTATGTCACAGAGTGAAGTGAGCATCAGACTAGTCTCAGATTCTGTTTCTCCACTGTTTGATGATGTGGGTCATTCTCACATTGTTGAAAGTGCATTTGTCCAGTCCTGATTTACTGTTAACATTCTTTTTTCACACTTGACAAAACCTGTTATCATGTACTCTAGACAACTGAATTACTTCACTTGATCCAGTGTTTCTCTGTTAATTTTCGTTAAAGATAATTTGTATTCTTTCATAACGATGATCATGTTATAATGATTTAACGAAAAGGAAATTGAATACTAAGAAAGAGAAATTTACATCATAAGTCATAGAAAACATATAAAATGTAAAACAGAGAAAGTACGGAACTAAAGTTACTCTTCTTCTCCGCCAAAATTCATAACTTTTTAAAAAACGCTTTTCGGAAAATGATTGGCGGGTTTTTTTTTCTGAAACGTTAGATATTTTGAACTAAGTCAGAAATCTTCCGGCATCAATGCATTCAGGACAGCCACTTATATCCTCCCCCGCACCCCGCAGCATCCATTCAAGAGTGTCTTTGCTAATAGTTCCCATCAAGTGTTGGTTATTTACGATACGTTTTCCGCCACACAGTTCACATTTCCTGCCAGCAACTTTGATTTGTCCTAGCTCCATCAGTCGCTTCACAATTACATTGTTCTTCCATTCCTGCTCTTCATTTTCCCGCATTCTTTCCAAATACGGCTTTAGCAATGTCACCCTTGTCCATACTCAACCTGCCTTTCAGCAAGTCTGTCTGCCACATGATTGCCATGTACTCCCTCATGACTTGGACAATAAAACCATGTTAGGCTCCACACAGTTGACTGGCTTAACAGATCAAGCCATTCTTTTCAAAGCATTTTTTGTTCTTTGTTGCTTGGGTCCACAGCTAAGAGGTTAGAAGCAATGCATTATAAAACGAAATAAAGAAAATCTCACTATTTCCTACTTGTATCTTTTCGAATTACAATTTCAGTTTGCGCCGATTTACAATCTACGCCGCTTTTGAATTTCAGATTTCAGAATTCGGCATCATCGCATTCAAGACGCTCTCATACGTGGTCCACCGCATACTTCAACATTCACCGAAGAGTTAGTCTACTAACAGTTCCAGTCAAATATTGGTTGCTTGTTATTCGTTTTCGTCCGCTTAGTTCAGATTTTATTCCAGCACCCTTGCTCTATACCATCCTCAGCAGTCTCTCTATATGCACATTGTCCGCAAATTCCTCTCTTCATCTTCCTGCAGGTCTATCTAATACACTCATCGCAATGTCCTCCTTATCCATTCTCAGCCTACCTTGTATTTCAGCCCGCCCAGCCAGTCTATCAGCCAACTCTTTTCCATGTACAACCGCCATACCCTGGACAGACGATCCACGTTAACCCCCTCATACATGAGTGTCCAAACGAGTTTACCCATCCTCTCTGAAGAAACTTCTCAGTCTTTCTTAGCATGGTCAGTGAGTCCGTCTCAACAGCACCACGAGACACTTCCTGATCTACCAGACACTCGATTCCCGCCCAGCGATACCTCCTCGGTGCCAGTGTGCAGAAGCTGGATGTAGTGACTTGCAAAGGCACTCTATCTGTTAGTCACAATTCTTTCAATGCAGTAGGCCACAACGCACTATCTATTTTTGCTTCACGTAGTCACTGAGCCATCTGTGTATAATACCAGATCTGAAGACCCACAGTGTCTCTGGATTACCTCTTGAACTCCAAGTTCAGTTGCACCGTGTACCCATTTCTAGCATTCACGACCGAGCTGTACAACATTCTGTATTAGCTGAAGCTGGTCCTGTACTTAAATCCAGTCTTGTCCTAGTGAAATCTCGCCCAGATCAGACACTGCCCTGATTGTATCCTCCGCCCCAATCATCCAGGATCTTCCTCGGTTAATGCGTCTATCCTTGGCCAACCGAAATACCATATGAAGAGGTTCATTTTCAGTACGTGTAACTATGATATATGCCTTGACTTCTGCATAACTGTATACACTAGGAACATAAAGCAAACACCACATGGCTATCTATCACTGGAGTATCTCTAGTGCAATCGAAGGAAAGAGGAGGGAGGGGGGAGGCATGCTGGGCTTATGAAGTATTTTGCTTTGTTTCTGCGATCGTAAAAGAATATAAGACAAATTTTAACTGTTGAATTCTGAGGATATTCTTTAATTTTTATTTATTTATTAGATTGAACATTTCTGAAGTAAGCTCTTCATTCAAGATTAAAGAAATAAATGATGTGGATATGAAGGGAAGGGTACTTGTAGTTGAAGGGAAAGGTACTTGTAGTTGAAGGGAGAGGTACTTGTAGTTGAAGGGAAAGGTACTTGTAGTTGAAGGGAGAGGTACTTGTAGTTGAAGGAAAAGGTACTTGTAGTTGAAGGGAGAGGTACTTGTAGTTGAAGGGAAAGGTACTTGTAGTTGAAGGGAGAGGTACTTGTAGTTGAAGGGAGAGGTACTTGTAGTTGAAGGGAGAGGTACTTGTAGCTGAAGGGAGAGGTACTTGTAGCTGAAGGGAGAGGTACTTGTAGTTGAAGGGAGAGGTACTTGTAACTGAAGGTTGATTTATGATCAGAACAAATTTTCTCATTGTTTTTTTTTACCTTGAATTCAGTCATATTTCTCTGTTTCATCTGAATGAGCATGTTTTTCCCCCCTCATTATAACTATTATTTTTCAGAGAAAAACACAAAACACGTTATAAAGTAGTAGCTGAAAACGAATAGACTGACTGTAGCGCACATATGATGACCAGATCATAAACCATAAATAGACTGACTTTCTAGTTACTTACATAATACCATTTCCCTATTTTCACATTGTGCCGTTTCCAACTGTGTTAGTCCTTCCAGTAGCGTTACACCAGTGTGGACAGAAAGTGACACATATTGTTAAACAATCTGCAGTAACCATGACTACAAAACTGACTACTTACGTGATAAGAATTCCAAGTCTTTTCACAACTCGGTCTTAGAACTTCCTTGTGCACAAAGACGGCTGTAGTTAAAATCCATATGAATACAGTGGCTAATAGAAAAATAGAAATTCTTGGCAAAAATCTATTCATCTCTGTAATAATACTCCTCTTTTATTTTCTGCTAGAAAAAATATTGCGTGGTCATTTTAATATGAATATATTAACAATAATAACAATAATAATAACAGAGAGACCGCAGAGAAAAAACGGGAAAGAAGGCAGACAGACAGCAGATAGTCATACAGGCAGGCAGACAGACAGACAGACGGATGGATGGATGGATGGATGGATATATAAATAGACAGACAGACAGATACACAGAAAGGCAGACAGGCAGGCAGGCAGGTAGATAGATAGATAGATAGATAGATAGATAGATAGATAGATAGATAGATGGATGGATGGATGGATGGATGGATGGGTGGGTGGATAGATAGATAGATAGATAGATAGATAGATAGATAGATAGATAGATAGATAGATAGATAGATAGATAGATAGATAGATCTTTATTTCAAAAGGGTTAAGAATTGGGCACGCAGGCCCGTCTAACATTCTGCCCTTTATCATACATCTTTCACTCTATTCCAGACATTCTACAAATATGCTGTTCATATAACACACATAAACATTGAAGCTGAGAGACATAAAATAAAATATAACATTTACGTTTCGCTCTTAAACATTCACTCAGTACAGAAGTAACTACATACATTATAAATGACTATCTACTAAACAAAATTTTCTGGACTATTCAGAAAACAATTAATTGTATTCGGTGTCTGTAAGAGCAGTTTAAGATAACTTTTAAGTTTTATAATTCATGGAGGCATGTAGTCGACATCAAATAGATATTGGGAAACCTTGTAGTTGTAGGAAGGAGTATAATTTATATTTTTTTTATATGGGATGGGAGGGTATTCCAAAGATGAGCAGCAGAATAACTAAAGCTTTTCTTGTAAAGATCAAGTCTAGGTTTTGGAAGACATATGTTGTTCAAGCGTTGGCTGCACTTTGTGCTAAATTTAAACAGGTTCCATAGATAAGGCGGGGCATGCCGTAAAAGAATTTGATGTACTAACTTGGCTTTGTTGAAGAGGAACTTGTTCTTAAGAGGCAGTATTTTGATACGTTTGTGATGGATGGATGGATGGATGGATGGATGGATGGATAGATGGATGGATAGATAGATAGATAGATAGATAGATAGATAGATAGATAGATAGATAGATAGATAGATAGATAGATAGATAGATAGATAGAATGAATTCTATAAGTGAAAACTATAATCACATTAGCACAAAAACATCCTTGCTTTCACAGATCATAGCAAAAAATTATACCGAAAATAAATAAATAAATGTTCAATTTGAAACATTTCATAGATCGCATAATTTATCATACTTGCTGTATTATTTTATTTTAAAACTAGTTTCCCTCAAGGAAGTATATGTCTTAAAAGTCACATTACAAAACCACGTTCATAACGAGTAGAAAAAATCTTCCACAAGCGCAGAAAAGAATTTAAAATATTGAACAAAGAAACAGATGGTGTATAAACCGCTGTCTAGAACGTATCGTTTTAAAATGATGCATGAAAACACGAAGCAACGAAACAATCAATTTCATAATAGGCTTTGGCGTCTTCAGCGGTTAGAGTTAGCTGAACAGCCATAATCATCATCAGGTGCCGCGCCGACTGACGTTGGCTATTAACGCCTCTCCATTGCATCTGATCCTTCATAGATGCCATCAATATTCATTCAGTGATCTCTTGTCACATCATCTCGTGAAACTATACAGTATCATTTCTCTCGACCGTCTGGCCCTTCTTCCCTCTATTTTTCCTGTTGTTAAATATTTTCAATCTATTCAGTAAATTCAGTCTCTACTTGGCCTACTCTGTTCCTAATTTCTGTTCTACACCTCAGCTGAATAGTTTCATATATTTTGTATGGGCGAAGATTGATATTGGAATCAGCTTAGTTTACAGATATCCTGTTTATCCCACAGTTAGCTTTGCGATTAATCGTTCACTTTGGCGACCATAAACTAATATCCCCGTCTACTCGAAGTTTCGGTTTACGCCATTTCACTTTTACGCAAGACCTATGTTACTATCTAATTTCGCTAGCCCAAAGAAATCCCAAGAGAAGATTCACTTTTACGAAATAATGCTAAAAGTGAAAATAGCTTTCAGGGTTTGCTTTGCAGCGTTAGTAACCTGCCTGCCTTGGTAGATTCAGAAGACAAGGAGATGTTAATAGATGATCCTTTGTAATAGTTTATGTTACAAGTTTCAACCCATAAAGCTTTTTGTTGACGATACCTATGATTTTGTGTTTACATTTAGTATTGATTGAGTGAGCCGCTTACCTGAGTGATTTGGCTTTGACCGTGAAACGAAAAAGCACGAGACTGGCGGGAGTTAAAAGTGCAATGTTGAGAGATGTGTTAAGTGGAGCTGATCTGAGTGGATGTTTGACTGATGCTGATGTCATCTTCGTTGTCGTCAACTTATGAAGTTTTACTGTGAGATTTGGAAGTTGGAATTTCGACATATCTTGTCCTATGATTTTTTTTTGTAAGATGTATGACTTATAAATGACAGTTCAATGGCCTGTTTTTTTTTCAGATAGCTGAGCCGAAGCTGTGTGTTTTGAACTTGATGTACATTTAAATCATCAAGCTACCATCACCATCTGGTTCCATTAAACCTCTTGCATCTTGCATGTGCTGTCAACACTGAACTTGGTTATAACTGCAACTGGTGATGTCTTGACAGGTACTTGTGTGAACAGAGACTATCAGCTCAGGGAGAGAAATGTTAGCAATATTGTACGGGCATACCAACACTGCCTACAGCAGAGGAAGGGCTATACCTCTTCCTCTCTGTCTACATCTCAGTCTCCTGCGCCTCCCACAATCCCAGCCTCTGATGACTCAGCCAAACACGCCATCACCATCATCTCTCAGGCTTCCATCTGCTCACTGACCTCCTGGTTCTGTTAAGTGAAGTTACACTGTATATATCATCTTTACATATTTTTATCATAACATTGCTACTTTTATTATATATTAGTGTTATTTTACGTTTTATGTGTTATTTAGCATGATGTTGTATGTTAATTTCTGTAGTCTGGGAACCCTTCTTCGCTTTCTGCCATTTCGGCTTAAGAATAATTTCATAAGAACGCTTTACTTTCGGATAGGAGGTGTGTGCATTTTCGATCGTCATCATCATCGTGCATTTTAATACTTGGCCTTCCCGCCTTGTACATATGTGTTGTGAAAATCATCATGAACCGTTGAGTATGTCCTTATCGTATTATTGGAGTCTAGCTGATTCAGGGATTTGTCGCCAGATATTGGATGGGCACATACAAGGGTCCATCAGGCCTCATTCGTATGGATAATACATATGTCGCAACCGTATCCGGAGACCAGCAGCAGCTGCAATTATTCCAGTGCATTAGCACACCAGAATTGTGAAGTATTATTCCAGTGCACTAGCACACCAGGAGATCAGGATTATATATGTGGTGATGGGCGTGGCAGCAGTGCTGAATTTGCAGAAGTGTAGTAACCTATCGTGATTTCCGGGAGGATACGTGTTTGTGTAAGAGCAGCAGTAGGCGAGCTCAATAAGTGCGAGGGCACCGCTAGATGAACGTGTGTGAAGTTGCTTATGGGGCCAAGGGAGCCCGGGCCAGCATCTGGCATCTTAGTTATCCATAGAGAGTAGTATATTACAGTGATGATTCATGTCATGTTTAATTATATTGCACTGATGACACACGTCATGTTTTTAATATGTTAAAGTATATATATATATATAATGTCGCAATGCATTCCTTATAATACATGCTGTTGTCTTGTTTCTACATGTCCACGTGGCGTCCTTGTTATGTGTAATAGTGTTAATAAATACAGAAATACTGTAATAATGTAGTGTATGTTATGTAACGTGTTAGATGCACATAGTTACAAAACTGGCGTGTATTGTTGTCCTGGAAGGGAAACCCTGGGTTGTATAGTTAAATAATTTATGCCTGGCTATCCAGTACGGCGGTACTCGGGCCATGGATTTGGAGTTGCAGTTGGGTTGGGGTCTTGTCCCTCCCCATCATTGACCCAGGTGTGAACTGAGCAACCCGCTCAGTTTACACATCCCTGTTTTTGGAATTATTCTCTGCTTCCTTCCATGTGTATCCCTTGTCTCTGAGAACTGTCATAATTTCTTTTCTCCAAGTAAGTGTAGGTCTTACTCGTTTTCTATTTCCTTGAGGATTACATGTCAGTGCCTGTCTTTCTATGCTGATGTCAGGTTTCCTCAGAATGTGGCCAATCCACTTCCACTTCCTAGACGTTATTTGTAGGTTCATAGGTTCTTGTCCTGCCCTTCTCCAGACCTCCTCGTTCCTGATCTTGTCCTACCATTTAATGTTTAAAATCCTCCTCAAGCAGTAGTTTTTTAATGTTTGTATCCTATTTTGTATTGTTTGGTCATAACCCATGTCATAACTCACAGAGCTTCATAACTGCGTTTCGTTATATTACTGACCAATTTCCTATGTTGTAAGAACAGTCAGATGTGAGCAGACTTGTGGTTTGATTGAACGAGAGAGATTTGAAACATCACAATATGGAATTTACCGTGGGCCTCTGTACCTGAAATAAAATTTGTCTCAATGATATTTTCATTAAATTCACTTGTGAGTTTTGGCATGCATGGAACTAGTGTGGGGTCAGCCTGGAGATGAGGGTTCAGATATGCCGCCTCTAGGGGCTTATTATTAGTGAACGTGCAGCAGGAGTTAACATAATTGAGAAGAATTGGTTTCTGCACGGTAGGGAATGGAGGATTCAAGGCCACATTTGGCTCAGCATTGTTCTACCACACGGTACCACACTTTCCACTCTACACTCTCCGCTCTACACTCCCCATCACCCTACATCAAACATCATAGCAAAAGAAATGAGGTAAGTGAGGACCATGGTTTCTGAAAGTTTGTAAGTCGGTGCTATTCCCCCCCCCCCCCCCCTTTTTATGAATATTCATTTTCATCCACAATGGACCCACTACGACCCTTTAGATCCACACTCGGACATATGTCCCACCCAGACACCTTTCTGAGATTCATGTGAGGAGAATATTTAGTGCTACAAGGAAATCGCAAAATAACACAGAAGTAACACATCCAGAACACATAAATTAGACAAATGAATACCGCAGACATCAGCTGAAATGTTGGATTTATAAATTTTAAAAATTTTATCTCAAAACAGTCATGGTCTCTACACTTTCCATCTCCCTGAACACTGTGCATTAAGGTTTCAGCTGTAACATTAGAGCAGATTACGTGCTCATCATGTGTGCTCATTAAGATAGTTAATGAAAACAGATTACCTCTGGCAGACGCGTCGTCAACGATAATAATCTCAGTGATCAATTCTTCAGGCCCAGCGTCCAGAATACTGAAGATCGTTCTTAGCAGAGTTGACCACATTTCGTCTGTGAATATAAGCACCACTCCAGCTGTAGGTAATGTGGACGTGTGGCTGCTAAAGTTCTTGCATCTGTACACGTTTGAAGTAATTATTTATACAAATTAATACATCTTTAAAAATATTCTGGTTATGAAAAAATCTCTGTGAGCATTCTGTACAAAATACTGTAGCAAAATACTCATAGAGAGATGTTTTCTTAAACAGATTATATATATATATATATATATATATATATATATATATATATATAATCACGTTTATCTTTATATTTGAGAACATAGCACACGATAGTGATAGAAAACAAATAACCAAGGTTGTAATTAATTGTCTATTTATTGTGTGGTTTATGAGTTTCAACGATGACACAGATATAGATGTTTTAAATATTTTCAGAAGATGAAGTAGAAGCATGTAGTAGAAGAACTCTAAAACATGAGTTTTATAAATATTATTTCTGCCCTCGAAGTTAATTTAATTAACAGAAGTATCACGGTATACTGTATTTTATTAATTGTAATGATTTAACTTAAACACGTTGTGAACTTACTGGTTCCTTTATTCGTGTCCGGTATGACTGAAAACCAAAGAAAGAGTTCTTAAGGTAAATAGTGATCCGTGAAGCATGATTTCACAAGAGAATGATGATACATCGGTGGTTTCCCTTTGTCTTCAGCTTGAATTGTGTATAGTTTTATCTGTCAACTTTGACCTGGGAGACAGCAGGGTACCTGTTTAGTATGCCGTTGTTTATTTAGATATTCACAGCTGACCTCTATATCTAGAGGCCACTACACCATCCACCACCTGTATGCCATTCTCCAGTGATTCACAAAGAACTTTCCAGATGATAAGATTATTGACGAAGATATCAAAGCAACATTCATGACAAACGACACGATTCCCTTTATACTATACATGTGACAAGGCCCAAGTTCGATATCTCGCAGCTGAACCACACATAGCTGTTGGACATCTCAAATAGTTGAACAAGCGCCACCTGTCAAAGTCAAACGAAAAGCCGGTTAAATCACAGAGCAGTATAATGATGAAATTCCTCAGTGACAGATAAAATGTCGATTTATACATCTCAAACTGCTTGTGGACATACAGTTCACACAACCAGCACTGGCAGCAGCAACAGGAACCAGTGAGATCCACCACAACGTAGTGAGAACCCTGAACACCATTTGGTCTCCTGCTTGTCCATTCACTCTATTACTTAACAACAACAAAAACAACCTGTCTCATACGGTATGAACAAAGACTGATCTCTCTCAGACTAAAAATCATCTCACAAAGTTATCCAACAATTCTCATGCTTTAACAAACTCTATCAATACATGATCTTCTTGTAAGTTGAAGCTTCGAATGATTACCGACGGGAAATAACCCGAAAATTTCAACTAAAAAAAAGCCAAGGGAGTTAACATTGGCTCATATTTCAGGGGAATAAACTCTGCAAATCCATATTGTTACTCTCGGTGGACGAACCTGGTGAACGATATGAATCCTCTCATAGTCATAGATTCAGATAGATAGATAGATAGATAGATAGATAGATAGATAGATAGATAGATAGATAGATAGATAGATAGATAGATAGATAGATAGATAGATAGATAGAGAAGAGAGAGATAGAGAGAGAAGAAAGAGAGATAGAGAGAGAAAAGAGAGAGAGAGGAGAAAGAGAGACAGAGAGAGAAGAGACAGTTAGAGAGAGAGAGAAGAGAGAGAAACTGAGAGAGAGGGAAAGACATGTAAAAGGGTAATACAGTGCCATATACGCTTGTACAATTTAAATTGCTATATGGTTGTGAAACTTACACGGTCTACAAAAAAATGACAAAGAATTTGAAAGCAACAGAGATGTGATTTTGACAAAAGATGCAACAAATTCTCTAGACGGGCAGAAATGAAGGAAGAAGTTCTCGAAGAAGTTTCAGAGCAACAAAAACTGGTTAAAATGATAAGAAAAATGACATTCAAAATGTCTTGGACACATAGCGAGAAGATAGAAGTTTGAGAGACTAGTAATGACTGGAAAATTCAAGGGAAAAAGAAAGGGAGGAAGACCAAGAGAAAAATATCACTGTGGATTGATCAAGTGGCACGGAAAAAGAAACGCATTTGAATTATTCCGAACACCGAAGACCACACAAGGTCGAGAATCAGAATCACCAATGCTGTCTGGCACGGCACATACTGTAAACAGAAAAAAAACTGCAAATATCTTAAGTCCAAGGTTTACTCAATGTCTAAATAAACCTCTGACATTATTGAAAAGGAGGGCCGATTCGGGGGATCAAGGTCAAGCGGCTTCTTGGGTGTCTGGTCGGGGGTTATTGGTGTGTTGGTCAGGTGATGTAATGTGTTGAACTAGTTTTGTTCGAGCCTTGTGGCGGGCAGCACGTATCTGGGGGAGCCGAGTCGTGTCATGGCTGATGTGTCTGATGCAGTTACTATATAGATATGTTGTGATGTCGGATGAAAGGACTGTCAAGCTATGAACGCAGGTGCTGTTCGAAGCCGGCTTATGTCGGTGACGTTCATATACGTATTTTTTTGTTTTTGTCGGATGTAGAGTTGTGTAAGTATATGTAGCATGGACTTGTAAGTAATGATTATAGTTGTTATTATTAATGAATATGATTATGATGAATATTGTAGACACAATAGTAACATCTAATAGCAACAGAAAAATGTAAATAGGAAAATTAGAGCAAGGTTGAAAAACAAACTTCCATGATACTAGTATGACTGGACGCTGACACAAGTAAACAGAATAGAAAAGACGAATGGAAAAGGCAGACACAATTAAAAGCGATGACACAAAATAAAAGCGCTATCAGTGGAAGGCATGGGGCAACAAAGAATGTTTCTTTTTAGGGTAAGCATGGAAAACTCATCACATTGGAAAAGGGGCAAGTAAAAAGATTGGCTGAACACTTTAAACAGCTACTCGTTATAGAAACCGACCAAGAGCGTAGATAGACATCCGTGAAGCTGAACATGATCTAGATATAAACACAGATATACCCAGTAAAGAAAAATCATTATAGCAATTAAAGGACCAACATTGGTAAAGCAACAGAGCAGGACAACTTGTGGGCAGAACTTTTAAAAATAGATGCAGCACTAGCTGCAGAAATGCTTCTGCCACTGATGAAAGAAATCTGGGAAACTGCAACAGTTCCCACAGAATGGAACAGGGGAATAACACCAAAAGGAAACCTCATAGATTGTAACAAGTGGAGGGGAACTACCCTCCTTCCTGTTTCAAGTAAAGTACTAGGAAAAATGATCAAAAACAGAATCTCAAACAGCGTTAGAACAAAAACTGAGACATAAACAACCATGGTTTAGACATAACAAGCTATGCATGGACAACATATTCACACTAAGAAACACAAGAGAACATTGCTCAGAATGAAAAAGACAGCTATATTATAAACTTTACTGATTTTGATAAACTGTTTGATAGTGTAGGAAACCTGTGTGGAGAATTTTTGAAAGTTTCTGGAATATCACGCCATCCTGTAGCAATAATCAAAAGTTTCTATGGCAGTATCACTTGTAAAGTGGGCCAAAGTAATAAGAACTTTAAGGTGAAAACGGGTTGGACAAGGATGCACCCTATCAGCTACCCTTTTAATCATTGTCATAGACTGGTTGATGAAGGAAAAAAAAAA
This sequence comes from Achatina immaculata, assembly GCA_009760885.1. Taxonomy (NCBI): domain Eukaryota; kingdom Metazoa; phylum Mollusca; class Gastropoda; order Stylommatophora; family Achatinidae; genus Lissachatina; species Lissachatina immaculata. The sequence continues at coordinate 51,106,181 of CM019713.1, forward strand.
CAACAGAAGTCGTCCCAAAGAGATTTGAAAGGGACAATGTTATAAAAGTAAAATCCATGCTTGAGGATTTGGATTATGCAGATGATATAGCACTCACAGCACATCCTCACCACAACATACAGGAGAAAACAGCAACTCTAGATATAATCAGCAAGCAAATGAACATCAATATTACTAATTCAGAAATAATGAAAGTATACACAGAAAACCAAATATGCATTAAAATTAACGACCAAAACATCCAAATTCCTTCACCTACCTTGGCAGCATGCTAACACTGGATGGAGGAACAAATAAAGACATAAAGAGCAGAAGAAACAAAGTGAAAACAGCTTTCATTAATCTTAAAAACATCTGGAAGTCCTCCCAGCATAGTAATAGAACCAGAATAAAGCTGAACTAAAGTTGTGGCTTGTCCATACTGCTCTTCGGAGCAGACTGCTCAAGAACAACTGAAAAGCACAATTACTTGAACTTGAGTATGCTTTTTTGATTAAACATAAATAGCCAAGACATCGGAATATCAACATCAGACTTGGTGAAATTATTCTGGATACAGTATATTTTTATCCTGTGTAATGTCTGAGAAAATTTAGACTGGCATTTTCATGTGAAAAATAATTATGTAATTATTAATTGCGCGACAAACCTAAAATAATCATGAAACTGTTTACAATTTTCCGTCTAAGTCACTTGAGATAAACCTATGATTTTCCTCTTAATTTATGTATGCTATGACCTTATATCACTTTCCTAATAATAATACTTTTTGTTATAACATTATATGTATGTATAGGTATGTGCATGCATGTGTGTATACATGTATGTATGTATGTATGTATGTATGTATGTATGTATGTATGAACAGGAAAAGCAGCAGGGAAAGAACCTTGTTTTCAAATAATGAAGAACTTGTTACACAAGCGTATCCTACATTCTGACTTTCATCACTCAACTTGACTTCATTCAAAATTCTTTTGACACTAGCATTATGTAAATGTAAAGAACAGTAAGTATCAAATGAACAGCTAACACGTTTAACATCTCATCCATACATTCAACGGTATATTATCTTATATCTTATATCCTTCCCGTGCCGTTAAACGTCACATAGGGCTCGCAAAGTAGTTCGCCAATTTTTCCTGTCTTCGGCGAGTCTTTCAACCTCATCAAAGGATTTTATGCCTGTTAACTTGGCCTCTCTTAACAATGTCCTCTTCAGAGTTTCACACGGTCTGCCTCTTTTTCTTTGGCCTATTGTGTTCCACTTGATAACTTGTTTCGGGATTCTCTGATCATTTCTTCTCATCAAGTGTCCAACATATGTTCATCTCCTTTTCCTGATCACCCATGAGACTAGTTGTTGTTCAGTCATCTGTCTTATCTCTGCATTGTTCTTGAATTCGTTCACTTGATGCCGAGTATTTTCCTTAGGCATTTGTTTTCAAAAGAGTCTAATTTCTTTTCTATTTCTTTAGTTGTTTTCCAGCTTTCGCATGCATAATTGAGAGTGGATATTACATTTGAATTGAATAGTTTTAACTTAGTTTTTGTGCTTATAACTTTTGAATTCCATATGTTCTCAAGATTCTTGAAGATCGCTGCTGCTTCTGCAATTCTAACTTCCTTTCTGGTGTCACCACCCTGGTCTATGTAGCTGCCAAGGTATGCAAACTGATTGACTTCTTCAATATCTGTCCCTTCTATGTGTATTTTTCCATTTTGATTAATGGAAATTTTCATTTTTTTGTTTTGTCCTTGTTAATGTCGCGTCCTATTTTGCTAGCCAGTGAAGACAGGCTATCTGTTTTTTCTTGCATGGAATTCACATTATTACTGATAAAATGTATGTCATCAGCAAAATCAAGATATTCTAGTTGGGTCCCATGTACCCAGTCAATACCTATGTTACCTGTGAAGCATTTTTTTCATTATGAAGTCTATTGTAATTCCAAAAAGTAAAGGAGACAGTATACATCATTGTTTCACACCTATTTCAATCTGGAACCATTCGCTCATCCCTTTTTCTGTCTTGACTGCACAAACATATCCATTGTAGAAGTCCTTAATGATACTGACAATTTTAGATGGTATTCCATATAGACTTAAAATTCTCCAGAATGAATCTCTGTGTATGCTATAAAATGCCTTTTTAAAGTCTATGAAGTTCAGTATTAATGTTTTCTGCTTTTCAATATGTTCTTCAAGTATTATTCTTAGAGTAAAGATCTGGTCGAGACAGCTTCTCCCTTTTCAACGGTATATCACGTAAATAAAACATGTTGAAGAGATATTTTACACGTATTATTACGCGGAGATGTGAAGTTAGGAGACGATCTAGCAGACGCTGAAAATGAATACGAAAACATTCATTCATTCATTCATTTGCATGTCCCTTGCGGAACTTTGCCTCCCAAACGGCACTCCTGTAGGCCTCTCGGTTGTGAGCAAAATGGCCTGCAGCTGCTGCGTCCATTTGCAGATCGTTAATGATTTCGTGCAGCCATCTTCGTTTTGGTCTTCCTCTTTTTCTTTTTCCCATTATGTATCCTTCCAATACGGTCTTCTCTAAATTATCATGACGTTTAATGTGTCCAAAATATTTAAGTTTTCTCTTTTTAATCCTCTTTACTAGCCAGCCTTCTTCAATATTAAGCTCTTGTAGTATAGATATATTTGTTCTTTTTTGTGTTCACGATATTTGAAGAACTCTTCTGAATACGAAAACAGCAACTTGAATTAATTTCCGTCAGGTCAAGGGAGATATATATGTAAAAATTCATATATTTTTGTAGCTGAAAAGTGGCATTACTTTAAGTTGGTGTCATTTACCTGTGTCTTTAGAAAGTAACTGACATTAAAGTCAATATATAAAATATTCAGTTCCGTATTAGCGGGCAGCGAGAACATAGAAGAGATATAAAGGAAACTGATGTAACTATCTGGAGAGAGAGAATGGAATCGAAATAGATGCGATCTTTAACTGCAGCAGTGAACCTTAATGTGTCGGAAAACTGAAGAAGGAGAAGAATTAGAGGGCAGTGAGAGATGTTCATTATTTTTTTCAGTGTTTTGCTAGAACTTTGGTGTCATGGTTGTGTTGCATGCTTTCCAGGTCTTTTTCTTAAACGATGCTTAGGCAGATTGTCCACCGTTCCCTCCTTTCATCCTTGTGTTGTCCAAGAAGTTAATAAAAAATTAAAGAAAACAGTATGCGTTTGTGTGTGTTTAGTATATAGCAGATTTCAGCTACAATTTTACAAAAATAAAAAAAAAATATGTCACACTACATATAATCTGATTGGCTAAAAATGTTTGGTCTTCATATAATCAGTCAATACAGCTACCGGCTGCCGTTAAAACAAATCGTAACGTTTCTAAAGGTCTATACATATTTTGAAAACCTAGAAAAAAAACACGAGTAAAAAATGTTTTTCACCAAAATTGCTTATTATATTTGGTAAATTGTCACTTTACACACAATCTTCAAAGTTATACAGAACAAGACGAAACGCAAAGTAAAAGATGATGGACGGATGATATCACTGCCACTGTAAACACTATATTCACTAATGCAATCAACTTGATCACACAACAGGGCCCGTTAATGTTGGTTATTTACTCGCTCAGTCGTGAAGTTCAGGGTAGAGAAGATTCTAAAACCGTGACAGGAAATCACTGTGAAAAGTTGATTGTTTCAAATAGTTATACAGTATAAACAATAAATAAATCACAAGAGAGAAACAGAATCGAGCGACTGGAGACAAATGACTGAATCTTATAAAACTGAAAATCATGCACATGGTGTGTCTCTTAAATCCTTTTGACTACTTCCAGTTGTATGGAAGTAAAGTCAGTTTGAAAGTACTGAATTTTTCCTACATTTTTCCGAACATATCTTCAGTCATAAATTCAGTATAGTAATCAACAGCAAAGTTTTGACAGTAAAGTAGGTGGTATTTTCTTTCTCTCATGTCTAAAGTACTTTGTCCAAAAATTTCAATTCTTGTTCTGTCTTAACCTTAAATTTACCTTCACAGTTTTTAAAATATAACAATTACTATTTCTCCCAAATGGTTTTTCTTTTTCACTATATTGTACTAACTATATTTTGTTTGGTCAGTCATTTGCATCTCCCGTGCGGAAGTTTGCCTCCCTAACAGCTCTCCTGTAGGCCTCTCGGTTCCAAACAAGATGCCCTGCTGCTGATGCGTCCATTTGCAGATCATCAACAATGTCTTGCAATCATCTTCACCTTGGTCTTCCTTTCTTTCTTTTTCCCATTATGAACCCTTCCAAGAAGTCTTCTCTAGATTATCATGACGTTTAATGTGTCCAAAATATTTAAGTTTTCTCTGTTTAATTTTCTTTACTAGCCAACCTTCTTCAATATTAAGTTCTTGTAGTATGGATAAATTTGTTATTTGTGCCAATGATATTTGAAGAACTCATTTTTGGTAAACCACACATATATCAATGTTTGATTGTTGTCATTGTTGTTCTATAAACACTAATATGTCCACGAGATCATGAGCTTGTATGTAGACCAAGTTCAGTATCTGCAAGAACTTAACTTGTAGTAAACTTTTTCATTTCACAGGATTAGGGTACATAAGCCCGCGAAAAGTGTATAGATATTATCTGTGGCCCGCAGCCGATATGGGTAGTTTTAAAATCGCACAACATTGTGGACGATACACGGTTAAACCGAGAGGCGTACGACCTTGCTTGAAGCGTCATCGTCCACGTGATTTGGTAATTGGTTTGGGGTGAGGGGATACAAATATATTGAAACATTGGCTTGCATGATATTAGATCGAGGCAATGGACAGGTGATGGCTTGTTTAATTCTGGTTAGTGATTTGCTGTAGATTCCTGTGTATTATGGTGTTCGTTAGTTATATTCTGCCCGTGCCCACTTCATGTTGTGTAGATTATGTAGTTGTGTAGTAAGCTGTGATGTAGGGTTGTGTCATTCAGTGTAAGAAGATAATTTGTGTCTTATTTCATTGTAATTTTCTCTGTTGACTGGACTGGCAACATGTATGCTTTTGTGTTATGCTTTTTCATGTAGACTGACCATGTGTTTGCATCGATACAGATGCTGGTGATGTAGGTAATGGCAGCAGTGGCTGCAGAGCTGAAAGTGCAATGGCTCATATAGTCGTGATGGATACCACAGGTAGGGCCCAGTGAACTGAGGGCCCCAGGTACCTAGATTAACGATGTAAATATGGAAGACCTGAGACGTTTCATTATAAACTGATATGCTAGACTTAATTTGCATTTTAATTGATTTGTTCCTCATATTGTTTTGCCTTTATTGATGAATAATGTCTTAATGTCATGTTGATTGTCAGTGCCAGTTGTTTGTGGTTGTTGGGTTCATTGTGAAATTAAAATTGTTGTATGTTTGATTTCAGACTTGGTGATTTGAACTGCATGTCAATGTATTGTTGTATTGATTGAATGCTTGAGGATTAGGGAAAATTATCGTACAATATACCAAAGAGAGGAGAACCTGGGTTGACGGTCATGATGGGGGGGGGGGGGGGGGGCTAGATTGCCCTCGAGTACGATATTACATTGTTAAGAGAATGTTGATCTGTAACCATCTTGAGAAAATATATTTCTCCCTTGTAAACTTGCACCAAACAAGTTTTACAATATGCTGGAGAAATTAAAAATATTCATTTTACAGATGTGAACAGTTATTTTCTAGATTGTAATTAAAATTCACCAAATATAAAAATATAATAAACACGACTGAGGCTAAGGGATGTAGACTTGAAAAACAGCTGGATATTTGCAACATCTGTTTCAGCTAATTTTGACTGTGTCAAACCTCAAGGTCAAGACAACCTCACGCTCAAGATTTCAATAACTTTATGTAACACATTTACATTCTATTCCAAATAAATTTCTCTCTCTCTCTCTCTCTCTCTCTCTCTCTCTCTCCCTCGAAAGATATATATATATATATATATATATATATATATATATATATATATATATATATATATATTACTGTTTTAAAAAAACAACAGAAACGCAACACTGTTGTACTCGTAATGAACACCAAATTTCATACTTGTAAACTTGTGTCAAAATTATATTTTACGAATTAATGTTTAAATCTTGGCATGAAGAAACTTTAAGACTTTAACAATGAAATGATGTTCATTAAATTTGGTTTGGACTTTATTCTTTGCGACTGAGGCCTCCGTTTCAGTAAAGTGTATGGCCTCCTCTGGTCTGTATCAGAGAACGACATCTCCTTGACATGGATCCAATTAGCCGTTGGATCTGTTGTTGTGGGATGGCTGCCCACTCTTCCCGCATTGCAAGAGACAACTGTCGGAGATTGGTTGGCGCCACATCTCGCTGGCGGACTTGTCTGTTGAGTTCATCCCATAAGTGTTCTATTGGCTTCATGTCTGATGACATGGATGGCTACAGAATAGTGCAGCCAGAAGTGAAAGGACGCGAGAACGAAGAATTTCAGCGATGTATCGTTGGGAATTCAGGCGTCCTTCAATTTGCACCAGGTCACTTCCTCCCATGTTGATCGTCCCCCATAGCAGTACTCCTCCACCACAATGTGGAGGAGCCTCATACACCAACGCAGCTCTGGGCGTGACGCTCATGGAATGTACGGTAAACTCTTCTCCATCTATCGTGTCGCTGGAGCAGAAAGAATGATTCATCACTAAACCAAACCGTTCTCCAATCATTCACAACGGTCCATTCACGATGCTGGTTCGCCCACTACAGTCGCTTCTGGCGATGACGGTCTTCTACTGCGCGGCTGATCTGCATTTGAGCTAGTTTTTGAAATCGTTTCCAAAGGCGACTAATGGTGCTTCTAACTACATTAAACTGTCTGGCCACTACACTTTGTGACTATCCAGTCTGTAAACGTCCATTGATGATGAGTCGTTGTTCTGTAGTGAGATGAGCCATATTTGCGCATTGAATTTTCAAATGAATTGATTCGCGGAGCGTCAATCTTTTATAGGCACTCAATAACATGATCAGTGAGTTTTATGTTCAGTAAGTTTCACGGGATTCTCATGAACCTGTCATGAGTTATTATCAAAAATGCTGTTTTGACTAGTGTCGGTTTTCTATGCTCATGAATCATCTGCTGAGTACAATTCAGATCAGCAGGTGAAGTTAATGTCCAAGTGAACGTTTCAGGCAATTTGCCCTTGTCTGATCGGTCAACTTCAGTTTAAATCGTAACATCGTATTTCTTGTGTTTCTTTCTATGAAAAATATATAATTCATTCATTTATTTGCATGCCCCTTGCGGAACTTTGTCTCCCTAAAAGCACTCTTGTAAGCCTCTCGGTTGTGAGCAAGATGCCCTGCTGCTGATGCATCCGTTTGCAGATCATCAACAATGTCTTGCAGCCATCTTCGCCTTGGTCTTCCTCTCTTTCTGTTTCCCATTATGTACCCTTCCAAGACGGTCTTCTCTAAATTGTCATGACGTTTAATGTGTCCAAAATATTTAAGTTTTCTCTCTTTAATCCTCTTTACTAGCCAGTCTTCTTCAATATTAAGCTCTTGTAGTATAGATATATTTGTTCTTCTTTGTGTCCACGATATTTAGAGAACTCTCTGTAGCTTTTACATTCAAAGGCATGTATGTGTTTCCCAGCTGTTTTATTAAGTGTCCAGGTCTCACAGGCATATGTTGCAATGGGAAAGATACATGCCCTTAAAAATCTTATTTAATCACTGAGATACGCTTAATGGAAGTGTCCAGCTTCAATCGTTTGCCATTCTGACGTTTCTTAGTTATGATCGCCGTGAGTTGCCGAATATGTGCGAGACAATTTCAGAATCAGAAGTGTAGCTATAGATACTAGTGGACAAAAGTTAAGGATCGGTCATTAATTTCAAGCATATATTTATTTTCATTGCCGTACTAAAACTGTAAATACATTTATTGTAGAATCTTTATTAAATTGCATTCTCAGGCAGTCCTCAATGCGACCGGGGCATAAACAACACCAACTGTTCATCACAACAAGTGTAAAAATCACGTGCAGTAGAATCGTCCTAGAAAAAATGTTATGGCATTTTTAAAAGTGTCAGCATGATCCAGCAGGTAATTAACTCGTGCTGATTTGTGCTGCACGTGTAAGAGGCATCCTTAGTGAATACTTCGTACCTTCCAATCATTTTTATTAAAGCGGTTTAGGGGTATTTTTGTCATCTGAAAAACACCAAGCCACCACGAAGGCGTTTTAGCACCTTTGAGCGTCATTGGATCATATCCTTGGTTGAAAGCGGTTTCTCTTGGCCGTGAAGTTGCACGGCTTTCGGGGATGTCACCTTCTACCATCCAAAGGCATTTGGAGTGATTTCGTCGCAACCGGAGTAGTAGAAGACAGGCATCTTTCAGGCCGACCTAGTTGCACCAGTAGACAAGATGACAAACTCCTGCAGTTGTCAGTTGTCAACACTTCGCAACCGGACAGTAACGTCTTCCACTCTCAGAAACCAGCTGATGAATACGGCAAACGTCAGTGTTAGCAGCAGAACAATTCGCAGGCGTTTAAAAGAATCTGGGCTCGCTTCACGAAGACCAGCAATAAGAATACTTCTTACTCCAGCTCTCCGCAGAGCTAGATTTGCCTGGTGCCGGCAGCACATCCATTGGACGAGATGCCAGTGGGATGAAATTCTTTTCACGGACGAATCTCGGTTCTGTATGTCCTTAAATGATGGCAGAATCCGTGTTTAGAGAAGGCCAGGGGAACGGCTCCATGACGCCACTATCCAAGAGGTGGATCGTTACTGAGGGGATTCGATCAATCATGGCATGAGGTGGCATCAGCAGGCACGGCAGGACTGTCCTCCATGTCATTCATGGCACCCTAACCGCCCAGCGATACCTGAATGAAATTCTGCAACCCATTGTCCAGCCTATCTTGCAAGCCATGGGTGCAGGGGGAATCGTACAAAACGAAAGCGGAAGACCACATCGGGGTCATGTCGTAGAAGATTTTCTTCAACAGCAAAGGATCAATAGAATCGATTAGCCAGCTCGATCGCTCGATCCGTCGCCCACTGAGCACATTTGGAATGTCCTAGGCAGACGGGTTTCGACAAATCATCCTCCACCTGTTGATGTCATCCAGCTGACCCTTTTCCTTCAACAAGAGTGGCAGGCCATTCCACAGAATGTCTTAACAACCCTGGTTAACTCGATGAGGCAACGGTGCGTCGAATGTCTGGCAGCGAATGGTGGCCATACGCGATACTGACATGTTTGTTGTTTGAAGACCACTCTTGTGAATTTTTGGACAAGGGGTGAGTGATTTCGCCAGCTTGCTGTATGTGTATTCCTATTCCGATTTGCAAATGAAATGAATGAATTTGTTCAGTTTTAAATGCTGTTTTCTTTAGTACTAATGGCTTGTTTGTTAGTCAGTTGATTTTGTTTTTGCAAGAATTGAAACAAATCGGCCCTTAACTTTTGTCCAGTAGTATAGTTGGTGGTCTTGATTATGAGACTGAATGCAAGAATTGCTTGTAGAATAATAGTTATTTCAGTCACGCAAAATAATTAGTGTATGAGTATATAACTATACACGGAGCCACTGTTGTAATGCTGTGATAACAAAATGTATAAACCTCTGTATAGTGCCCTATTAATTTATTTTATATTTTTTTAAACATAGCAATCATGTGAATTTATATTTATCTCCTCTCTCTATTTCTTCGTCCTGTATGTTTTTGTATGTTTAAGGCTCACGCCGAAAAGTCACAACTGTGTACTCGTTAAGTAGTAAAGCTGTTCCTACTTTTTTTCCTAATAGTTATTTCAGAGCAAAGAGCACATTATTAGTGCTAGAACTGGAGGTGTAAGTAAGCAATAACTTAACACTGCTGAGAGATACCGCAGAATCTCATTCAGCTTTCTCACTTATAACTAAATATCACTTACTTCACAATCTCTACAATTTATGCGGTTGGCACGTTTTTGGACCATTTGAGTGATGTTCGTGCCGCAATTCGCGAGTGTTTCTATAGCATCACCTATCCATTTCTTTCTGGGTCTTCCTCTTGATCTGTATTGAAGGTCTTCGCGGCTGGTTGTAAGTGCGTCATTCTCATTAAGGGGTCAAGCCACTTACTTCTTTGTTTCTCTTTGTATTGTATGATTGGTGTAGTTCCTACCAGCTGTCTTATGTTTCCTTTTGTGTTGTAGGCTTGATGTAGTTCCTACCAGCTGTCTTTTGTTTCTCTTTGTGTTGTAGGTTTAGTGTAGTTCCTACCAGCTGTCTTTGCATCTCTTTGTGTTGTAGGTTTGGTGTAGTTCCTACCAACTGTCTTTTGTTTCTCTTTGTGTTGTAGGTTTGGTGTAGTTCCTACCAGCCGTCTTTTGTTTCTCTTTGTGTTGTAGCCATAGTGTAGTTCCTACCAGCTGTCATATATTTCTCTTTGTGTTGTAGGCTTAGTGTAGTTCCTACCAGCTGTCTTATGTTTCTCTTTGTGTTGTATGCTTGGTGTAATTCCTACCAGCTGTCTTATGTTTCTCTTTGTGTTGTATGCTTGGTGTAATTCCTACCAGCTGTCTTATGTTTCTCTTTGTGTTGTATGCTTGGTGTAATTCCTACCAGCTGTCTTATGTTTCTCTTTGTGTTGTATGCTTGGTGTAATTCCTACCAGCTGTCTTATGTTTCTCTTTGTGTTGTAGCCATAGTGTAGTTCCTACCAGCTGTCATATATTTCTCTTTGTGTTGTAGGCTTAGTGTAGTTCCTACCAGCTGTCTTATGTTTCTCTTTGTGTTGTATGCTTGGTGTAATTCCTACCAGCTGTCTTATGTTTCTCTTTGTGTTGTAGCCATAGTGTAGTTCTTACCAGCTGTCATATATTTCTCTTTGTGTTGTAGGCTTAGTGTAGTTCCTACCAGCTGTCTTATGTTTCTCTTTGTGTTGTATGCTTGGTGTAATTCCTACCAGCTGTCTTATGTTTCTCTTTGTGTTGTATGCTTGGTGTAATTCCTACCAGCTGTCTTATGTTTCTCTTTGTGTTGTAGCCATAGTGTAGTTCCTACCAGCTGTCATATATTTCTCTTTGTGTTGTAGGCTTAGTGTAGTTCCTACCAGCTGTTTTATGTTTCTCTTTGTGTTGTATGCTTGGTGTAATTCCTACCAGCTGTCTTATGTTTCTCTTTGTGTTGTATGCTTGGTGTAATTCCTACCAGCTGTCTTTTGTTTCTCTTTGTGTTGTATGCTTGGTGTAATTCCTACCAGCTGTCTTATGTTTCTCTTTGTGTTGTAGCCATAGTGTAGTTCCTACCAGCTGTCATATATTTCTCTTTGTGTTGTAGGCTTAGTGTAGTTCCTACCAGCTGTCTTATGTTTCTCTTTGTGTTGTAGCTATGGTGTAGTTCCTACCAGCTGTCATATATTTCTCTTTGTGTTGTAGGCTTAGTGTAGTTCCTACCAGCTGTCTTTTGTTTCTCTTTGTGTTGTATGCTTGGTGTAGTTCCTACCAGCTGTCTTATGTTCTCTTTGTGTTGTAGCTATGGTGTAGTTCCTACCAGCTGTCATATATTTCTCTTTGTGTTGTAGGCTTAGTGTAGTTCCTACCAGCTGTCTTATGTTTCTCTTTGTGTTGTATGCTTGGTGTAATTCCTGCCAGCTGTCGTAAATCGACATTTTTAGCGTATATCTCCTTATGAATTTAGTTGCTTTTCCTGAGCATTTCATTTCACACGTGAATATTTTATGTTTCTTGATTAGTGCCGATGTTTGGCGTTGGTAGCACAACGTTGGTATAAATATGCTATAATTATGTGTCTCTTGGTTTCGAGTGGCATGCTGGGATAGCGTCGAGGATAGCTGACTCCATAGCACAAAAGCATAATATAGAAACTGGAAGACCGAACACATAAAACATATCGGTCTTCAAGTTTCTCTGTTTAGATTTTTTTTCTGCGCGATATTAAAAAACCAAGACATCATGAAATATAACAAAAGAAAATGCATACAAGTGAAAGTAATACTTCCTGTAATAAGTAAAAGTGTATAAAGTATTAAAAACAAGAAAAAAAAACTAATCTTATACGTATCAGTTAAGTCTATTGATCATTAGTGATTGAAATGTCATGCTTCCGTTGTTTGAGATTTACAGCTGTGTAGTTTATTAAATAAGCTGAAGTCTTTCCAAACTAAATGTTTACGAAGAATTAGAAAAAATATTTTGGCCAAACACCATAAGAAATAACATCTTGTCGGCAGAAATGCAGGTGAAGCTACTAACAGCAATTATTGAGGAAAGACGCTGGCGATGGTTTGGGACATGTGCTCCGAATGACTGACAACTCACTGCCAAAAATAGCACTAAGATGGACACCACAGGGGAACAGAAGTAAGGGTAGAATGTATAAACAGGAACAGCTTTATTACTTAACAACTACAAAGTTGTGAAGTTTCGGCGTGAGCCTTAATCATACAATAACATACAGGACGAAGAAAGAGAGAGAGGAGATAAAGTATAGATTCACATGAATACTAATAAAAAGAAAAAAAAAAGTACTTAGCTGTAAATTGTAAGATGTGACTTGTCTGGCGGTGTGTGTGAGGAATGGATTTAGTAGAAGGTGGAGACTGTTTAAATAGAGACCTGTGATATATGGTCGTTGGGTTGTAACTGGGGGGTGGTGGATGGGGAACTGGGACACAAGCCGCCTGGCGCTTGAGAACCGCTGCGTTCAGAATTATGGGACGCTGGTGCCACATGGGTTAAACTCGCTGTTTAGCTACACTTAACATTCTCTTCAATCATTATAGTACCTCTCCATTAAGCTCCACCCCTTCTTACTTTTCAAACCTCCTCACAGCATCACTTTGCAACCCCTCTTTCCCAGTCATCTATTTCACCTTCTCCTGGCTAGGTCAACATTGTAACACTCTCTTTCCCCTCCCCAGTTCCCCATCCACCACCCCCAGTTACAACCCACCGACGACATATCACAGGTCTCCATTTAAACAGTCTCCACGTTCTACTAAATCCATTCCTCACACACACACACCCGGACAAGCCATACCTTACAATTTTCATCTAAGTACTCTATTTTTTTTTCTTTTTAATAGTATTCATGTGAATCTATACTTTATCTCCTCTCTCTCTTTCTTCGTCCTGTATGTTTATGTATGATTAAGGCTCACGCCGAAACGTCACAACTTTGTAGTTGTTATGTAATAAAGCTGTTCCTACATTTTTCCTAGATTATACATTCTGGTATCACAGCTTTACTGCAGTGCTTCGTGTATAGTTATATACTTATACAATAATTATTGTGTGTTACAGAAGTAAGGGTAGACCAAAAGAGACATGGAGAAGAACATCAGAGAGGATGTTGAGAAATAGAGAGCTCACCTGGGCAAGAGCTGAAAAAAGGCAAAGGACAGGCATTTTTGGAAAACCCATGCGGAAACCACATGTGCTCTGGGCACTTAAGTTTCAGAGAGAGAGAGAGAGAGAGAGAGAGAGAGAGGGAGGGAGGGAGAGAGAGAGAATTTGTTAATAAATAGAGTGTGCTCTGTTCATTAACTTGTCATTATTTATTATCACAACTGTATTGCATTGACATATGGCGTGTGTATATAAATATACGAGTATATGGTTTACTTGTGTCTATCTAAAAACCGTTTCAGTTGGTAAAGACATCCATCAGAACATCTTTCATAGGCAGTGAGGACTGAGAAGATCTGGCGAAAGACCCTGAAATCTGAAGAATGATTTAGGACAGTGGGTTGCGTCATAGCGGACAACACTGAAACAGAGCAAGCACAAGGAAAGAATAGCCTCGTAGAATAAACTTAAGTTTGTTCTTGCCGTGTCCTATTATGTCTCTCTACTTTAGATAGAGCCAGTTACGAGAGAAGCTGTTTGCTGAGTGTCAGCAGTTTGTATTGCCTTTCAGCTTTTGCTTGCTTTGTGTTTTCAATTTTTCAGCTTTTGCTTGCTTTGTGTTTTCAATTTTTGTTACTTTTATTCTCGACGTTCTAATTTTTTTCTTTTTAAAATTGGGCCAAAGTGTTTTTCTGACTATCTCACGAAGAATTTGGTGTCATGAGGATTGTTTTGGAGATGGCGATAATGATTTTGATGGATGGTGATGTTGAATACTAAATATACACAGTAGGTTAAATTATTTCCTTTTTATTGTAATTAAGAAGTACACGAATACTGAAATACATGTAATACAGATTTCTCCCGCTGTCCAAAGTAAAGTGTTCTTAAGTTCTTAAATTGTTCCAGAAAACTGGGCTATAGGGAAGAGGGAAAGTGGGTCATCAGTTAACATCCCACCGTCCTCCCAAACTATCAAGCCAGGCAGGTTACCAACGCTGAATAACAAAACCTGAAAGCTATTCTCACTTTTCGCATTATTTTTCATAAAAGTGAAACTCTTCTTTGGAATACTTTCGGTTGCCGGAAAAACACGTTTAATACGTAGGTCTTGTGTATAAGCGAATTGGCGTAAATCTAACTTTCGTGCATGGTAGACAGACTGAACGATTAGTCGTAAAACTACAGGATTAACAGGATATACGTAAACAACGCTGATCATAATATCAATCTCAGCCTACATAAGCTGTAAAACTTTGTTCAGTTGACTCCTACCGCCGAAGACGCTTCAGTCTGTAATGAAATAGATCGTTTGGCAGCTTCGTGTTTCATGCATCTTTTTAAAACTGGATACGCTTTAGAAAACAGTATATACACCGTCTGTTTGCTGCTCAACATTTTTAATTTCCAGGAAAGTTTCTGGGTTGGTTGAAGAGTTTGTGCGTTCATCATAGATGTGTCTTTATATTCTGATTGCAAAGGCATACACATTTGTATTGGAAATTTGTTATGAAGTTTAAAAAAAAAAAAAGATACTGGAAGTATGAAAAAAAATACGCGGTTAAAGAAATGTTTAAAATGTTAACTTCCTTTATAATTTTTTTCTACATTTGTGAAAGTAAAGACAGCTTATCAGCTTATCAGCTGTCTGTCTGCCTGCCTGCCTGCCTGTCTGTCTGTCTGTCTATATATATATTTTTATTCATTTGTCTACTCTTGTAACTTTCTGTCTACCTGCTCTTTCGTCCGCCTCTGGACAGTTCATTCGCTCAATTTTCTCACTGTCTGTTTTGTTTCATTTCTACATACATATTTGTTACGTCTTTGCTTTCTTATATGTATATGTATATATATATATGGCGAGAAGATGGTGAGCAATAGAGGGCTCACCTGGGCAAGAGCAAAAAAAAAGGTGCAAAGGACAGGCATTTGTGGAAAACCCTTGCGGAAGCCCCATGTGCCCTGGGCACTTAAGGTTCAGGTTTATATATGGATTTATATATGCGTGTGTGAGTGTGTTTATTTAGATATGTTTCTGTTAAAATGCCCACAAAATATTTTTTTACAGCAGAAAAGAAAAGAGGAGTGTTATTACAAAAATGAACAGACTCTTGAGAAGAAGTTCTAGCATTATATTAGTCGCCGTAATCACATGGATTTTAGCTACTTCCATATTTCTGCACAAGGAAGTTCTAGGACCGAATTTTGAAAAGACTTGGAATCAGTTTTATGTAAGTAGCCAATTTGGAAGTCACAGTTACTATATGTTGTTGAACTATTTGTGTCCCCGTCTGTCCACACTGATGTAATGCTAGCTGAAGGACAACTTAATTGGAACGGTGCAATTTGAAAAAAAAAACATGAAAGAAATTTTACTGTATAAGTAACTAGAAAGTTAGTCTGTTTACGGTTTAAGTTACTACATGGTCTCTCTGTCAAATTTTGTCAAATTGGTTGAACGATACACCATAGAGAAAGTACACAGCTCGATAAGTGTTAATACACGGTGTGACGTCATTCAAAAAATGACGCAGCCACTAAAGATTGAGCAGAAAACTTGAGTAAAATGGTTTCAGCATAACAAATTTCTTTGTCACTTCAGCTCAGATTCAAAACCAGTACAAGGATAAGGAATCGCTACCAAGGAATATGGTGATGATATTGGTTAAGCAATTTCGGGAAAGTGGAAATGTAACATCCACGACCGAAGCTGTTGAGAACATTCGTGCAAGAGTGGTTTCATCTCCTACACCCAAGTCTGTGCTACAGTTAACAGTAGAAAATGGGGTGTCGCCTTCAACCGTTTACGTCGTAACAATCTACGCATGCATCCGTACAAGATCCAGGTCTTCCAGTTTCTGACACCTGCCTGTCGGGAAAAGCTGACAAGATTTACTGAGGAATTCGGAAATCACTTTCAGCAGATTCCTCACATTCTGGAACACATTTAGTTTAGTTACTTTCACGTGGGACATTAACAGGCAACGTTTGTTTCTGGGGATATTCTGCGTCAACATAAATTTCACGAGTCCACTCTGCACACAAAGAGACCCTTGATATGGTGCGCGGGTTCTGCACAGGGCGTGGTCGCACCTTTCATGTTTGCTGATTACAACACTGGAGAGACTTACGCCATGATGCTCCACTCCATCTTCCTCCCTAACTCAGACGTCAAGCACGCTGGGTCCAACAGAATGGACCTAGCACCGCCCCAGAGGTCCTGGTATTCCTGCATCGCATAGTGTCCAGTCATTTTCCACAGCAGTTGCAGCGCGGAACCTATTGACAATGAGGTTTCTGATTTAAATCCGTGTGATTAATTTCTCTGGGGTTATCTGAAGGACAAAGTGTTCAGTCAGTCATCTGCGTGTCCCTTGCGGAACTCTGCCTCCCTAACAGCACTCCTGTAGGCCTCTCTGTTGTGAGCACGATGCCCTGCTGCTGATGCATCCATCTGCAGATTATCAACGATGTCTTGCAACCATCTTCGCCTTGGTCTTTCTCTCTTTCGTTTCCCGTTATGTACACTTCCAAGACGATTTTCTCTAGATTATCATGACGTTTACTGTGTCCAAAATATTTAAGTTTCCTCTGTTTAATCTTCTTTACTAGCCAGCCTTCTTTAGTATTAAGTTCTTGTACTATGGATATATTTTTTTCTTTTTTATGTCCATGATATTTTAAGAACTCTTCTGAAGCACTTACATACAAAGGCATTTATGTGTTTCTCAGCTGTTTTGTTAAGTGTCCAGGTCTCACGTGCATATGTTGCGATAGGAAAGATGCATAACCTTAAAAATATTATTATTGTAGATCTGTCTGTTCCTCTCCACAGATTCATTAGTTGCTTTACTTTGTGAAGAGCGATAGACGCCCTCCTTTTAATTTCCCTCAGTGTTAAGCAGTGCTCTGAAATTTGACTTAACTGAAGGAGTGGATCACCGGTAGTTCTGCACAGGTCACAAGAGGAATGCTCACCTGAACTGTATAGAACTTTGTATTACATCTCCAAGAGGTTCAAGAGTCCAGTCCCAAGGGTCTCGTATTGACGGACATGTAAACTACGACACTGCCCAAATGTGAAACTCTAATTCTTGATTATTACTTTGACATTGTTTTCATGTAAATAAGTTCGATTTCGCCAATGTTAAGCTGAAACAGACAATAATTGACTGAAGCGCCCTATACTTTATGAACCGTGTTATTTGTATCGTTGTAAAAGAGTAGTTATAAATGTGGAAGATAGCACTCATTGACATGATACAGGGAGATATGAATGAATACAAGAATAAAAACGGAATGAGATAACTTGTTATGATCACATATCGACCTTCAACTAGAATTAGCCTTTTGGGTTTTTTTTCTTTCTACAACATTTATGAGTACTTCTTAAACGAAGAGTTTACCCCAGAAAAATTATTTTTTAAAAATCCAGAACCCAAAGGTTATAATTCGCCTTTCTTTCTTTTACGATCTCAGATAAAGATCATAAATGCTCAGTTATTCTCCTTTTTTTCTGCTCCTTCGTAAATTTTGATTTAATTTCAACTGTAAAGAACGGCCATGCTCTGCTGCTGGCCTAGAGATGGGTCTTCTTGCGCTCAAGACACTTCCAGATGTGTTTAGCCTTTAACATCAGTGTTGTTCGTAGTGTGTGTTAGTTCGATAGTGCCAATGACACATTGATTGATTACAGCTCGTTCCTTTCCGCAATGCTCTGAATATCTGCCACTGCCCTTTGTTATTCACCTTTCACATAGTCTTTGGTCACAGGTGCTGCATTCAAATTTTGTGTGTTCATCTCCCTGAAATTTTGATAAAGTGGCTGTTATAATATCTGCGTTGTCCATTTAGTAGTTTGCCCAGCGATGTTGCTTTGTTTGACCACCCACTCTCGACTCATCGCCTGGTTTTCTTTTAGTTTGACCAACCACTCGCGAATCATCGCCTGGTTTTCTTTTAGTTTGACCAACCACTCGCGACTCATCGCCTGGTTTTCTTTCAGTTTGACCAACCACTCGCGACTCATCGACTGGTTTTCGATTTTTTTAGTATGCATTTAAGTCGTGATGTTTCATGCCTTGGCAGCTACATAGACCAGGATGGTGACACTAGAAAGGAAGTTAGAATCAGAATTGCAAAAGCAGCATTAATCTTCAAGAATCTTGAGAACATATGGAATTCAAAAGTTATAAGCACAAAAACCAAGTTAAGACTATTCAATTCAAATGTAATATCCACTCATATTTATGCATGCGAAAGCTGGAAAACAACTAAAGAAATTAGACTCTTTAGAAAAGAAATGCCTAAGGAAAATACTCGGCATCAAGTGGAACGAATTCAAGAACAATGCAGAGATATGACAGATGACTCAACAACAACCAGTCTCATGGGTGATCAGGAAAAGGAGATGGAAATATGTTGGTCGCGTGATGAGAAGAAGTGATCAGAGAATCCCAAAACAAGCTATCAAGTGGAACACAACAGGTCGAAGAAAAAGAGGCAGACTACGTGAAACTCTAAAGAGGACATTGTTAAGAGAGGCCAAATTAACAAGCATAACATCTCTTGATGAGGTTGAAAGACTCGCCGAAGTCAGGAAAAATTGGCAAACTACCTTGCGAGCCCTATGTGACGTTTAACGGCACGGGAAGGATATAAGATATAAGAAGATAAGATGTTTCCTTTGTTGTTAGCTAGTTTATGGTGTGTGATGCTTGCTGGTTTGTTAGCCAGTTTTGGAGTGCTTAGTAATTCGCTCTTTGATTTCTGGTCCTGATCGTCCTGCCGCTAATTTCGGCATTCTCGACTGAGACGTGTATGAACTTTGGTAAGCTGTGGATGTTTTCGGGGATCAATCCAGCAGGCGTCCATGGAGCTTTCTTCAGGATTGCATGTCTGCCCTATGGTTTTTTCAGCTTCCGCTATTCGTGACTGACCTCCTTCTTTTGAATCTCCTTTTTTCAGCGGGTGGTCGTCCGTGTTCTTTATGTACTCTTTTATTTGGGCGCATATGTGTGGAGTTTTCATGCTCGGTATGTTGAATACGTGCCCGCATAGCATCCACCGGTGTGTCCATGGGGCATCCGATCACCGTTCTCATTGCCTCATTCTGAATTCTCTCCAGTAGCCAGGTTGTTCGGGTTGTTGATAAAGTGAGCACGCCGATGACATATTCTTGGCGTTACCAGCGCTTTCATTGCACTGTGAAAATACCTGCATAGGCAGATGTCACACATTTACATATTTGGAGATTACCTTCGACAGATTGCTGTCCTTCAGGATCACGTGCACAAGAGGATATTGAAAGCAGAGAAAGGCCTACCAGGAAATATGGGTCTATCACACAAAAAATTCTACTCTCAACAATTTTCAAATTTTGATTGAGTCTTTATTAATTTATTTTTTCCTAACTCGTTTTTTCCTTTAATTGTGAAGATATTTTTAAAAATTAATTTTAAAAATGAAAATGACAATAAATAAAATACAGAGGGCCTTGAAATTAATATTCAAAAGAAGAATGACTTATATTTCAGAAACAGAAAAGGCGACAAATTGGTACTGGGTTGAATGAAATTGAAGGAAAAGTAATATAATACTTTATAGAGCACTGAAAAGTACATACGAGAAAACCTGCCTTCTTTCATTATTATTTAACGAATGTGAATAGAATGACCATCTGAGATTACTGATACAATCAATTTATTTTTTGTAGAGTGCCAGTAGTTTTGCCTTTGACCACTTACACGTGCCACTGCTCGTGTTTAAATGTTCACTATCGCTAGTTCTTCTCACCATTTTGTGTCTCTGAAACATCAGCAATGACCAGATATTGAAGAAATCTCCTGAAGAGACATGAATCTTCATTTCCCTTTGCTGATTTTAACGGATGAAATAGAATACACTAAGGCCACAGTTCGAAGGCGGTTACTGTGCAACTAAACAATACAGAAAGAGACTGTCAGATCAGTTGCTGCCCTTACAGTGGAAATCTACATGCCACCGCCGATCAAGCGGAATATTCGTCTGTTACATGCACGATGTACTTGTTACCTGATGTGGTGACTGGATAAGGTCCTGAACAATCGATACTTAATTTCAGCATGCGTGCCGGAAGGTATCGGATATTTCTAGCGGATTTTTTAGAGGTAACAGGTTTCTTGTTTTGCACGTTTGACACTGCTCTATGTGCTGGTTTTCGTCCTGTCTCATGTTTTCCCAATAGTATCCTATTTGTATGGCTTTCAAAGTTTTTTCCGTCCCCATATGCCCGTTATTATCGTGGTATTGTGATAACACTGTTGTTGTAGATGTTGGGGCATGACGGTTCTCAACCTGTATTCGTCGTCGTCTTCTTCTACTTTGTATAGCACGTTATTCACTATTCTGAACTTTTCCCTGGTTTTCCTTGGTAATTGATTGTGCTTTATATCTGCTTTTAATTGCCTTATCTTCTCGTCCAGGCCTTGCTCATCTGCCATGGGGGCTGGTAAGACTTCAGATATTGGTTGTGGTTGTGGGAAGGGATCGTACATGGGGAAACCAGTTGGCAGAAAGGATGAAGAGTTGATGGTGTTTATTTCAAGCATGTTATCCTGTTTGTTGACAGTTTCTGCTGTCTGGTGATTGTTGTCCTTACACTGTTCTGTTCCTGGCCGAGAAAACTGGTCGGCGAGGTTCCGTGCTTCTGCGATATGACGAATGTCTGCAGTGTAGGCTTGGATGAAGTGACTCCATCGTTGTATTTTGAAGTTCTTGTGCTTGGCGTTCATTAGGTTTAAAAGTCCAATACTGTCTGTTCGAATGCTTAACTGGCTGTGTAACACATATCTGTGGAGTTTCTATAACGCGTACACTATGGCGTATGCCTCTTTCTCGTTGATGTGCCACTTGCTTTGTGACTCACTTAGTCTGTGGGATAGAAAGTAGATGGAGAGTCTTCTGTTAGGGGTATACTCCAATATCCTGATTTAGCGTCCAGTGTGGTAAGGTATTTTGCGCCGTTGAGCACTGACATAATTTCTTCTACGCTGGGCATCTGGTATGTGATTGGAGTTGTGATTTTGTTTAGTCCTCTAAAATCGCAGCAAAAGCGATGTGATCCGTCCTTTTTTCTTACTATAACTATCGGTGAGTTCCACTTGGACAGTGGTGCTCGTTCTATGATCTTTGCCTCTAGCATATCCTTGATTGCTTTCTCTATAATGCCTCTGTGTTTGAGTGGCATAGGATATGGTTTTGTGTATGCTGGTGGGTTGGATCCAGTGTCTATGTGCAGCTGGACGGTATTAGTTCTGCCCAATTCTAAGTCGTTATTTGCGAAAATGTCTTGATTCTTGTATATTATGGTTTTGATAGCTGCTTCGTGTTCTGGATGTACCTGCATTTGTGTAAGCAGTTGTTGGATTCTATCAATAGACCTGGTGGTATTTGCGTTGTTCTGAGTTTGTTCTTTAGTTATATTATTTATGTCGAGGCCGAACTCTGCGCTTGCTATGATTTGTCTTTTTTTTATTCTAAAATGCCTGTTGGAGTTGTTGGCTATAGTCACGAGGCATTTTCCTTGTTTATCAGGGTTAACGATACTGTCTATAGTTTCAGCACAAGGTTCGTGAAGTAATACACTGTTCTGATGAATAGTGATCATTAACTCCGTGTCTTTAAATGCTGGTAAAGTCTTTGCAATTTTGCTGGTACGATGGTTATTGTTTGTGGTTTGATTGCGACGTCACAAGTAGCTCTGATCGTTGAGCAAATCTCGTATTCGTTTTTCATAGGTACTCTGGTATTTCCAGTCGATAGTTGCATGGTTCCGAAATCTACTGTTGCTTTTGTGTGAGATAGAAAATCTCTGCCTAGTATTGCAGGTCTGCACATTCTGTCTACAACTATAAACTTTTGTTTATGAGTTTGTCCTCCTATGCATATGTTTATCCATGTGATTCCTTTTGCCTTTAATTCGTAATTATCGACAGTGCAGAGTTTGCCTTCGCTGGGCAGTAATACCATGTTTGAGCGAATAGTTTCCCATACGTTTTGTCTGATCAGACTGACTTCGCTGCCAGTGTTGGTGAGTGTGTGGATGATGGTGTTGTTTATCTGCATGGGAATGGTGGATGTTGCGTGTGTGCCGTTTTCAAGTGTTGTGATACGGCCCGTTGCTACTTGTAGAGGTGGGGTGGACCGTTTACCATACTTCCGTTGAAGTTTTCCGAGTTTTCTCTGTTGATTATAGACTCTGTATCTTGGTGCAGATTCTCGTGGTGTTCTGTATCGGTCCTCAGGTGGTCTGGTGAATCTGGGAGGTGTATATTCATGGTTAGTCTGCGTGCTCCTCCATGAACTTCTGTTTGATACGGGTGCAGATTCATATCTGCATTGGCGAGCATAAATACCGCAGTTGAAACATGGTTTTGATTTTATGTTTGTCTGTGTGTCCTGATAAGAGACCTGGGCCACGGTGGCCGTGCTTTGACTTGCGCTTTCCGAGGCAGCTTGTCTTTGTGTATCACTGTCGTTGCGTAAAGAAGAAGTCATTGGTTCAGTTGTCGGGCATGGGGTCTCCCCGTTGGCCATGCGGGATGTTAGTCTTTTTGTGAACTGCTCCATTTCGATAGCTGTATTGATCGCCGAGTTTAATGTCTGTGGGTCTTTCTTGATTAACTTTGTTTTGATTGCTTTGTCATACACAGCGTCTATAAAAAAAATTTGCCAGCAAATTCTGTGTGGCCGATTGATGTATCTTGTCGTTGTCGAAGGCTTGTTTTGCCAGTTTAATCATTGTTTCTGCCATGTTTTGGATTGGCTCGTCTTTGTGTTGTTTCAAATTGCTTATTTGTCTCAAAGCTGTGTGAGGATCGATGCCTCTGCTGAAACATTTAGCTAGTTCTTTTTTAAAGTCCGTATACGTTTCGTCTGAGTTCTCTTGAATTCGCCTGGAGACAAAGTCTGAAACACTCCCCTTGGCTGTAATAAAGAATATGTTTTTCTTTTGCGAATCCTGTAGGTTATGTACCAACGCATATTTTTCTGTCTGTTCTATCCATTATTGGAATCTCTGTGGATCGCCATCGTAGGTAACGATGTGGCAGGGTAAACCTTGAGTGGCGAAGGTTAGCTTTAATTGTTTCAAGGCTTCGGTCATTGTGGTGACCAGGTCAGCTTCTAGTTTGGTGTCGCTATTTGTCGCAGACTCCATGGTTCTTGGCTGTTAGACGAAGATTATCGGTTGAATATTTGTAGAAATATTTTCCAAGATTTTTTTTTATACACTGTGTGCTTCTTCACACTGCACCACTATGCGTGATTCTCCGTCCTGACTTACTGTCCAGCTTGCCCGTTATGACACAAATTTCTTTCGCCTAGGACTGCTTCACTCTAACTGGAGATTCCAGTGGGGTTTTCCTCACACGGGAATAAAATTTTTCTTCAAAGCACAGACTTTTTGGAGCCTCTGTCCAGATGTGACGTAACACGCACGTGGGTGCTGAGCTTTGACCTTTCCGTGGTGGAATTTCCCATGCACAATCGCTAAAATCTAACTCTGGCTGACCTCTTGTCATCGATGTTTGTGCAAACGGTGACCTCCTTTGTTCCAGTATTAATCCAAATCGTTTGTAACAAGGTCACCTGACATATTAAACATCATATATGCAACAAAGATTCGTTGGGTCACGGTACCATGTGTAGTAATTAGTTTTTGGCGATCTGAAAGAGGAGGATTGTTCAATCTTTTACTCTGTCTTGCCGCCGTCGTACTGAGTGGTGGAAGGATGACTACACCATACGTTCACACCTTACATGTAAATAACAGGAACACGAAACAACAATCTTTTTTTTTATAAAATCACGATCCTTGTATTTACAAAATTCTGATCCACAAGGCAATACGAATCAAACGAATCCTATGCGCATGAAGTCCATATATTTATATATTTCCACACGCGTTATTGATTCATAAAAAAAAATTTCCTTCAATAATATGAGTTCAACCCTGATTACAAATGCACACAACTAAACTATACATGTCAGCCTCCATCTATCGAATGACCACTCTCGTCCATGTCTGAAAGATGACACGGTCGCTGGACTCCAACGTGCTCAGTTTATGGAATCTCTTTTAAACTTCTCTCTTCTTGTCTTATATACCTGATCCGCGACGGACTCGAAGGACTGGGCATTTCCATTCAAAAACATCCGTCTCTGGCCAGTGGAATTTCCAGTCAAAACTGGGTCACTGCTTTTTTTTTTCCCACTCCTTACACCTAGTTATGGAAATGTTTATTTCTAGTTGTTGAGATCTCTTTCATTTTCTATTTATTCCTAGATATAGAGATCTTCTTCATTTTCCATCTGTTCATAGTTATAGAGATCTTCTTCATTTTCTATTTATTCCTAGTTATAGAGATCTCCTTCGTTACTTCTCATGTATCTGCTGATTTAAACTGTGTTCCCATTCAACGCCTCCAGGTAATAAATGTGTCTATAACATTTACATCAACATCACTTGTTTTCTCTCACTGTCTGTCTGTCTGTTCCCCCCCCCCCTTCTCTGTGTGTGTGTGTGTCTGTCTGTCTGTCTGTCTTCTCTCTGTCTGTCTAGAAAACAGGATTTTCCTCATTGGTGTCTCTCTTGACCTGATGGAAAGTAGTTCAAGAAACATTCCGTAACTTCACGGCTGCATGTAGAAATATGTGTAGACGATAACGTGTAAAATACAAGCTCCATCGCACGTTTCATTTATCTGATATACTGTTGAATGTATGGATGAGATATTAAACGTATTAGTTCATTTGAAACTTACTGTTCTTTACATTTATACAATGCTAGTGGGAAATAAATATGCTTGTTCTAAACAAGGAAGAAATCGCCTTCGTTACAGAGCCTAGCCTAGTATAGATGACTTCATCTGAATTCCATGTGATCTGCCCATCAATAATATCTGTCTTTTATAAATAGCAGGAAGATCGCCAACTGAACCTTGTTGTTATTATTAGGACACAGTTTCCTGCAATTTTGATTTAGTCTTTAAAAAAAATGTTTTTTCATGTTCTTCTTTCTCTAACGATGAAAATCTCCTGTTTAATACAGTTTATTTATTTCCTAATCTGTAAGTGTCATGATTTCTCTTACATGTACTTGTAGTATAATGCTCCAGCAAACGGTCACATCTTGAGACCGGAGCTCTTGAATGGGACAAATCTGACCAATGTTTCCGACATCCGGAATAATCATCACCTCAGAGTCAAGAAAGCTGAAGAAGTACTCAAAGCTGCGTGGCCACCAAAAGCCAGACTTGGAGACGAAGGTATGTGAGAGATCTCAGAAATGGCAACGATTAAAGAAATTAGAATCTCGTGTTTTATTTTTGGTGCGACTTTAGAACGACCCATTGAAACACAATGAGAAACTGGATTTATTAAAATGAATAGTTTGCATTTATCCGAACTAATGAACTAGTGAAATAGTGAAGATGGAATACACACTCCTTGTTCAAAATTAGCGGTACCAAACTAAATATAACTGAACGTTTTCATGTACTGCTTTGTATATTACATCACTTAGTTTTTCATTGTCTTATCTTTTATCTAAAGGGCAGAATGTCAGACGGGCCTGCGTGCCCAATTCTTAACCCTTTTGAAATAAAGATCAATCAGTTAATCAATCTTTTATTTTATAAACGAGGGCTGTTCACAAAGTTCGGGGACTGAATTTTCTTTTTTTTTTCGGCTAAAAGAATAATACGCATCGAAATGGCGTCAAGGCATGAGCTGTAGTAACAATTCCTGAGCGCACATGCAAAATCTGAACTAATTATCTCCGATCGTTGGCACTGCGTAAGTCTGCAGTGATTTCTGCTTTCGCCATGGAAAAGTCCTGGTGCCGAAACTTATGAAATGCTTTTGGTGAGTCATGCCTAAGTCAATTCGAAGACACATGAATAGCTTCCCTGCTTCAAAAGTGGACCCCGATCGTTTGAAGATGGCAACCGCCTTGGCAGACCACCTACTTCACACATCGATCTGACTTTGGCACGCGTTCGAGAAATCATTTGCGCCAACCGACGTTTAACAGTGAGAGAGGTAGCAGAGGATGTAGGAACACCAGTTGTTGCTTATAGGATTCTTATAAGATCTGGGTATGAGACTATGTCAGCGAAATTCGTGCCCGGTCTTCTGACTGCGGAGCACAAGGAAGATGGTAGTCAGTTTGCACTGGTCTCCCTGAGCGAGCCCAAAGCGATCCCAACTTCATGCCATCGAATATCACTGGTGATAGCTGGGTGTACGGGTATGATCTGAAACAAAAATTAATGTCATCCCAATAGAAAATCATATCATCTGCTTGACCGAAGAAGGCGAGGCAGGTAAGTCCAAAATCAAGACCATGTTGATTGCGATCTTCGATACTGATGGACTAATTCGTCATGAATACGTCCCCAGATTGCAGACAGTGACTATATATATATATATATATATATATATATATAATTCTACACAGCAGTCCCACAATGCTTTCGCGACGCTTTGCGTAGACATTGTCTTGAGAAGAGGAGTATCGGCAATTAGATTCTCACAATGACAATGCCCTTGTACATATGTCTGCTAAAACAAATGAATTTTTGACGAAAGACCACATCCCATTGTTTCCATATCCTCCATACTCATCTGACATTGCTCTCTGCGACTTCTCCTTGTTCACACATCTGGAGGAAACACCGAGAGGTCATCAATTCAATAAAGTTTAAGAATTTCAAACAAAAATGACGAGACATATGCGGGTTTCTCACAAAGTTACTTCCAGAGGTGCTTCCATAAATTGCAGAACCATTGAAATAAGTGTATACAGTCACAAGAAGACTAGAACAAGAAGCCGGTAAGTCTACTCTCTCTTCTTCTTCTTCTTTTTCTTCTTCTTCATCATCTTCTTCTTCTTCTACTACTACTACTACTACTACTACTACTACTACTACTACTACTACTACTACTACTTCTACTACTACTACTACTACTACTACTACTACTACTACTGCTACTACTACTACTACTACTACTACTACTACTTCTACTACTACTACTACTACTACTACTACTACTACTACTACTGCTGCTGCTGCTGCTGCTTCATATTTCCAAGCAATTAAGGCTCACTGCTGCAGATAAAGTTCGTCTCAATTCCTTTCTATTTCTAATCTTCTCTCTCTCCAGTTGGTGATACCAGTTTCTTTTATATCCTCTTCTATATTGTCTTTCCATCTCTGTCGTGGTCTACCCCTTGGTCCTGTTTCCCTCATCTCTTGTGCATACATCATTTTCGTTTGTCTGTTTTCTTGCATTATTTCTACATGCCCCAACCAGTGTAGTCTGTTCAGTTTCAAGACATTTATAATTCGTTGGAATTTAAATAAGCTGTTCAGTTCATTGTTCTTTCTAGATCTCCAATTTTCATTTTCTTCTTATGATCTTGTTCTAAAAAAATCTGCAGTTGTTGTTCATCTTTCTTTGTTGTACTCCATGTTTCTGATCCATACATGACGGCTGGCCTTATTATAGTTTTGTACATTATTTTGATGTTCTGGGACAGCATTTTGGATTTGAACAGGTGTTTCAAGGCACAGTAAATTGTATTCCATATTTGTACTGTGCTTTTAATTTCCTCTCTTATTATGTTGCTTCACTTGAAGATTGTGCCTATGTATTTATATGTTTCTGCTTTCGCATCTCCAGCATTTATATAATCTGGATCATTCTGGCCCTGGTCTCTTGATATATTCATATACTCTGTCTTAATTTGGTTAATGGTCAGACCTACTTTTAGTGCCATATCTCTCAGGTGTATGCAGGTATTGATAGTTTCCCCCACCAGGTTGATGTCATCAGGGTGTCCTAGAATTTTAGCTTGTTCTTCTGTACTGCTTTCTTCTTTCACTTTTTTGATTACCATTCATAGTACTAGGTTGAATAGTAATAGAGATAAAGTATCACCTTGTTTTAAACCAGTTCTTTTATAGAAGGGTTCTGACTTTCTTCCTTCATATATTACTATTTTTTGTGCATCCTACATACATATATTTGTCACATTGATTAATTTATTAGGTATCTCAAATGAACTATGTAAAAAGATATGGCAGTCCGGTATTTGGCCAAAAGAATGGAAAAGAACTGTATTCATACCACTGCCAAAAAAAGGGTAACTTGAAATTATGCACAAACTACAGAACTGTTGCCCTGATAAGTCATGACAGTAAAATTATATTAAAAATCATAATGGGTAGATTTCGCAAGAAAATAGAAGAAGTCGATATGGTCCAAACTGGTTTTAGACAAAGAAGAGGATTAATAGATCATATATTCAATATAAGATAAATAACAGAGAAATGCAGAAAATTTAATGTGAATCTATCTTTATAGACTATTCAAAGGCATTTGATTGTGTACAACACCAGAAACTTTGGGAAATAATGGAAAAAATGAGATTTCCAACACATTTGAAACAGTTAACATCATTGCTGTATCTAGACCGGCTAGCGTAGTGATTAGAGCGCTCGTATAGGAAGCGAATGGTCGAGGGTTCGAATCCAGCTGAGCAGGATGTTTTTTTCCGACCAATACGGCCCTGATGTCGACCCAGAGACGTAAAATGGGTACCAGAGAAGATCTGGGATGGAAAGACAGCGAGGAAAGTAACTGACCACCTTATCTCATACGTTGATGGCCCAGCATAATGAGGTCTCTAACGATTCATCCCCTACGGCATTTGCTATGGGACTATGTATCTGTCTAGACCAACAGGCAGCTGTGAGAATAAATGGTGAAACAACTTGGTTTGATATAAAAATGGGTCCGTCAGGGGTGCATACTGTCGCATTATTTATTTAACTTGTATACTGAAAATATAATGATGATTATTAGAGGAGACGTAGACAAAGAATATTACGATGCCATAATAATTGGAAGTTATGAAATACCAGAGATTAGATAAGCTGATGACACAGTATTACTGTCCACAACACAAAAAGGAATGGAAAAACTAATTATGTCGGTCCGTAAGAATAGCGAAGAACAAGACCTCTATTTTAATGGGAATAAAATTAAATTGATGAGAACTGAAAAAAAAACAAGTAAGGCAGCTGAAATATTTATCAATGAGTAAAACTTGGAAAAGGTGGAGAGTTTTGAATATCTTGGATCACTACTAACTAGTAATGGAGATACAATGAAGGAAAGTGAAAGGAAGACATCTATCGCTCTTCAAAAAGTTAAACATCTAAAGAAGCTGTGGAGAGGAACAGACAGAACTACAAATATAAGATGCGTCTTTTCAGTTGCAAGATATGCTTATGAGACCTGGAAACTTAACAAAACAGCTGAGAAACAAAGAAATGCCTTTGAATATAAATGCTACAGAAGAGTTCTTCAAATATTATGGACACAAAAAGAACAAATATATCTATACTACAAGAACTTAATATTGAAGAAGGCTGGCTAGTAAAGAGGATTAAAGACAGAAAACTTAAATATTTTGGACATATTAAACGTCATGATAATTTAGAGAAGACCATCTTGGAAGAATACATAATGGAAAAAAAGAAGACCAAGGCGAAGATGGCTGCAAAACATCGTTGATAATCTCATATCAGTCTTTTTGAATACTGGCATCAGTAACGATTCTCTCCTTTCACAGATGAGTTTGTGTTCTCCATATTTGCTGCATATATATCAATGCCAGTTTCTGTTTATGTAGACTTTGACGTCCTTCCTTAATCAGTTCTGCAGCAATTCTACCTGAACCCGATGCTTTGTTGTTTCGTATAGGCATGATACTGTAGATGACTTCTAAGTCTACTCATTTAATAAAAAAAAAATTCGGGCCTTGAACTTTGTTAACAGCCCTCGTATACATACATACATACATACATGCATACATACATACATACATACATACATACATACATACATACATACATACACACGTACATACTTATATACGCATACATGCACACATACACACGTATATACATGCATACATACATACATACATAATACATACATACATACACACGTACATACTTATATACACATACATGCACACATACACACGTACATACATACATACACACACATACATAGCCACATTGTCGTTCGTCCATCGTCTTCGATGATGACCACAGCATCATCTAGGTCTAAGTAGGGTGGGGTGTGAAATATGTCCGGGCGTGACCAGCTAGCCCTATGCGAGCTTTAAAGGTTTTGCCACACACGGAACATACATGTCCAGATTCAGTTGTAGTTGCTTGTGCTGCCTTGGCTTTTCGCATTGCGCGTTTGTGCTGGGCACTTTCAATTCTTGAGCGCTCAGCTCTCTGGGCACCCAGGGTGGTTATAGTCCTCCATGATGGCTGGGCTTGTGATTTGGACTCCCAGGAGTTTATGTCTATCCCGAAGTCCTTGAGTGAGATTTTAAGCGTAACCTTGTATCGCATTTTTGCCCTTCTGCTTTCCGTTTTCCGTTCAGAAGTTCGCCATAAAGGAGTTGTTTGGGCAGTCGAGTGTTACTCAGTCTGACCACAATGCCCTGTCCAACGGATTTGAGTCTTTTGAAGCATTGTGTAGATGCTTGGAATTTTAGCTCTTGTGAGGACTTCAGTATCAGGAATCAATTGCTGCCATTTGACTTTAGTATCTTCCTGAGACAGCCTAGATGGAAGTGATTTGGTTGTCTTGCATGCCTACAGTAGACTGTCCATGTTTCGGCTGCATACATTAGTGTGGTCAGAACGACAGCTTTATAGACCTTTAACTTGGTGGCTGCATACATTAGTGTGGTCAGAACGACAGCTTTATAGACCTTTAACTTGGTGGCTGCATACATTAGTGTGGTCAGAACGACAGCTTTATAGACCTTTAACTTGGTCCTCTTATTTCCCATACATTTTTTCCTAGCCTCCCAAATGCTGCGCTGGCTTTAGCTGTTCTGTTGCTGATTTCAGCATCAAACTGACGGCCCTGGAAAGGGTACTGCCAAGATAAATGAAATCACGATTTCCTGGTCAGTATATTCTTTGTTGGGGGCGGGTTGATATACAACTTCTGTTTTTCCGATGTTGATCGTAAGGCCAAAATTGCCACATGCCTCCGAGAAGTTATCATTAATAGTTTTCATGTTAGATATTGAGTTAGCATTTAGTGCACAATCATCGGCGAACAGAAAGTCTTTGATTTTAGCATTCTTAACTTTTGAGACAGCTTTTAATCACCTTAGATTAAAGAGCGTTCCATCTGTTCTATACTTTAACGAAATAAATTTTCATTAGAGCTTCCAGAAACGTCCATGAGCATGGCCGAGAATACCGTGCTGAAGAGTGTTGGTGCAAGGAAACATCCCTGCTTTAACTCAGTGTGGGTGCAAGGACACATCTACGCTTTAACTCAGTGTGGGTGCAAGGACACATTCCTGCTTTACCCTAGTGTGGGTGCAAGGACACCCCTTGCTTTACCCCAGTGTGGGTGCAAGGACACATTCCTGCTTTACCCTAGCGTGGGTGCAAGGACACCCCCTGCCTTACCCCAGTGCGGGGGCAAGGACATCCCCTGCCTTACCCCAGTGCGGGGGCAAGGACACCCCCTGCTTTACCCCAGTGCGGGTGCAAGGACACTCCCTGCTTTACCCCAGTGTGGGTGCAAGGACACCCACTGCTTTACCCCAGTGTGGGTGCAAGGACACCCCCTGCTTTACCCCAGTGCGGGTGCAAGGACACTCCCTGCTTTACCCCAGTGTGGGTGCAAGGACACATTCCTGCTTTACCCCAGTGTGGGTGCAAGGACATCCCTTGCTTTACCCCAGTGTGGGTGCAAGGAAACATCCCTGCTTTAACCCAGAGGTAACGAGAACGGATTCGGAGACCTCACCATAGTCGAGAACACAAACCTTTATGCCTTCATGAAACTGACGAACTATTTCTATGAACCTGTCTGGGCACCCAAATTTTGCCATTATGAGCCAGAGACCGTCCCTGCTGACTGTATCGAAGGCTTTGGTAAGTCTACAAAAAAACGGTAATAGGTCAGTGTGCTCCTCCTGGCACCCCTCCTTTAGTTGACGGACAGCAAAGATACTGCTCGAATACCGTACTGATTCTCGGGGAGCAAATTATCTTCAAGATGCTTATTGAGTCTATTATGCGGGACACATATACACATACTACGTACTCACATACATACATACATACATACATATACATACTCACACACACATACACACATATGTATATTCATACATACATACATACATACGCAAATACATACATATACATACTCACACACATACATACATATATACATACATACACATACATGCACACATACACACATATGCATACTCACATACATACATACATAATTTATACATAATCTCGTACTGATTTCTTTTGTGACTTAAACGCTGTTGTATGAAGCTGAAGAGATGATTAAACTGAACAGGAAAGTAGGATTAATTCTTTATTTCATCTCTGTGTTCGTTCTACCATATTAATCTACTTTCAGATTTCATTTCTCTTTAACACAAACCTTACTGTAATCTTATATGAACTTTTAAATGGCCAAATAATCTTTAACAGCAGGATTCGACCCAGGTCACAGCTGGCACATTATTAGAAACACCTAAACTTGGAATGTAGTATATTTTTCATGTAATAAGTAGTATATTAATGTACTGAAAAACACAGGATATGAAAAGCAAAGTCATAAGACGAATATCTTGATGAAAAAAGAGGAAGATGGATGGAAAACTTAAGAGAGAAGATAAGCATCCTAACAAAAGTAGGGAAAATTGGAAGATTTATAGCAAGAATTCTTCCCTGCGAAAATCGCACAAGATAGTGTTGAATTTCTGTAATCTTCTAAAGCTGTCACAAAAATATATGAGTTATGGCGAAGAACAGATTGAAGAAAGTATAAAAGTTTGATAAAAAATTTTCCTGCATGTTTTACAACACACATTTATCTTCGAACATAACTCCTTTATAATTGTTTTCTAATAATGTCAACAATGTATTTAGGCGTTTAGCAAACCTTAAACATCGATATTTGCTGGAACTGTAAAATAAATCTTTCCTTCAATCAGTCATTTGTATGTCCTTTGCCGAAATTTGCTTCCCTAACAGCTCTCCTGTAGGCCTCTCTGTTGTAAACAAGATGCCCTGCTGCTGATACATCCATTCGCAGATCATCAACGATGTCTTGCAGCCATCTTCACCTTGGTCTTCCTCTCTTTCTTTTTGCCATTATGCACCCTTCCATGACTGTCTTCTCTAGATTATCATGACGTTTAATGTGTCCAAAATATTTAAATTTTCTTTGTTTAATCCTCTTTACTACCCAGCCTTCTTCAATATTAATTTCTTGTAGTATGGATATATTTGTTCTTTTTTGTGTCCATGGTATTTGAAGAACTCTTCTGTAGCATTTACATTCAAAAGAATTTATGTATTTCTCAGTTATTTTGTTAAGTGTCCAGGTCTCATAGGCATATGTTACGATGGGAAAGATACATACACTTAAAAATCTTATTTTTGTAGTTCTGTCTGTTCCTCTCCACAGATTCTTTAGTTGTTTTACTTTTTGAAGTACGATAGACGTCTTCCTTTTAATTCCCCTCATTGTATCTCCATCATTAGTTAGCAGTGATCCAAGATATTCTAAACTTTCCACTTCTTTCAGTTTTTCCTCATTCATACATATTCCAGCTGCCTTGTTTGTTTTGTCAGTTCTCATCAATTTAGTTTTCTTCGCATTAAGCTAGAGGTTTTGCTCCTCGCTGTTCATACGGACTGACATAATTAGTTTTTCCATTCCTTTTTGTGTTGTGGACAGTAATACTATGTCATCAGCATATCTAATCTCTGGTATTTCATAACCTCCAGTTGTTATGGCATCGTAATGTTCATTGTCTACATCTTCTCTAACATTTCTCATTATATTTTTAGTATTCAAGTGTGAGTGTAAGGCGACATTATGCATACCTGACGGACCCCTTGTTTTATGTCAAACCAAGTTGTTGTTTCATTATTTATTCTTACTGCTGCTTGGTGGTCTAGATACAGCAGTGATATTAATTGTATCGAATGTGTTGGAAACGTTTCTGGTGTTTTACACAATCAAATACCTTTGAATAATCTATAGAAGATGATTATTGAATCACATAAAATTCTCTGCATTTCTCTGTTATTAATCTTATATTGAATACATGATCTCTTGATCCTCTTCCTTGCCTGAAACCAGCTTGGACCATATTGACTGTTTCTTCTATTTTCTTACGAAGTCTACCCATTATGATTTTTAATCGACCTTTACTGGCATGCCTAATCAGAGCATCAGTTCTGTAGTTTGTGCATAATTTCAAGTTACCTTTTTTTAGCAGTGGTATGAATAAGTTCTTATCCATTCTTTCGGCCAAATATTTGAATGCCATATCTTTTTACACAGTGCATGATATATTCTTGCTCATTATTTTTCTCCTGCTTTAATAAGGTCAGCTGTTATCTCATCATATCCTGGTGATTTACCATTTCTCAGATTCTTTATTGCCCACAAAACTTCTTCTATTGTTTGTTCGTGTTATTTCTCCTCCAATAATAATTCACAATGTTGATTTCTGCTTTCACAGTGGGCTGTTTCATACATTCCTCTGCGATATTCCTTCCATCCTTTTAGAATTTCTTATGTCTCTGTCAAGGTATTCCCCATCTCGTCACAAATTACATTTAGCTTAGGTGTGACATTTCTCGTCAATGTCTTCATTTCTTTAAACATTTCACTATCTCTTCCACACTTCTGATGTCCTTCTATTCTTTCACAACAATCTTGTATGTATTGTTTTTTGGTCTTTTCTTATGTTTCTTCGTACTTCTTTTGTTAAAGATTTATATCCCTCTTTGGTATTATTTGTCACTTTCCATTGCGTCTTCATTTCTGCTCTACGTTCTTTTAACAGTTCTAGTCTACCTGCTGTAATCCATACATTCTTTTGTGTTTTCTTTATTGGAACCATGTCTTTAGCTGTTGTTATTAAGATATCTCTCGCCTGTATAGCCAATTCATCTGGTGTCATCTCCTCCTGTACAGCCATCAAGATTTCGAAACAGTTCTTCACTTCTATACCTTATTGTTCTGGTATTTTTGTAATATTTTGATCTCTACCAAAGCGGAGTGATCTTGATCCCGTAACTGTCTTTTTATCTTTATCTTCATTCTGATATTAATAATTCATGGTTCGTGTCACAATCAGCACCTGGTAAATTTTTTGTTGACGCTATACTTGATCTCCGCCTTCTTTGCACTAAAATGTAATCTATTTGACTCTTTGTTTTCCCATCAGGTGATGTCCACGTGTAAAGTCTTCTTGGACGTTGTTTAAAAGATGTCTTAGCGATCATTTGCTCATTTTCCATGCAAAACGCCATTAGATTGTCATCTGCCTCATTTGTATGTCCTTTGCTAAATTTCCCCACAACATATCTTTCGTCTTCTGCTCTTTCTGTACCAATATTTGCATTAAAATCCCGCATTATTAATACGATATCATTTTTCCTTACCTGGTCTATCGTCGTTTGCAGTGTGCTATAAAAGTCTTCTACTTCTCCTTCCTATGCTGCAGATATAGATGCATATTTCTGGATAACTGTTACATTTCTAGGAGTGCCTTAAGTCTGATAGTGAGGATTGTGTCACTTACTGGATTGTAACATAGTAATGCTTTTGATGTTAATTTGTCCAAGCAAAAAGCCACACCATTCTTTCCTCCTGGTTCTCTACCAGAGTATATAAAGATATTATCATTCTCGCTCTTAAAGTGTCCTGATCCTTTCCATCGATGTTCACAGATTCCCAAAATGTTTATCCTCGTTATTTTCATCTCGTCACTTATTATGTGATACTTTCCCTCATACATACTTCTTACGTTCCATGTTCCTACTCTTATTTTTCTTTTTAGTTTGATGTAGGAGTTTTCCTTGGTAACACTGTCAGGATTTTGTCCGTCATCACAATTACTAGTACCGACCTC
Source organism: Achatina immaculata (assembly GCA_009760885.1). Lineage (NCBI taxonomy): Eukaryota > Metazoa > Mollusca > Gastropoda > Stylommatophora > Achatinidae > Lissachatina > Lissachatina immaculata. Next base: position 51,142,627 of record CM019713.1, read on the forward strand.
TGCCTCACACTCTTCCCCAGTGTTAAAATTAGATCTATCTGGTCTGGGGGACTCACCACCAGATCTTTTTCCTATCTGACCTTCTATGTTGCTGTTGGGTTTCTTGGTATATTACCAGAAGATAGTTTACCACTGCTTTCCTTTCGGGCAGTGACTGTACTAGTCAGTGATCGTAGCCATTGTCCCTACATTGAGATCATCTGCCTACCATCATAGAATGGTGACCATAACCAACATTATCTGTCAGCTGCTCTCCCATTCCGTCCACCACCTGCTCCCATGGCTTTACTGATCGGGGGGGGGGGGCGGGGGGCTATACGGGTATTCCACCTTGCCGAAGGGTGTTCTGTAGACTGAAAGAGGTAAGGAGTCTTACTTCTCCTTTGATAGGGGATACCCCCACCCGCTTTCCTCAGACTTGTATTATTTCTCTGTATTATTTATTTCAAAACGTACTTTGCTTGATAAATTTATTATCCCTTCACTTTTTCTATATGTCAGGTTACGGTGGTCAAGGCGTTCATGTAAACAGAAGTCTTTTAACTGAAAGAGAAAAGATATTATACGACCAGGGACTGGAGATTTACACGGTCAATCAGATGGCCAGTGATAGAATTCCTCTGCGAAGAGAGATTTCTTTAGACATGCCCGAGTTAGTAAATTTTTACTCCTTTTTATTCCATTTATGTGCTACTAAAAATGTTGGCGTTCGTGTTTTTGTATATTTGTTTTCCTTTATAGTTAGACAGTGTTGATTGGTACAGCTTTACGAAAACTAAAACAGCTAGAAGGAAGGAAGGAAAAATAGTTTCTCATTGCTAACTTCTCTTTCTTCCTCTCCTCATCTGTTAATCTAAGACTGTACCATGCGACTCAAACTCACTCTCCTCTACCAGTACCTATTTTACAGCGGTTACCAGCACTGGTATCTGTCATGCACTGTGTAAAAAGATGTGGCATTCAGGTATTTGGCCAAAAGAATGGAAAAGAACTATATTCATACCACTGCCAAAAAAGGGTAACTTGAAATTATGCACAAACTACAGAACTGTTGCTCATTTTAGTAATGCCAGTAAAATTCTGTTAAAAGTCATAATGGTTAGACTTCGTAAGAAAATAGAAGAAGTCAATATGGTCCAAGCTGGTTTCAAGCAAAGAAGAGGATCAAGAGATCATATATTCAAAATAAGATTAATAATAGAGAAATGCAGAGAGTTTAATTTGAATCTATATTTATCCTTTATAGGCTACTCAAAGCCATTTGCTTGTGTACAGCACCAGAAACGTTGGGAAATAATGGAAAAAAATGGGATTTCCAACACATTTGATACAATTAACATCACTGCTGTATCTAGACCAACAAGCAGCAGTAAAGATAAATAGTGAAACAACAACTTGGTTTGACATAAAACAAGGGGTCCGTCAGAGGTGCATAATGTCACCTTACTTATTTAACTTGCATACTGAAAATTTAATAATAATGTTAGAGAAGATGTAGATAAAGAATATTACGATGCCATAAAAATTGGAGGTTATGAAATACCAGAGATTAGATATATAAATATATCCATACCACAAGAACTAAATATTGAAAAGGTTGGCTAGTAAAGAGGATTAAAGAGAGAAAACTTAAATATGTTGGACACATTAAAAGTCATGATAATCTAGAGAAAACCGTCTTGGAAGTGTACATGATGGGAAAAAGAAAGAGAGGAAGACCAAGACGAAGATGGCTGCAAGACATCTTTGATGATCTTCAAGTGGATGCATCAGCAGCAGCAGGCCATCTTGCTGACAACCGAGAGGCCTACAGGACTACTGTTATGGAGGCAAGGGACATGCAAATGAATGAATGAATTAATTAATTAATTAATACCATCACTGTTGTTTGCTAGAACTGTATATTTAGTTCTCAGTCATATTGGATACAAATGGAAGATCTAATCATCATGTTTAAAATAGATCAATATACCTTAGAAGATACAGCGTACCTTGATGTCGCTATAACTAGATATCCGCCGCCTAGCTTGGAGCGTTCTAACCCTGTTATTGTTGATCTAATTCTGTCATTTGATTTCCATCTCATACCGAAATCCAAGCTAATGTAAACCTTTTAATTGTCTTAATGAAAATTAAATTCTGTAGCCATATCTTTTCTTTCCATAAGAGGTACTTTTAAATAGCCGTTAATGCTAAAAAAAATGCATCTTTCCTAAAAAAGCAAACACAGCAAGGACAGGTGCTGACATCCGACCCTCAAACGCTGTAATGCCTAGAAATGTAAAGGTACAAAACTTCACAGCTGTGAGGCATACACACGTCACGGGATATGGGTTGTTAAATGCTAAAAATAGTCATTGGTTTTTTTTTTCGCTGTAAAATATGGAGGCTGTGGTGAATAATAACAGGAAATGTTTGTGTGTTGTCGATTTTGTTCTGTGATCTCACGGTTACCGGAAAATGAGGCCACTAAGAGTACACAGTATATACTAATTTTATTAGTGTATTTAAGAGAAGATGCACATTTGTTTACAATCAGATCCACGTGTTGTAGGACAGCAGCTGATAGAGAAAGGACATGAGAGTAGAAATAATATTTATAAAACTGGTATTTTACAGTTCTTCAACTACACGGTCCTATTTTATCTGCTGAAAATATTTCAAACATCTGTATCTGTGTCTTCGTTCAAGCTCATAAACTATTCAGTAGATATGCAAATTAGTGTTAAGTACCACCTCGGTTATTTGCTTTCTATCATTATCGTGTGCTATGTTCGTTAATCCCCCGTGCGGTGCCCGGGATCTGCAAAGGGTAGGACCACTGTACTCTACCACGCATGATCGTAAAAGGCGACTAAGGAGGGTTCGTCATAGGGCCAGCAACCCTATCTGGTAAAAAAACTATCAGACTGCTACAGAAACAGAAGCAAGGGAAAAAACAAATGCAGATGGAAGTAGAAATGTTTATCAGGAAACTGAGCCCATGAAGGTTGTGGATGAAAGCCAGCCACTGGAAGGTAGGGCTAGGGTTAGATACAATAATATAGTCAGGTAAAGAAGATCATCATGAAGAAGGAGAAGCACTGATTATAACAAAAGAAACATCAAGAGCACTGGTGAAATGAAAATAAATGAGAGATTATTATATGCACGCTTCAACTCAAGATTCACGAAGCTGTCTATTATAGTTTGTTATGCACCAACAGAAGCAGCTGAAGAAGAATTAAAAGATTTTTATAACAGCCTCAAAGCCACATTAGAAACAGTACCTAAGCATGATATGCTACCTATCTTGGGTGACTTCAATGCAGAGGTAGGTGAGGGAAATGAAGATTGAAGAAGAATCATGGAAAGAGAAGTAATCGGACAAATAAATGAAAACGGAGAAAGACTGTGCAGTTTCTGTGAAGAAAACATGATGACCATCGGAGGGACAATTTTCCAACATAAAAACATCCATAAAGTGACTTGGAGCCCCCCCCCCCCCTTTCCCCTAATAAAACCACAGAAAAACAAATCGATCACATAAACAACGAAACGGTCACTACAAGATGTGAGAGCAAGGAAAGGATCAGATGTAAGAAGTGATCACAACCTTCTGGTAGCAAAAATAAAACTAAAATTAAGGATAGCCAAAATCGAGGAACACAGAAAGGCATGCAAAACTGAAAGACCAACAAACAAGGAATAAATTCTCGATAGTACTTAAGAACCGCTTCAGTGTCTTACAAAATGAATAAGAAATGTCCGTACTAGAGTTCTATAAAACACTACAGGAAACAGCAAAAGAGGTGCTAGGATATCGGAAACGGAGGAAATAGGAATGGATAAGCAAGACCACGTGGGAAAAGATAGAGCAAAGAAAGGAAATCAAGAAAAAATTACTGAACACCAAATCACAACGGCTTAAAGAACAAGTTTTAAGTAATTATGCACAAAAAGACATAGAAGTGAAGGAATCATGCCGTCAAGATAAACGTCAATACTATGACAACTTAGCAGAAGCAGCAGAGAAAGCAGCATATACAAGTGACAGGTAACTTCAGCACAAGATGCGAGAGTGCAATAAGGACACATAAGAGACAACTGATTAGTGGAGAAAGAGAAAAAATTGATGGAAGGAGGGAACACTTTAACACCCTACTAAACAGAACACAAGCAGCACAAACAATAGACATACCTGAAGCAAAAACGGAACTAAACATCAATACAAGACCAATAACAATAAGTGAAGTAAAGGAGGCGATAAAGAAGCTAAAATCAGACAGGGCACCAGGTGAAGATGAAGTGACTGCTGAAATGTTGAAAGCAGAAGAAACAGAAACACCAAAACAACTTTGCCGGATACTACAACAAATCTGGGATCTAGAAAAAGCTCCAGAGGAGTAGAAAACTGGCCTTACAGTAAAAATACCAAAGAAGGGTGACCTCAGAGATTGCGGGAAATGGAGAGACATTACCCTACTGCCACTCACCAGTAAAGTATATCCAGAATAATCATCAACAGAATTGTACCAGCACTTGAGGGAAAACTTCGAAAAGAGCAGGCAGGATTTAGGAAAGGAAGATCATGCACAGACCACATATTTGTATTTAGACAAATATTAGAACAGACAAATAAGTGGCACAGCACAACATATGCATTGTTTATAGATTTTGAGAAAGCCTTTGACAGTGTCAACGGAGATGCAATGTGGAAAATCCTAAGATGGCATGGCCTCCCCCATAAGATAGTGAATGTAATCAAAGCCATATACGAAGGTTTTCAGCGCAAAGTGATCTGTGGAGAACATACCTCCAGCAGCTTTAAGGTACAGACAGGAGTGAAGCAGGGATGTGTACTATCACCAACATGATTTATCTTGGCAGTAGACTGATTGATGAAGGAGCCAACATTAGACCAACGCAGAGGATTACAGTGGACCCTTGACACAGTGCTGGAGGACATTGAATTTGCGGGCGACATTTGTTTACTATCAAGCAGCTACGAAGATATGCAAGATAAAAGAAATAAGCTAACTCGGAATGCAAACAACACAGGACTAAAGATCAACATAGGAAAGACAAGTTAATGAAGCAAAATGTGATCAACAGAAATGTACTCAGAGCAGATAGCAAGTTAGTGGAGGAGGTCAACGAATCTTGACCTCCAATCTTGACCTTGCCAAACTATCTTGCTAGCAGAGTAGTAGAAAATGGAGACAGCACAGAGGACATCAACAGAGGACTTACTAGAGCAAACCAGGTTTTTGCAATGCTGCAGACTATATGGAAATCTTAAAAACTAAGCATGAAGACAAAAATCAGGATGTTTAAGAGTAATGTTCTAAGTGTACTACTATATGGGAGTGAATGCTGGAAAATCTCTAAAACCACAGAAAACAAGCTGAATCCTTTCCAGACTAAATGTTTACGAAGAATTAGAAAAATATTTTGGCCAAACACCATAAGAAATAACATCTTGTTGGCAGAAATGTAGATGAAGCCACTGACAGCAATTATTGAGGAAAGACGCTGACGATGGTTGGGACATGTGCTCCGAATGACTGACAACTCACTACCAAAAATAGCACTAAGATGGACACCACAGGGGAACAGAAGTAAGAGTAGACCAAAAGAAACATGGAGAAGAACAACAGAGAGGATGTTGAGAAATAGAGGGCTCACCTGGGCAAGAGTGGAAAAAGGCACAGGACAGGCATTTGTGGAAAATACTTGCAAAAGCTTCATGTGCCCTGGGCACTTAACGTTTAGAGAGAGGGAGGGAGAGAGAGAGAGAAATGTTCGCTAATATGAAGATAAACGTACTTGATTTTATTAGAGCACTATTTTATGAGGAATGCACATATTTTCATAATCAGATTATTTTTAAAGACGTATTAATTTGCATAAATCATTACTTCAAACTTGTACAGATGCAAGAACTTTAGCTACGACACGTCCACATTGCCTACAGCTGGAGTGGTGCTTATATTCACAGACGAAATGTGGTCAACTCTGATAAGAACGATCTTCAGTATTCTGGACGCTGGACCTGAAGAATTGATCACTGAGATTATTATCGTTGACGACGCGTCTACCAGAGGTAAGCTCTTTTCAACAGCACGTGTTCCATGTGGATGATTGAGTATGTTAATTTAGACAGGTGAAACCTTATTTTTTTAATGATCTGAGAAATAGGGGCAGCAGAGATTGTCACTATTTAGAGATTTAAAGAAACCTTGCCGGCTATTGTTTGTGTTAACAATTATCTAGCAATGACTCAAACTGTCTTCTACGTTTGTTTTTCTTTCGTGGTTTTTACATGCTTTTGTCAAGTATTTATGTTCTACTGGTGGTCTTCCTGGTGTGGTGTAAGAGCTTTATCATCAGGAAAATGGAGATCGCTTACAGCCTGCTCGTTGGACACGTTTCTCTGAGGAGTTTTGTGGATGAAGAAGCATTACAGTATGTCGGAAGCTGGGCTGCCACGCAGTTCAGTGGAGGAATTCTCGCTACGCATGATGGCTTCTTTATAGATGAATATTATGAATGGTAACTAAACAGTATCCAGCCTTTCCTCGCTCTGGCTTTCACGACGAGTAGTTCAAAGTGCCCATCATTTGTTCTAAATGTACTTTGGTTATTATCGTGTAGCGTTTTTGTGCAGGTTAATTAGATGTTTACTTATTCGATGATGTTGTTAGATTTAGTCCAGTAGTGTCTATGTGCTCTTTCAAATGCTTTTTTTTTCTTTCTTGAGGACCACCAAATTATATGTATAATGTTTGACAGAATTCAGCTCATTTGAATGGCGGTTGTCTGAGAGATAAACTGGCACATGTACAGCTTCAATTTGTCTTAAAAATTTCATCAGATGTTCACTCAACGTTGGCTCTTTCATTAGCTGCATTTTGTTTTCTATACTATTTTCCTGTTTAGTTTAATACTGAAATTCATATATGTTAGTTGCACTACATTTAGTGAGTGCCTTTTTTTTCTTCCAGATTTAAATAAACGCCAGAAAACAAATCTTATTCTACCTCACCACTGATAATCAGCCTTTGAAACAAGAGAAGAGTGTAAAATACCTAGTTTATACAGTTCCATCGGTCAGGGAAATTTATACTGAAAGTAAGAACAGATGAAGCTAAATCTGTGAAGAAATGACACTTTATTGAAAAAAAAACAACAATAAAACCAGAACATATGATCCTCAAAAGGGCACTGTACAAAACAACCTTTCATCTAATTCTGCTCAAGAAGTGTCAACATAACAAACATGGGGTAAATAAGGAAAATATTTCAGGTAATGAGACAGAGACAGAATCAAAAGACAAATAAATACCACAGACAACAGCCGTAAATGTTTTCTTTTGATCTAAAAATAGTGATAATTCCTCCTGTTCCTATTTCTTAGGACACGGAAATATAAGGTTTCACCTGTCTAAATTAACACAGAATGCATACTCACCCATCCACATGGAACACGCGCTGTTCTCAGTAGTCCAGGCTTAAACTCCCACCTGTCCCCTGCTGTGAGTTTCATAGATTTGCCTTTCAATCAAGCAAGCGACTCACTTGAACAACAACAAAAAATGTAATCACTAAAAGTCGCCATCATTTTGGGGCTGACACCTGCCACATACCTTGTCACACTCATATACTCTCTCCTTTCCTTCAGTCATGCGGTGAAAGACAGGTCTAGACTATGCTAAGTTAAACTAAACTATATGGGGTTTTTTTTCTTTTAATCTAGCTTTTTTATATTTTCTTCACAATCTTGTCTTTAAACTAGAATTTTGCCTGAATGCCTGAGATAGGCAGTGATAGAAGGTAGAATTCTTGCTTCAACCAAGTAAGTTGCCCAGTGTTATCCTTTAATTGAATTCAGGCTGATATGTTGTATTATCTTGATCTATGCGTTCCTAATTATACACAAAGAACGCCCACAACCCAAGCATCCGACACTAGGACAACAATATAACAAAGACTGAGTCTGGCACCCGACACTAGAACAACAATATAACAAAGACTGAGTGTGGCACCCGACACTAGGACAACAATATAACAAAGACTGAGTGTGGCATCCGACACTAGGACAACAATATAACAAAGACTGAGTCTGGCACCCGACACTAGGACAACAATATAACAAAGACTGAGTCTGGCATCCGACACTAGGACAACAATATAATAAAGACTGAGTCTGGCATCCGACACTAGGACAACAATATAACAAAGACTGAGTCTGGCACCCGACACTAGGACAACAATATAACAAAGATTAAGTCTGGCATCCGACACTAGGACAACAATATAACAAAGACTGAGTCTGCACCCGACACTAGGACAACAATATAACAAAGACTGAGTCTGGCACCCGACACTAGGACAACAATATAACAAAGACTGAGTCTGGCACCCGACACTAGGACAATAATATAACAAAGACTGAGTCTGGCAGCCGACACTAGGACAACAATATAACAAAGACTGAGTGTGGCACCCGACACTAGGACAACAATATAACAAAGACTGAGTGTGGCACCCGACACTAGGACAATAATATAACAAAGACTGAGTCTGGCAGCCGACACTAGGACAATAATATAACAAAGACTGAGTCTGGCAGCCACACGAGACTTAACGGCTAACCTTTAAGGGAAAAGCCAATGGAATCAAAATTTATGGCCAACAGACAAGAACTTTAATATGAGTAAAAATGAGGATGAATCTTGTACGAGGTATGTGAGAAATAATCAACTGGTGCCACATGGCAGGAAGAATTTACAAGCACAAACAAAAATAATCTTCCGAGCAAAACAGGTTTGTCATTGGAAGCATGATCTCAATCAGAGGGTACAAATACAATCAAAAGAAATCAGTGCACATACGTATAGATATATGAAAACACACTATACTTCCTCGTGTGAAAGAAACACTGTAACAGTTGTTTCTCATATTATTATATTAATTATTATGTTGTAGGGTTTTGGTTGGGGATGACTTTGCTGGATGAATTGATGATGATTATTATTACTTCTTATTTCTCTATACTACTTTATCTCCTTTTTTAAAAAAATTCTCCACTTATTAATTCTCTCCCTCATTCGTTTCTCACTCCTAGTCTCACTTCTTCATTTTTTAACTTTAGTCGTTCTTTATCGCCGTCACACGGCCGTCAGTGGCCGTTAATGGCCGTCAGTGGCCGTTAATGGTCGTCAATGGAGATTTCTATAGTGCTCATGTCTTAAATCGCTAGCCTAATATAACGAGATGGTGCCCAGTGAAGTACAGCTGTGACTGGAACACTCTCAGTTACCGAGTCTCTCCGGACGATACTACCCAGGGTTCTTTTCCTCTGTCACCTGGTGTCCATATAAGCTCCCTAAATAACCTTTGTGGTGGAAAATGAACTTATTGTCTCAGTCATTCTCTAATTCCTCCAGCAATCAATAAGTGCTCAGAAGAAATAAATGTGATCCAGCAAAACTAAGGGTTGGTTTATTTACAACACCAGACACCACACACGTTAACTCACACACACAGACACACACAGGTCTCTTCACGGCAATTAAACACCAGGCACAAGAAACATGAGCACGCCATGACACATCAGCATGGAACAACCACAAGCACGCCATGACACATCAGCATGGAACAAACACAAGCACGCCCTGACACATCAGCATGGAACAACCACAAGCACGCCCTGACACATCAGCATGGAACAACCACAAGCACGCCCTGACACATCAGCATGGAACAACCACAAGCACGCCCTGACACATCAGCATGAAACAACCACAAGCACGCCCTGACACATCAGCATGGAACAACCACAAGCACGCCCTGACACATCAGCATGAAACAACCACAAGCACGCCCTGACACATCAGCATGGAACAACCACAAGCACGCCCTGACACATCAGCCTGGAACAACCACAAGCACGCCCTGACACATCAGCATGGAACAACCACAAGCACGCCCTGACACATCAGCATGGAACAACCACAAGCACGCCCTGACACATCAGCATGGAACAACCACAAGCACGCCCTGACACATCAGCATGGAACAACCACAAGCACGCCCTGACACATCAGCATGGAACAACCACAAGCACGCCCTGACACATCAGCATGGAACAACCACAAGCACGCCCTGACACATCAGCATGGAACAAACACAAGCGACATTCCAAGTGGCGCCCTTTACTATTCAACATCTTTACTAATCTCGTGTCTTCATTTAATTCTTATAATACATCTTCATCTACACTCCCTTCATACACATAGGAGCTAACTTGCCAATTCACACATCATACATATACGCAGAGACTCTACCTGCGCCCAACATATAAAACATAGAGTGCAAATATGAAATGGTTTAATGACACATAAATTAAACCATGCTGACTCAATGACGATAATGAAAGATGAACATAGCATATCATTATAAATCAAGTGCATTAGACACTAAGCAGCCCAACTACATACGCCACACACAAAAACATAGAGAACTCACCTTCTAGTGTCTGTAAATCAAACGTTAAACTTGTGCATTCATGAAGCATGATAATGAAAAGTTACAGTGATGGCAAATTATGCATTGCAACTTCTTAACTGACTAAACACATCATTTTACACACAACACTGAACAGTTCTCACAGTACATACTTACACAACTCTGTATCCGACATGAGCTGGCTTGGAACAGCGTCTGAGCTCATAGCTTGACAGTCCTTGTATCCAACATCACAAATATATATTTGATAACTTCGCCAGACACCTCAGACTTACACGACATGGCTCTCCCAGACTACTTGCTGCCGCCACGAGGCTCAACTCTCAAATGTTCTAACTCAACACATTACACTACATGATAAACAGATCACGTGTCCAACTGCGAAATAGGCCAGCCTTTGATCCTCCGAAATGGGTGAATTTCGAAGAATCAAGCTTAGCCCATTCCACAAACCACATCACTCACAACTCGCTGAAATAATCTGCCTGCCATATAAATTCCTACGACAACAATCTACATTTTGAGAATCTCTATAGTAACAAAAATGCCAAAAAATGAACAACAAACGAAACTTCTACATGTTGAGAAACACTGCCAAAAATGTCCACTTTCATAAAAAGAAGCGAAACTTGAACTTCCTAACCCATGCTAACTCAGTCCAAAAAAACACAAAAAAAAAACACAAAAAAAAACTACCTCTGTCTGTAAATTCTGAACTAAGACTCATCCACAAATCCCCCCCCCCCCCTTCTCCCCTCTAACCTGAACTCTTTTTCAAAGCTGTAATTTCACGAGAACACTCCCTTTTCCTGTTCACTTACAAGGTCGCATGGAAAAACTAACAAAATGTTCGCCTAATTCTATTCTAAATTCATGCGAGCTCGAACATTAGTTGTACAAAGTAACCTAAACTTTTAACACCAACAGTATTTCACTGCTACATGTCTTCTAGGACCACGTGCCACAAGGGCAGACTACGCTTTCTCGCAATTTAAACTGATAAAGTCCCATTGAATTGTGGCAAAATGAAATACTGCCACATCTTTATTCTGTGAAATCCACACGAAACGGACAGTATTCAGAGTTATTTCTTGAAGTTTGGTACACTTGTGTTGGCAATAATGCAAAGCTTGTTATTATATTAAACCAGATTATCTTAGCAAACCTCTCGATGAGTACGTTCGTATATTCGGCGGAAAGGTCAAGGTCGTGCGCATGCCGGAAAGGAAAGGTCTTATCGCAGCACGTCTGGCCGGTTTTGATCTCGTGACAGGTGACGTGGCAGTCTTTCTTGATGCCCATTGTGAAGTGACTACAGGTATGTACCGATCTTATATATCCCATAAGGTGTACATGCCTAAGGTTTTATGATATCAGAATACGTGACCAAATCAGACCGTGGTTTTATCATCAAAGGAGAGTGAAGACGCTGTTCGATTTGGTAGTCAGTGAACCATAGCTGGCATTTTGGCGTCAGGATTGGCGAACTATAGCTGACATGCTGGCGTCAGGGTTAGTGAATTAAACTGACATGCTGGCGTCAGGGTTGGTGAAATATAGCTGACATGCTGACGTCAGAGTTAGTGAAATATAGCTGACATGCTGGCGTCAGGGTTAGTGAAATATAGCTGACATGCTGGCGTCAGGGTTAGTGAAATATAGCTGACGTGCTGGCGTCAAGGTTAGTGAAATATAGCTGACATGCTGGCGTCAGGGTTAGTGAAATATAACTGACATGCTGACGTCAGGGTTAGTGAACTATAACTGACATGCTGGCGTCAGGGTTAGTGAACTATAGCTGACTACACCCTGTCCCACCTCTCCGATGGCGCCCCCAGTAACAAGTCTAGCCTGGTTAACGGGGCAGGGAGATCGCCGTGGTCTCCGGGGTGGTGGAGTCTGGTAAAAAGAAACTGCAGACCCTCTGCGTTTTGGGTCCATTCAAGTATTGAAAAATATAATGGGCATAACCTGGTTCCAGACCGACGCGAATCTGTGTCTCAATGTCTTCATCACATCGCCTGCTAAAGAACACTAGTCTGCACTTCCAGTGAGATAGGAGTTATCGTCAGTAACGTTTGTTAGGAACGAAAAAAAAGACAAACTATATTGGGAATATTTAAAAGTGCCGTCTGTTTCAATCTTCACAGTCGAGAGTGATTTATTGTTCTCGTGGCTCAGATAATTGCAAAACAAATACGGCTTGTGGAACAGTAGCCATTTATAGCAAATATCGTAGAACAACCATGAAAGGAACTTGGTCAACGACATTACCGTTTGGCAGCTACCTACAAGCATTCCAAATATCTACTTGAGGACCGTTGTCAAAGACACAGAAGGCTAATACTTTGCACTGATTTCTTACCAATATATAGGAAATGCATTCGCTTCAGATCTATTGATATACTTTTCTCAGTTGAACGCAGTTTTCGCGTAGACTTATATTGATTATCCTGGGATTACGATTGATTAGTACAATGTAAGTCATTTTAAGCGTTCAAGATTAGCTTTGGTTCGCTGGTATAGTGACCATGTTAATTCTTTTACCCTTGTCCAACACAGCACAGCTGCGCCCTATCAAATCAATATCTTACATCCTTCCCGTGCCGTTAAACAGTTACATAGGGCTCGCATAGTTTTTTGTCAAGTTTTACTGTCTTCGGCGAGTTTTTCTACTTCATCTAGGTATGTTATGCCCACTAAACTGGCTTCTCTTAACAATATCCTCTTTAGAGTTTCACGTGGTCGACCTCTTATTCTTCAGCCTGTTGTGCTCCAGTTGACAGATTATTTTGGTATTCTCTGATTGTTTCTTCATACTACATGGCCTACATATGTCCATAAATCAATATAATCACATATAATATTTGAGTCATAAAAATCTTCCAAGCATAGAAAGTACTGAAATAAATAGTTAATATCTACATGAGCATAAACTTCTGTTTATAGGACTATACTACTCAGTTTCGTTTTTTCAATGTGACATCTTTGTTTCAGCCCTTACAGTGTATTTTGCTAGCTTGATTATTATTTACGTATACCTCGTAATGACTCGTAATTTGAATCGTTATTTTATTTGCTTTTATTTTTTAAGTTATTTTTCTGTAAAAAAAAATAAATAAAACTGTTAATAACTCTATATCCCGCCGGATGGGATATCGGATAGTGTGGGTTTTTCCTCAGGTTAATGCCATATCATCATGAAGAGCGCGAAGAGGCTTGTCGTGCTGCAAGTGTCACAACAGCCTGCTGTCAGGCACACTTACATGTACATTATAATTCTTCCCAGCTCCGACTCGCTGTCTCAGATGACGGTATCTTCACTGTAACAAAGTTTCTAGCACTTTAAAACGTTACCTATTACTGTTGGCAAACAATAAGCACAGGAGGACGTTAGTGTCTTCTCTAAACGTGGAAGGTCTCAAAGTCTACACTGAAACATTAATATTTTCATGTGCTCTCTTTGTTAATAACTTATACGGCTTTTCGTTTGAAGGACAAAAAAGAACAAACATATCACAAGAACTTAATACTAAAGAAGGTTGGCTAGTAAGGAAGATTAAAAAGAGAAAACTAAAATATTTTGAACATATTAACGTCAGTGATAATTTAGAGAAGACGGTCTTGGAAGGGTACTAATGGGACAAAAGAAAGAGAGGAAAACCAAGGCGAAGATGGTTGCAAGACATCGTTGATGATCTGAGAATGGATGCAATAGCAGCCGGATATCTTGCTTATAACCGAGAGGCCTACAGGAGAGCTGTTTGGGAGGCAAAGTTCCGCAAGAGACATGCAACTGACTGACTGCATTGCATATGTTTGTCTTTCTCATTTCAGCATTATCTTATGTAAAGTAATTATTGTGGATGTTTGGACAGAAATATGTTAGAAGAGTTGAAGAGCCGCAATAAACAACGATTAGCTTTCGTTATAAATAGTTCAGAAGGTGGAGTTGTTGAATAATTTTCATTCTGATGTGATAATTGGGTACCTACTGAAGAATGTAATGTGGAAAATATCACTGCGTATTAACGATTATTATGGCATAAGGTAAACAGAAAGTACATACGGTAAGCAGGGCCGCGTCTTAACGCATGGGACCATCTGGGCACTGCCCTGGGGCCCCAAGTTCATGGGGCCCAACCAGCCCATTAAAATCTATGTATAGGAATGTATATGGCGGGTGTACTGGGCGTGCGTGGAGGCAGGCCGCTTATTTTGTTATTTTATTGTTGCTTTGTTCAGGGGCCCCCGATGCTGTTAAGAGGGCCCTGACGGTGAGAAAAGAACGAATAAGCAAATGAACTTAGCGTCCATAGAACCATCCGACTGTTTCCTCTTTTCTGCTGTCCTTGGTAACGGCGGTTTTGCCAAAATATTGGATCGTCATTGTTTTTATTTGTAACCATTTCCTTGTTCCTTCTCTTTATTGCTTCTTTCTTATTTTCTTCCTTGCACTCCCCGCACGTTTTCGAAAAACTACACTATATACCTCCCTCTAACTCTGACTGTCTGTCCAATATCGTTCAACTTGTACTATATCACATCATTCAATTAGGTTCAGTACGTATATACTAAAAATAAAGGGTACTAGGGTAAAAGCTATACATCATACTCCTACTTCTTTGTCAGTTAGGGATCAGAGGGATCATGTATGAAAATCAGTGAATGAGAAGCATAGCCCTTATTTGACTTACAAATGCAGTATGACCAACGAAAAGAGTAAATAATGCACTGTATATCACTTACAGAAAAGCTGAAATAGCAAAACTAAACAAAAGTGTATCATTTAAATATGAAAGCTAATACAATGAACTAAATCCTACCCTCAAAAAACAAATATTTGATTTTGGAGAAAGAAGAAACAAAGCTGTGGTCACGGGAGAAACATCCATCTGCTCACTTTGGTGTGACCATCGAAACTTCTAGGACACATAACCTTCTTAACTCTCAAGTCTACGAATGGAAAAGAAGACATGATATGTAGAATCCTTCCTGAGAACTATATTCTCAACCTGGTCATCGGACGGCATTCTGATTATTTTCTTAGCAGAAGTGGATTCTGAGATCTTACAAGAATGACATGCCTTGCTCATTAATTTGTAATAGTTGTAACTTTCTTTTCTTGGAACTTGCGAGCCTTATGGCTTTCTTCAGCTGTATCAACACACTTGAGTACTTCTGTAAAAAGTCTAATGACAGTATAATTATGAATACACTGTATTACAAGCAGAAGTATAAGGACAGACTACGCAGTTTCTAAGAGATGCACTCCGAACGACTTTTGAGAACAAACCGAAAAAAATGGCTTCCTATACAGTCAGCGTCGAAATATGACGTAACAGAACGAAATAGCGAACCACGCTACGAGTGAATAGGTGGTGATTATGACTGAATGGGGGTGAAAGAAAAGATGAAACGCTGACGACGAAACAGCGAGGTTTGCTTAATAAAAAGCAAAGTGAACTTCGGATCGAGACGTTGTAACAACAATGCAAAATCCCTGTAATTTTTCCAGATCTTACATATCTCTTTACAATTCTGTATCAAAGATTTAATATTACAAACTTCTATATGCTGTCACTTCTCTCCAGGTTGGCTGGAGCCCCTTTTATACAGAATAAAACAAGACCCGACCGTAATAACAGTACCGATTGTTGACGCAATAAATTGGGAAACGTTTAAGGTAATGGGTTCCATTGTTCATTCTAAAGAATAAACCATGATAGTGTCTTTGATCACTTGTTCATACGTTTGATTTCCTTTCATGTTTGTCATCAGTGTTCACATTTTTAAAAAGATAGCTCTGGAATTCTTAAATCTGAGATGAACATTTCTTGCTTACACAGTCGTGAGATGTGATTCATCTCACGTGTTAATCACATGAAATTTTAGCTTCTGTTTCGTATTGCTTGCCTGTTGTAATTTTGAGCCCTAAGGTTAATTTCAAAGTGAAAATGCCAACAAGAGCTGCTTATGCTCTTTTGAGCATCGGCAATAAAGAATAAATAATTCTGGTTATAAACAGCTTTGAAGATGGAGTTAAAAAAAACAATACGTATACTGATGTGGCAACTGGATATCTACTAAAGAATATAAAGTGGGAACTGTCACTGCAATTAAAGAAGCAGACAAACTGTTAACTTTTTAATAATAGTAACGATGATAGTTAGATGATGAAAATAATATGATTATAATCTCAGACTGATTCTACAAATGAAAAAGTAAACAGAAGACAGGTGTCATTTCTATGAAGCATTATCGGAAAAAAAACAAAAAAAACTTGTTTATTAAGGATCAAATATTGGAAGTAGTCATATATTTTTCCAGAAACATTGATATCTTTATGTTTATAGTTTTATAGTTTATAACTTTATAGGTTGTTTTTAACAATATTATTAGTACTTTTCACAGTTTTACAGCACTGACATTGCATGCAGGCTTGTGGAAACATGTACTTTAATATTGAAAGAAATGCAGTGTGCCCGTAAAATCATGGTGCGGTTTGAAACTCAGAAAGTATCAGAAATAAATATAGCAAAGCCTTGATCCTGACACTACATTAAAGAACACACGAAAATTTTTTTGTGATTTGTGCATTTGATTTCGGATGCGTAGTTAGTCACGCGACTGTGACGCAATGTTGTTCGTCCATCGTCTTCGATGATGACCACAGGTTCATCTTAGTCAAAGTAAGGAGAGGTGTGTCCGTGCGTGACCAACTAGCCCTATACGAGTTCTAAAAGTTTCGCCACACACGGAACATAAATGTCCAGATTCAGTTGTGGGTGCTTGTGCTGCCTTGGCTTTTCGTATTGCATGTTTGTGCTGGGCACTTTCAATTCTTGAGCGCTCTGCTCTCTGGGCACCCAGGGTGGTTATAGTCCTCCATGATGGGCGGACCTGTGCTATGGCTTCCCAAGAGTTTATGTCTATCCCGAAGGCTTTGAGTGATGTTTTGAGCTTTTCTTTGTAACGCTTTTTTTTTTTTTGCCCTCAAGTTTTCCGTTTTCTGTTCAGTAGTTCCCACGAAAGGAGTTGTATGGGCAGTCGAGTGTTACTCATTCTGACTACGTGCGCTGCCCATCGATTTTGCGCCTTTTGAAACATTGTGTAGATGCAAAACATCGTTCCCCCAATATGTGGTGCATCAGTTCACATTCTTGCTGCCTGATGGGAAAGGGCGGGTGGAAGACTTGGCGTCCTTGATCACTACACAGAACTACTCTAAGCATATCCAACAAAACTTTACCATTTACTCTTTCATTTATTCTATACAGTTTTCCCTACTTCATTCTAGGAAAAAAAAATTCAAATTTCATTTCTCTCTTGAAAAATTATGTTTTCTATTGTTTATAAAGAAGTGTCAAGAGCTGTAAAACGCATTTAAGTGACCAGCAAGCAAAAATCCTTTCTGAGAAAGAAGAAATAAGCAAACCGTAAAGAACAGTTCAGTTCAGATACAAACATTTCCTTTGGAGATCATGTGAAACTGGAAGAAGAATTTACAAAGAAATTATTATGGACTTCGCGCATTCTAATATGCCTACACAGGCTATTGCTTCTAGAGAGCACGAAGAATTTTAACAAATTCGCTAGACTATGTCCGCAGACAGATCCTGTTATAGCTAGGACCATAGCGTTTTGTTGTGTATAAGAACTGTTAGACCACTATTAATAAGTTTTGACCCGACAAAAAAAAAAAGACTATGTAAAGACAATGGTGATTCCAGGACATCATTCAGCAACAGATGTCAAAAAAGAGACGAGACAAAAATTCCGAGGGAAGTCAGAATAGAAAAAGTTTAGAGTTTATTTTAATGTTGAGGTAGGTCTAGTGACATTGGGCGGATTGTATTTCGTGGATTTAGTGTAAACATAAGGTGCAGTCTTGTTAGTACATACAATGGATGGAAGGGACAAGACGCAGACAAAGTGGGAGACAGGTAAACAGAACTTGAAATAAACAACTCGAGAGAAAAAAGCCAGGGGCAGAGAAGATGAAGACACGCAGCAGCACGCACTAATGGCGTGGGATATTAATAAAGAAAACAAAGTATGAATATTACTAACTTACTGTTCTCTAAATTTGGCCAGCTTTAACTTTCTTGAGGTCTTGTAGATGATTTTAAAGGCAAAATCTCTCTCCTAGTAACCAATAATGTCAAAAATAATCACCTGGTGTTGCGACATCTACTATTTTGTCCAGTCATAACAGATTTGATTGATAGTTCATTATATAAGGTTACAGATGACTGGTTTATTGTACCCTTGATTCGCTCGTGAATTTTGTTCATAAAGTCTATCGTAAAAATACAAATCTCAGAACTTTAGGAAATTCAGAAGTTCAGTGAGGGCTTCACATTATTGTGAGGTTTATCTGATCACGATATGCCATTCTCTGATCGGAGTTCTCTAATCTTTTTTTCTTTAGAATCTTTATGGGAGTTTATGCTTTTCATTGGAAGAAAGATTCTGTTTTCAGCTGTTACTAGATTTCAGCGTCACGCTAAGGGATGACAACGCTTGTCCGATTTCGAAGCCAGCGTCAGGTTTTGGCGAGCTTTTACTGACCAAGACCCTGTATTACCTCTAAGCTGGTAACCCCCAGTAACAGGTCTATCCTGGCTAGCGGCCAGGGATCGCCTTAGTCCCCGTTCCAGTGGAGTCTGCTAAAGCCGCACTGCACACCCCCCCCCCCCCCCCCCTCTTTAGCTCAATTTAGGAACTGAAAAAATACCCACAGTACTCCGCTCCCAAGCCGATGTTCCTCAACATCTTCACAGCACCGGCTGCAAAGAGAACTAGCTCGCAGTTCCAGGGAGATTAAAGAAGAAAAAACGTCATGCTATTTTGCTTGTTAATTTAGATCATGTAAAGACTGTTTAAAAAATGATATTAAATTAATTAACTCGACATTGCTGAAATAATGGAATACGAACGTTGAAATGCCTGGACGTAGTTCAGTGCATGATTCTAACAGTAGCCACAACGTGGTTTTAGAAACATTCAAATTGTTATTAATTCGCTTATGAAGAGGATACCAAGAAAGCTAAATGCTATTATTTTCATTTAAATTTAGTATTTTTAGTGTTGCTTGTATGTGGCCTTCAGCAAAGGCCTTTGTCGAAATATTGGTTGCTGCGTGTTCTTCCTTTATGCGTGCTCATCTTACTTTCTGCCACTCTCGTTTCTTCTTTTTCTCAGCTTTTTTTTTCTATTTTAAACTGAATCTCTGCCTGGGTGAGTTTGCTTTAGAATATCTTATTTCTATTTTTCAGTATCAGTACAGTACGAATGATAATCTAAACTCATGTGGTTTTGATTTCAATATGATATACACTTGGAGAAATGAACCAGCGCCAGATGGCGCCAAGAGAAAGACCCTAGTCGATCCAATTATGTAAGTTCAATAGAATATTGTTGAATTTCTTTACAGATGTAGTGAACAGTCGCTGTTTTATTAGTAGTAGATCAAACTTCATAATGAACAAGTGCTACACAGGTAAAACAGGCACTGACTGGGTACATTAGACTCAACTGGAAGATCTTGATTTTGCTGATGACATAACTCTTATCAGTAACAATGTGAAATCAATGCAAGAACACACAGACACCATGTCTTTAATGGCTAGTAAAATAAGACTTTAAATTAATAAGAAAAAAAAGCAATGAAATTTCTCATTAACCATCAAGGAGAAATATGCATAGAAGGAACAGCTTTTGAAGAAGTAAACCAATGTGCGTATCTCGGCAGCTACATAGACCAGGATAGTGACACCAGAAAGGAAATTAGAATTAGAATTGCAAAGGCAGCATCGATCTTCAAGAATCTTGAGAACATATGGCATTCAAAAGTTATAAGCGCGAAAACGAAGTTAAGATTATTCAGTTCAAATGTAATATCCACCCTCATTTAACTAAAGAAATAGACAAGAAATTGGATTCTTTTGAAAACAAATGCCTCAGGAAAATACTCGGTATAAAATGGAACGAATTCAAGAACAATGCAGAGATAAAACAGATAAGCAAACAACCTGTCTCATAGGTGATCAGAAAAAGTGGTTGGTCATGTGCTGAGAAGAAACAACCAGAGAAACCCAAAACAAGCTATCAAGTGGAACACAAAAGGCTGAAGAAAAAGAGGTCGACCACATGAAACTCTAAAGAGAACATTGTTAAGAGAGGCCAGTTTAATGGGAATAACATCGCTTGATGAGGTCGAAAAGCTAGCCCAAAACAGGAATTCTTATATTTGCTACATACCAAACCTGTGTTTTTTCTTTGTTGTACATCAAACCAGTGTTTTATTATAATGGAATTTGTAATTCGTATTTTGTATTCGACGTCGTCGTCGTTCTTCTTTCTTCCTTCTTTGAGAGTTGAGGTTACTGGACTAGTTACACACATAATTCCAGCTCTCACTCTCACCTTCTGGATTAGTTACACACCGTTCCAGACATACTTCTCACCCAGGCTCTTTTAAACCTCACGTTGACGACAGCCGGTACAGATAGTCAGTAAATCCTGGGTAACGGTGACTTTGGAACATTTATTGATGGCAATGATGATAATGATGATAAAAATAACATTACATTCGACTGCCGGCTGGTTATCCCTGCCATATGGCCAGTCCATTCATACGTACAACCAAAACGTTCATCTGTTCCACGAAGACATCAGACAGCTCGACAAAAACACGTCCACACAGTTCCACGTTCAAACCAAGACTCTCCTTAACAACGGGTTTTGCACACGGACGTTTCTAACGACGTGCTTTGCACACGTACATGAGTTGTGGTCTACGCGAACACAACTATTAGCAATACACAAATAATCTCTGAACAGAATTGCTATTCTGTTACAGAATATCTCCCCACCCCTAAAGGTAGATATTTGGCCATCCAATATCTTCAAACAAAAAAAAAATTGCGAACTTGCACAGAAAACTCTCACTAAAGAGAATCAATCAAATTAATCACTATCCTACACAACCTTAATTCAACCCACAAGATGTACCAAACGGTTTTGAAACCGGTCGGGTATAAGGAACTCAACAGTTCAACCCATATATAATTGTTATTTTGTTCCAAATCCAGTAACATAACTCAGGCATGCGGAATATTCTGACCTTCACATCAAGGTCAACCGCAAGGATATTAACAGAGCACACTGCGTACTCAATCAGAGAAAGTTCCTCCTGTGTGGCCACCATTTCTCGATCATTTATCCAGTATCTCTTTCTAGACATTAGCTTTACTGCTGGCTTTGTACAATATTCAAATAACTACCTACTCTCATGTGTATATTCAACGCTATGAGTAGAAGAGTATAACATATGCAATCTCCATAACAAACCATCCTATATCTGTCGCATGAGACTATCCGCAACATGGACATAACAGGAAAATGAATAAAAGGCATTCTGCCTTACAATAAGTCCTCCCAAAGGACTATATGCCACGTACCATATGTACGGGCCCAAAATGGAATAATCTAGGTCTAATACAAGACCCCTGTGATAAACTTACCATAGATGTGACCCCATGTAAGCTCTACATGTGTCGGGCGAGGTAAACATCAAGAGGAAGCACATATATATGTTGCAAACCTCCATCATACTTCAATCCGAGTTATGTAACGTCTAATTCTGTAACTACCAGTTAGTAAGCATTAAGCTCGTTCTAACGGTAAAGACATACAATTGTCCTGTAAAGCACTAACTGGTGGGCTTTTCACTCCGAACAATATAACCACCAGAACATGACATCTCTGGGAAAGGCAATTGTCTCATTTCAGTCATCATCGGGTCTGTTACCTGTAAGAAATTCTCAGAATAACAACTTTCCTAATCAATAACATCTATCACTAGTTGTATGTCCAAAAACAAAAACAAAAAGTTTACTGCCAAAAGAACACACTGTAGTGATATACACAACACCAAAATTGTTCAATAAAGTCCAACCAATGACACTAGAGAAAAATGTCCTAAAATGACTATTCCAAATATAACTAAAGCTAAAATGTCTTTGATCCTACGCCACACATAAAGAGCACATCCAACGACTGTCCATGTATCAATGTCCACTCCTGTCTATCTGCCGAATAATCTCGTTTAAAGAAAAACTAGCAAAAGTTCATCAAGTGTTCATCAAGCGATGTTCAGAATGTTCCTTCCCCCAAAAAAAAAACAAAAAAACAACAACAATAGGACATCAAGTCATCTCCAATATTTCAGCTAAAGGCATCTTATGACATCCTGCACAAACAATAGGACGTCAGACCAAGAAAAAATAATACATGACATACATCTGCAAATCACACATCAGCAAAACAGCAAGATATGCTACATCATAAATTATATGACACATCACCAGATATCTGACACATCAGCAATTATATGCCATATCATAAAATATATGACACATCATTAAGACCATAATCGTCATAACATACAAGGTCAAGACAATCAGACAAAACGTGACTCATCTCTGGCTAACCGCTCTAGAAGCCACCTAAAAAAAAACATCTCAGCTCGGCTGTCAAACAGCATATATATAGCATGAACTTTTCATAACTTAGCTATACGCACGATGTGCAATTAAATAACAATCATATGTGTCTCAAAAATTGCATGGTAAAACAACAATCATTTTCAAAAACAAATATGATACAAAAACCATCAACAATCTCAGTACCGCCCAAACAAAACAAAGGCGGTCAGTAGGTCAACTCTTACGGTCAACACAGCAGGCCAGCACTCTCATACCGTGAAAACTTTGTTCACAGTCATACACACATCAACTAGCAGGCCTCCACGTGAAACACAACACAACCACATGGGTGCACCCAAAACATTTCAAACACGAAAGCACAGGCTACTACACGGGTCAAAGCTTACTTTCAAACCCACTCACGAGAAATATGAAGTCTCGAGTACGACACACAGACCAACGCAAAAAGAAATGTGCCAGTACTCGAAGCACAAGTAAAATACAAGAAAAACCCAAAAATCAACCTGGCCAAATATATCAAAACAAAAAGCCAAGTTACATAACAAGAATAAAGTTACACAAAATGCGTTGACATAGATGGCGTAGGGAGGAAAAAACACGCCAACTCCCTGACTATAAGTATCGTACACACATAAACAGTGCGGAATAAAAAAAAAATACAGCGTATACCATTCACACGCAACGCTCAACAAAAGCGAGCATACCAGTGTGCTCAAATATTACATAATAACAATCGCCCAGTAAAAAAAAACATATAACGACCGAAAAGATTTGACACAAACAAGGCAATGGCACAGCAAGCAAATTCAGTTCATAACCTAATGTAACCTAATTATTTTCCTGTAAGGAAAGAAAGAATTAACTAACTAATCCAAAATTGTTACTACTGTCCACCACAAGAGCTGATGAATTCCTTCAAAAGAAAAGGAAATTAGTCCAAACGTTCTAGAAAGTACCTACTCCTGGAACTAGAGAGAGAAAGCGAAATAAGTTCCAATCTCTTACTCCGACAGGCTGCAGCTGGCTCCCCGCCAGTCATGATAACGACAGGCAGAGTCCGTGCACATTCTTCCCAGCTGTGGAGAGCCAGGGTTGGCCCCCGCCGTATGTACAGCAGACTAGAGTGCCGGATCATCTCCCCATTCGCCTAAAGGTAGAGCTTGGAAAGGCTAGTACGATTATCCCGCACAGTGACAGCATACACGAACAGATTCCTCTCACGTACGGACAGCATAGGACAATCAGGCTCATACAAACAACGATGAATGAAAGCACAGCCCATGCCGCTCACAATTCTTGCTGGCCAAATCGAAAGAGAAGAATAGCGACGACACAGCCGCAGGAGTGCGCCGTACCTTAGGGCCAGGACATTACCTTCTGTACCAAGTGTGTGTGTCGCCCCACTGCGACACTTCCACCGATCGTAGTTCTATGTCGCCAAGGTGGGTCTCCCCGACGGCACCAATTATAATAGTCCTGGTCACGGCACCAAATATAATGGAATTTGTAATCCGTATTTTGTATTCGACGTCGTCGTCGTTCTTCTTTCTTCCTTCTTTGAGAGTTGAGGTTACTGGACTAGTTACACACATAATTCCAGCTCTCACTCTCACCTTCTGGATTAGTTACACACCGTTCCAGACATACTTCTCACCCAGGCTCTTTTAAACCTCACGTTGACGACAGCTGGTACAGATAGTCAGTAAATCCTGGGTAACGGTGACTTTGGAACATTTATTGATGGCAATGATGATAATGATGATAAAAATAACATTACATTCGACTGCCGGCTGGTTATCCCTGCCATATGGCCAGTCCATTCATACGTACAAACAAAACGTTCATCTGTTCCACGAAGACATCAGACAGCTCGACAAAAACGCGTCCAGACAGTTCCACGTTCAAACCAAGACTCTCCTTAACAACGGGCTTTGCACACGGACGTTTCTAACGACGTGCTTTGCACACGTACATGAGTTGTGGTCTACGCGAACACAACTATTAGCAATACACAAATAATCTCTGAACAGAATTGCTATTCTGTTACATTATTTGTTGTATATAAAAAAATTGGCGAACTACTTTGCGAGCCCTATGTGACGTTTAACGGCACGGAAGGATGTAAGATATAAGATATAAGAAGATATCAAACCACTGTTTTATGTGTTGTGCATCAAACCAGTATTTTATTTGTTTTTCATCAAATCAAAGTTTATTACGTGTACATCAAACCAATGTTTTATTTGTTGTTTAAGAAACCGCTGTTTTAATAGTTGTACATCAAACCACCATATTTGCTATATATGAAGCTAGGATGTTATTTGTTATATATCAAGCCACGGTTTTATTTGTTATATGACAAAGAATTTTTTTCCTTGTATATCAAACCAGTGTTTTATTTCTAATATATCAAACCAGTTTGTTTTCTTTGTTGTATATTAAACATTGTTTTATTTGCTATTAAGTAAGCGTCTGTCGCATTTATTGTAGATCAAGCAAATGGTTTATTAATAATGCTAACGTTGTCAGTTGTCTCATAGTTAATCATCTTCATACAACTTTGAATTTGATTTATTGACCTGCGATTTTTAGGGTAAAACAAGGAAACAAGCATCAGTTAGTTTGGATAGGGTATGATTAAGGTGGCTTTCATTAAATACCGCAGCGGTTCTGCGAACTCTGCCATGATTAGTGAAACTTTGATCCACATTCCTCTTAATATGGCTGTAATATGACCACAGCGTGATTTGAGGAGCAACGCTTGACATAGAACAACTTAAAGACCAGCTTTTGTCCGTAAATACTGATCAAAATACTAGTTATAATATCACAGTTTGACAGAACGGATATTTACACAGCGCATTCTCATGTGTCATCCCCACAATATCCTAATATAAGTTTTGTTTACAGATATCACTTTAATACAATATAATGAAAGTTTTGCTTCTTTCTAGCACAATTCTTTAGACGTGACATCTAATTATAGACATGCGATTTAGGTGCATTTAACATAGTCTTACAGGAGTGTCATCTCTCAAACCTAGTATAGTTGAAATATAGATTTTCTAATATGTTAGAATATATGTTATATATATATATATATATATATATATATATATATATATATATATATATATATATAGAGAGAGAGAGAGAGAGAGAGATTCTACAAATATCATAGACACAAAAAATAACAAATATATCCATACCACGAGAACTTAATATTGAAGAACGTTGGCTAGTAAAGAGAATTAAACAAAGAAAATGTAAATATTTGGACATTAAACGTCATGATAATCTAGAGAAGACCGTCTTGGAAGGGTATACAATGGGAAAAAGAAAGAGACCAAGGCGAAGATGACTGCAAGACATCGTTAATGATCTGCAAATGGATGCATCAGCAGCAGGCCATCTTGCTCACAATCGAGAGGCCTACAGGAGTGATGTAAGGGAGGCAAAGTTCCGTAAGGGAAATAAAAAAAATATATATATATATATCTGAACCTTAAGTGCCCAGGGCACATGGGGCTTCCGCAAGAGTTTTCCACAAATGCCTGTCCTTCACCTTTTTTTCTGCTCTTGCCCAGTGAGCTCTCTATTGCTCAACATCCTTTCTGTTGTTCTTCTCCATGTCTTTTTGGTCTACCCTTACTTCTATTCCCCTGTGGTGTCCATCTTAGTGCTATTTTTGGTAGTGAGTTGTCAGTCATTCGGAGCACATGTCCCAACCATCGCCAGCGTCTTTCCTCAATAATTGCTGTCAGTGGCTTCATCTGCATTTCTGCCACTAAGGTGTTATTTCTTATGGTGTTTGGCCAAAATATTTTTCTAATTCTTCGTAAACATTTAGTCTGGAAAGAATTCAACTTGTTTTCTATGGTTTTGGTGATTTTCCAGCATTCACTTCCATATAGTAGTACACTTAGAACATTACTCTTAAATATCCTGATTTTCATATTTATGCTTAGTTTTTTTTTATTTCCATATAGTTTGCAGCATTGCAAAAGCCTGGTTTGCTCTAGTAAGTCTGCTGTTGATGTCCTCTGTGCTGTCTCCATTTTCTACTACTCTGCTGCCAAGTTATACAAATTCGTTGACCTCCTCCACTAACTTGCTATCTACTCTGAGTACATTTCTGTTGTTCACATTTTGCTTCATTAACTTTGTCTTTCCTACGTTGATCTTTAGTCCTATGTTGTTTGCATTCTGAGTTAGCTTGTTTATTTTATCTTGCATATCTTTGTGTCTGCTTGATAATAGACAAACGTCGTCCGCAAAGTCAAGGTCCTCCAGCACTGTGTCAAGGGTCCATTGTAATCCTCTGCGTTTGTCTGATGTTGCCTCCTTCATTAACCAGTCTACTGCCAAAATAAATAATGTTGGTGATAGTACACATCCCTGTTTCACTCCTGTTTGTACCCTAAAGCTGCTGGAGGTATGTTCTCCACAGATCACTTTGCACTGAAAACCCTCATATAGGGCTTTGATTACATTTATTATCTTGTGGGGGAGGCCATGTCATCTTAGGATTTTCCACGTGCATCTCTGTTGACACTGTCAAAGGCTTTCTCAAAATCTATGAATAATGCATATGTTGTGATATGCCACTCATTTGCCTGTTCTAATATTTGTCTAAATACAAATATGTGGTCTATGCATGATCTTCCTTTCCTAAATCCTGCCTGCTCTTTCCGAAGTTTTTCCTCAAGTGTTGGTACAATTCTGTTGATGATTATTCTGGATATACTTTACTGGTGAGTGGCAGTAGGGTAATGCCTCTCCAGTTTCCGCAATCTCTGATGTCACCCTTCTTTGGTAGTTTTACTATAAGCCCAGTTTTCCACTCCTCTGGGGCTTTTTCTAGATCCCAAATTTGTTGTAATATCCGGCAAAGTTGTTTTGGTGTTTCTGTTTCTTCTGCTTTCAACATCTCAGCAGTCACTTCATCTTCACCTGGTGCTCTGTCTAATTTTAGCTTCTTCATTGCCCCCTTTACTTCACTTATTGTTATTGGTCTTGTATTGATGTTTAGTTCCGTTTTTGCTTCAGGTATGTCTATTGTTTGTGCTGCTTGTGTTCTATTCAGTTTAGTCTAGAGTTAGACTTTTTCACCGGAAGACCTCGACGTGTTTAGGATATCAGTGCATCCCCGCTGGGTTTGAAGAGGTAGCCCACCCAGGCCAGAGTTGGACCTTCTCACCGGAAAACCTCGACGTGTTTTGAGATACCCGTGTATCACCGCCGGGTGAGAGGTGGTTGCCCATCCAGTCCAGAGTTGGACTTTCTCACCGGAAAACCTCAGCGTGATTAGAATACGCAAACATCCCTGCCGAGTGAGAGGTGGTTGCCTGTCTAGACTGCCCTAGTCCAGTGTCTCCGACTTCAGCATTTTGCGGTCGTGGCCGCTACCTTTCCTAGTTGTGACCAGGATGGAGCTTTTGTCCAGGAGGACGAATCCTCGCCACTAGTGACTAACACCCCTGGGTTGAGCCGGTTTAGGCATATTATCCCAATACCGGTGTGTTTGGGACGTGACCGACCTCTAGAGCAGAGGTACTGTGACATGCATAGCCTTCAAGATTCACCCCTGGTGTGAGCCGGTTTAGGCAAAATTCACCAGTATGGGTGTATATCAGGCGTGGCTGACCTCTAGAGCGGAGGTGGCATGACATGTCTAGCCATCAAATTCCACCCCTGGTGTGTGCCGGTTTAGGCATATTTCACCAGTGTAGGTGTATTTCGGACGTGGCCGACCTCTAGAGCAGAGCGCCGTGGTATGTATAGCTCTCGCAGTGATACTACTGGACATACCGATTAAACTTCACTTTATCTTGAACTAATAAAAGCGCTTTTCCACGAGGGTCGGAGCTTGGTAAGCATGTATTAGCTCTAGAATTGCCACAGTTATCCAAGTAGGATCGTGTCTTCTAAGGAACCTCGACTGATTTAATGAGCCATTCGCGGTTTCACCGTGAGACAGTGTGAACTTAGACATGCATGGCTTAATCTTTGAGACAATCATATGACTACTGGCAGGATCAACCAGATAGCTTTCTTCACCGAACCTTAGTCGGATATCTGCCGACAGACCGACGCGGGGCAAGGGAGACAGCGCTCTGCTCAGAGCGGATCCCTTTCGACCCCGGCGGCGTTTCATTTCCTTTAACCGGCGGGGGCGGCTCTCTCTGCTCTAACGAGCGAGAATAAAGCCTGGCCACCCACAGACAACACACGTCACATACTGCAGACCCGATACTCTTTGCGAGAGATGGGCCAATTTCGAGACCATCAGTCGACAAAAATGTACTACACCGTTAGCACGAACCCGGCTGGCTAGCCGTTTATATGCTTCGCTCGACGGACAAACCACTTGCTTCTGCATCGAAACACCTTAACTCTCGCCGTCCGGGAAGGGAGCGAAAGCCTGTCTCCTCACGCACGGAACTGGAGAGCGCTTTTTCGCCAAAAGAACGGTCGGCCTGCGCAACAGAAGCCTGCGCTGTACAGCTCGGCGCGCCTATGCGCGGCTGACAGGTGCCCTGTCTGATTTTAGCTTATTTATCGCCTCCTTTACTTCACTTACTGTTATTGGTCCTGTATTGATGTTCAGTTCCGTTTTTGCTTCAGGTATGTCTATTTTTTTTGCTGCTTGTGTTCTGTTTAGTAGGGTGTTAAAGTGTTCCCTCCATCTTTCAATTTTTTTTTCTCTTTCTCCACTGACCAGTTGTCCATTTTGTGTCCTTACTGCACTTTCACATCTTGTGTTGAAGTTACCTGTCATCTGCTTTGTGATTTTATATATGGTTTTCATGTCATTTGTATATGCTGCTTTCTCTGCTGCTTCTGCTAAGTTGTCATAATATTTACGTTTATCTTGATGGCATGATTCCTTCACTTCTTTGTCTTCTTGTGCATAATTACTTAAAACTTGTTCTTTAAGCCGTTGTGATTTGGTGTTCAGTAAAAAAAACAGAAGCAAGGGAAAAAACAAATGCAGGTGGAAGGAGAAATGCTTATCAGGAAATATTATATATATATATATATATATATATATATATATATATATATATATATTCACATGCGAATCTCGCAATGTAATAAGATGCAGGATAGCTTATACTGGTGAACTGGCCTCAGACTAGGAGACCGCATACAGAAACATTTGTACGGTATCACCCAGCATGCTTAGAAATCAGTCCCTAAACATTTCAATGGCCCCAACCATAGAGGCAAATCTGATTTTCTGGTAACAGCCATCAAATAATGTCACGCAGATGACACAAGCCGATAAAGCTTGAGAACCGCTACAGTCAGGACTATGGGACACTGGAACCATATGGTTTGAACTCGTTATTCAGCTACACATAATCTTCCACAATCCTACCCATTCTCACTTGTTGCACATAGTTTAGAACCCTTTTGCACCATCACATTACTACTCCTCTAAAAAAAAGTAAAGATAGTCCCATAGCAAATGCCGTAGGGGGTGAAGCGTTAGAGACCTCATTATGCTGGGTCATCAGCGTATGAGGTAGGGTGACCAGTTCCTTTCCTCGCTGCCTTTACTTCCCAGATTTTCTCTGGTACCCATTTTACGAGGCTGGGTCGACCTCGGGGCCGTATTGGTCGGAAAAAAAATCCCGCTCAGCTGGGGATTCGAACCCTCGACCATTTGGTTGCTAGACGAGTGCACTACTCCTCTACTACAACCAAAATCATTCATTTCATCTAAATAGATTACCACCCCTTCCCTACCATCATCTGCTATCAAACATCACAAATCCCCATTCATTCACTACCATCATCTACTACCAAACAACATCATCATCATCATCATTATCACCATCATCATCATCATCATCATCATCATCGCCTTTCACTCTCTTAAGAGCACCGACCATGGATAAAGGCTCTCCAGTCATCCCTGTTCTTGGAATAATTCTATGCTTCTTCTATGCTCATTTTTTGTCTCTTAACATTTTCTATACTCAAACATGCACAATAGTGCACCTTTCAGAACGAACGCTTTATTTACATAGCAGCTGGTTCATATTGTTTGTGCTCCTTGCGACATACAGGCGATTGTAATTCTGTACTGTTCCATGACCTAAGATAAGTCATTTACAATTTATCATTAATTGTTTCAATTTTTATTATTTCGTTGACATAAAATTCATGTTAATCTATTCTTTGTCTCCTCTCTCTGATTCTTAGTTCTGTTTGTTTTTGTTTGATGAAGGCTCCCGTCGAAACGTCACAACTTTGTAATCGTTAAATAATAAAGCTATTCCTACTTTTTTTCCTAGTTTATACATTTTGTTATCATAGCTTTACTACAGTGCTTTGAGTATAGCTGTATACCTATACACTAATTATTGTGTGTTACAGACCCCGTGTTCTGTTAATGGCTTATTATAAACAGTACCGAAATTTTTGTGTGCTAAATAGTCATTTATATATGTGTGTAGTTACTTTCTGTACTGACTACGTGGATAAGAGTGAAACGTAAATATTTTATTTTGTTTTATGTCTCTCAGCTTCGGTATTAATCATGTTTGTTACATGAGCAGCATATTTGTAGAATGTCTGGAACAGAGTGAAAGTTGTATGATAAAGGGCAGAATGTCAGATAGGTCTGCTTGTCCTCTTCTGCTGCTTCTTCTTCTTCTTCTTTTTCTTTTGCTTCTTCTTCGTACGCATTGTCTGTCTATATCTGCAGTCCTGTCTCTTGGATAAATTTCACTGCTTTTTTTTTGTAATTCATGTATGGAACCGTAGAGCTTATCTCCTTTGATGGTTTCACTGGGCCAGTAATTACTTTTCAGTGTTTCATAATTGGTGCAGTTTTGGAGGATATGTTCCACAGGTTGGGGCATATGTACAAAGAGTACTTTGAACTTTGTATACATATGTCTTCGAAATCGGCTGTGTCCTGTTCGGAGATTGAAAATGGTGACTTGTTCCTTTCTATTTAGCATGTAATAGTCATCATGTGGTGGTGTTTGTGGCTTCCTGTTGGTTTTTATCATGCTTTTCTTCTGATTATAGGTGATTAGTATGTCTGGTTGCTCCATTTCAGTGCCCTCTTTGGCCAGACGGTCAGCTTTCTCATTGCCTGGTATCCCACAGTGGGAGGGAATCCACTGCAAGGTGACTTTGTGTTGTAAGCCAATTTTTGACAAGGCATCCTTAAGATCTGGTAGTTTGTTGCACTGAAGAACTTCCAGCACTGATCTTGCATCTGTGAGAATTACTATGGGACATGTATCAATTCTGGAGTCTGATAGTTTATCAACTGCAGCAATAATTGCCCTAACTTCTGCATCAAAGTTGTTGCAGTATTTTCCAGTGGGTATGGAAATCTTGTCAGTTGCGTTGTTTGGATATTCAATATGTGCTCCTGTCCCTCCATTCTTTATGGCATTGTGTGCAGATCTGTCTGTATATACACGTATCCAAGTGTCACATAGATATTTGTCATCTAGCACACTAAGTGTGGCTGTTGATCTTACAAGACTGCTTTGCATCTCACCATTCTGCACACCTTTCACTTCAGTCTGAATAGTTATTTGTGTATAATCTGCTTCTTTCCATGGTACAGATGATAATGGAGCAACTACAGTATCAGGTATCAGCTTACGCATACGCTTGGCCTGATGAATGAAGCTGCTTCTTTTAAGCCGTTTTAGCGCCAAGTTATTGAATCTCTCCTTCAGGGTATGGCTTACAGAGCTGAGGAATTTCTCTCTCAAGGCCATGACCTTTGTGCCTCTACGTTCTTTTAGCGCTTGAACACCAACTGTTTTCTGCATTTCTACTACTAGCGTGGACCTCATGGCACATGTGATAAGCCACAGTGACTAATTTTGTACCTTGTCTAGATTATGCAGCGTAGTGTTTGATGCTGTGCACCAAGATGTTGAGCCATGTTCTAAATGTGGTAGAATACTTTGCTGATATACATTCTTGAGGATTCTTTCACTAGCGCCCCATGTGTTTCAACTCAGTTTTCTTAATATGGCAAGTTTTCTTCTAGCTTTTGTTTCTGCATTGCTGATGTGTTGCTTCCAGGTCAGTTTTGAGTCAAGAGTCACTCCTAAGAAGTGCGTTGGTTGTACATCCTTTAGGATATTTAATTAATAAAAATCTTACCTGCTTTCTGTTTAGATGAGAGAGTGAACAGAGTGGTACTTGATTTCTCTGTGTTGATACTTACACACAATTTGTTTGTCCATGATGTCAAGATGTCTGCTGCTCTTTGGAGTCGCTGTGTAGCAACTGTCGCGTATTCGTCTGTACACCACATGACCAGATCATCTGCATACAGTGCCACTTTGATTCCATAGGGAAGTTCCTTGACCAGGTCATTAATGAATACCAGGAATAGTGTAGGCGAAAGGACTCCTCCTTGTGGTACGTCATGTCGAAGCTGTACTTTCTGGCTTTTGTGATCATCAATTACTACTCTTTCTCTTCTATTGTGTAAATAGGACTTTATCCAGTTGTACAGTCTTCTATTCACATTGCAGTTTCTTAGTTTTCACAGCAGACCTTTTTTCCATACTTTATCAAAGGCTTTCTTCAGGTCTATCCACTCTGCTAGTACAAGATTTTTGTCTTGGAATGCGTCCTCAATCTCTTGAGAGAGATAGGTCACTTGATCTTCTGTACTGTAGTACTGCCTAAATCCTGCTTGTTGTGGAATGAGAAGGTTTTCACTTTCTAGGTACCATTTTAACCTCAGGTCAATGATGCGTTCCACTGTTTTGCATAGGCAGCTAGTGAGACTGATTGGCCTGTAGCTAGAGGCCGTATCACTGTTTTTCCCTGGCTTTAGCAGTGGTATCATGCTTGCTTCCTTCCAGATTTGAGGTAACTTGCCTGTGCTCCAGCACATATTGAAAATATCCAACAGCTTTCCCATTGCTGCCATTCCCAGGTTCTTGATCATTTCATTGGACACACCATCTGGGCCTGGTGATTTCCTTGGTTTCATTTTGCTGACTGTTAGGTCTTACTCGCTGTGTGTGAGTGGTGCATCGATGACCTCCATTTTTCTGCCTTGTTCCTCTTCTTTCTGTGGGTCAATGCGCACTGCACGCTCTTTCTCTGGATGGATATCAATGTTGCAGTCCTGTGCAAACATGCGAGAAAAGTGATCTGCTACCTGCTTACCTGTAAGAGTTTTCCCATCCTCTATTAGTGTAATCTTTGTACTTCTTCCGGTGCTCTCATCGTTTAACTATTTGATTAGTTTCCACAGTTTCCTTCCATCCTTTTCAAAGTTTGGGGGCTCTGTTTTCTCTCTCCAACTTTCCCGTCTGGCTTGCAGTTTGGCTCTTTGAAATTTGGCCTTAGAATGTTGGTAATTATTGTGGTGTTCTTGACATGGTCTATTTTTTGCTTGCTTTCGAGCTGCTTCCACGTCATCATGGAGTTTTCCCAGCTCATTAGACCAGTATGGTTTATAGTCCCTGTGATCTCCTCTGGGAATGGTTTCACGGGCTGCCTGAAGGATACAAGCATTGAATTCCTTCACTATGCTGTTAATATCCTTACCTTCTATGGGCAACTGTCCCACTAGGATACCTGTGCGATGTCTGTACATTGTCCAGTTTGCTTTTTTATAGTTCCATCTGGGGAGAAAGCTACTGGTGTTAAGGAGTTCCTTTTCTATTATCAGGAAGACTGGTCAATGCTCGCTACCTCAAAGTTATTTTACAACTTCGCGTGTAATGTTCCACTTCAGGTCTAGAGAGTGGAATGCCAGATCTGGTGTTGAGGTTGTATGCCAAGCCCTTGATTAAAATGTTTGGGGATACATTGGCTGGTTGATCAGGAGAAATCCATTATCATCCTGCTGCGTGTCCAATTCTGAAACCTTTTTGAAATAAAGATCAATCAATCAATCTCTCAAAGTCCTTGCCGACAGGTGTAGGATATCATGTCCTCGATCCCTTTTCCATCTCAAAAGGCTCGTCACTGAGAATTTTCCGTGCCAGGATGCCACACCATGGAACATTTTTTTTTCTTTCTGTCTACCTCCGTCTCTTCTGTCTTCGATCTTCCCTGTTGCCATTAGTTGCTCTAGCCCGCTTGATCTCCATGCGTGCAGCCTTTCTAATATATTTCATATAAATTCCGGGGGGGGGGGTGCACATCAGTCCAAGGATGTTTCAAATTTTTAGTAAAACCCAAAGTTAACAAGCTATGTTCTTTTTCATATTTAGAAACCTAAGATCGGACGATGCTGGAACTTCTTCTATAACATCATCACGGGCTTCGGTGTTAATTTTGTTATCAAGTGTATATTTCTTTGTACCTTTATCTTTACTATTTCCATTTTTTTTCTTTACACTGTGTTGTGTTTTTTGAAAATTCACTTTCATTTCCCTTCTGTACGTTTGCTGTACACATTCTTTCTCTCTCTTTCTCACTCTCTCTCTCTGTCTCTCCTCTCTCTCTCTCTCTCATTCTTTCTTTTCTCTCTCCAAAAGAACTTTTGTGGGTGTAGTCTATATTTATGTATGTGTGAATGTGGTTGTGTTTGTGTATGATTGATCGGATGTCATATGTTCGATCAGAATTCACTGGCTTGAAATCTTAACATTGTGTATGATTGATCGGATGTCATATGTTCGATCAGAATTCACTGGCTTGAAATCTTAACATAATGAATTGTCTGTTTCCTACAGGACAGCTACTCACAGTGGTTGCTGCTTCGCTGTGTCCAAGGAAACTTTTAACAGACTTGGAAAGTACGACCCCGCCTTGGAAACATGGGGATGTGAGAACATGGAGCTTTCGTTTAAGGTTTGCCTGTTGTAAAAAAAAGTATTGCTGATGGTTAAAGAGATGAGACTCATAAAAAAGTTTTGAGTGAAATGAAACTAGTCTTAAATCACCCTGTATATTAACGAATTTACGGTCAATAAAATTCTGCACAGATTATGTGTTCAGTTCATGCTTTTCTAGAAAGTTCAGTCCGGTGGGACAGTTGGATAGGTGATCACATTTTTGTTATCAGTTGAAAGTTTTGTTGTGTCGTGTTCATTCATTCATTCATTCATTTGCACGTCCCTTGCGGAACTTTGCCTCCCAAACAAAACTCCTGTAGGCCTCTCGGTTGTGATCAAGATGGCCTGCTGCTGCTGCATCCATTTGCAGATCGTCAACGATGTCTTGCAGCCATCTTCCTTTTGGTCTTCCTCTCTTTCTTTTACCCATATTTTGTAGTAATGTAACTGTAGAACTAGTGCTAGCTAGAGTCGATGAGAAGTTTTGTGAACAACAGTTTTAGGTTTAGGATTAGAGTCATTTCACTAATATCCTGTGGCGACTGTCATTTGTGTTGAGATGGAAGCCGGTCCAGATTTCTTTCCCTTGTTTTGCTGATCAGTTTGAGGTACGAGTATTACAGTACGAATTTTCGTCGACATAACTCATTGGACATTATTCATGTTGTGTTCCGTCAATAAACGTTTATGTTATCGGCACTGGACGCACTTAGTCGATTGATCCAGTGTTACTACTACTGAGTGAATTGCTGGATTGTCAGTGCAAGTGATCAGCATTAGAACAATGAGTAATTAGATCTTGTGAGCAACAGTTAGAGGAGTTACATACGATACCGGCCCCTAAGTCAGAAAGCTAGCCATGGAGTAGTGAAGATTTGGTGCCTGTAAATATGGCAATTTCTTCTACAGTAGTGGCGTGTGAGACAGAAGAGAAAAAAAATTACATTTGTTTCATTCAAATTAAATCAATCATCTATCAGTCTAACTTATATTTTTATTTTTCACTACACCAAATACGGGACAATTTATTTTTAAAACATAGTAGTAGTAGTAGTAGTAGTAGTAGTAGTAGTATAGTAGTAGTAGTAGTAGTAGTAGTAATAGTTAACAGCAGTAATAGTAGTAGTTTGTAGTATTGGTTGTAACACCATCTGCTGTAGTAGTAGCATTTAGACCTGTACTAATAGTAATAGCAATAACAGCTGTTTTAACAGAAGTAGTAGTAGTAGTAATAGTAGTATTAGTAGTAGTAGCAGCAGAAGTAGTACTAGTAGTAATAGTAGTAGTACTAGTAGTAGTAGTAGTAGTAGTAGTAGTAGTAGTAGTAGTGTAGTAGTAGTAGCAGTAGTAGTAGTAGTAGTAGAAAAAGAAGAAATAGAAGAAGCAGTTGTAGTAGTAGTTAGAAGTAATAGTAGTAGTAGTTAGTAGTAGTAGTAGTAGTAGTAGTAATAGTAGTAGTAGTAGCAGTAGTAGTCGTAGTAGTAGTAGTAGTAGTAGTAGTAGAAATAGAAGTAGTAGTAGTAGTAGTAGTTAGTAATAGTAGTAGTATTTGTTAGTAGTAGTAGTAGTAGTAGTAGTAGTAGTAGTAGCAGTAGTAGTAACATTTATGCCATTTTTTCTGCTGATGATTTTCTTATTAATGTCGAACTTCTATGGACTGTGATGGTGTTCTTGTTCTTCTGGACAGTACAGCTCGCCAGCTAATACATTTATCACTACATGCAACTTCTACAGTTCTAATGTAATCATTTGATTCCAGACTTGGATGTGTGGAGGACGAATGGAGCTTTTACCTTGCTCTCACATCGGCCACGTCTACAGACCTAAATTCCCGTACAAGTGGCCCAACAAGCCCTACCAGTTTCAGAGAAATTGCCTCCGTGTGGCCGAAGTCTGGATGGACCAGTACCAGGTCTTTTACAAAGACAGGATTTCAGATGTACTGGTAAGTAGCTCACTTGAAAGAGAATTAGCTACTTTTCTCTTGTAATGAGAGCGATTTTTTCATCGTCTGTAGTATTAAAAAAAAAAAGTAAAGATAGTCCCATAGCAAATGCCGTAGGGGGTGAAGCGTTAGAGACCTCATTATGCTGGGTCATCAGCGTATGAGGTAGGGTGACCAGTTCCTTTCCTCGCTGCCTTTACTTCCCAGATTTTCTCTGGTACCCATTTTACGAGGCTGGGTCGACCTCGGGGCCGTATTGGTCGGAAAAAAAATCCCGCTCAGCTGGGGATTCGAACCCTCGACCATTTGGTTGCTAGACGAGTGTTCTAACCACTACGCTAGCCGGCCCCTTCTGTAGTATTAGTAACAGTAATATTAGCAGTATCAGGAGTAGTAACAGTAGGAGTAATAGCAAAGCAGTAGTAGTAGTAGTGTAGTAATAATAACAGTAGTAGTAGAGTAGTAATATTAAAAGTAAAAGTAGTTTCGTTGGTAGTGTAAAGTAAGAGAACAAATTTTGTAAGATTAGACCTCGAAAAAATCGCAGACAAAGCACTTTAGTGAGACGTGAGAGAAAGAAAAAATCACAAGAGAATTACCTGTGAGCAGTTACTAAAGGCTATGTCAACAAAACACCTTTTTTTGGGGTGCTAGTTGGCTAAGTCGATAGTAGGCTGTTCTCTCGTGGCTAGACGGCTGCTCGTCCTACCGGAGTCCGTGGTTTGAATCCCAGGTAATTCTCTTGTGATTTTTCTTTCTCTCCCGTCTCACTAAAGTTCTTTGTCTACGGTGTTTTCGAGGTCTAATCCTACAACATTTGTTCTCTTGCTTTACCATACCAAAGCATCGTAGTTTCCTATTATATAAAATTGTTTCGTTAGTAGTAGCTTTTCAGAAACAGCAGAAAAGGCCTCATGCTATCTGTGGAGTATGCGAAACAAGCATTGAGAACATAAATAATTTCGTTTGTCACAACCAATACCAGTCCTCCTAACTAAATCGATAAAGATGCACTTCGAAGTGCAGTGCTAACTGGAAGACCACGGGTTCAATTCACAAGACCTCTGGGAGTAATGACCCAGAGGGGCCCACCTCCCTTAGAGTGTCAGGAGTTTAATCGGGCCGAAACACTTGTCTGAGTTGGGGGGGGGGGGGAGTTACTTCCTCTGATGATCTGAAAGAGTTGTGTTGTTGTTCGGCTCTCTACAGTACAGAGTTTCCTGCATATAGTAGCAGTGGTAGTAATAGTGGTAGTAATAGTGGTGTAATAGTAGTAGTAATGGTAGTAGTAACAGTGGCAGCAATAGTAGTAGTAATAGTAATAGTAGTAGTAATAGTGGTAGTAATAGTAGTAGCAATAGTGGTAACAATAATGATAGTAATAGTAGTAATAATAGTAGTAGTAATAGTAGTACTAATAGTGGTAGTAATAGTGGTAATAATAGTGGTAGTAATAGTAGTAATAATAGTGGTAATAATATTGGTAGTAATAGTAGTAGTAATAGTAGTTGTAACAGTGGTAGTAATAGTAGTAGCAATAGTGATAATAATAGTAGTAGTAATAGTATTAGTAATAGTAGTAGTAGCAGTGGTAGTAATAGTAGTAGTAATAGTAGTAGTAACAGTGGTAGTAATAGTAGTAGTAACAGTACTAGTAACAGTGGTAGTAACAGTACTAGTAATAGTAGTAATATTAGTAGTAGTAACAGTGGTAGTAATAGTAGTAGTAATAGTAGTGGTAATAGTAATAGTAATAGTAGTAGTAATAGTGGTAGTAATAGTAGTAGTAATAGTAATAGTGGTAGTAATAGTGGTAGTAATAGTAGTAGTAATAGTGGTAGTAATAGTAGTAGTAATAGTAGTAGTAACAGTGATAGTAATAGTAGTAGCAATAGTAGTAGTAATAGTGGTGTAATAGTGGTAGTAATAGTAGTAGTAATAGTAGTAGTAATAGTGGTAATAATAGTAGTAGTAATAGTAGCAGTAATAGTATTAGTACTACTAATAGTGGTAGCAATAGTAGTAGTAATAGTAGTAGTAATAGTAGTAGTAATAGCAATTGCATGGTTACTAGTCTTTTTTTCACGACTTTTTGGTTTGAAATGATTTTTCTTCATAATTACTTTTTTGTGGATATTCGTTTAAAGTTTTGTTTCTCCTTTGTTGTGACCTCAATTTTTAAAATCCTCGTTAATTTTCGAGCTTTGATTAAGCGTAATATTAATTTTAGTCTTGGCTGTCACTAACATATCAAGTGGAATTTCGGTTTTTAATATCGTTGTTGATTGGACTCACTTTTATGTCCTTTAGAGGACAGTTTTGAAGGCGACTTCTTGTGGAACCTGTTGAGTATCATTTGCTGAGCATTTTCTCTGATGATTGACCCTACTTAGTATGAAGTTGTAGAAGTGCCCACATTAGTAGCAAACAATGTTCGTGTTAGAAGATCTAGTCCTTTTACGTGACACGAAGACATTTATTCGAAACAATATTTACACCTTCAGGAGTAATGTCTATCTTTCATGGCGGTGATTTTGTAGAAAGTTCACACTGAAATATAATGTCGTTAACAAAGAGGTGTTACCATGGAAAAAGTATTGCCCACGTTAACTGAGCTATTGTGGTGTGTCGTGAATTTTCAACATGGCTGTGAAGTTTTATCCTTATTAGTTTTAGCCCAGAGAAACTTTCTAGCATTAAAAAAGTTTTGACATATCACATTCCAGTGTTAAGAATGTATCTCTCAGAAATGTGTTATCTTCATAGAAAGTAATAATCACAAAATCTGTTTTTGAATATTAACCTTGTAATCTATACAAAAAATTGGCGAACTACTTTGCGAGCCCTATGTGACGTTTAACGGCACGGGAAGGATATAAGATATAAGATAAGAATCTATACGACAATGTTAATCTCACAGGAAACTGATAATGTCTTGTTAAAATGTTAGTCTGAGACATGGTAGCATGAGGTATCACCGGAATATGTTTTCCGTTGTCAGTGTTTGTATTCGTGTCTGCTTCACCAGTAGGTTGAGTTACTGTATACTGTCATCTTCAACTTCACCCTCAAATCCATCATCGTCATGTTCACCATTAACTATTGTTTGACTCGTTCAGTGAAGTGTTGAGACGCGTGTGTTTGGTACCACTATGAGCTTGTAGAGCCTGATTACTGTCTGGATGTAGCCTGCAGCCGTAAAGTCCAAACTGTACCATCCGATGTCCTAATACTGTCATTATTTGTTGCCTTACTATAAACGTATGAAGGAATGCTTCTTCAAGTTATCAAGCTTTTGCTTTGTCTCCTGTACAGAGTAAAATTAATATTGGTGACCTCAGCGAGAGGAAAGCCCTCAGAGAAAAGCTCAAGTGCCGCTCTTTTGATTGGTTTATTAAAGAGCTGAATCCTGGTCTTTATGTACCACTCAACACATCAGCTTCTGGCAGAGTGAGTACTCTTTACAATTTATGAGGATTGTGGTATTTGCTGCTGTTGTGCTGTCTGCCGCCGAGTTCGAGAAAGTAGTGTTTGATGTTACTGATAGTCTTCAGAGCTGCCAGTGAAAACTTAACGAGTTTATGTAACTGTGACGGTTCCAGCCGTCTTA
The DNA here is from genome assembly GCA_009760885.1 of Achatina immaculata. Classification (NCBI taxonomy): domain Eukaryota; kingdom Metazoa; phylum Mollusca; class Gastropoda; order Stylommatophora; family Achatinidae; genus Lissachatina; species Lissachatina immaculata. The sequence continues at coordinate 51,184,006 of CM019713.1, forward strand.
AAGATGAGACATTAGCCACAGCAAAACTTGACTCGGCATCACAAGGTGATCACAATCATAACAGGTGTGTCTTCCTTATTGTTGTTAATATGGAGCTTATTATAAGTTAATACATAACTAATATTCATATTAGTGTTGAAGGAATAGAACTTATTTTTCTTCCAGATTTTCATTATTTTCACTCAGTATTTCGTTGCAGATGTAAGAGAAAAAGAGAAAACTAACCAGCATAAAGATTATAATTTGAAATAAAATATTGAGTATCCGTAACATGGCTGAACACAACTCAAACGTTGTTTCTACTTCTTTCAATAATTAGGGAGAGAAGATTGGTTAGTAAAGACCCTATCATCGTTAATTCAAAGGTTTTATAAAACGAACTCTCTCACAACAAAATGGCGAACTGGATATTGTTTGAAACAGTCTTCGTCGTAATGGGTCTCTATGAGAAGTGTGACCAGTGCCAAAGCTGAGTTGAAATGGTCTAACCCTAGATAGCTGAATAGGAAGGAAGGACCATCATCTGTTCTGTCAGGATATACCCATAGATGCTTCAGTATTTCTGTCAGGGTGAAGTAACTGATCACGCCCGTTATTTGTTGGTTGACCATCCGTCTGGAGCCATTGATTAGTCGTTCAGCTTTTGCCACCACAAGATTCACCCTCAGCTCTTCAATCTTTACTACGATGCCAATTCACAGTTGTCAGTGATACCCTCACTTCGACCATCTTCTTTTATATGTAGCACTGATATCTTGTATTCAGCTGTAGGCATTAGTGACAAAGCCATGAAAGGAAGATGTCGTCTTCATCTATTTATTTATTCGCCTTTCTTTCTGTTTTTTTTTAAATTTTAAAATCAGTTGACTATAGCAGGGGTACAAACCTGCGTTACTCATTTTCATTTACTTCTCACGTAAGTGTGTCTTTCTTTTAAAATTGATACATTAGTTCATTGCATGTTGGAATGTTAGAACAATGTATTAAGGTCTAGACTTACTTGGAGAAGAGAAATCATGACAGTGCTCAGAGACAAGGGATACACATGGAAGGAAGCAGAAAACAATTCCAAAACCAGGGATGACAAGAGAGCCTTTATCCGTGCCCTATGCTCTCAAGGGAGTGAAAGGCGATGATGATGATGATGATGATGATGATGATGATGATGATACATTAGATAAGTATACTAAAATTGCCTCCTTATGTTTTGTGAAAACACATATTTTTCTCATTTCTTTTCAAGCGAAAGACAATTTTACATATTCATCTGCTTTTCAGAAAACAATTTTATTTTTATTTTCAGACAAAATAAGAAACTAACTAGTTAATGGTTATAAATATACCCAATATATACATATCTTTCCTCATTTTCGTTTTTTTTTCTTTTTAGATTTCCAGCGTCACAAATCCAAATTTCTGTATCCAGAGAAGCATAAAATATGATCAGTTGAGTAAGCCAGCATTCCCAGGAAAGTGTGCTGCAGTGAGCGAGGACCAAGTTAGTATGATAATTTGATCGAGAGTAAGGGAAATGACGGCTCCAGTAAAAACTGGTTCTAGTAATGAAGGTAGATTGAGGTGTAAGATTCGGTTATAGAAAAAGATAGAAATGGTGAGGGGAGTTGGCAGCAACAAGTATGGTGGAAAGTAAGATGAGCAGGTATAAATGAAGAACATATAACTATCCAAAATGTTCGGCCAAAAGCCTTTTTTTCAAGGACCACTTACAAGAAGAACACAATAGAGAAAACCCACGGAAAACAGATGAAAAATTAAACACTTGGCTTTCTGGACAATAAATGCCTGCCTGCTTTACAAAGAGGATAATCCGCGAGGGCTAACTTGGCTTAAATTTATCAACCAGCTTACTATCTACAACACTTTCTATACGGTGCCGGTCTATACATATATCACTCACGGAACCTTAATAAACAGGTTCTTCTCTAGCACTGATGGTCTCTACCCCAAAAATAACCGCAGAGTGATTTCTGGAGGACCTTTAAAAAAAAAGAAGAAACTGAGACTTATATGGCGCCAAATACATAATTTCCTTCTAGAAGAGATTCAGCAGATAATACTGTGCTTACATTTGTTGACACATCAAGAGAAATCAGATATACACTTCAAATTGAGTCCGCTTACATTGCACTTGTCAAAAGACAGTAAGGAAAAAAATAGGAAAGTTCACAGACTACACAGATTATATGAGTGAACTCCCTCTCCCTTCCTTGTTTTATTTTACGTTGTTCAAGGCGTTATAATCAGAAGGGAACCAAATATATGTATGTATTCATTGATTGATTGATTGATTGATTCATTCATTCATTCATTCATTTGCATGTCCCTTGCGGAACTTTGCCTCCCTAACAGCACTCCTGTAGGTCTCTCGCTTGTGAGCAAGATAACCTGCTGCTGATGAACCCATTTGCAGATAATCAACGATGTCTTGCAGCCATCTTCGCCTTGGTCTTCCTCTCTTTCTTTTTCTCATTATGTACCCTTCCAAGACGGTTTTCTCTAAATTGTAATGACGTTTAATGTGTCCAAAATAGGTTAGTTTTCTTTGTTTAATCCTCTTTACTAGCCAGCCTTCTTCAATATTAAATATTAAGTTCATGTGGTATGGATGTATATATATATATCACAGTTTCAGTGATATCGATAGACATTCTTTTCTCGGATCGGGAGAAGGACTGTTTGCTGTTATGGTTCCTTTTGTGTAAATCTGGAATGAGTCCAATTTTTAATAAAATGCATTTTAAATTAATTCTGCCATCTTTAGCGTGAGACCTAATCTTTTAGCTGCCAGTGGGTCTGTCATTTTCTCTATGAAGAACCAGGTGCTCCGATGCGAATTATCAAACGGTTCACTTGCGTTACTAATTTGGTATTATAAAGTATTATAAGATATATCATAAAATATTTTAAAAGCCCAGTTAATACGGTATTGCAATATTTTGCTTACAAGCTGGTGGGCCTCGCCATATACGCATTTGTAGAAGTGGGCCTTGGGCGTAAAAATATTGGGAACCACTGATCTAAAGGAAGACAGTGGAGAAGTAGGATATTGTCTTGGCCGGCTTTAGTTCACCATTTACAGTAACCGTAAAAGCACTTTAAAACAACATCTTTAGTCTTGGTTCTGTTATATACTACTGGACAAAAGTTAAGGGCCAGTCGATGTGTGTGTGTGTGTGTTTATTAATTTAATTGCCGTACTAAAACTGTAAATACATTTATTGTAGAATCTTGATTAAATTGTAATCTCAGGCAGTGCATTATGCAGCCGGGGCATAAACAACACCAACTGTTCATCACAACAAATATAAAAATCACGTGCAGTAGCATCGTCCTAGACAAAATGTTAGGGCATTTTTAAAAGTGTCAGCATGACCCAGCATGCAATTAAATCGTGCTGATTTGTGCTGCACGTGCAAGAGACATCCTTAGTGGACATTTCTCACCTTCCAATCATTTTTATTAAAGCGGTTTAGGGGTATTTTTGTCATTTGAAAAACACCATGCCACCGCGAATGAGTTTTAGCACCTTTAAGCGTTATCGGGTCATAGCCTTGGTTGAAAACGGTTTATCTGGCCGTGAAGTTGCACGGCGTTCGAGGATGTCCCCGAGGAGTCATTTGGAGCGATTTCGCGCAACCGGAGGAGTAGAAGACAGGCATCGTTCAGTCCGACCTCGTTACATGAGTAGACAAGATGACAGATACCTGCAGCTGTCAACACTCCACAATCTGACAGTAACGTCTTCCACTCTCAGAAACCAGCTAATGAATATGGCAAACGTCAATGTTAGCGGCAGAACATTTCGCAGGCGTTTAAGAGAATCTGGGCTGGCTTCACGACAAACAGTAATAAGAATACCTCTTACTCCATCTCACTGCAGAGCTAGAGTTGCCTGGTGTATCGGCTGCAAATCCGTTGAATGAGGTGCCAGTGGGATGAAATTCTTTTCACGGACGAATCTCTGTTCTGTATGTCCTTCACTGATGGCAGAATCCGTGTTTGGAGAAGGACAGGGGAACGGGTCCATGACGTCTTTATCCAAGAAGTGGATCGTTACGGAGGAGGTTCGATCAATCATGGTCTGGGGTGGCAACAGCAGGGACGGCAGGACTCTCTTCCATGTCATTCATGGCACCCTAACCGCCCAGCGAAACTTAAATGAAATTCTGCAGCCCATTGTCCAGCCTACTTTGCAAACCATGGGTGCAGGGGGAATCCTAAAAGACAATAACGCAAGACCACACTGGGGTCGTGTCGTAGAAGATTTTCTTCAACAGCAAAGGATCATTAGGATCGATTAGCCAGCTCGGTCGCCCAATCTGCTGCCATTTGAACAATTTTTGATGTCCTAGGCAGACTGGTTTCGACAAATCATCCTCCACCTGTTGATGTCACCCAGCTGACCCTTTTCCTTCAACAAGAGTGACAGGCCATTCCAAAGAATGTCCCAACAACCCTGGTTAACTCGATGAGGCAAGGGTCCGTCGAATGTCTGGCAGCGAACGGTGGCCACACGAGATACTGACATGTTTGTTGTTTGAAGACCACTCTTGTGAATTTTTGGACGAGGGGTGAGTGATTTCGCCAGCTTGCTGTATGTGTATTCCTATTCCGATTTGCAAATGGAATGATTGAATTTGGTCATTTTTAAATGGTTTTCTTTGGTACTAATGGCTTGTTTGTTAGTTAGTTGATTTTGCTTTTGTAAGAAATGAAAAAAACCGACACTTAACTTTTGTCCAGTAGTATACTTGAATAAAGTCATAGAACTCAGTGTTATATGGTTAGTCGTGAATAATACGAGACTCTTAAGACGTGAGAGAAAAGAGGCGGACCCTGACTTGAAAAACCGCTCTCCTATTGAACTTTTATTTCTCGAAGCCGAGATCAGTTTTTTTTTCTTTTTGTCTCAGGGCTTAAGAGATTTGTATTATTGTAGTTTAAACATAACAAAACTTTACTACATCACTTTACACAATCCTCGATATGTCTGGTTTACAAGCATACTTCAGTTTACATTGTAACAGTGTCATTTGAACTTTATGGACACTCTTATTTCCCCTACTAATAATGGCCTTTCATTTTCGTCTCGTAGTACTTCATTTTAACTAAAGAGAAACAGATACGTCGCGACGACGGCTGCCTGGGGCATGATGCAGACAAGACTCTTCTTGTAGCCCGAAACTGCGATAAAGACCAAGGCCACTGGGAATACACGCAAGTAATATCATGAATTCTAAAGCTCTTGAAAGCATCCACATTGTCGTTCAGTGTGTTTACTCTTTCATTGTTCTCTCACGTTTACACAGTAATATAGAATTTCATTATTTTATATTATCTTCCAGTTCAAATAATGCCCAGTTTAATCATGTTACATTTTGATCAATAGATGGAACATAACAATATATAGTATCTAATTATAACAGTCTGTTGATATACTTTGCACCTGAGATATTGGGTCAGATTTCACAAAGTCTAGCCACCTTTTTAAACTACACTTCCAGCTGTGGTGAGTCTGTACTCAATCAACTGTGGTGAGTCTGTACTCAATCAACTGTGGTGAATCTGTACTCAATCAACTGTGGTGAGTCTGTGCTCAATCAGCTGTGGTGAGTCTGTACTCAATCAACTGTGGTGAGTCTGTACTCAATAAACTGTGGTGAGTCTGTACTCAATCAACTGTGGTGAGTCTGTTCTCAATCAGCTGTGGTACGTCTGTACTCAATCAACTGTGGTGAGTTTGTGCTCAATCAGCTGTGGTGAGTCTGTACTCAATCAACTGTGGTGAGTCTGTACTCAATCAACTGTGGTGAGTTTGTGCTCAATCAGCTGTGGTGAGTCTGTACTCAATCAACTGTGGTGAGTCTGTACTCAATCAACTGTGGTGAGTCTGTGTTCAATCAGCTGTGGTGAGTCTGTACTCAATCAGCTGTGGTGAGTCTGTACTCAATCAACTGTGGTGATTAAATAGAGTATTAAAAGAAAGCAAAATCGTTTGATTCTCAAAAGTTCTAAGATAACTTCTTACATACAGTTACTCTTCCACAATGAAACCGCCTAAACTACACTAGGCTACACACACTTTGGTGCCTCAAATGTTAGACCTGCTTCTGGGTATATTTGACCTGCTGATTCCAAAAATAGCACAAGTTTTCCCCTATCAGCTCTAGTTTTTGAGGATCAGAACATGTGCCATATACCACTCTTCACTCTGCTTCCACATAACTAATCAGAATATTTTAATGTAATGTTTAAATTATCTTTTAAGCATGAAGGAAACATTAAAATTTAAAACAACAGTGTGCTACATGAAAATCTACTTATTTCATACCAAAAGCACAAGTTTATAATACAAACTTTCCACGCAGTCGACACACAAGAAGCTCCTTTTGTAAGAATTTCGAGAGTGAGATCTGCCAGGACAATCCCACAATAGTCTGTTATCATGTGTGCATCCCATCTTACTTTGTATTTGAGTTACATTGTTTTTATATCTTGGAGAAGTCTTTCATATTGCTCTTCGCTTAAGTCACCAAGGTTCTTTGGAAAGCGATCTAAGTGACTGTGCAGATAATGTATTTTAACACTCATGTTACAGCCAAGCCTGTTGAAATGAAACAGCTTATCCTATACTAATTGTGTGTAGTTGTCTGCCTTCTTGATGTAAAGAAAGCTTTTCACAACAAGAACAAATGAAGACCAGGCACATAATTCCATTTCATTCATTGATGCTATGAAATGTGGGTCATTTATAAGTTGTCTTATCTGTGGACAATCGAAAATTCTTGTCTTCAGTTTTTCCATAGTAAGTCAGGTAACTATGTATTCAATGCTCCAATCGTCTTTATTCAAAGTTTTTTTTACAAATTGTTTCAACAGACAAAGCTTTTTATGTAGTGGTGGCAGTATGATTCTGTCTCGTGCTACCAAAGATTCATCGTTTACATTTTGTCCTCCGTCCACCATATATTCGCTTTGAGGCCAGTCTTTTCTTGCCCATTGTTCATGTTTGGCTCTACTATCTCAAAGGCATAAAAAGCAAGTGAGCTTTGTGTAGCCACTTTGTTGACAAAGAAGAAAATTAACCATCTTCAAGTCTACACAAATCACCCATTGATTTTCTTGTTAATTTATCTTTTCCAAGACTAAAGAGATGGTCTTGTACTTTTCTTTCATCCTGGTGGAATAGAACCATATCTGTTGGCGTTATTTAAAAGAACACATTTCAAACTACGTTTTGAACTGTCGATGAAAAGACGCCACTCACTTGGGTTATATTCTGAAAGACCAGTTTTATTCACAAGGTTTCCGATGTCATTGCAGAACTAAGGTGTTGTCTTCGGTAAAGAATGACAGCAAAATCCTGTTCTCTCCTTCGATAAAATGTCATTTTCGTTCAGGACTGAAGTACCTTCTTTTCATATAGCCTGGATGCAAGCAATTCAGAAGACTCCTTGGAAAGGTTTAAGTCCCTGATCAATTCATTCTGATTAAAACGATCATTATGTGAAGTTCTTTGACATTCACTGTCACTGCTCCTACTTTCTTTACATTGTGTGATATCAGTCATGCAAGACTTATTCTCTGAGAGCTGTGGTAGTTTAAAGAAAAGTGAAACAGGTACAAGATCCGAACGCGTAACAGGTCTCATGGCAGAAGGTAGATCAGGGTGAGACAACTTGTCATGATTGTGTCAGTTGATGCCTATCACATTAACAGTACAAAAATAACAGCCATCGAATTAGTTTTTCAGTTCCGTCCACACCATTCGTGTTCCAAAATTTCAGGCAGCTTCTCTTTCCATGTGTCCACTGGAGCAAATGCTCCGTACAAGTTTTGCATACAATATGAGGAGCCCATGGCTTGTCTTGATCTCCAAGCTTGACACCTAAATAACCTACATATTCCCTTTTTTTACATACCCAGAAACAGGTTTCCTACTTGCTTTCAGTGTGTACTCCTCACAAATATAGGTTTCCTACTTGCTTTCAGTGTGTGCTCCCCACAAATATAGGTGTCCTACTTGCTTTCAGTGTGTGCTCCCCACAAATATAGGTTTCCTACTTGCTTTCAGTGTGTGCTCCCAACAAATATAGCAAAATACGTTGGGATGATTCAAGCAGCTCCGTCTTGAAGTAGACATAACCTCTACCGTGTTACATTTGCTACAAATAAAATGATATGAGTGGGAGCACATATACACCTTCTATACTATCATAACTATTATACAGCGCAACTCTTTTAAACATATCAGGCTGAGAAAGCTTTGAAATACAAAATTATGTAGGCTACCAAAACCTTGATTTTATCATCTTAATTTTTTGCACATAATTGTGTAATAAAACAGAACAAAAGCGATTTTATCGTTTGAGCTATACATTTTTATGGCAGTGTGCGTTATAGGAAATGAAGTAGACGAATAGTTGTGAAACAAAGGTCATTATATAAAAAAGAATGTGAGTAAATTAAATACATACATTTCTCATTCAAATAAGACATCTTGTTATGACATCCCAGTTCTGCAGAAGAGTTTAAAAGACAGGACTAAAATTTTATAAATTCAACGATATCTAAGAAACTAGAGCTGATGCAGTCTGTCCAATGTAGTTTTCTGAATCAACGCCCTATATAACCCCAAGAACAGGTCTAAAAGCCAATGCACCAAGAAAAAATATTTGTTGTGATGTGTTATCTTAGTTTTTCTTTTGTCAATAACAGGAAAACACAATTAGAAATGTTGAGAGTAATCGTTGTATCGCTCTGTCAGTTGACAACTCAGAAATCAAGATGGCGGAGTGTAACGCTTCTAACACGCGTCAACAATGGATGTGGCCAAGAAAGAATATTCTACAGTGAAGGAGAAATATGTGAGAGTGGCTGTGCCTGTGTTTGGTAGAAAAAAAAACGATCAAGATAAACTGCTGATTTACTGAAGCGGAATAAAGTTTTGTTTTAACCTGTCAAGCTGCGATTTCAGCATTATTGTAAATACCTTGTGCATTTTTGTTGTATGACTGTCTCTCATGAAAAGCTGATTTGTTTCTTCTAATTTCAACACTGACACCACTGTGACGTTAATCTGAATGTATATTAGCAAATTAATTTTAAAATTATTTCTCAAGTATTCTGTTTTCTCTTCACGAATCTTGAAAACATATGGCACTCAAAAGTTATATGCACAAAAACCAAGTTAAGATTATTCAATTCAAATGCAATATATACCCTTATTTATGCATGCGAAAGCTAGAAAACAACTAAAGAAATAGACAAGAAATTAGACTTTTTTTAAAAACAAATGCCTAGGAAAATTACTCGGTATAAAGTGGAACGAATACAATAACATTACAGAGATAAGGTAGATGACTGATTGATTGATTGATTGATCTTTATTTCAAAAGGGTTAAGAATTGGGCACGCAGGCCCGTCTGACATTCTGCCCTTTATCATACATCTTTCACTCTATTCCAGACATTCTACAAATATGATGTTCATATAACAAACATAACTAACATTGAAGCTGAGAGACATAAAATAAAATATAACATTTACGTTTCGCTCTTAAACATTCACTCAATACAGAAGTAACTACATACATTATAAATGACTATCTACTAAACAAATTTTTCGATGAGTGAAAAACTAGTTTCATGTGTAATCATAAAAAGAAGATGGAAATATTTCGGTCACGTGATGAGAAGAAACAGTCAGAGAATCCCAAAACAAGCTATCAAGTGGAACACAACAGGCCGAAGAAAAAGAAGTCGACCACGTGAAACTCCAAAGAGGACACTGTTAAGAGTAGGCATAAAATTCCTTTATGAGGTTAAAAAAACTCGCTGAAAGCAGGAAAACTTGGCGAACTACCATCCGATTCCTATGTGATGTTTATCGATACTGGAAGGATGTAAGATGCTATTTTCCAGCATATATTTTACTGTATTGTTTTTTTTTTCTGAAACATAAACATTGATAACTTCACCCAGGCATGTATTCTCAATAACTTATTGAAAATACTCAGGAAAATTTAGCCTGGTTAGGTGCGAAACCACTGGTTTGTGTTACTGAGAAGATCACGACTGTCAAAAATCTGTTCCATTGTGCGGTAATGTTACGATAAATCTGGGCTGTCTACGGATAAGTACAAGTGTTATGAAGATGAATGTGATCTGCGGTGAGTTTTACAATGCCATGATGGAAGTGTTGGTGAAAAAAAAATTTTTTTTTTTTTTGGTGTCATTCAGACTCAGTGATTGATCTATCAAGACCTTGCACTGTGCAACTTGGAAAACTCTTGCGAGTGATCAATGTTGCTGTCATCATGTGGCACGCTTTTTTTTTTTTTAGATTTTCCAGAACCTTTTTTTCAACAGAATTTGATTAAAGGTAGTTTAACGTGTTCTAGCTTCTAGAGATTTCTCCCCTTTCTCCCTCTCTCACTCTCTCTCTTCCTTATCTTTCTCTCCGGTGATGTACAAGGTTTGTGCTTGGCCAATGCCTTCTCTTTCACTCATGGGATGTACATGGAAAATAATTTATGCGCTCCAGTCACCCGTATTCAGGTCAACGCAGCCGGAGCGCGGTGGAAGGTTCTGGTCAGGTAAACAGCTAGGAAAAACCATGGAAAGTGTAAAGACATGAGTTGAGGATGACTGCCCGTGAACTGAAATAATGAAATGGTGGGCTTGAACGAAAACATGAAATGATGGTAATCGTACGATATGTACATCTGACGACATTTAACCACCACTACGGGGTGGGGTGGGGGGGGGGTGGGTTGCCAAAAACTAGAAACTAGTTGAAAGCCGTAACAATTTTTTTTTAAAGATGCACAGAAAAAGTTCTTTTGTAAAAAATCTGTTCTCAAACATGGCCTTATTCCTGCATGACCAAACAAGGTATCTAAACTCTGCAAGGAGGATGATAGACTGTGTATGGCTGTTTGTTTCTGTTCGAGGAATGGTGTTCAACATGGTTGCTCTATACATGTCTACTTTCTCTGCTGTTCTTGTTGCTATCTCTTGAGTCAACAGTTTTAAGGCTAAAGAAACAGTTCTGCACTCAAAGAAGATGTGTTCTTCTGTTTCCTGTGTGTGTGTTCTACATAGTCTACATCTGATCAGTCTGTTGGATCTGCGAGCGGCCCCTTGTGTGGTTGGTGTTATGTTGAACAATAGTCTGTATGTTATCTCTCGTGCACTTGGCGTGATTCCTTGCTTGTGTAGGTTTTGAAATGATTGTATGTAGTCAGTGATGAAGTATTTGTATCCTCTCTTTATTCTGTCCTGTAATGGTGGCTCCTGTTTCCTGACCAGACATTTGTAGATGCCTGATGTTTTCATGTGTATTAAATGTTCATGTCCAGTTACGCTTTTTTTTTTTTTTTGTAATATTTTATATGCAAATTCAGCAAGCACCAAAACCACAAAGGGCGAGTCAACCGAGCCAGGTCATTTTTTTTGTTTTTATTTTTTAATATTTTTTGTTTGTTTGTTTGTTTGTTTGTTTTTGTTTGTTTGTTTTTTTTTTGTTTTTTTTCCAAATCTTTCCAGACAAAAAAAACTTTCAAATAAACAATAACGAAGCATGTACAAGTGACGTGAGTTGAGGATGATTGCCCGTGGAATGAAATAATGAGATGGTGGGCTTTACAAACCATGAGGTGATAGCATGGAGTATGATAACGCGAATACTTTGTACATAAAACGTTACAACAAAGGTGTATAGTAATAGTATAACCACACACACACATACACTTCCTCTCACCTACTATCAGGACCCTTTCTCCCTCTCTCACTCTCTTCGTTAACTTTCTCTCTAGTGATGTACAGTGTTTGTATTCGGCTAAGGCCTTCTCTTTCACACACGGGGTGTCTTATATCTTATATCTTATATCCTTCCCGTGCCGTTAGACGTCACATAGGGCTCGCAAAGTAGTTCGCCAATTTTTCCTGTCTTCGGCGAGTCTTTCAACCTCATCAAAGGATTTTATGCCTGTTAACTTGGCCTCTCTTAATAATGTTCTCTTCAGAGTTTCACGCGGTCTGGATATGCGCTCGAGTCACTCGTATTCGGGTCACCGCAGTCGGAGCGCAGTGGAGGGTTATGGTCGGGTAAACAAAGGCACTGTTCAAGAACATGATTTGGGAATGCCTGCCCGTGAACTGAAATATTGAAAAGGCGGGCTTGAACGAAAACATGTGGTAATCGCATGGTATGTACATCTGAAGTTAACATTTAAACACAAAAGGGGGGGGGGTGTGGGGTTGTGGGGGGAGGGGGGTTGCCAAAAACTAGAAACTGGTTGAAAGCTGTAACAATTTTTATTTGAAAATGTACAGGAGAATTTCTTTTGTAAAAATTCTGTTTTCAAATGTGGCCCTATTCCTACATGACCAAACAACATACCTAAACTCAGCAAGGAGGATGATACACTGCGTATGGCTGTTTGTTTATGTTCGAGGAATGGTGTTTAACATTATTGCTCTGTATATGTCTACTTTCTCTGCTGTTCTTGTTGCTATCTCTTGAGTCAAAAATTCTAAGGCTAAAGAAACGGTTCTGCACTGAAAGAAAATGTGTTCCTCCGTTTCTTGTGTGTTCATTCTACATAGTTTACATCTGACCAGTCTGTGGAATCTGCGAGCGATCCCTTGTGTGGTCGGTGTTATGTTGAACAATAGTCTGTATGTTATCTCTCGTGCACTTGGCGTGATTCCTTTCTTGTGTAGGTTTTGAAATGATTGTGTGTAGTCGGTGATGAAGTATTTGTATCCTCTCTTTATTCTGCCCAGTAATGGTGGCTCCTGTTTCCTGACCAGATATTTGTATATGCATGATGTTTCCATATGTATTAAACGTTCATGTCCAGTTACACTTTGTATGCATTGTCTGTAGAAGAGCGGTATAGTGCCAAAGTGATGGGGGTGTACATTGTTTAATTTACACAGTTTAAGAAGCCTCAGCCCAACGTAGTAGTGGGCTAGAGTGTGTTTGTGTGGCTGTTGGATGATTTGTCCTACATATTTAATCCTGAGTGCCTGGATCTTTGTTGCTATGTCTTGTAGGGAGATGCCCCCTCTATTTTTGTCTTGCATCAAGGTTTTCTGTTGGATGCTGCGTACTGTGCGTCGGAAAATAAAGTGTCTAATCATTGAATTTATTTCCTTAAGTGACTGTTTAGGCAGGGGGAATATGTTTGCGGTATATATAAGCTGTGGTATGATGCAAGTGTTGACTGCGACACTTCTGCCGAATATGGTGGTGGTTCTGTATTTGTAAATTTCCAGTCTGTTTTTAATTTTTTCAATTATATTTCGCCATCTTGCTTTGATGTTATTTGAAGGCGTAGCTGTAAATAAAATTCCGTGAAAGGGAAGTCTGTTTTGTTGGTCCATTTACCTAAACCCATTATATGTAATTTTTGAATGTTTATTTTAGCCCCGCTGCCCTGTCCGAACTCTGCAAATATGTCTAGAATAAACCTGATAGAGGATATATTGGAGGGAAAGAAGATTGTGTCGTCAGCATAGGCCAACGACTTCCTCTCTCCCATTCCAGGAATAAAGATTCCTTTGACTATTGTCTCTTGCCTGATTCTCTCCAGGAGTGGCTCTAGAGTTAACACATACAACAGGGGTGAGAGTGGGCAGCCCTGACGTACAGATCTGGTTAACCGTATTGGTTCACTGAGGGTATGGTTTATTAAAAGTCTGCTTTCTGGTTTGTTGTATAGAATTTGGATCCAGTCTCTGGTGTAGTTCCCAAGATTACATTTGGACAAGGTTTTCTGGAGGAAAGAATGGGAAACTCTGTCGAAAGCCTTCTCCTGGTCCAGCGATAAGATTGCTGACTGGCTATTCTTATCGTGAGAGTAATGGATAACATCTCTTAGGAAATGTAGATGCGTATTTATGTTTCTGTCAGTGACACTGCATTGCTGGTCCTCATGTATAAGTGTGTGCATGACGGGTTTGAGTTTCATAGTTAGGGACTTTGCTAGAATTTTGTAGTCTACGTTGAGTAACGAGATAGGTCTGTAATTTTTTACTTGAGTTGTGTCTGCGTTGCTTTTCTTAATGAGTGTTATGTATGACTGATTGAGACTGTTGGGTAATTCTTTTCTGTCGAAGGCTTCAATAAACACCTTGTGTAGGACAGGTCCTAAAATGTGGAAGAATTTCTGATAAAACTCGGCAGTGAGGCCATCCGGTCCTGGAGATTTGTTCTTTTGGAATGTGTCAAGCGCATTTTGTAGGTTTCCTAGCGTGAGTGGGATGTCTAATGTTTGTTTGTCTTCTTCAGAAATCTGTTTGGCGTAGTTCAAGAATTTGTTTTGTATGTCTTCTGATTGACCTTTGTCCTCAGAGTATAAATGTATATAAAAATCTTGAAAGGTTTGGCTTATTCCGGTAGTGTCTGTCTGTTCCTGTCCATTTATGTCTATTATTTTGCGTATTTGTCTGCTTCTTTGCACATTTTGTTCTGTTCCTAGATATTTTTTACTTGGTATTTCTTGTACGGCAGAGGCAAGTTTTGTTCTGATGAAAGCACCCTGGTAGCTGTGTTGATGGTATTTCTCTACTTCTTCCTCTAGCGCATGTATGTGAGGACTATTGGGATCTACCTGCTTGGTTAGTTTAATAGCATTTTCCAACATTTGTTGTTGCTGTCGTCTGTATCTGTGTATTTTTGTCGCCAAGACCTGTGTTCTCTCTCTGATAGTGTTCTTTAATACATCCCAGTATTCTATGAGGTTGGATTCAGGTAAGTCTTGAGTGTACGCGTGTAATAGTTCCGTTATGTTATCTACATAATCTCCATTATCCAGCAAACTGTTATTAAACTTCCAGTGTGGGGAGCGTTTGTTTTTGAGTTGTGCCAAGGTTGCGTTTAATGTGACCATGACCGCTTTATGATCTGTGTAATTTAAGGTTGTGTCTATGTGTTTGATGTCATTTATTAGAAGACCTTCTGGGACATATATTCTGTCTATTCGGGCTGATCGTCCCATGTTTATGTTAATTGTGTCAGTGTGTGTAGTTTCCCTACCATGTGGGTTCATCTTTCTGTATGTGTCTACGAGCCCGTGTTCGTCTATGATGTTGTGTAGTATGTCTATTTGTTCGAGTTCACGGCGTACGTTAATTGTTCCTCTCGACAGATCAAGATCGTGCATGACACAATTAAAGTCTCCTGCTATGATAATGTTTTGCCCCCTGTGGAATGATGTTAGCATCTGTGAGAGCTTGTCATAAAAGTTAATTTGCTGGTCTCTCACAGCTGGTGCATATACATTGACTAATGTGTATTTGTTGTGGTTTGAACTTGTGTGTTTTATTTCCACTATTGCTATTCTACCTTCGCTGTCTCTGTTGTGTCCTACAATTTGCCAGTCTTCTGATACTTGTAGTATTGCTGCTCCTGTGTGTCTATTCCCTAAGCTGAAACATGAATGTCTGAGTCCTAAGAGTTGTGTGATGTTGTTGGCGCGTGTTTCCGTGGTGATGTGTGTTTCTTGGATAAAGATGAAGTCTGGCTTGTGTTTGTGTACTAGGTGCACTACTTGACTGAGTTTACTTCTCAGTCCCCTAATGTTAACACTTAAAATAGAAAGTTTATCAGCCATATTTGAAAACAGAAAAAACACAAATGAAAAATGTAAATTAGAAATGACTATGAGGACATAAAAAAAATAAAACTAACAGAAAGAAAAAACGAAATAGAAGTAGGTTGTTACCTTGCTCCTGTACATCCAATAATTGAGAAAAGCACGACACAAATAAATGAAATATTCCAATATTGAGAAATGAAAAATACAAAAATCCGTCCTATACAAAGTCCCGTTGACACGGTCATCCGTTCGTTTATCCTGGTGCCGTGGAACCAAAAACTCCAGAAAGGCACAATCAAGTACTGTTCCTAATTCTAGAAAATGCAACACAATAATCCGTCTGGTCGACACAGTTATATTATCCTCATACTTCCTCATCAATAGTTAACGGAGGATCATCATCGTCAGATTGTTCTCCCGTCAGCTGGGCCCAAGATAGAGGTTCCTCGGCTAGCGGCGAGTCCATGTCCTCCTCTGCAGGGGGGACATTAACTGCTTCCTCTGCTGGAATTGGTGTGTCCTTTCGCGTTTCTGCTGTTGGCAGAAGCTGACCCCTGGCCTCTGCAGTTCTGCCAGTGGGCACCCGTTTCCTTGGGGTGCAAGGAGATTCACTGGAGGTCGGCGACACTGCGGCGGATATCAGGTGGCGCCTCTTTTTCCTGTTTTCCACCAGCTTAAACCCATCATCATCAATGGGCTCTGGTGCTGGCTCCTGGTTGCCGGTGGTCTGGTTCTGAATGTCCGCGGCGGTTGTGGCGGACCGCTCCTCGACTCTCTTGGGCGCAGAGACCTGCTGTTGCACGTTCTCTCTATGGGCCGGCTTTGCCTTCCTGGGGCATTGGTTTGCCCGATGAGCATCGCTGCTACAAATCGGGCATGGTGTATTCCTGCCCTGCAGGGTGATTGCAATCCTGTGCCCTTTTTCACTTCCGGATTGAGATAAGGACGTGTAATGTGGGACATCTTGTTTCGGCCTGCACCGAAACGCCCACTTGTCGTTGGCCTTCTCAACACGGGATACCTCGGCCTCCTCGTCACCGGTCAGAAATGTGACAAGGCGCTTGACCATTTCCGCCTTCACTGCTATGGGCATCCAATGCAGTGTTCCTTTAACCCGTTCCTTGTCCAAATGTTCAAAGTGAATCTTTAGTTTGGACTGTTCCAGGTGCAAGGTCTTCCCATGCAGCGACCCATAGTGGGTTATATGAGTGGCTTGTCTCAGAGTGACATACCACTTTGTTCGGTTCTCGTACCGGCCGAGAGTTGCCACTCCATTGAGCCCAAGACCCACAGGTCCAGCCAGAATACTATGCATGAATGCATAAGACAGACGTGTGGCATTCTGCCCACTCACTGTACATACCAGAGTCCCAGGGAGCTCTTCTTGACCACCCTCCATATCCGTCTCTGGGTTATAGAAGAAGATTGGAGTATCCATGACAGAAAAAACACCGAATACACAATATCCAGGAATATCACACAAAGGCGGGTCAGAGTCCCTTCCCACCCTTACCTCGTCCTGACATTTTAGCAGTTACGCTTTGTATGCTGTGGCTTCTGGTCTTTCCCGCTAAATACCATTATTTTTGTTGTCTAGTCCCCACCCTAGCTTGCCTTTTTTTTTTAAATTTATGTAGGTTTTGTGGATTATTTATTAGAAAGTTTTAGTCTGTTGATTGAGCTACTATAGCTGGATTTTAAATTGTACATGTGAATTTTTAACTACGATTAATACGTCTGAATTTTTTTCATTGTGAACGAAAATATGTATTTTTATAACAATGGACTACTAAATGAGTGTTTATTGATGATCTCTGCTCACATGATCTGGAAAGGGAAACTATCGTTACTATCACTTGTTTTTCTGCAGTTGCTTCCCGTGTGTCAATTCGATCTTCCATGAACTTTTTTCTTCCTGTTAAATTTCTATATATTTTTTTCTCTCTTGCTAAATGCAGTAGTTTCTCTTCATTCTTAATGACTGAGCATGCCTGTCCACCAGAGGCAGTCGGCATTAAAACTATGGCGTATTTTAGATCTATATCCAACATCTTCCTGACATATTTATTTTTATTGTAACTGTGAAGTTCATATCTGCCTGTGGCATATATTGGCTGTCAGCTAAGAATAACTTTAAGAATGTCTTCATTTCTGTCATTTTCATATGCTCATCCATCTATCAATACCAAATATATCCATACTACAAGTACTTAATATTGAAGAAGGCTGGCTAGTAAAGAAGATTAAAGAGAGAAAACTTAAATATTTTGGACACATTGAACGTCATGATAATCTAGAGAAAACCGTCTTGGAAGGGTACATAATGGGAAAAAGAAAGAGAGGAAGACCAAG
Organism: Achatina immaculata; assembly: GCA_009760885.1. Classification (NCBI taxonomy): domain Eukaryota; kingdom Metazoa; phylum Mollusca; class Gastropoda; order Stylommatophora; family Achatinidae; genus Lissachatina; species Lissachatina immaculata. The sequence goes on from CM019713.1 coordinate 51,201,989, forward strand.
GCGAAGATGGCTGCATGACATCGTTGATGATCAGCAGCAGGCCATTTTGCTCACAACCGAGAGGCCTACAGAAGTGCTGTGGGGAGGCAAAGTTGCATATGCAAATGAATGAGTGAAATCTATTAATAACACACAAGTGAGCGGAAAGAATCCGTTGTTTACAGTTCTTAATTCGTAATTCACAGTTTTCCATCATGCACTTTACCTGCGGCTTTTGAGTATCTGTTGAGCATGGAGGTTTCCGGAATATGATGTTGAATATTTAAGAATTTATCAATCTTCCATCTGATCATCATGGCGAGTCAAGCCAAGCCTGTGCATTATAAGTAAGATATTTGTGGCATGTGAAACACTTCGAATAAAAGTAATTTTTTATTAAAAAGCCGTAGACATACAATCTTGCTTACAGCAATCTCAGATCAAAGTAATGCATAAGCAGTCGGTCAACATGAAACACCGTATAGCATGCGCTACACACAACAAAGAATAATGATCGCTGTTTAGAAAAAAAAATCGTGTAAATATTTATAAAGGTTTTTGGTCAAAGATAGATAATTGATCACATAATTGTGTGTTGTGGTAGTTGCCAGGTAAACATGTTATGGGCATGTCCTGCTTGCCACGCTAGAGTAGTAACCCTAAAGAATTACTCCGCAATTGTGAGAACCGCTGACCCAGGTAGCAACCTGATTAATTTGTTTTCTCATCTCCATTTAATTAATTCTAAATTGTAATGTGTAAATAAAAACAGACATATTTCAACAGTTTGAGAACCACTGGATACCCAATTTGGTAACAGCAAAAACACATGTTTATTATGGAGAGAATGGGTGGTGATAAGTGAGGATGTAGAAAAATATTGAGTATACATATGAATAAGCCGCTTTTCTCCCTGGCGAGAACTAGTTCGCCATATAGGAAGGGAGTGGAGAACACTCACTCTCAGATAGGATAACAGACATACAACATGATGTGATATAGAGCCAACTTACAGTCTCGATGAAAGTTTCCATGGATCCACAATAAAAACATCACATCTCAAAATATCGGACTCAACAAGTCCTACTAAGTCTCAAAAGAGTTATTTTCACATTCTTCACTTTACATATCTATTATAAGCAATTGTAGCAACATAAAAAACACACACACATGGATCCATGAATAAACTACTAGCTCAACGTTCACATCTTTCTAATGCTATCACACCTATAGCTATCAAATTCAATCTACATAATCACAATGATCAAAATGACTGACAACTAACTGACTGAAAATTGAATGACCATAACACTTTTACATAAAATATCAGTGGTTAAATATGATCTACAAATTCTAATTCTGTTTCATGAACATTATTCTCACGCAAAAGTCTAAACATCCTGCAGTTGCCTGTTTACGACCTTGGACAAGTTTACAAATTTAACTTTTAAGTTTCTAATTTTAACTAGCTATAAAAACTGTCAAGAAAAAGTTCACCAAAAGTAATCATGATTCTCGAGAAGTTAGTGTATCAAAATTAACCTTTCCTTGACTTCATCAAAGGGCTTTAAAAACTAAGTCTAAGAACTAAATTTTATCCTTGATTATGTCCCTTCGATAGTAAACATAAGTGCAGTATTAAAGAATACTGTCACAATGTTGTCATATGCTGCTGCTGGGCCACGTTTGAGTGAAAGCGTTCCTGGGGGTTATTTAGTCTGAAAAGAGGCGATGTGTAAGAGTGTCACTTACTCTTGGAAGCTCTTGTATTTCACAGTGATAAGCAGGAATATTTAAACAGAAATATTAACAGTACTAACAGTTAGTCCTGCAAAGTTATTCACCTTACACTCATATAGATTTATAGATACACATATACACACATTATAATTCTTCTATACTTGGTGCCGGACTAGGCACTATCTCATGATGACTTCATGAGTGTAGAAGCTATTGATGCTGCAGTTCTGCTAGAGCAATGTTTAATACATCACGTGGAATTATTTCTTGTTTCTTTCGCTTTCGTCAGCAAGGAAAGATTGTCGCCGAGTCCTGTACCTTCGGGCACTCTGGCATAGTAGTTCTCGTGACAGTCTACGTCGTCATCTTTTGGATATGTGGCACTTGTGATGTCGTTATTATCTTCTAGTAGATGTGTTCACCGTGGCATGACCTGCGTCATCGTGCTCGTCTTGTCTACATGAGATTCTCAGTCTTACAAGCTTATCGATGTTTTTTTCCGTGGACTGTGACCTAATGACTTCTCATTTTCTAGATCTTACCTGATTCTTGTGACCTAGTGACTTCTCATCTTCTAGGTCTTACCTGATTCCTGTGATCCTAGTGACTTCTCATCTTCTAAGTCTTACCTGATTCCTGTGATCCTAGTGACTTCTCATCTTCTAGGTCTTACCTGATTCTTGTGATCCTAGTGGCTTCTCATCTTCTAGGTCTTATCTGATTTCTGTGATCTTTGTGACTTCTCATCTTCTAGGTCTTACCTGATTCCCGTGATCCTAGTGACTTCTCATCTTCTAGGTCTCACCTGATTCCTGTGATCCTAGTGAGACGACGCTGATCATATTAACAGTTTTGTTGCTGTAGTTAATTGTGTTTTGCTTTTCTGCTTTGTGCATTCTGCTTTTTAAAAAAAATCTGTTTTGTGCTGTTACTGCTGTTTGTGGTTAATATTAAGGTCATGCATCTTTCCCATTGCAAAATATGCCCGTGAGAACTGGACACTTAACAAAACAGCTGAGAAACATATAAATGGCTTTGAATGCGAATGCTACAGAAAAGTCCAAGCTCTGTGTCAACTGGTTCGCATAGAGGTTCTGTAACCGTTTTATGCTGATCATCTTCTTTAGAGATGCAGTTTAACTTTGAGACTAGTGTAACATGTCGTGCTAGACTTTACAGGGTTACGCTATAGACATTTGTTGTAAGTACTCGGGTACTTACAACACATACTAGTTACTGTAGTAACACTCGTGATTATACCCTCTTGTTTTCGCAGATTTGAAACGGAGGTTTTGTTCCACATTGAAACTGGTATTTCAGCCATCATAGTAGGTAACTGGTTGCCAGTGATACTAAAGCCCAGCAGTGTAGTTTCTCAGAGGGCTAAGGAAACTAGAGTCTCTTTGGTGGCATATTTAAGGTCAGATCGACCAGTATGGCACCCCTTCAGGCAGTGATTTTCGTCAACAGTTTTACTGTTTGATCAGACGCACGCTAGCTTACATGTGCCCAACGGTAGGTTTACTCTTGAAAAGTCTTATGTAGACTTTGGATCGAAATACTTGCCTATTGATATATGTATGTAGTTACTTCTGTACTGAGTGAATGGATAAGGGCGAAACGTGAATGTTATATTTTATTTTATGTCTCTCAGCTTCAATGTTAATTATGTTTGTTACATGACCTGGACACTTAACAAAACAGCTGAGAACCACATAAATGCCTTTGAATGTAAATGCTACAGAAGAGTTCTCCAAATATCGTAGACACAAAAAAGAACAAATGTATCTATACTACAAGAACTTAACATTGAAGAAGGCTGGCTAGTAAAGAGGATTAAAGAGAGAAAACTTAAATATTTTGGACACATTAAACGTCATGATAATTTAGAGAAGACCGTATTAGAAGGATACATAATGGGAAAAAGAAAAATAGGAAGACCAAAACAAAGATGGGTGCAAGACATCGTTGACGATCTGCAAATGGATGCCGCAGCAGCAGGCCATCTTGATCACAACCGAGAGGCCTACAGGAGTGTTGTTTGGGAGGCAAAGTTCCGCAAGGGACATGCAAATAAATGAATGAACATGAACAGCATATTTGTGGAATGTCTGGAATAGAGTGAAAGATGTATGATAAAGGGCAGAATGTCAGACGGGCCTGCGTGCCCAATTCTTAACCCTTTTGAAATATAGATCAATCAATCAATTAATCAATTAATCAATCTCTCTCTCTCTCTCTCTCTCTCTCTCTCTCTCTCAAACACTTAATGGTGAACATACTTCCAATAACTTCAGTGAACATTTAAGGAAAGAAATTCATATTCTGAAATCCTCATTACCGGCCCCTACTTGTGACCTGAGTGTGTTTAAAACTTACAGCGACAGTAAATGTGTAAAGCTAAAACACCCAAATATTCCTTTCCTCACAGTCGGTGAGGTTTATAACTACATCTAGTCTTTAAAGAACACTAACTCAGCAGGTTGTGATGACGTTAGTAACATAATAACATACATATACAATTTGTGAATTGGCAAACACTACTTCCTTGATGCGTTTAAACTCGCCAAAGTGTTTCCTCTTTTTAAATCTGGACAGACTATTGACCTCTCAAACTATAGACCCATATCCATTCTGTTATCATTGTCCACACCTCTTGAAAAACATATACAAAGTTAACACTTCTACACTCCAACACAAACACCACTCGCCTAACAAAAGTGCAAAACACTGGCCTGCGGCTGATCACGGGAGGAATTAAGAGAACTCCCATCACATAGATGAAGAAATACACGCAAATTCAACCTCTTGAGGTCAGGCGCAAGGAAAAACTAATGATCCACAAACAAAAGTTAATACGCCTTATAATAGGATTTGTGCGGTGGACATCTGTGAAATAACAAGGTAATCTTTTGGTGACACAGACTTTGCTGTGTATATGACACTCGTTAGCTGGGCCGTGTCGACATAAGTTGTGCTGATTCACGTTACGCACGTGAATATCAGGGTCGACTTCCATCTTGCTCTTCGAGAGTTGAGGTTACTGGACTAGTTACACACATAATTCCAGCTCTCACTCTCACCTGCTGGATTAGTTACACACTGTTCCAGACATACTTCTCATCCAGGCTCGTTCAAAACCTCACGTTGACGACAACTGGTACAGATACTCAAGTAAATCCTGGGTAACGGTGACTTGGAACATTTATTGATGGGATGATGATAATGCTGATGAAAATAACATTAAATTCGACTGCCGGCTGGTTTTCCCTGCCGTGTGGCCAGTCCATTCATACGTACAACTAAAATGTTCTTCTGTTCCACGAAGACATCACACAGCTCGACAAAACACGTCCACACAGTTACATGTTCAAACCAAGACTAAAACACCACGGATTCAGCATTGCCCCAACAATTTCCTGTCACGGGATTTGTAGCCCACGTGACCTTCTCGAAGGATCTCAACAGGAGAAAATTGAAAAGGAAAAACCTATAATAATGCCCTTACTATCACTGTTATACGAATACTGCTATAGATACTCCCCCCTCCAAACACACCATCACTGTTCTCAAAGAGCACATACACCCATATCTCATCCCAATAGGACACTCAGCTGTCCAACATGTCAACTAAATACAGGTGATGACATCCTCCAAAAAAAAAACCAACAATAGGACAAGTCATCTCCAGTATTTCATGTCATCTCCAGTATTTCAGCTAAATGCATCTTATGACATCCTTCACAAACAATAGGACGTCAGACCAATAAAAAATAATACATGACATACATCTGCAAATCACACACTATCAAAACATCAAGATATGCTACATCATAAAATATATGACACATCACCAGATATCTGACACATCTCAAATATATGCCATATCATAAAATATATGATACATCATCAAATATCTGACACATCAAATATATGACACAACATTAATACAATAATTGTCATAACATACAAGGTCAATACAATCAGACACAACGTGACTCATCTCTGGCTAACCGCTCTAGAAGCCACCTAAAAAAAAATAGCTCGGCTGTCAAAAAGCATATATATAGAATCATCATCATCATGTGCCGTGCCGACTGGCGTTGGCTATTATGCTTCTCCAGAGTACGCGATCCTTCATGCATGCCATCAGCTCAGAATATATATATATATAGAATGAACATTGCATAACTTAGCTATACGCACGATATGCAATTCAGTAGTGCAATAATGCTCTAAACAAAACACAACGCGATCTGAAAACAGTTATTCATAAACTGAAGGCTATATACAAATCAACACACAAACATTTTTTTAAATGCATAGTGAAATAACAATCACGTTTGTTAAAAAAAATGCATGGTGAAATAACAATCATTTTCAAAAACAAATATGATACAAAAACCATCAACAATCTCAGTACCGCCCAAACAAAACAAAGGCGGTCAGTAGGTAAACTTTTACGGTCAAAACAGCAGGCCAGCACTCTCATACCGTGAAAACTTTGTTCACAGTCATACACACATCAACTAGCAGGCCTCCACGTGAAACACAACACAACCACATGGGTGCACCCAAAACATACAAACACGAAAGCACAGGCTACTACACGGGTCAAAGCATACTTTCAAACACACTCACGAAAAATATGAAGTCTCGAGTACTACACACAGACCAACGCAAAAAGAAATGCGCCAGTACTCGAATCACACTTAGAATACAATAAAACCCAATAATGAACTTGGCCAACTATATCAAAACAAAAAGTCAAGTTACATAACAATAATAAAGTTACACAAAATGTGTTAACATAGATGGCGTAGGGAGGAAAAAAACACGCCAACTCCCTGACTATAAGTATCGTACACACATAAACAGTGCGGAATAAAAAATGCAGCGTATACCATTCACACTCAACTCACAACAAAAGCGAGCATACCATTGTGCTTAAATACTACATAATAACAATCGCCCACTAAAAAAAACATATAAACGACGGAAAACGTTTGACACAATCATGGCAATGGCACAGCAAGCAAACTCAGTTCATAATCTAATGTAACCTAATTATTTTCCTGTAAGTAAGGGAAGATTCACCAAACTAATCCGAAACTGTATGTATCCACCATAAGACCTGATGAATTCCATCAAAAGAAAAGGAAATTAGTCAAAAAGTTCTAGAAAGTACCTACTCCTGGAACTAGAGAGAGAAAGCGAAATAAGTTCCAAGTTCTTACTCCGAGAGGCTGTATCTGGCTCCCCTCCAGTCGTGATAACTACGGTTGAGTCTGTGCACTTTCTTCCCAGTTGTAGAGAGCCAGGGTTGGCCCCCTCCGTATGCACAGCAGACTAGTGTGCCGAATCCTCTCCCTATCCGCCTTCAGGACAGCTTGGAAAGGCTAGTACGATTATCCCTCACAGTGACAGCATACACGAACAGATCCCTCTCACGTACGACAGCATACGACAATCAAGCTCATACAAGCAACGATGAATGAAAACAGCCCATGCCGCTCACAGTTCTTGTTGGCGAAATCGAAAATAACAAGAATAGCGACGACACAGAGCAGCAGGAGTTCGTCGTACCTTAGGGCCAGGACATTACCTTCTGTACCAAGTGTGTGTGTCGCCCCACTGCGATACCTCCACCGATCGTAGTTTTATATCGCCAAGGTGGGTCTCCCCGACGGCACCATTTATAATAGGATTTGTGCTGTGGACATCTGTGAAATAACAAGGTAATCTTTTGGTGACACAGACTTTGCTGTGTATATGACACTCGTTAGTTGGGCCGTGTCGACATAAGTTGTGCTGATTCACGTTACGCACGTGAATATCAGGGTCGACTTCCATCTTGCTCTTCGAGAGTTGAGGTTACTGGACTAGTTACACACATAATTCCAGCTCTCACTCTCACCTGCTGGATTAGTTACACACTGTTCCAGACATACTTCTCATCCAGGCTCGTTCAAAACCTCACGTTGACGACAACTGGTACAGATACTCAAGTAAATCCTGGGTAACGGTGACTTGGAACATTTATTGATGGGATGATGATAATGCTGATGAAAATAACATTAAATTCGACTGCCGGCTGATTTTCCCTGCCATGTGGCCAGTCCATTCATACGTACAACTAAAATGTTCATCTGCTCCACGAAGACATCACACAGCTCGACAAAACACGTCCACACAGTTACACGTTCAAACCAAGACTAAAACTCCACGGATTCAGCATTGCCCCTACAATTTCCTGTCACAGGTTTTGCAGCCCACGTGACCTTCTGGGAAGGATCTCAACAGGAGAAAACTGAAAAGGAAAAACCTATAATAATGCCCTTAATATCACTGTTATACGAATACTGCTATAGCATGGCAACCCACCCTGTGAACAAAAGAATTCAAGAGTCCACACAAAAAACAGACTGAAAAGAACCATCTGACAACACAACTGCAACAACGCTATAAAGACATCCTTCCCACCTCTCGTGAAGAAACTGAACCGCTCCAAACTGTAGAGGAGCACAGTCTCTGTGAAAAGATAACAGTCCTCACAGAGGTACCAGGCATACACAAAAAGAACTACCTAACAAAACTTCAGATGAAGACACTGACCCAGGAGCTGATTGACAGCAGATATAACACAGCTGAATGGACACATGTGTACACAGATGGGTCTGCAGAAAAAGCAATAAAAATGGATGTTGGGGCGTTTACATAAGATACACAGATGGGAGACAAACCAAAAAGGCCTTCCCGACAGGAATGATTTCCTCTGACTACAGAGCAGAAACAACAGCCCGCCTTGAAGCCCTCAGAACACTTAAAACAGAAAACCAGCACCCACCACATAAAATAGCCTTCTTCACAGACTGCAGGGCACTACTAAAAACAACAAAGACCCCACAGGCAAACATACAGAAAATCACAACAGAACTGAAGCACCTTACACTGTCAACAACTGTGGCCCTACAGTGGGTACCATCCCACTGTGGAATAGCTGGCAATGAAATAGCTGACAGCAATCAAGATCAAACCAATCATCCAGTAAACTACCAAGAGGCGAAAGCCATAATCCGTAACCAGTGCAGATCTGAATGGAAAAAAGAAACTGAAATGCAACAATGAATCAAATGCAGTATACCAACTACAAAGACATCAGCAAACCATCCTCTTTCTCTTACGGACAGGCCACTGAAGACCACTGAGCCACCAGCATCGACACACAATGTCTCTTACAAACGAGTGTCCACGTGGCAGTGGAGTCCAGACTCCAGAAAATATCATACAAGAGTGCCTAAACCATGCAGACCTGAGGCGTGAGACATGGCCAGAGGACACAAAGTTGGAGCAAAAGCTTGGGGTTCCTATCAGGATCTGGAGAGGACTGCGGTCTTTGCTATGTCGACAGGCATCAGGATCTGAAGAGACCACAACCTCGAAGGAAGAAGAAGAAGAAGACTTCTATACATGCAGGAAAACGATCTACTAATAGACAGTCAATCAGGTTTTAGACGAAATCACTGTCGGTGGGCTTGTAAAATACAGAAGTGACAAATCTGTTTGTGCCAATAGAAACTTTAATGTCTAAAACATTGACAGACTTGTCAGGCATTTCATAAGTGAATATGTATTTTACAAGCCCACCGCCAGCCACACCTATTTACTTTACACCTCCTCCCATCCTGAAGCCTGTAAGAATTCCATCCCATACTCTCAACTCATCCGTCTTCACCGCACATGTCAGGATAATTTTGACTTTATAGATCAGTCCAACAAGTTATTAGAATTTTTCCGTCATCGCCACTACCCAGAAAATATCCTTCGTGAAGCCTTCAACCGTATCCAACTAGTGAGCCGCAAAGAAGAACTCAGAAAAACAAAGCCTGTTACTCCATGGGACAGAGTTAAGTTAGTACTGCCTTTCCACCCGCGTGGTCAGATGGTTAAGAAAATTCTTTATCGTCATCTGACGATAATCCAGCTCGACCTCGACACTCGCGACATTTTCTCTGATCCATCCCAATTGGCAAACAAACGTGAGCCAAACCTTAAGGACATCCTCGTCAACAGCCACTTGAAGCAGAGCCTTACATATGTTGGCACCAGAAAATGTAACCGCCCCCGCTGCGTTACCTGCCCTGTAGTCTGGGAAACGAAAACGATCACCTTTCCCAAAACTATCCTCACTCTCCATGAGGGATTAACATGCGAGTTCCGTAATGTGATATATGTCATCGTTTGCAAAAGATGCAAGATAACGCATATTGGTGAGACTGGGCTCAGATTAGGGGACCGCATGCAAAAACATCTGTACGATATCACCCACCATGCTTCGAAACTAGTCCCAAATCATTTCAATGGCCCCAACCACAGAGGCAAATCTGTTTTTTTTTTGTTTGTAACAGCTATCAAACAATGTCACACAGATGACACAAACCGCCTAGCGCTTGAGAACCGCTACATTCAGGATTATGGGACGTGGAACCACGTGGGTTAAGCTCGCTATTCAGCTACACCTAACATTCTCCTCTTCAACAATTATAATCCCTCGCCACTAAGCTCCACTGCCTTCTCACTTGTTACACATAGTTCAGAACCTCCTCACAGCATCATACTCCAACCCCTCTACCCTAACTATAATCAACTATTTCACCTTCTCCTGGCTAGGTTAACATTGCATCACTCTCTCCCCCCTCCAAGGTTTCCCTACTCACCACCCCGAGTTATGACCCACCGACCACACATCACAGGTCTCCATTTAAACAGTCTCTACGCTTTATCATGCCCATTCCTGACACACAGAGTCGAACAAGACAGATTTTCTTACATTTACAGCTGAATGCTCTATTCATTATTAAATTTTTTATAGCATACATGTGAATCTGTACTTTATCTCCTCTCTCTATTTCTTCGTCCTGTATGTTTTTGTATGATTAAGTTCTCGCTGAAACTTCACAACTTTTAATCGTTAAGTGATAAAGCTGCTCCTACTTTTTTCCTTGTTTATACATTTTGGTATATGGAACCAAAATTGGCGAACTACTTTGCGAGCCCTATGTGACGTTTAACGGCACGGGAAGGATATAAGATATAAGATACATTTTGGTATCACAGCTTTACTGCAGTGTTTCTTGTATATTTCCATACACTAATTATTGTGTGTTACTAATGTTATCCCAGTGTGTACTTGAGGCATTAAAGTCAGACCGTCAGTCTGTCAATAATTAAGTCTTCCAGTACAGATAAAAATATCCTGTGCTCTTTACCGACAGCGTGTTGTTTCCAGCACATAAATTGATTATAATCCACCTTACACCCCAAACGTTACTTAAATGCCCCGTAGATCAAAATTTTCCTTTTCCCATGCCTTAATATAAATTACTCATTGTCGCAAGTCTGCTTTGTATCAAAATTGCTTCCTCATTAAAAATGTCAGAGTGGAGAAGTGGTTAGTGCACTGGTCTCTCATGGCGAAGGTCGGGGTTCGAATCCGGCCTGAGGCATCCCAGTCACCCAGCTGTAGAAATGGGTACCCGACTTCGTCTGGAGTTGGGGAAGAAAAGGCGGCCATATCACTCTCTAGTGTGGTGACATTTATTCATTCATTTGCATGTCCTTGCGGAACTTTGCCTCCCAAACAGCTCTCCTGTAGGCCTCTCGGTTGTGAGCAAGGTGCCCTGCTGCTGATGCATCCATTTGCAGATCATCAATGATGTCTTGGAGCAATCTTCGCCTTGGTCTGCCTCTCTTTCTTTTTCTCATTATGTACCCTTCTAAGACGGTCTTCTCTAGATTATCATGACGTTTAATGTGTCCAAAATATTTAAGTTTTCTCTCTTTAATCCTCTTTACTAGCCAGTTTTCTTTAATATTAATTTTTTGTAGTATAGATATATGTGTTCTTTTTTATGTCCATGATATTTTAAGAACTCTTCTGTAGCATTTACATTCAAAGGCATTTATGTGTTTTTCAGCTGTTTTGTTAGTTTCCAGGTCTCACAGGCATATGTTGCGATGAGAAAGATCCATTCACTTAAAAATCTTATTTTTGTAGTTCTGTCTGGTCCTCTCCACAAATTCTTTAGTTTTTTTACTTTCTGAAGAGCGATAGATGTCCTACTTTTAATTTCCCTCATTGTTTGTCCATTATTAGTTAGTAATGATCCAAGATATTCAAAATTCTCCACGTCTTCCAGTTTTTCCTCATTGATACATATTTCAGCTGCCTTGTTTGTTTTGTCAGTTCTCATCAATTTAGTTTTCTTTGCATTAAGATAGAGGTTTTGCTCTTCGCTATTCTTACGGACTGACATAATTAGTTTTTCCATTCCTTTTTGTGTTGTGGAGAGTAATACTGTGTCATCAGGATATCTAATCTCTGGTATTTCATAACCTCCAATTGTTATGGCATCGTAATATTCTTTGTCTACATGACTTTCCATGTACCCAAATAGCAACATGGAAAGTCAAAATAGTGTGGTGACAGGTTAAGGAAAATATGGGCACTAACACCGTATACCTATATGCTCTAAGTCATGACAGGATTATGTTTACCTACCTACCTACTTCCTAGTTATGATTACCTCTATCGGAGTGGAGAAGCGGATGAAGCCAGGGAATCGCAGATTTTCTGTAAGCGTCTCCTACAAGAGTATGATGTCAGAGTCACAAAGTGTGTCCTCCAATGCAGGTCCCCGGTGTTGTGACACTCCTGCAGTTCCACTATCCCCAATATTTACACTTTTGACCCAATTCTGTAGAATTCAGATCTTTACTCGTGCTTCCCTGCCTTTCTTTTCCTGTGCTTACCATCCCCACTGTTTCTCCTTCTTCACTACTAATCGAGTTAACTCTTCAGTTGTTGAAAGAGTGAAGAGGAATTATTGCAAGAGAGAAAAAAGATGAAAATGAAACTAGCAGGAACCGAAAAAAAAATGTACGGAAGTTTGAATAGCCATAAGGGAAGCAACTGCAGAAAAGCTTGTGATAGGACATACTGATGATTCCCCCCTTTCATATGAACATAAACATCAATAGTTAAACACTTTCATTTAATAAGCAATAGTTTAAATTCTGATATTTTCAACCATACTGAAAAAAAATCATATACAAGGATATTCACTGACCGAAAATGGGAGATGTGAAACGGAGATAAAGAGAAGAACAGGAATGGCAAGACACATTTTCACACTATAATGCAATGCTTTTATACAGAAATCTGTCAATAAAAACAAAAGTGATGTTTATAAAATGTTATATCTGTTCGGACATGTGCTCTGAATGACTGACAACTCACTACCAAAAATAACACTAAGATTGACATCACAGGGGAACAGAAGAAAGAGTATGAATGAATCAATAATCTTTATTTTTAAAGGGTAAAGAATTGAGCACGCAGGCCCGTCTTACATTCTGCCCTTAATAACTCCATCTTTCATTCTTCCCACACACTTGATTTAGTAAAAATATACAAATTAAATTAGGAAAAAACATCAAAAGAGTGTAAGATTTAACTACTACATTCAAAGTAAAAGAGAAGAAGTAATTAACCTAATTAGACCAAAAGAGATATGGAGAAGAACAACAGAGAGGATGTTGAGCAATAGAGGGCTCACCTGGGCAAGAGCAGAAAAAAAAAGCAAAGGACAGGCATTTGTGGAAAACCATTGCAGAAGCCCCATCTGCCTTGTGCACTTAAGGTTCAGAGAGATTGATTGATTGATTGATATTTATTTCAAAAGGGTTAAGAATTGGGCACGCAGGCCCGTCTGACATTCTGCCTTTATCACACACATTTCACTCTATTCTAGACATTCTACAAATATGCTGTTCATATAACAAACATAACTAACATTGAAGCTGAGAGACATAAAATAAAATATCACATTTACGTTTCGCTCTTAAACATCATTTACGTTTCGCTCTTAAACATTCACTCAGTACAGAACTAACTACATACATTATAAATGACTATCTACTAAACAAAATTTTGGGGACTATTCAGAAGACAATTAATTGTATTCGGTGTCTGTAAGATAACTTTTAAGTTTTATAATTCATGGAGGCATGTAGTCGACATCAAATAGATATTGGGAAAGCTTGTAGTTGTAGGAGGGAGCATAATTTATATTTTTTATATAGGATGGGAGGGTATTCCAAAGATGAGCAGCAGAATAACTAAGGCTTTTCTTGTAAAGATCAAGTCTAGGTTTTGGAAGACATATGTTGTTCAAGCGTTAGCTGCACTTTGGGCTAAATTTAAACAGGTTCCATAGATAAGGCGGGGCGTGCCGTGAAAGAATTTGATGTACTAACTTGGGTTTGTTGAAGAGGAACCTGTTCTTAAGAGGTAGTATTTTGATACGTTTGTGCTGGTTAGTTGTTTGTGCTTGATCTTTGTCACTAAGCTTTACTGCTCGCTTTTGGAGTGAGCAAAGCCTCTTTGTATTTGACACTGAGCAACCATCCCAAACTGTTGAGCAATAGTCTAAATGTGTTTGTATATGAGATATATAGTATGTCTTCCTAGTGTCTTGATCGATGAAGTGCTTAATTTTAGCTAATTGGTATACTTTTTGTGCGATGAGTTTTGTTAGACATTGCACATGAGAGTTCCAGGTTAGATGTTGGTCAATAATAAGACCTAGTGTTTTGTGCTCACTAACGTTTTCTATCTGAGACAGAGAGAGAGAGAGACAGAGAGAGAGAGACAGGCAGACAGAGAGACACACAGAGAGACAGAGAGACAGACAGAGAGACAGACACACAGAGAGACAGAGAGAGACAGACAGAGAGACAGAGAGAGACACAGAGAAAGACAGACAGAGAGACAAAGAGAGACAGACAGAGAGACAGAGAGAGACAGACAGAGACACAGAGAGAGCAGAAAGAGACACAGAGAGAAAGAGAAAGAGACAGAGAGAGACACAGAGAGAAAGAGAAAGAGACAGAGAGAGACACAGAGAGAGCAGAAAGAGACACAGAGAGAAAGAGACAGAGAGACAGAGAGAGACAGAAAGAGAGACAGAGAGAGGGATCTGTTCTGTATGGAGCTGAAACCTGGAAGAGCAGTCTAAATGCAGTAAACATGTGGAGTACAGGAAAGTAGGACATCATCATCATCATGTGCCATGCCGACTAACGTTGGCTATTATGCTTCTCCAGAGTACACGATATAGGACATATCACATATATCACAGACAAAAATAAAAAATGCACACGTCTTAGAACAATTACAAGAACAACGTAATTTTTTAAAGGAAAAAGGATCAAGAAAATAATATACGTTAGCCATATCAAACGTTATAACACTATACTGAACACCATTCTTAAAGGAAAGATGGAAGAAAGATGGAGCGAGAAGTAGACAGAGATGTAGATGTGAAGCTAGCGCAGGAGACTGGGCAGGACTTGTTTTGTTTTCTTGTTCTTTCATAAATAGGTTAAATATTTTACCACATTTTTATTGTGACAAGAAAAGCAACGAATTAGATCAAACTTGCCTAAGAAGAATTAAACTTTCCTTACAGAGCTGATTTTGGAATGCATCTTTTCCGAACAGTAAGTTGTAAAGATTGTTGTTTTAAAAAACAGTAAAATATATTCTGGAAAACAGACTAGTCCAGAGTTATTACAATTTTAAAAACAAAATGGAGATAGATTACATGATAATATTTTTCAATATACACACAAATTAACTTCAAAGTAATGACAGTGTTGAAATTATAACACAAACGAGTATTAGCTTTTCTTTACCCATAGGCATAATTGTTAATATACAATGTGTTTACAATAATGATTAAAGGCAACTTGATAGTTTTTCTTAAAACAAAATATTTATCGCATTTGAGTAAATCAACAAATAATCCTTCTCGTGTTTTCTACCAAACACAGGCACGGTCACTCTCAGATATTTCTTTCAGCGTAAAATATTCTTTCTTGGCCACATCCATTGTTGACGTGTATCAGAAGCGTTACACTCCACCATCTTGATTTCTGAGTTGTCACCTGACAGAGCCATACAGCGATTACTCTCAACATTTCTGACTGTGTTTTCCTGTTAATGATAAAAGACAAAAATTAAGATAATTTACGCGGTTCAGTTGTGCAAGAGTAATTGCATGAGAGAAGGTATCTCAGAATTTATGAACGTCAAACTGTATTGCCTTTCTTTCAAACTCTAATCACCAAAGTCGATTCAACTGGAAATATAATTCATAAAAAAAGTAACTGGATATTTGCCGAAATCTGAACAATTATCTCAGGTGCAAAGGATATCCGCGGACTTTTTGTTATAATTAGTCACTAAATATTGTTATGTTCCCCCAAACGATTCAGAAGGTTCCACACAATATTAAAACATTTGCCTTAACAGAGCAGAGACTTCAGAAAATATTCTTTTGGAATGTCCATCATACACATCCAGATCTGGGTAAAGTTCTCTGCAAATTAGTTTGTCTTTCTTGTGAAACATAACATTTTGCTCTGCACGAGATGGCTAACCTCAGTTTTCAGAGCTGGCATGAACAGCATGCTACATTACCTTGAATACGACATCTCTCCAGAGAAAATCATCTACCAGCATGTAATTATCGGTAACGTCAAGATCAAACTGTTCTCTTTGTTTCACTGGACCTCAGCATAACGATAGAAATAGTCTTCACCTTTCCCCATGACATTCTGCATGTGTGAGCAGTGAAAGGACGAAATATTATGCGCGTAGTAGGAAAATATAAAGGTAAAATACCCATTTTCATGATAATGTGCATATGCACGAAATCCCAACACTTTCGGCACATTTACCTTCCCAGATTTCTCTGGTACCCATTTTTAGAAGCTGTGTGGACCGCAGGACCTTTGCGGTTTGATGGTACCAGTAGAAAAGCATCCACTGCTGGGAATTGTACCCGGTGTCACCTGATTAACAGAACGAGAGCTTAATCACTCAGCCAGCCAGGCCGCAGAAAAAAATAGCATGATTAAACTGCCCATTATATGTATTAGAAAGTAACATAAAATATTGAAATTATGTGCCATGAACAAGCAAGAACAATTAACTTATTAAAACACAAAAAAGAATTTGAATGGCAATATAGCACGGGCAGTGTCTAGAGCTTTAGAATTCGTCAAATTACTTGCGTGTATTCCCAGTGGCCTTGGTCTGTATCGCAGCTTCGGGCTACAAGAAGATTCTTGTCCGCGTCATGACCCAGGCAGCCGTCGTCTCGACGTATCTGTTTCTCTTTCGTTAAAATGAAGTACTAAGAGACGAAAATGAAAGGTCATCATCAGTAGGAGAGATAAAAGTGTTCAGTAAGTTCAAGCTAAACTGTTACAGTGTAATCTGTAGTATGTTTATAACTTGAAAACAGACAGTCTTGTGCACAGTAAACTGATGCAGTAAAGTGTTGTAACTATAGTAATAGAAATCTCTTAAGACCCGAGGAAAATAAAAATAATAAGAGAATGACTGTGGCTCGAACCACACAGTTCTAGCAGGGGAGCGGTTTTTCGAGTCAGAGCCATGCTCTTTTCTTTCTTGTGAACTAGTCCATAAACTTGCGGAAATTTAGTCCACGCAGACTAGATATGCCACTATTTATAGTGTTCCATGTTGTGTTTAAAAACTGCAGTAGGAGAGTATTTAGTAACACAAAGTCTTGGAACAAACTATTATTTCTACGGGGGGTGGGGAGGAGACTGTGAAATTGTTGTACGCCGGAAACTCTCCTGTAGAGAGAGGAACAACAACACAACTCCTTCAGATCATCAGAGGAAGTACCCTCCCCTCCTCAGACAAGTGTTTCGTCCCTGTGACACTCAAACGGGGTGGGGGGGGGGGTGGGCCCCCCTGTGTCATGACTTCCAGAGGTCTTGGTGGTTGTTGCTTTTTTCCCGTCCCGGAATTGAACCTGCGATCTTCCAGTTGGAAATGGACTTCGAAGAGCATCTTAACGATTTAGCTAAGGAGGACTGGTATTGGTTGACAAACGAAATTATTTAAGTTCTCAAAGCTTGTGTCGCACGCTCTACAGCCAGCATGAGGCCTTTTCTGTTGTTTCTGAAAGGCTTTTCAATGCCCTTGCTCTTGCTTGTCCCTTTATGCCCAGTTGCTTACATAGGTCGTATGCTGATGTTACTACGAATCCTCTCACTCCCACTTCTACAGCTATCACTTTTGCCTTGACTCCTGTCCTCCTGCTTTAGTTGTTTGACCAGACCATTGTATTTCTCACATTGGAATAAATCCTGCTCTTCTATTCTTGTTTTGGTATTGAACCGTAAGCTCGATCATTATTATACACTACAGTGTCTGGTCCATTCCTGTGTTCTTAGTCGGGCATTCTCTTCTTCCTGGTAGGTCCTTTATCACATCCCAGTCGTTTCCATCATCTAGTAATGGCTGTAAGGGAATGTCCCTGATTTCAATATTCGCTGTCGTACAAGTGCCTATGACGTACTTAGGTGAACCTCAGATTTTTTGTTGTTGTTTGTGTTATCTTTGCCTTGTCTACAATGGCTACTAGTTCCTGCAGCACTCTGTTGTGCCGCCAGGTGTAGCGTCCTTGGGCTAATGATACTCTGCATGCTGACACCACGTGCTCCAATGTTTGCCTTTCGTTGCAGAGGGGGGCACTTTGGGTCTTCGGGCCCACCAAATTTGTTTATGTTGCAGTCTGTAGCATGTCATAAGTGGCTCTGATGATGAAGCTGAATGTCAAGGGTGCCATTTTCCAAATGTCATTCCATGTTAGTGATCTCTGCTGGACTTCCTCCCATGTTGTCCACTGGCCTTGCTGTGCCTGTTGGAATGTCTTCTGGACCCGCTTATCATCTTGTGACTTACCTTGCTGATGACTACGTCCCTTCTTTCTTTATAGGACGCCTCTGACCAGCATTTCATTTGTCTCTCTCTCTCTCTCTCTCTCTCTGTGAACCTTAAGTGCCCAGGGCACATGGGGCTTCCGCAAGGGTTTTCCACAAATGCCTGTCCTCTGCCTTTTTTTCTGCTCTTGCCCAGGTGAGCCCTCTATTGCTCAACATCCTTTCTGTTGTTCTTCTCCATTTCATTTCACCATGACCTAATCCCCTTCTGTCGGTCTGGGTGTATCCTTTCAGCTGCAGTGTTTCCCTAGCAGCGGTCATTTCCTCACTTACTTTCCATTTTCGTCAAGTTTTAAGAGTTTGCCGCACTTCTCCTACCAGATTCTGTAGATTCTTGTAGCTTGATTGCAAGCCTTGTCTGCCCTACCTAGATTTTGAAATTTCCTACCAGATTTGAATGGCAGCTGCAGTTTGCTCTTCTTGCAGTATAGCCTTAATCCTGGAGGCAAGCAACAACCACTTATCTTATGGATTTATTTTTCTTTCTTTCGATTGCCTCTACTGTGCTGGTACTTACTTCGTAAATGAGTAGTGGCCACATCAGTTCTGGAATCAGTATGAACTGGAAGCACCATATCTTTGAATTTCCCCAGTAGCTTGCTTTTGTCTGTGATGTTTAGTCCACTCTATTTCTATGACCTGCTTCACCGCGTTTGAATCTTTTATGGATGCATCATATACTCTGCCAAGGCTCTTCACTGGCATCCCTTACATTTGGGATTATTTGACTTGCCACCGTGTACTTTCCCCTTTATGAGTGACAGGCTTTTTGACTTCTTTGGCTTGAAGCTCATGCGGCACCATATGATTAGGCTGTCCAAACGTTCTAACATCTTTCGTGCCTGTGCTTCACTGGTTGTTATTACTGTTGTGTCATCCACAAATGCTTTTAGTGGTGGCATCTGACATCCATTTCTGAACCTTGGGTCTTCTGCTGCTCCTTCTGCTGCTCTCAGGTTTACTTGCATGGCTAGTACGAAGAGTATGGGGATATTGTACAGCCCATTGCAATTCCTACCTGGAGTTCAATACAATTTGTAATATATCCTGATGTTCAAATCTCATAAGGAACCCGCTGGAGTACATCTTCAGCATCTTCGTGATTTCTTTTGGCACATGACAAATGTCTAGTGCTAGCCATATCATTTGGTGCGGCACTTAACCATACGCATATACTAGATCAAGCCATATTACCTGTAGGTCTTGCTTTCCATATCTTGGCTGTTAAATAGATTCACAAATCATTGAAGCATGCTAGAGACATCCTGCAGAACCTGGAATTCCCCCCCCCCCCCCCCCGCCTTCTGCACGGGTGTATCACAGTAACCATTATCTAGAAGGTATTTTGTTAGTCTCCTTGCCATCATGGAGAAGAATATATTTCCTTCCACATTCAGAAGTGAGATGGGTCTTAACTGGTTGATCTCAGCTGTTACCAAATATTCCTTACTATAATTATTGGGGCATCTTCTACGGATATAAAGTATTTCATAAGCTTATACTTCTCGTCCGTTTAAGACTCTGGACGCTTCAAAAACCTGGAAGAAACTGAAATCATCCTTTGTATTCAGGAAATGGAAGTCTAATTGATTTTCTCAGAGAATTACAGAATTTGAGGACATTCTCTAGACAGACATTCAGTTTTCTTTCTCCTTGTATTATTCTGCACGGAAATTTCGTACATATAATCTCTTGTATTGATATTTACATTTTATAGGATCTTTTAACTCTTACAGACTTTCTATATTGTTTGTCTTTAGTTCAGTTCTGTAAGAAATATTATAAGAGGTGTCTCAATGTTAACTCTCTTCTCATCATAAACCACATGCGCTGTCTTCTTTTTAAAAAATATGCAAATGGTGTCTATATAACATACGATTGCAATGCAAACTAAAGATAGACACACATCATGATGGTTTGTTTTCAAGAAGATCAGGGTACTTATGTAGTTGTCAGAAGTGCAGAAATATAGTTCATAAAACCTTTTTATATCGTTTAGTGGCCATTAGTTCAATCATCTGTCGCAAACTTTATTTTCACAGTTTCAGCGTTGATATTCCTTACTAGAAGTACAACTAATATTCACGATTATATGTAATATCCTCTCCTGCATTGTTTCGGTGGTTATACTCACGTTTGTCTATTCATCCAAGAGATATTGTTTTACAAAGAAATTTTAGAACTGGTCATGCCATATAACGAATAAAACCAAATTTTAATAAAAATCATCACTGCTTCAGTTTCTAGGTTCACTGATTCGTTCAAAGAAAACTTAAACAAATCATCATACTTGCCTGGTCATCCTGTACATGAGCACATTGTCCTGGGACTGCTGACGTATTCATCTGATCGAGTGCTATTCTTCTCTGGATACACAAATGTGAATTTGCCACGTTGGAAATCTAAAAAGAAGAAATTAAAACGACGAATAATATTTACATATTAAATATATACCTTTCAAAGGAAAAAAAGAAACGCAACACTACTGTTGTCGTAGTGGACAACCTGTATTAAACACTGAAATGATGTTCATTAAATTTGGTTTGGACTTTTATTCTTTGCGACTGAGACCTTCGTTTCAGTAAGGTCTATGGCCTCCTCTGGCCTGTATAAGAGAACGGCATCTTCTTGACATGGATCCGATTAGCTGTTGGATCTGTTGTTGTGGGATGGCTGCCCACTCTTCCCGGAGTGTAAGAGACAACTGTCGGAGATTGGTTGGCATCACGTCTCGCTGGCGGACTTGTCTGTTAAGTTCATCCCATAATTGTTCTATTGGCTTCATGTCTGATGACACGAATGATCACGGAATGGTCTGGACGTTGTTGTCAGCGAGGAACTGGGTGGTGAGTTGTGTCACATGCGGTCGAACGTTATCTTGCTGAAAAATCTCGACCGTGGTGCAGCCATAAGTGGACGGTTGTGAGGACGAAGAATTTCAGCGACTTATCGCTGGGCATTCAGGCGTCCTTCAATTTACACCAGGTCATTTCTTCCCATGAAGTTGATCGTTCCTCACACCAATACACTTCCACCACCATGTGGAGGAGCCTCACCTACACAGTTCTAGGCGCAGCCTCATGGACTCTGCGGTAAACTCTTCTCCGTCTATCGTGTCCTGGAACAGAAAGAATGATTCATCACTAAACCAAACCCTTCTCCGATCATTCACAACAGTGCATTGGCGATGCTGGTTAATCCTCTGCCGTCTGTTCTGGTGATGCCAGTCCGTGAGAACAGGACTTCTGTAGGGTCTTCTAGCCCAAAGACCAGCGTCGTGTAGCCGGTTCCTGACCGTTTGATCTGAAATTCGACGACCTGTTGTCATTGACTGGACTTTTGAGAACGCAGATGGAAATCGATTCCTGAGGTGACGCAGCCATATTAAGCGGTCTTCAGAAGGAGGTGTGATTATGGGTCTTCCACTGCGCGGCCGGTCTGCAACTCAGCCAGTTTCTTGAAATCGTCTCCAAAGGTGACTAATGGTGCATCTAACTACATTAAACAGTCTGGCCACTACATTTTGTGACTGTCCAGTCTGTAAACGTCCAGTGATGATGAGTCGTTTTTCTGTAGTGAAACGAGCGTACTTACGCATTGAATTTTCAAATGAATTTATTCGTCTATCTAGGCATTTAATAACATGGTCAGTGAGTTTTGTGTTCAGTAAGTTTCACGGGATTCTTGTGAACCTGTCATGAGTTATTGTCAAAAATGTTGTTTTTGACTAGTGTCGCTTTTCTGTGCCATGAATCATCTGCTGAGTACAATTCAGATCAGCACGTGAAGCTGATGTCCAAGTGAACGTTTCAGGCAATTTGCTCTTGTCTGATCAGCAAACTTCATTTTAAATCGCAACATCATATTTGTTGCTTTTCTTTTTTTCTTTTCTTTTTTTTTTTTGAACAGTATAGTTAATACCATTAGCCAAGATTACCTTATTCTGTATGTGTGTGTACCACAAAAGGATATTGAATATATGCAGCATTTTACAATACGTAATCTCAGTTGCTGTGATATATGTTCTGATGTAAGGATCTTCCTCATTCTTCTGAAGTTGATTTTTGCCAGATCTATTCTTTTGTTAATTATGTTTCGCATTTTCCATCCTCTGTTATCATGTGTCCCAAATACAAGAAGCTTTTTTAATCCGTTTCAGTAATTAATTCTCCATTAATGTGTATATTTACTGCTGGCTTTCTTTCTTCCTGCTGATTATCATGACATTTGCCTTTTTTATATAACTATTTATAGTCCATACTTTTGACTTTCATCGCTTACTCGCCTCACTAGATTCCATAGATCTTTCTGGTTCTCTGCCATCAGCACGGTGTCATCCGCCTATCTTAGGTTATTGATTACTATTCCATTAATGTTTAATCCAAGTATCTCACTAGTTTCTTTGAATACCTTCTCTGTATAAAGGTTAGATATACATGGAGAAAGGACACATCCTTGTCTAACGCCTCTCTTTATATCAATTGGTGTTGAGTAGTTTGTATTGGACGGCACACATTTCGTCTGTTCCCAATACAGTTTGTCTATTATTCTGATGTCTTTGCCATCAACATTAATCTCTTTCAGACATTCCATCGGCTGTTCGTGACTGACTCTGTCAAAGACCTTTGTGTAATCTATAAAACAAGCATAGTTGTACTTTTTAGCTTCCATATTCGTATCAATTAAGTATCATCCTAATGGAGAATATCGCTTCTCTTCTAAATCCAAACTACTGATTACTGATTTCCACACTTATTTTGACTCTAATTTTCTCTAAAATGATTTTTACGTTGAATCTTTGTCATATTTCTCATTAAACTGATGGGTCTAAAGTCGGTACATTCTACTGAGTTTGGCTTTGTAGTCCTGTTGTAGATATACTCTTGTGTATACATCATTGCACAAATCTGTAATCTTCTGTTTCAAATTCTTCTAGGACCTCTAACAGTTCTATGCTGATATTGTCTAAGCCAGTAGTTTAACAATGTTTCATTGTTCTCACGGCCTTTTCTACTTCTGATTTTGATACTGTGTTGGGCCTTAATAAATTAAAAAGCTGTTTTTAGCTCGTTTTCTCTCTTCCATTTTTGTTAATATTTCACTGGTAATCCACTTTTGCTTAACCTTCTTTTCTTTCTGTGGTAGTATGTTTTTGGCCATCTCCATGCTTGATTTTAAACATTCCCATTTGTTGTCTATTTTCTCTGTTGTGTTTACTCGTCTGTATTGCTCTGTGCTCTCTTCTAGAAGGCATTCGTATTTGTTCTACACTTTCACTGAATATTTATGTTTTAAGTATGTATTTCTTATGGCTGTAATGGATGCTTGTGATGCCTCGTACTTCCTACTTTGGTTACTGTTCTTTATTTTTATTTTCATTTTCATCACTACTGGGTTGTAATCTGACTTTATGTCTGCCTCCGGGTAGGTTTTTGTTGAGCTAACATTATTTCGAAATCTGCTTTTTATCATTACAAAAATCAATCTGATTCCTTCTTAAGTCTCCAGGGCTTTTCCATGTATATAGCCTCTTCTTCTCTTGTTTGTAAAATATGCTACAGATGATCATCTGGTTTTCCTTAGAAAACTGTATCAGTCTGTCGCCACGCTCATTTCTTTTACCATGTACATATTTTCCTACGATGTTCTTGTAACTCCCTTCTCCTACTGTTGCATTCACCTCCTTCCTCCCCCATTACTATTAGAATATCTCTTGATTTGACGTGCTTTAGAACCTCTTGCAGTTCCTCATAGTAATCCTCTAGCACTTCCTCCCCATATCCCTCTGCTGGTGCATACGTCTGTGGGATGGCGATGTTGAAGGGTTTTGCTTTAATAACATCATTCTGTCGTTGTGCGTCCAACACACTGTATCTACATATGAATGCTTCCATTGGTCTTCTTATTAGTATGTCTAAGCCTCTTTGATGTTACCGTCCTTCTGAATAGTTAATATGTAATTATCTTTCTTGATATACCCCGCGTCCTTTGATTTAGTTTCAGCTGCTCATAATATGTCTAAATCCAGACTGCCAGTTTCCAAAATTAGATTTGGCAATTTTCCATTTTGTTGTAGGTTTCTTATATTCCTTGTTCCTATGCGTAGATGTTTCTCTCTATCTTTTAGGCAACTGTTGTCAGCATGCCCCATCATTAGATAACTTCAGGACATGGCTTGTTACTATGGCCTGTCCTAGTCGCTAGAAAAAAAAATATTTCCCTGTTTTTATCTACAGTAGACTTTGCTTGCATTGCTTGTTCCTTGTACTGGTAGATCCACTGCTGTCTTTGGGTTATACGTAGTACGGTCTCTATCTTTTTCACATTAGCCAGCCATATTGTTTTTCACGTGTCCCAGAATGACACACGCTTGATCGTCGGATTCCTCCGGCTCACTCGTCGTCCTCAGACTTCGTGTGCTAGGGGTGGGCATTCCCTTATATGAGAATTGCTCCACGAAGTTCTACTGCCCAGCCAAAGCCGTTACTCGGGGGGTGGAGCTGTCGTAAATAAGCCATACTCGTGTAGCCATACATGAGCTAGTTATGTGTGGAGGAACCAAATAGGATCCGCGACCTTCAGAGAACCGACGTAGCTGCCTCTCACCGTGATAATGCGTCAGTTCTAGAAAAAAATTGCACTTACGTGACTACGAAATGAGAGTGAATAATAATTCTGCTGTTGTCTTTAGATTTAAAATATTTTAGAAGCGCTGAACACGTGTGATATGAACAAACAAAACAAAACGACAGCAAAATGTGGATTAACAGACGACGAGGACATCCTGCAGTCATGGCCTCTCCCCCCCCCCCCCCCCCCCAGTGTCTACAGTTCTATAAAAAAATCGAGCAGACATTATCTGTGCTATATATAAGAGAAGCTGGTGAACAAAGGACTTCACTAACAACTGCGAACTGACGTAGTAGTCAATAACGAAGGAGCTGGAAGTGAAACTTGCGGTGGCGAAAAACGAAACAACTAATCATGCATCGGTCAGCCAAAATAGAACGGGTGTAACAGTATTTACCATGCTCTTTAGAGGAGATCACTTAAGAGTGATCTGTTTCTGCTGATCTAAGGGAAATAATTAAACATTATTTTAGAGTCACGTATGTTTATGTCCCTTAGATCTGAACTAAATACACTATTGTTCTTGTAGGGTTCACATAGTTCAGCACGTGATTTGTAGTAGCCTGTATGGGTCTGTAAACAGCAAACAACATTGTAATCACTTAGTGTTATTGTGCACGGTATTCTGAGAGAAAAGTTTCTTGGCTCTAGTCATTTTAAGCAGGTAGAGGAATTTCTCGGGATTATTATGAGTTTTGTAAGGGAAAGTGTCTTAGGTGTCAACGATTGGAATGTCTATGTTGACTTAACAGTCTAAATTTAGTTTTAGAGTGTAATTGAAATTTAGGGTATGAAAGTTCAGCGCATGAGTTATGACTCTCGTGTTTTAATGAAGCTTAGAACAGTTACTTTTTTGCGTGAATGTGAATTGCACGGAGTGAAAGTTCTGCAAGGATGGCTTAGTAAATGGGGATTGTATAAAAGAACTCGGAGCTTATTAAGGATCATTATGATGATTGTATTCGGAGTATGAGGATCGTGTGATAGAGGCAAGTCAGTAGTAGTTTTGTAGTGAATTCAGTCATGTCCTAGTGCAGTGTGGTAGCGCTTGTGTTGTCCTTTTTAGGACAAGGTTTTTCCTTGTAATAGTATGATAGGAATTACGTTGTAGTGTCCTTGCTAGGACCAGAGCTTACTGTTTATATTTTCTTATTCTGGAGGATGAAGTGTTATTCTGGAAGTTGTTATTCATTCCAGACATTAGTTCATACTGCGTTCTTGTAACTGCTTGCTGGTAGAATGTTTCTTCCTTTTGGCACGGACTGCGTGTCCGGGAAGTTTTTCATGTTACACTTTTTGTCAATTCTGTATGACAGCAGTTTTTTCTTACCATCGTAATATCCATCATCCATATCTTCCGCATCAATAAATTTGTTGTATATTGAATTTGAACTACACCCTCGACTGTTATTGAGTTGCTTTTGCGATGTAAGCTTGAAATATGGAGTCCAGATGTTCTGTTGTTGTCCAGTGAAAGAAGGAGCGTGCCTGGGTATACTGTTTTCTGAGTGTATCACAGAACACAAATCGTAGTCTCTCAGATCAATCTGTCTAATCTGATCCTGAGAGAGAGAGAGAGAGTAACTAACTTTTACCCATAGTTGTTCCCCCTGGACCTATAAAGTCAACAGATTCATCTTTTCTAATGCCATATTGGCATGTTAGTATTCAGTAAATCACAGAGACACGGAATACGCCTTACCGAGAAGCAGTCACTAGTTACTATACCATGAAAATTATACTGAAAAGATGAACAGGGGATATGAGCAGTTATGAATGTTTCCGAAGTGATACCATTTCAGAGTTCTCAGTGAGATCCATCAAGAAGTACACTGCATCAATATGAACTTATTCTCTTCATTCCGTTATAAGTCAATTTTGAAATTCCCTTGATAAAGTTTTGATTAACTAATCTTATCTTCACCTTAATTATTGAAAAGATGTAAACATCTGAGTTATGTTTAACTATATCACAGATAGTATTATTGACGGTCCAGCAATATCACATGTATGATCATTATGCTGCTAGATCTGTTCTTGTTCTCTTACTGGGGCACCAGGATAGAAGATAGAGAAAGAAAACAATGGAAATCTGAAAGAAAAATGAGTTCAGTCCTTTCAAAGTTAATCTAAAGATCAATTCTGTAAGGGCCGCCCCAAAAGAAAGTTTACAGGAGCAAAACGTATTTGGATATAACACACTGTGCACTGTGTTCTTGATGGACACCTTACTCTTTCCACTTAATGTTCATGACGTTTTTATGTACGTATGACAAGTTTTTCGATAATCATCTGGTAACATGTAGTGTCCTGGACTTAAAGCCGCTGTGTCATAGCTGTCTGGACATCCTTGTCACTCTGAAAGTCTGTGGCCACAGAGTAGTTCCTTGAGAACTGGGAACATGTGAAAATTACCCGGCGCCAGATCGGGACTATACGGCGGATGGTCCAAATTCTCGAGAGATAAGAAAAACAATTGTGGTAAAACTTGTTCTGATAATGAAAGTGCATGGAAGTGTATGGTTAAGTTTCACAAAAAAAAAGATTGAAAAGTGAGCAACTGAGCAGAAACAAGAACGGCAGAAAGCAAGATGAGCACACACAAAAGAATAACATACAACAATCCAATATTGCAGAAAAATCCTTTTTTCAAGGATCACATACAATCACTCAATCAAGTGCCGTGCCGTGTCGCGTAGGTGATCATTTCTCTCCACAGTTCCCTGTCTTTAGACTTGATTATGAGATCCGCCGGTGACTTTCTTACTAGCCACATTGACAGCCCATCCAGTAACTTCTCTCTCTGTCTTCCTCTGTCTCTTCTTCTTTCAATTTTTCCATTTGCTACAGTGGTTTCAATTTTCCTCTTCTCAGAAAATTCCCGACAAGTCTCGCTTGTTTGCCTCTGATCTTTGCTGTAATTTGCCTTTTAACTCCAGCCTCTTTTAAGACTTCTTCGTTGGTTTTCATAGCTGTCCGTGGTACCTTTAACATCCTTCTTATAAACCACATCTCGATGGTCTCCATTTCTCGCTGTACTCACTTATTCATGGACCATGCTTCACATCCATAACACAAAATTGGCTCGATGTAGCATTTAAGTACTCGAAATCTTGTTTCCATTGATATGGATCTGTTGCACAAGATGTTTCTCATTTTCTGGAATGCTGACTTGGCCTGAGCACGTCTTCTTTTTATTTCGTAGTGACATTTCCCATCAGCTGTTACGAATATAAGTGTTTCTAAGTACTTGAATCTATCAACTTGTTTCAGCTCTGTGCCATCGATGGTAATGCTACATTTTGGTGGTATTCTTTTGGGGGGGGGGGGAATGACACCATCACTTCAGTCTTCTTTTTGTTCAGACTGAGATTTTACTTTCACGAACCACAATGTCCAAAAGAGCCTGTAGCTCCCCTTCACTTTCAGCAATCAGAACTGTGTCGTCTGCATATCTTAAATTGTTACGGTTGATATTCCTGGCATGTTCTCTATATTTCTCATTATGTTTTCTCTGTACAAGGAGAAGAGGCCAGGAGATAGGACACATCCTAGTCTAACTCATAATTTCATGTCTTGGAATGCTCCTATTTGGTTCCCAAATTTCATTGCTGCTGACTGCTGCCATTATATTTTTTTGATGAGTTTCAGATCTTTCCTATCTATGTTGATGTCTTCCGGCATTCTTATAATTTCTGTGTGTCTCACTTTATCAAATGCTTTACAGTAGTCTATGAAGCATAAGTATAGGTCAGTCTTTACTTCTATTGATCTTTCCATCAATGTTCTCAGTATATATGGCATTACTTTTGCTTTTTCCTTCGACGAAGCCACACTGTTCTTCAGCGATTTCTGGTTTTATTTTGCCCCTGACTCTTCTCATGACAATACGAAGCAGGATTTTGATTATATGGCTCATAAGATTAATGATTCGATGGTCTTCACTTTCAACTGTACTTTGTTTCTTTGGTAGGGAAATTAAAACTGACTGCAGAAGGTCTGATGGACATCGTTACTGTTATAGATGTCATTCAGCAATCTGGTAATCTCCTAATGCTTCTAATTCTTCCTTTGTGATTTTATCTGGTTCTGATGCTTTGTTGTTCTTCATGTGTTTGATAGCTTCTAAACTTATGCTTTTAATATGGGAGGCCCTTCATTATTATTTCTTATATTTATTTCGCCTCATTGGTCCTCATAGAGTTCTCTAATATATTTGCACCATCATGCTATTATTTCATCTCTATCCATTACTTGACTTCAGGCAAGCAGTCTTGTGGTATGGCCTTTTGTTTGTTAACTCCTTTATTTGTTTGTACATATCTCTTATGTTTCCATGATGGTGTGTCTCTGTGTGTCTCTATTTCATTACATTTCTTATTTAGCCACTCTTTTTTAGCTTTATTGCATTTGTGTCTTATTTCTTTATTTATTTTGTCATATTTATCTTTATCTTCCTTAAGACTTCTCTGATCCATTAGTTGCAAAATTTATTCTGTCTGTCATCCATCACTGTTTAGCGTTTCGTTTATTTGGAGGTAGGATTTCGATAGATGTTTGCTGAATAGAGTCTTTATGCATATTCCATTGTTCATCAATCGTTTCAACCGTCTCTATAGCATTATACCTATTATGTGCTATGGTCCTATATCATTCTTGTATTGCCTTATCTTTCCGTAATAGCTCTATATCTAGTTCTTTGTTTTTAGCTGCTACCTTTAACCTATTTAGCCTGATTCTCACTTTTCCTACAACTGGGATGTGGTCACTGTTGCAGTCTGAGCTTGGTATTGTTTTCACGGTTATTAGTGAGTTCCTGAATCTTCTTTTGATCATAATGTAATCTATTTGGTTACGTATGTTATTATCTGGGTTTTTCCATGTCCATAGCCGCCTTGGGTGTTGATGAAACCAAGTATTTCCTATTATCATTTTATTCTTTCTGCCCATTCAATCAACATCTCTCCTTTTGTATTTCTGATACCTAGTCCGTACTTGCCAATAGCTTCCTTGTCTTATTCAGTCCCTACTTTCGCGTTTAAATCACACAGCACAACGTTTACTTCCCATGGTTTGCAGTGTTTCATTGCCATGTCCAGATTGTTGTAAAATTCTTTTATCTCATCATCAGAGCTTTCTGACGTTGGTGCGTATACTCGGATGAGATTTGTGTTTATTGGGTGACCCTGTAATTTAACCATTAACACTCTGTCCGATATGCACCAGTAACCTTTCACGGTTCTTGCTGTCTTCTTATCCAATATTATGCCAACTCCATTTCTACACTGATTTCCACTGGAATATATTATTCTGAAGTCTTTATGATCTCTGCTTCCTGCTCCAGTCCATCTCATTTCACATAAACCAAGGATGTTAATTTACATTCTTTTTATTTCTTGTTCGATGTTATCCAGTTTTCCAAGCTCTGTTAATTGTTCTAATGTTCCATGTTGCAGTTACTTTGGTGTTACTTGTGTTTTCTTTGATACAGTAGATGGATGACGATCTGGTATCACCTGTCGCACGTGATAGTCCCTACCGGACGAGACGGTTCCACTGTAACCCCCATTAACGTTGTTATGATTCAAAGAATTGTGGGTTGTCACGATTGTTCTTGGGAATGTACAGTGTTGGTTTCCCCTTGCCTTCCACCGGTTTGTTTATAGTTTACTCCACTAGCCTTTGTTCTGGCCATAGCCTACCCTACAAGGCAGCAGCGGGTTTGAAATCAGAGTTTTCATTCTCTTAAATGAGCTACTGGCCAAGACTAACGAGTCTCATCTACGCGAAGCGTCTGGTTTTCAGGCAGCAGATACTCGCCTTTCGCCCCTTCTCCTGTAAGTTTAAACAGTTCCGACACGAGAAGGCCAGAAGCTGGACTTGGACTGTGAGAGACTACTTGAGACGCACGCCTTGGAGACATTCAATTGGAGTGGAGAGCTTATCCTCCACCCCACCTCTGTCTATTACAGTCTTTAGAACCATACAGACAACACAACAGATAAAACCCGAGAAATAAATGAAAAATATAGAAATAGCTTTTTTGATCTCTTCTAGTAGAAAAGACGGGTTTGAAATTTTCCCGAAATATTGGATTGTTGTATGTTCTTCATTTGTATGTTCTTCATTTGTATGTTCTTCATGTGTGTGTTCTTCATTTGTATGTTCTTCATTTGTATGTTCTTCATGTGTGTGTTCTTCATTTGTATGTTCTTCATTTGTATGTTCTTCATGTGTGTGTTCTTCATTTGTATGTTCTTTATTTGTATGTTCTTCATTTATGTGTTCTTTATTCTTATGTTCTTCATTTATGTGTTCTTCATTTGTGTGTGCTAATCTTGATCTCTGCCATTCTTGTTTCCACCCACTTTCTCCCGCGCAGCGACAGTTCTGAAAATTAACAAAAAACTTCAGACACCGCTCACCCACAGTCATCTCCCTGACAGAAACTACGATAATCCTCAGAAACTGTAAAGAGTACTCACTTTGCCGGCAGCTGTCGTGTTCAGTGGTACATAAAGACCAGGATTCAGCTCTTTAATAAACCAATCAAAAGAGCGGCACTTGAGCTTTTCTCTGAGGGCTTTCCTCTCGCTGAGGTCACCAATATTGACTTTATCCTGTACAGGAGACAAAACAAAAGTCTGATATTCCTAGCATAGAAAAGAATTTATGATATAAGTGCGAGAGTATGAAGGCCGATAACTCAATGTGAATAGAGTTCAATTATTTTGGCAAGTGTACTTGGATAGTGTACCTTATTTTGGCTGTCCTGTTTTAATAGTTCACCTTATCTTAATAATTCCTTTGGGATACAATTAAGCTATTTTGATCCTTCAGGTAAGAAGACATGTGGCTCATCTTTTGTCTTTTCTTAATTCTTGATTCAGATTTGAATAATTTTAGTATTTCATAGTTATGTTAACTACTAAAGAAGACGAAAACGATCGCTCCTATTACAGGAAGGGAAGTAACCGTAATTTTCTTTCAGGTGAGCTACTTACCAGTACATCTGAAATCCTGTCTTTGTAAAAGACCTGGTACTCGTCCATCCAGACTTCGGCCACACGGAGGCAATTTCTCTCAAGCTGGTAGGTCTTGTTGGACCACTTGTACGGGAATTTAGGTCTGAACATATGGCCGATGTGAGAGCAAGGTAAAACCTCCATTCGTCCCCCACACATCCAAGTCTGGAATCAAATGATTACATTAAAACTGTAGCTGTCGCATGTTAGTGTTGTGATACGTGTAATAGTTTTCGAGCTGTAGGGTCGAGGGAAGAAAACATGAACTTTGAACTTCTGTACCACCAAAAAAAAAAAACATCAGCGGGGAAAGAGGCAACAATTACTACTGCTAATGCTACAGCTGTTGCTCTGTTACATCCATCATTCTTCTATCACTGTTCTTTTTCTACTATCGCTGTTACTACAGCTGCTGTTAACACATGCGCTCTCTCTCTCTCTCTCTCTCTCTCTCTCTCTCTCTCTCTCTCAAGGTCCCTGCGACAGGCGTAGGATATCATGTCCTTCCACATCCTTCCATCTCTTGTGCAGTTTAACAGGCTTGTCACGAGTATTTCCCGTGCCAGGGTGCCAAACCATCAAACATCTTTTCTCTTTGTCTAATTCTCTCGCCTCTTCTATCTTCCCTGTTGCCATTAGTGGCTCTAGCTCTCCTTTCCTCCAAACATGACCCATAAATCTGAATTGTCCTTTTCTAATCTTTGCTATAATTTTTACTTGTTTCTGGCGCCTTTTAAGAACTCCCTCTTCTATTTTTTCTCGCTGTCCATGGTACCTTCAACATTCTTGGGAAGAACCACATTTCCGCTGTTTTTTTTTTTTTTGTAAATCTTTATTGCCGGTCAAAAACGTTGCATCCATAGAACAGGATCGGTTCACTGTAGCACTATCTTCCTGACTCTCAAACTGACTTAATGCCAGCTATGGTTTTCAGCTTTTGAAAGGTCTTCCCTTGTGTGTTTCTTCTTTTTTCTACGGTAATGCATCTCCATTTGATGTTAGCAAGGTGTTTAAGAAATTAGAACTGTCAGCTTGGTTTAATTTTCTGCCTTTTGCTTGTATAGTGTACCTTGGGGAGATCTTGACTTTTGATATGAACATTACAATATTCTTATTTATGTTAAGATTGAGTTCCATTGTCTCACTTTTCGCACGCCCAGTCTTATATCTCTTACTTGCTCTTCTAATTTTACAGCTGCTTTTTGTTCGCGGTTCTTCTTCTTCTTCTTCTTCTACTATTACTACTACTACTACTACTACTACTACTACTACTACTACTACTACTACTACTACTACTACTACTACTACAACTGCTTTAGTTTTTCTGCTACGATTTCCAAACAACGTCCATCACTATTGCTACTGCTGTTTCCTCTGGTGAATTATAGTTATAATTACTGCTGCTGTTACAAATGTTACTACAATTACTTTAACTAACTACATCACCAACAACAGGCCACTACTGGAACGAATTCCACCAATGTTGTTACGCGTATTTTGCTGGTGCCATTTTTGTTGTTGTTGTTGTTGTTGTTGCTGCTGCTGATGCTCTGCTTTGTTTAGCAGGACTTTAGCTACAGAAAAAATATAAATGTTTCTGCTGCTACTCTAACTTCTCCTCTCTCTATTCCCGATACTTCATGAAATAATGGCTGAACAGTTTCTAGACATATCGCACTACTTGAAACAAAAGCCATAGCTTAGTGATAATTCAGCTGCACTGTTACAGATGGTCATCATCATCATCATCAGGTGCCGTGCCGACTGGCGTTGGCTATTATGCTTCTCCAGAGTACCCGATCCTTCATGCAGGCCATCAGTTCAGTTGGTAATCTCCTCTCACACCATCCCGTCAGACTGTCCAGTATCATTTCTCTTGGTCTTCCTCTTGATCTTCTTCCTTCTATTTTTCCTGTTGTTATAATATTTTCTTCTCATTGCATGTCCCATGAAAGTACATTGTCTCTCTCTTATCTTTCTGACAAGGTTTTTTGTCTCTCCAGCTCTTCTCATACATTCTTAATTAGTTATTTTTGCTGTCCAGGGGATTCGCAACATTCTTCTAATAAACCACATTTCTGCTGCTTCCAATGATTTTTGTGTAGACATGCCTATTGTCCATGATTCACTTCCAGATGGTATTAAAACAAAAGCTACCGACCCTTCCCTTTGTTACGTTACGCCAGTTAACATTTCTTGTTTTCTTTTAATATATTAAGAAATACGTCCACTGTGCAGAATCAGAAAGAGGACGAAAATAATATTTGTAATACTGACTTCTCATAAAATAACCATAACAAAACATAAGATACTATTTATATTTGACTAAAATATTCCCGTCTCGAGGTCCGTGGTCTAAAATTTCCTATCAACTTTTTTTTATATAGACTGTCGTTAAGGAGCACATAGTTGTGATATTTCGATGTTAACCTTAATCATACAAAAATATACAGAACGAAGAAATAGGGAAAGAAGATAAAATATGAATTCACATGAATGCTATGTAAAACGTAGGAATGGGAAAAAAATATAATAAATGGAGCACTTAGCTGTGGCTTCTAAGAGGCTTTGACCAAACATGCGCATGGTGGAGTGTTTAAATTGAAACTTGTGATGGATAAGTGGGTCGTAAATATAGGAGAGGGAACCGCAGAAAGGTGGTGGGGGGGGGGTGTGATATAATGGTAATCTATCCGGGAGAAGGTGGAATAGGTGATTGATGTTGGGGTAGAGAGGTTGTAATCTGATGCCGTGAGAAAGGTTTGAAATGTGTGTAGCAAGTGAGAAAGGAGTGGAACTTGATGTAAGTGAAGTGCGAGTTCAAACCATGTGGTTCCAGCGTCCTATATTCCTGAATAGAACGGTTCTCAAGCGCTGGGCGGCTTATGTCATACACGTGGTATTGTTTGATGGCTATTACCAGAAAATCAGATTTGCCTCTGCGGTTGGGGCCATATAAATTATTAGGGACTGATTTCGAAGCATGCTGGGTGATATCATACAAATGTTATGTGCATGCGGCCACCTAATCTGAGACCAGTTTCACCAATATAATATGACAGTACTCTCTTAACTATGTGATATAAGCAGTATTGGTACTCAGGAAACAATTAATAGAGTGAGTACCCTTGG
The DNA here is from genome assembly GCA_009760885.1 of Achatina immaculata. NCBI lineage: Eukaryota > Metazoa > Mollusca > Gastropoda > Stylommatophora > Achatinidae > Lissachatina > Lissachatina immaculata. The sequence continues at coordinate 51,237,382 of CM019713.1, forward strand.
CTGCCAGCTTGGTTTAGTTTTGTGCCTTAAGGACTTAGAACTGTCAGCTTAGTTTAGTTTTATGCCTTAAGCACTTAGAACTGTCAGCGTGGTTTAGTTTTGTGCCTTGTGTTTGTTTAGTGTACCTTGGGGAATTCCTTACTTTTAAGATGAACATTACAATATTCTCATTTATGTTAAGATTGAGTTCCATTGTCCCACTTTTCGTACGCCCAGTCTTATATTCTCTTACTTGCCCTTCTAATTTTACACCTGATTTTGGTCACAGTTCTTCTTCTTCTTCTTCTACTACTACGATTACTACTACTACTACTACTACTACTACCACCTACTACTACTACTACTATTACTACTACTACCACTACTACTACTACTACTACTACTGTCGTTAGTTTTTCTACTACGATTTCCAAACAACGTCCATCACTATTGCTACTGCTGTTTCTTCTGATGAACTATTGTTACAATTACTGCTGCTGTTACTAATGTTACTACAATTACTTTAACTAACTACATCACCAACAACAGGCCACTACTGGAACGAATTCCACCAATGCTGTTACGAGTATTTTGCTGGTGCCATTTTGTTGTTGTTGTTGTTGTTGCTCTGCTTCGTTTAGCAGGACTTTAGCTACAGAAAAAATATAAATGTTTCTGCTGCTACTCTAACTTCTCCTCTCTCTATTCCCGATACTTCATGAAATAATGGTTGAACAGTTTCTAGATATATCGCACTACTTGAAACAAAAGCCATAGCTTAGTGATAATTCAGCTGCACTGTTACAGATGGTATTAAAACAAAAGCTACCGACCCTTCCCTTTGTTACGTTACGCCAGTTAACATTTCTTGTTTTCTTTTAATATATTAAGAAATACGTCCACTGTGCAGAATCAGAAAGAGGACGAAAGTAATATTTGTAATACTGACTTCTCATAAAATAACCATAACAAAACATAAGATACTATTTATATTTGACTAAAATGTTCCCGTCTCGAGGTCCGTGGTCTAAAATTTCCTATCAACTTTTTTTTTATATAGGCTGTCGTTAAGTAGCACATAGTTGTGACATTTCGATGTTAACCTTAATCATACAAAAATATACAGGACGAAGAAATAGGGAAAGAAGATAAAATATGAATTCACATGAACGCTTTGTAAAACGTAGGAATGGAAAAAAAAATATAATAAATGGAGCACTTAGCTGTGCCTTCTAAGAGGCTTTGACCAAAAATGCACATGGTGGAGTGTTTAAATGGAAACTTGTGATGGATAAGTGGGTCGTAAATATAGGAGAGGGAACCGCAGAAAGGTGGTGGGGGGGGGGGGAGAGGAGGTGTGTGATATAATGGTAATCTATCCGGGAGAAGGTGGAATAGGTGATTGATGTTGGGGTAGAGAGGTTGTAATCTGATGCCGTGAGAAAGGTTTGAAATGTGTGTAGCAAGTGAGAAAGGAGTGGAACTCGATGTAAGTGAAGTGCGAGTTCAAACCATGTGGTTCCAGCGTCCTATATTCCTGAATAGAACGGTTCTCAAGCGCTGGGCGGCTTATGTCATACACGTGGTATTGTTTGATGGCTATTACCAGAAAATCAGATTTGCCTCTGCGGTTGGGGCCATATAAATTATTAGGGACTGATTTCGAAGCATGCTGGGTGATATCATACAAATGTTATGTGCATGCAGCCACCTAATCTGAGACCAGTTTCACCAATATAATATGACAGTACTCTCTTAACTATGTGATATATGCAGTATTGGTACTCAGGAAACAATTAATAGAGTGAGTACCCTTGGTTGAAAGGTATTTTATTTTAGAGTGTATGCGAGTTCTTGAGATAAGCGTGCCGCATGAAGAAACTGAGTGGGTAGGAATAGTATAAATACCATTCACGATTAGCAAAAACAAAAGCCTTACGATGTGTTAGAAAGGGCCTTACGATGTGTTAGAAAGGGCCTTACGATGTGTTAGAAAGACCCTTAGGATGTGTTAGAAAGGGCCTTACGATGTGTTAGAAAGACCCTTAGGATGTGTTAGAAAGGGCCTTACGATGTGTTAGAAAGAGCCTTACGATGTGTTAGAAGAAGAAGCCTTACGATGTGTTAGAAGAAGCCTTATGATGTGTTAGAAAGAGCCTGACGATGTGTTAGAAAGGGCCTTACGATGTGTTAGAAACAGCCTTACGATGTGTTAGAAAGAGCCTTATGATGTGTTAGAAGAAGCCTTACGATGTGTTATAAAGAGCCTTACGATGTGTTAGAAAAAGCCTTACGATGTGTTAGAAAGGGCCTTACGATGTGTTAGAAAGGGCCTTACGATGTGTTAGAAAGGGCCTTACGATGTGTTAGAAGAAACTTACGTGTTTTGAGTGTCTTATTGAAGACATAGCTTTTTAAGTAGTTATAGTTTTTGGCAGATTTAGTTTCTAGATAAGATGAAGTCATTTGGTTGAAGTTGATAGTTAGAAGAGTTTTTTATTGGAATTCTTGTAAGGATGTTTTTTATTGTAAAGTGTACGTTTTTTCCCCACCCATATGGTGTAGGATACTTCACGCCGGGAACTGATATTGTAAATATTATTGTAAACGTCTTACCAGCCTGATTGGCTACGTTTTCATCCTCATAATTTCACCTCTCATTCTACCTATCAATAAATTTGCTTTGTCTGAATATAAAAACTACACCACTGGCTTTGAAGAAACTCTCACTGTTTGACAAGCTTTGTTTATGTTGGGAGACTGCCTAGTTCAGTTAAGTTGCAGCAAATAACATTCCTCTGTGGACTTCACACGGGTTCAGTAAGTTATCCTGCATCTTTTGTATACGATGGCATATATCACATTACGGGACTCGCATGTAAATCATTCATGGAGAGTGAGGATAATTTTGGGAAAGGTGATTGTTTTCGTTTCCCAGACTACAGGGCAGGTAACACAGCGTGGGGGGAGGGGGTGGGGGTTACATTTTCAGGTACCAACATATGTAAGATTCCGTTTCTGGCGCTGTGGACGAGGATGTCCTTAACAATTGGTTCTCGTTTATATATGCTAACAGGGGTAGATCAGAGATGTCGCGAGTATCGGGGTCGAGTTGGATTAGCGGCAGACGGTGATAAGGAATCTTCTTAACCATCTGACCATGTGGGTGAAATGGAAGTACTAATCTGACTCTGTCGGTTGAGGTTACAGTTTTTTTTTTCTGCTCACTAGTTGGATACGGTCAAATGCTTTCCGAAGGACATATTCTGGGTAGTAGTGATAACGAAAAAAATATAATAATTTGTTGGATTATTCCATAAAGCCCAAGTTATTCTGACATAGGCGGGAGTATGGGATGGAGTTCTTACAAGTTTCAGGATGGGAGGAGGTGTAAAGTAAATACTTGTGGCTGTCAGTGAGTTTGTAAAATATAGTAGTGACAAGACTGTCCACGCTACTAAATATTTTGATGTCTAAAAGCTGACAAACTTTGAAGTTCTCATTAAGCGATTTGGCGAATTCGATAAAACTTTGTAGCTCCTCATTTGGCATACTGGTGACTCCAATGCAATCATCGATACACCTTTTAAAGAATTCTGGGAGTCTGTCAGTGTAGGTTTCCCATAATTTGACTTCCATGAAACCAATAAATAAGCATTCATAACTGGGACCCATTACAACCCATAAAGAAGGGAATCAGTCTCAGCAGTCGATATCTACACAGAGAACATCTTCAGACACTCAGAAGAACTTCCACGACTGAACACAGGAGGAATAAATATCAGCAATTTAAGGTATCCATAAGACTCAGTCTTTCTAGCTGAGAATCCACAGACAACTGCAGGAAGTACTAGACAACATAAACAACGCGAGGCAAGAATGAGATCAATATCGAAAAAGGCAAAAATGATGGCGTTCAGCGGGAAGGACAGAGGCCACCATAAACAACGAGAAACTGGAACAAGTGACAAACTGTACATATCTAGGGTATACACTAAGAGGTGATGAAAGATATGAAACGGAGAAAAAACGGAATAGGAATGTCAATCCACACATTCAGCACCATGAAGACAATGACGCTGTAAAGGAATTTGTCGGTATAAAGGAGGAAGAAAGTGCACAGATATGTAAATGGAAAGACAACATACCAGAGTGGACAGGATACAACTTGGCTGAGTGCACTATCAACATACCAGAGTGGGCAGGATACAACTTGGCTGAGTGCACTATCAACATACCAGAGTGGGCAGGATACAACTTGGCTGAGTGCACTATCAAGGCGTGGGAGGGAGGAAACTAGAGGTTCATTGCTGCCAGAAGTCGTACAGAAGACGCCTCACGATGATGATAATTCATAGAAAGGCATACTATTCATTATATATCTGACAAAAGAGACGAATAGCAACTAACATTTCTCTCTTTCCAACTTACGTACAAATTCGACTTACAAACAGACTTAAGAACGAAACTCGTCTGTAACCTGTGAACTATATATATCTATAAAACTTGAATATACTTTATCCTCCTCTTCTCAGGAGCTGTGGTGGTTATTGTGTAAGTATTTAAGTGTGTCTGTGTTTGTGTGTATTAGAGAGGGAGAGGGAGACATACAAAAACTGTAAGAGAGACGGGGAAAGAGAGAGGTACAGGCATCATAATAGATAAAAGGAATGACATAAATAAATATTACATTAAATTATGTTTTGAAGCCAACAGGTCTGGCGATTATGTTTCTCCATCTTGTGCTATTTCTGATGTTTTTTTTTAACCACTTGAAAAGCCTCTCTTTATCCCATGTCACTTGGTCAACCCTCCGAGGTGCTTTTTTTCTTGACATTCCGCGTCTGCTTATTTATTTATTTAATTTTTCTTTCATTACAAAGTCCTTTAACTTCTGTCTTCTCGCGAGATGTCTAAGAAAATGTATCTCTCTTTAGAGATTTATCTAGTTTTACTTATCTTTCTATGAGGGTCCTTTAACTTATTTTCCAGGCTGGCCACGAAATGTCTTACAGGGTATTTGTTGAAGAGACAGAAAGGAAAAGGCATAAATATACTGACCACGAGAAACTTCTTGGCAAAGTTTACCACTAGATGTGGGATAAGGGGGAAAAAATGACGTCTTGTCTGAATCAGGCAAACCTTAAACGAAAGCTCCATGTTCTCACATCCCCATATTTCCAAGCCGGGGTCGTACTTCCCAAGTCTGTTAAAAGTTTCCTTGGACACAGCGAAGCAGCAGCCAACTTGAGTAGCTGTTCTGTAATAAACGCGAGACGTCTTATCTTAAGAAGACCATCTTGGAAGGGTACATAATGGGAATAAGAAAGAGAGGAAGACCAAGGCGAAGAAGTCTGTAAGACATCTTTGATATCTGAAAATGGATGCATCAGTTGCTTTCAACCGAGAGGTCTACAGGAGAGCTGTTAGGGAGGCAAAATTCCGCAAAGGACATGCAAATGACTGACAGATTTATCTTACAAAATACAAGTCTATAAACGAGGACTGGACAATTGTCATTCAGGTACACACAAAAAAGACACTACCAAAAAGGTGATAATGGAGAAAGAGAGAGTGAAAGTGAGAAATTGAATGATTGATTGATTGACTGACTGATTGATTGATTGATTGATTGACCTTTATTTTAAAATGGTTAAGAATTGGACACGCATGCCCGTCTGACATTCTCCCCTCTATTAGAGAGAGAGAGAGAGAGAGAGAGAGAGAGAGAGGAAAAAGAAAATAATGTATATAAAGAAAATATAGAAAGTAAATAAGAGTGACTAAATAAAGAAACAATAGAGAAAGTAAAGAATCAGTCGGAAAAAGAAGAATGGTAAATTTTATAAAAATATAAAAATAATAGCCAAACTAATAATGAAAAATCAACGATGAGTCTTTAGAAAAAGTTCTTGAATCATCTAGTTCTAGGTTTGTGATTATGAAATTACTGAAATTGTTAAAGATGACCCTTCGTTCAAAATCCAAATTCCTGGAGAGAAATGAAGATTATGTTAGAAAATGGCACTTTCATAAGACTGCCAAAAACAGATTCATTGGAGTTTGATAGGGAGATGTCACTTCTATAAGACTAAAGAAAGATGTACTATTAAACTGTGTCAGAGCTATGAAGGTACATTAGGTTATATTGGAGATAGTATTACATAAGACGGTTGAATAGATGGCACTTTAGTTACATTGTGATATTAGAGCTGACACTTTTGTCAGGACTTGCAAACTGTAGCTGGTCGACAAGCTGTTTTATCTCCAAGCTTCTCTCCTCAAACTGTAGCTGGTCGATAAGAAGTTTTATCTCCAATCTTCTCTCCTCAAACTGTAGCTGGTCGATAAGAAGTTTTATCTCCAAGCTTCTCTCCTCAAACTGTAGCTGGTCGACAAGCTGTTTTATCTCCAATCTTCTCTCCTCAAACTGTAGTTGGTCGATAAGAAGTTTTATCTCCAATCTTCTCTCCTCAAACTGTAGCTGGTCGATACGAAGTTTTATCTCCAAGCTTCTCTCCTCAAACTGTAGCTGGTCCATAAGAAGTTTTATCTCCAAACTTCTCTTCTCAAACTGTAGCTGGTCGACAAGCTGTTTTATCTCCAAGCTTTTCTCCTCAAACTGTAGCTGGTCGACAAGCTGTTTTATCTCCAAGCTTCTCTCCTCAAACTGAAGCTGTTCGATAAAAAGTTTTATCTCCAAGCTTCTCTCCTCAAACTGTAGTTGGTAGACAAGCTGTTTTATCTCCAAGCTTCTCTCCTCAAACTGTAGCTGGTCGACAAGCTGTTTTATCTCCAAATCTTCTCTCCTCAATCTGTAGCTGGTCGTCAAGCTGTTTTATCTCCAAACTTCTCTCCTCAAACTGTAGCTGGTCGATAAGAAGTTTTATCTCCAGGCTTCTCTCCTCAAACTGTAGCTGGTCGATAAGAAGTTTTATCTCCAAGCTTCTCTCCTCAAACTGTAGCTGGTCGACAAGCTGTTTTATCTCCAATCTTCTCTCCTCAAACTGTAGCTGGTCGATAAGAAGTTTTATCTCCAAGCTTCTCTCCTCAAACTGTAGCTGGTCGATAAGAAGTTTTATCTCCAAGCTTCTCTCCTCAGACCAGGTTCTGATCATATTACAGCCATACTAAGAGAAAGGTGGATCAGCGTTTACTTCAGTACGACAGAACCCGATAAGAAATATGGCTCCCTTTAGACCTTCTTCAGCAATTAATTCATGAAGAGCACATTTACTCACTCACTATCCAACCTGATATCTGTGTCCACTATCAGCACATCAGAAAGCAACTGCTAAGAAATCTCCATCAAATTGACATATGACAGATAGAATAGCACTATTAAAACGCTGGCTTAATCCATAACAAGTAGAATTCAGGTTCCATCATCCAAAAAATAACATATTACTTAGATCTGTAACAACAACAAAAAAACTGTCTTCTTCTGCAAAAAATACAAATTAACCACTGATTTTATTTGTACAACAAATACAATGTGAGTGTTCATTAAATGAAACATGAATATGAAAAATAGCAACAACATTTACTTATACTTACATAACTGGATCGGCTAGAGTTTTTCTCTTCACGCCGTCAGGCAAAGGTTCGGATATCCAGTTGTAAATCATATTGAAATTAAAGCCACACGAAAACAAATATTTATTGATATTGAATTGGTACTGAAAAGAAAAACACACACGCAGTTCTAAAACGGTGCCGTAATAGTTTGCTGGTTTCTAAAATCAACGCGCAGTTAAATAAAGAAAAGCAATATTATAATCATGCACTGAACATCATCTGGGACAGCCATAGTTTATTTTTATTTGTTTATTCATTTTATTGTTGAGTTAACAAGCATCATTGTCAGAAACTCTTGACATGATCTAAACAGCAGGTATAGTGTGATTAACACGTTTGAAATCTACCAACAGCCGTGAAAAAAAATCTTACTCACAAGACAAACATAAACCCCAGTAACGAGTCTGAAGAAAAGAGTTTAGAGAAGCGCAACAACTTCAAGCATGGGCGAACTGAAGAGTTGGTTAGGGGCCACAGTATTCAAATATTGACAGCGTAACTCTTCTTTGTGTGTATCTGGGTAGTAGTCTCAGTGTGTTCTTCTTCCAGTGGACTCTCTCTCTCTCTCTCTCTCTCTGTCTCTCTCTCTCTCTGTCACTCTGAACCTTAAGTGCCCAGGGCACATGGGGCTTCCACAAGGGTTTTCCACAAATGCCTGTCCTTCGCCTTTTTTTCTGCTCTTGCCCAGGTGAGCCCTCTATTGTTCAACATCCTTTCTGTTGCTCAGTTTCCTGATAAGCATTTCTCTTTCCACCTGCATTTGTTTTTTTTCCCCTCGCTTCTGTTTCTGTAGCAGTCTGATAGTTTTTTTTTTTACCAGATAAGGTTGCTGGGCCTATGCCGAACCCTCCTTAGTCGCCTTTTTCGATTATGCATGGTAGGGTACAGTGGTCCTATTCTTTGCTGATCCCTAGTACAATATGGGGGTTCCACTGGACTACGACGTGGTTAATACGTCCTTGTAGAGAAGCGCGCCAACTTAAAGCATGGGCACACTGAAAAGTTGGTTAGGGGCCACACACTGGACTACGACGTGGTTAATACGTCCTTGTAGAGAAGCGCGCCATCTTAAAGCATGGGCACACTGAAAAGTTGGTTAGGGGCCACACATTGGACTACGACGTGGTTTGTACGTCTTTGTAGAGAAGCGCGCCATCTTAAAGCATGGGCACACTGAAGAGTTGGTTAGGGACCACACACTGGACTACGACGTGGTTTGTACGTCTTTGTAGAGAAGCCCCGGCAGAATATGACAATTCGAGGTCAGACAAGCAGCGCATAAATGGCAAGACTGCAGGTGATATTGTCATAGGATCTGAAAGATTTCTGTTTATTTTAAAGTCTGAGAGAGAGAGAGAGGAGAAAAGGGAGAGAAAGAGAGAACACAGTAATGACAATACTGCATATGATATTGTCATAAGATCTGAAAGATTTATGTTTATTTTAAAGTCTGAGAGAGAGAGAGAGATAGAGGCGGAGAGAGAGAGAGAGAAAGAGGCGGAGAGAGAGAGAAAGAGGCGGAGAGAGAGAAAGAGGCGGAGAGAGAGAGAGAAAGAGGCGGAGAGAGAAAGAGGCGGAGAGAGAGAGAGAAAGAGGCGGAGAGAGAGAGAAAGAGGCGGAGAGAGAGAGAGAAAGAGGCGGAGAGAGAGAGAGATAGAAAGAGGCGGAGAGAGAGAGAGAGAAAGAGGCGGAGAGAGAGAGAGAAAGAGGCGGAGAGAGAGTACTGTAATGATAAGTAAAATGTATACCTGAAGCACTTCATAGCTGAAAATGAACACAAAATGGACATTAAACATAACATTATTTGTATCGTTTATTCTAAGACTATTGTCGAATTTGTAGAAAAAAGCAGATAGATTTTCGTTTCAAATTAAAATTAGGCCACAAAATGGAAAAAAACACACAAACAAGAAATATAACAGAATAGTGGAGGTACATGGGGTTAACATTTCAGATAAACCACGACGGGCGTGCACGTAGAGTCTGATCAGACTTCAGACTGAAAATAGCAGACAAGTAATGATCAACTCCTGAGGTAAACATTCCTATTTATAGGCATCTCAGATTTAAGAATTCCAGAGCTATCTGTAAAATAAAAGTGACAGCACTAATGACAAAAGTGAAAGTAAAACATACTTGTAAAGGAGTGATCTAAGACAAACTTCTGGTTTACTTTTCAGAATGAACAATGTGACCGCTTACTTTAAACGTTTCCCAATTTATTGCATCAACAACGGGTACAGCAACAACGGCCGGGTCTTGTTTTATTCTGTGTAGAAGAGGCTCCAGCCAACCTGGAGAGATGTATATCATATGACAGTTGATAATATTAACGTTATCGTAGATACTTTTAAAAACTTTCTTACATTAGTAAGGGAGGTTATAATGAATTGAACGATGTCGCTCTTTGAAGACAGGGTGAATTGCCCTTGTTTTCCAGATCATTCTGTATCATGTAGACCCACACTCACAGTTAACCGTGTGATGATTGGCTATTCTTTGTTTAGGGACGATGGTCTGCGCGGGATTTTTGGGGAGAAGACTGTGAGACTTTGTTGAGTGAAGATGTCTTAATTTGGTGCCTAGATTTTGCCCTGTTAGAGTGATAGGAGAATAGAGTTGTTAGAATGTAGGAATAGATGTCTACTTGTCCTTTTTTAGGACCCATGTGAGCTTTGATGTATTCTAGGTAGAATGTAGTAACAGATGTCTGACTGTCCTTTATAAGACACAGATGGGTATTTTGTTAGACATGTTGTGTGGATTTTTCTAGTTGGATCAGTTCTTGGATGAGTTTAGATTGTTACTTTGGTGAAGGTGTTCATTCCTGCAGCGAAGTCTTATTCGCCGGAATGGTTTTTGTATTATTTGTTGTTTTGTTGATGTTATTGTGGTGTAATGATTGCTTATCTTTTGCCATTCATTTGCTGATTCCATCCTCATTGCTTCTTTCATATTAAATTTAATGAATGGAATTGTAAATAACGAGTTAGCCTGGTGATTGGATCAAGGTTTACTATTATTGCTGTTGTGCATTTGGTTGATGTGATGTAATCACGTGATTGATCAGTTGTGCTCAGTTATCACACTCGATGTAGTATGAATAGTGAAGTATTTTTCCTGTGTTTGTAACACAGTAATTTTTTCTTGTCAGTATTGTTACTTGTTGTTGTTGAGTGTACGTACACGCAACAGCTAGGTGCTTTAGAGTATTGGCACTGCTATAGATTGGTGCCATCAAGCACCACTAGAAGATACTGCTTTCAGATAACGGAAGACGTATCTGTTATCTTACTGTGCCTTTCAACTACATATCAGTTTTACGCATGTTCGATTTACGATCAGCAGACATATTAACCTGAAGTAAACGAGAAAAAAGTAGCTGCTTCTAGAAAGCTCTATTCTGTTTATTTGATGAAACATCTTTTCTTTCCACATTGTAATATTGTGCATATTGATAGATTATCAATTCTGTATTTATAAATGCATGCTAAAAGTTACGGTTATGTGTAGGTGAGACATTTTCAGATTTGAAGTAATCCCTTCTCATACTTATGCTAAATGTTTGAGAACGCTACTGTTTTTATAATTCTTATCATTGTGCTATATGGAAGACGCAGTAGGATAAATCTATATTCTGCATCTAGATATGCCTGAAGTGATGTTATTTTGAAACTACCACTGATCAGAATGTTAGAGACCTACGTACTGTGGAAGATAATACGAGAAAAATAACATAGCAATAACAGCAACAAAATGCCAATCAGCAGACGGACCGTTACAAAATTAAAGAAACAATAACCAAACTAGAGAAATAGGAGACAATAAGAAGCAAATAAAATAAAGCAAAATGGAACAGTGCAGTCCCTGGAAGGGAAATTTATCTTATCACCATCATCATCATCATCATCATCGCCTTTCATTCCCTTGAGAGCATAAGCCACGGATAAAAGCTCCCTAGTCATCCCTGTTCTTGGAATTATTCTCTGCTTCCTTCCATGTGTATCCCTTGTCTCTGAGCACTGTCATAATTTCTCTTCTCCAAGTAAGTCTAGGTCTTCCTCGTTTTTTGTTTCCTTGAGTATTCCATGTCAGTGCCTGTCTTGCTATGCTGGTGTCGGGTTTCCTCCGAGTGTGGTCAATCCACTTCCACTTCCTGGACATGATTTGTAAGTTCACTGGTTCTTTTCCTGCCCTTTCCCAGACCTCCTCTTTCCTGATCTTGTTCTGTCATTTAATGTTTAAAATCCTCCTCAAGCAGTAGTTCATGAATGTTTGTATCCTTTGTTTTGGTCATAACCCATGTTTCCGAGCTATGTAGCAGGACTGTCTTTACGTTTGTGTTGACAAGCCTAAGTTTGGTTCTTGTTTTGATGTTCTTGGATATTTTGTTAAGTTGGATAAATACTATCCTGGCCTTGGTTATTCTAGCTTTAACTTCCTTTTCCGTTCCCCCATATTTATCCACTATGCTGCCTAAATATGTGAAATTCTCTACTTCTTCAAACTGCATTCCCTCAATTACCATGAGGCTGTTGCTTGCGCTATTACTTTTCATTGTCTTTGTTTTTTTTTGTCTGTTAATATATAGTCCCATTTTAGCTGAACTCTTGCTCAAGATCTGAAGTTTCTCTTGTATTTGTGTGTGGCTGTGTTTATCTTTACATAGGTACGCATTATTTTATCAGTACTTTTTAATGAAGCCATGGTGGTGTAGTGGTTAGTGTACCTGCGTCACCTAGAAGATCCCTCGTTCGATTTGGCACTGGGTTATAAAACTGGTAGAGCAGTCTGAGCTGTGACTTATACGCGGCTCCTTCCTCCACTAAGGGAGTTCTCTCCTCCTTAAATAACACCCTGGCGCTGTTGTATGGAAACCTCTGCAACTCTCAGTTGCTGACAGCTGAAGAGTTTTTTGATGGATCTCAACATCATTGCGGCAGTGACTTGTCGAGATCGATAAGCATGTGTCGGTTAGGGGTGGGCCTGATGCCGATAAATGTTCCTTCGCGTCTCAGCAACGTCCGGCCATAGGGCGGAGCTGTTGCCCGTCTTTACAGATGTTCTGATTGCTAGATACGGGGTGGTGAACACGCCCTAGGCTGCCTGTCATTTCCTTCCTGGCATTCAGACAGGCGGTAGGTTATAATAAACAGTCGGTAGCCGACAGAACACTGCAAACGGCTGGACTTGCCTACACAGAAATAGTTACAATTTGTAGTGGACGCGCTTACAGCTAGTTCTATAAAAATAAACATTAACCAAGGAGAAACCCAACACCTTGGTGGAAGCAGCGGTGTTAGCACTACAAGAATATGTATTGTCCCAGAAGTTTGGACAGAAGTTGCCACGAGAGAGGCTCCTCGAGGATACAGAACTCCTCTTCTCATGAAACACTTTCATTTTCCTGGAATTCATTTCTACGACACCCTGCACCGGATACGCGGTTGTAAATGAACGCACTCGAGACATCTTGTCACCATCTTGTAATTGGGCTTACCAGGCGAATAGAAGAAAGTGTAATGGTGTCTTAAGACAGAGGAGTCAAGAGACGAGAGTGTGTGTCCAAGTTAGTTCTAATTTAAATCATTTCTAAAAAGAAAATAGTTATAATTTAACAGCATGCTACGAGATCCAACTCCAGAATCTTTCTCACACACAAAACCCCCCAAAAAACCCGTTCACTTACAGTTCTTAATGTATAAACTAGGGAAAAAAAAGAAGGAACAGCTTTATTACTTTACGATTCCTGTGCTCCTAGACTTAGAACTAGAAAGAGACTAGAAACTTATCCACGTTTCACAAGTCACGTGAGATGAGCGCAGCCAACTTCAGCCCTAACTCAAAACAGGACAAAATAAGAAACCAGAATCTTACACTGTAATAAAAAGCAGCAAGGACAGGTGCTGGCATCCCTGCTCAAATGCTGTAATGACCTAGTAATATGAAGGTACAAACACTTCACACCTCTGCCGCATGTAAATGAAACGGGAGATAACTTTTACTGCTTGCAAACATTGAAAGAAAACCACTTTCGATGCGCACGCATACAACGTGAGTAATCTGATTTGGGACTGCAAAAGCTCTACGATCTACTTGGCAGTTACAAATATAGGGAAAACCACTTAACTATCACGTTCAATCTATCGGAATCAATACATGGTTATATGTAAATCTGATAGAAAATGGAATAAAGAGACTGAAGCAAGTATAATTTCCTTTGTCTTTGAACGAAATCACTGCAAATGCTAGTCTTTCCTCTCCGAGAGACGCCCCTGAAGTAGGTAGTTATAAGACTTGTTTTACTGATCAGCTCATCTAAATGCGTTGGGTGTCTGAGTGGCGAAGTGGTTAGTGCACTAGTCTCTCATGGCGAAGGTCGGGGGTTCGAATCCGGCCGGAGGCTCCCCAGTCACCCAGCTGTAGAAATGGGTACCCGACTTCTTATGGAGTTGGGGAAGGAAAGGCAGCCAGGCGTGATACTGACCATATCATCCTCTATTGTGCTGACAGGTCAAGGAAAATATGGGCACTAACACCATATCCCTATGTGCCTCTAAGGCATGACAGGATTACCTTTACCTCTAAATGCGTTGACTGTTATAAATTGACTACAGTAACATCAACAAAGATTTGTGTTACAACGATTTCTGCCCTGAATAAGCCATGCTAATATCAACATTCCCTCACCATTGTCAAGCTTAAAATAGCTGAATAGTTTAAATATTTCAGACATTGTTCTTCTTTCGCTTTTTGAAAATTTTGATAATGATGAAAACATATTAGTGAGCTACATTGTTTACCTTTGTCCTCTACTTCTGATATCATTAAAAACCCGTGCAGATATAGTACATACCTGTAGTCACTTCACAGTGAGCATCAAGAAAGATAGCCACATCACCTGTCACTAGATCAAAGCCGGCCAGACGTGCTACCATAAGACCTTTCCTTTCTGGCAAGCGTACGACCTTGACTTTTCCGCCGAATATACGAATGTAGTCATCCAGAGGTTTGCCAAGGTGTTCTGGTTTTGCAGAAATTAAGCATAAATCTTATGGCGAAACAAACCCTTGCCTTATTTCCGAACAAGTGGTGTAGCAATGTGGATTTAAAGAATCTGTTACAATGCTTTATTAGTTTAAAGCAATGCCTTTGGTTTTCAATAGTTAACATTCTTCTAGTTATCTCCCTTGAGTTAATCCTTTAGGGACTTGACCTACAAAGAAGAGAAAAGAAGTCCTGTTTAGACTCTTGAGCTGAGAGCCGTTTCGTTCAACTGAGTTTTTGACGAGGCAAGATGTCTCCAGTTTTTGTGGTAACCTTCCGACCAGTTGTACTCGGTGTTTGTGTCTTGATGCAATTTATTCGATACCTGCCATCAATTAACATTCTCAATTTCCATTCAGTCATCATCATCATTATATTCCATCATTGAACTGGCTTTCATTTGACTTCGACAAGCAGCGTTTGTTCCAGTAGGTGTAGTTCAGCTGTGAGATGTCTAAACTGATTCCTGTCATGAGTGTATTGTACAAGGAATTGTATCGTCCATCATGAGTGTGACATTGATTTTCTTCTTCAAACCATCACATCAGTTTGCACACGCCTAGTAAATCTAGGGAGCCTGCAATATTGGTCATTGTGACCAGCCACTACATCATTCCATGACTACATCATGTTATATACCACTGCCATCAATTCGTCTTCAAGAGGTTTGTCCAGCCTGATGAATGGGATTGTCCAGATCCTGCCTGGGGACTGTGTTAAAGCTTCGATGCCCTGGTGTCCTTTATGGTGCCGGAGCATGACTTCTTCGTTCTAATATGATGTCCTGTCCGATGCCCGTGTATGAGCTAAGCTCGAGCTCCACAGTTCTGATGCCGAAGGGAGATGCTTGTATGATCTTATATCTGGCGGCTTCTGTCATGTGCCAGACACTCTAAGCCGGTGCACTCACTCACTCAACCTCCTCACTCCCAGATGAATATCACTTTTTATCCACTACCTCTCCCCCACATATCCTCTGGACCCTTCTCTGTCTGAGGGTCTGGTGAGGTGAATATTTAATACAAGAAAGAAAGCTACAAAATCGCTCAAAAATGACACAGTCGCGGCAAGTAAATCAGACATATAAATACACCATAAACATTAGTTCTTCTTCTTCTTCGTTCGCTTCTACCACCAAAACCGCACTGTGATCCTACTGTATTACGCCTGTGGTCCCCGTTAGGTCCCGTGGTCTCCTGTGTGGTCCCCGAAAGGACCACACGAGATCCACGTGAAGACCACAAGGGGTTCAGAGTATCACAGGGCTTTGGCCTGTATTCTTGGTAAATATTAGTTAAAACGCTAGATTTATGTACTTTTTATCTTATCTGACAAAAAAAAAAAAAAAACAGTGAAAATCTCGCCTCTTTCCATCCCTATAACACTGTGCATTCAAGTTTCAGCTGTAACATTGGAGCAGATTACGTGCTCATCAAGTGTGCTCATTAAGATAGTTAATGAAAATAAGCTTACCTCTGGTAGACGCGTCGTCAACGATAACAATCTCTGTGATCAATTCTTCAGGTCCAGCGTCCAGAATACTGAAGATCGTTCTTATCAGAGATGACCACATTTCGTCTGTGAATATAATCACCACTCCAGCTGTAGGCAATGTGGACGTGTCGTAGCTAAAGTTCTTGCATCTGTACAAGTTTAGAGAAATAGTTTCCACATTTTAGTACTTCCTAATTAAGAAAAAAGAACTATCTATGGTTTAGAGACCTGTGTCAGTGCATTCTCCGTCAAAAACTGCTCTGTCAAAAAAGGTTTATCTGATTATGAAATTCATATTATCGAACGCGGCACGCGACAGCGATGGAGAACTATGATGAGGTGGTAATTAAAAATAATTTTCTATGTTCATTCATTTTCATTTCAGATAATTTAATTATATTCACCAAATGACGAGGCGGGACCGTATCTTTGGAATAATTGTGGAAATAATTGCTTTATAAAGATTTCTCCATGCTCCATTTTTCCTTGCTATAAGATATTAAATAAATCTTATTTTTGTCAACTTCTTCCCCTGATTAGCTGTTACCTTGACCTTGACCTTAATGTGGCAGGTATTTCCCGTAAATCGTGTGTTCGCAACGCTGGCCTTAATACAAATGTACAATCAGGGGAATTAACCTAATGGTTTACGGGTCAAGCAACACATCGGTTGAAATGTACTTGCGTAAGTTTTTTTCAACATTTATTTGCTCCGAAAGTGAAATCAGATAACACGTAATTTATTTAAACTTAATAATGCATTTCCTATTTACAGTGTAGTCTGCATGTCTAATTTTTAATGTAATAAGAGCCCAAACCCGCGCGCTGAGATTGGAGATTAAAATCCAGTTTTCATGACACAGTGTTTATTCTGAAGTGTATTGATTTATTTGAAACATAAACTTGTTTTTGCTTTTTATTTGCGTCATGTATTTTTTTAACGAGAACAGAACAAGCACAGATTAATGATTGTATATGTTACACAAGAGAATAAAACAGAATAAAAGTTACTAACTCGGGCATGTCTAGATTAATCTGTCGTCTCACAGGAATTTTATCACTCGCCATTTGATTGCTTTTGTAATTCTGAAGTCCTTCGTCATACACTGTTCTCTGTCTGGCTGTTAAAAGACTTTTTTTGATGAGGACGCCTTCCCCACCGAAACCTGATATAGAGGAAAAATGAAGGAATAAATAAGAGTATCCAGCTAATATCTAATATTGTGGACACAAAAAAGAACACATTTATACATACTACAAGAACTTAATATTGACGAAAGTTGGCTAGTAAAAAGGATTAAACAGAGAAAACTTAAATATTTTGGACACATTAAATGCCATGAGAATTTAGAGATGATCATCTTGGAACTGTACATAACTGGAAAAAGAAAGAGAGGAAGATCAAGGCGAGGATGGCTGCAAGACATCGGTGATAATCTGCAAATGGATGCATCAGCAGCAGGGCATCTTGCTTACAACCGAGAGGCCTACAAGAGAGCTGTTAGGGAGGCAAAGTTCCGCTAGGCACATGAAGATGACTGACTGATCAAGGTAAGACAAATTTTGAAATAAGTATAAGAGTAAAATATTATGAGTTACGCAAAGATGTATCTCTCAGTTTGACTTTGAATTGCTCTTATCTTGTATTCAGACTCTTATGCCTTGTAGTGTGGAGAGGACACATGCTTCAAATACTGAGATATTTCAGGTTTCTTTCCTCCATTTCTTGCAGGAGTGGTGTCCTTCTTTCCTGTTTCCGCCAGTTGTTAGAGTGAATTCTTTCTGTTGTAAACTGTCTGGCGTTAGGATGTGTTTCGTGGTAATATCATCTGACTTGTTATTATTTGATGTAATTTAATCATGACACAAGAATAGTTAAAATTAGAATTGCAAACGCAGCACTGACCTTCAAAAATCTTGAGAACATATGGCACTCAAAAGTTATAAGCACAAAAACCAAGTTAAGATTATTCATTTAAAGTGTGATATCCACCCTCATTTATGCATGTTAAAGCTAAAAAACAGCTAAAGGAACAGACAACAAATTAGACTCTTTCGAAAACAAATGCCTAAGGAAAATACTCGGTATAAAGTGGAACGAATTCAAGAACAATGCAGAGATAAGGCAGATGATCAAAACAACAACCTGTCTCATGTGTGATTAGAAAAAGGAGAAGGACATACATTGATCACGTGATGAGAAGAAACAGTCAGACAATCCCAAAACAAGCTATCAAGTAGAAAACAACAGGTCGAAGAAAAATAAGTCGATCACGTGAAACTCTAAAGAGGATACTGTTAAGAGAAGCCAATTTAGTAGGCATGAAATCCCTTGATGACGTTGAAAAGCTCGCCGAAAACAAGAAAACTTGGCGAAGTACTATGCAAGACATGTGTGACGTTTAACGACACGGGAAGGATGTAAGAAGTAAGAAGTTTAACACTTACGTTACACCAACCCTTACCCCATGGGTAATTTCTAATTGTGTCTCTTCTCGTTACATTTAGTATTCTTCTCAACCATTTCCTCTCTGTTATGACGATTTTCCTTTTATGTTTATCTTTTAGTGCCCATGTTTGACACTGAAAACAAAGATTTGGGAGAAAGACTGTTGTTCGCTGCCTTTTTTGTATCAGCTGTGATGTATTTGCTTTTTAGTAAATATGTCTAAGGATCTTTCAGCTTCAACATAATATATCTGTCAAGTTTACCGTGCTGATAGACAAAAATTTAGCAATACGTGAAAAAAGTGTGCAGGGATTGTTTTGGATGTTAATTTTATATGTAGAAAATGAACAAAACTGAACTTTTTCATTTGGTTGTCTATCGACCCTTAAGAAGCTTATGAGAACTTTAAAAACACCTTATGTCGTTCTCGCACTGAAGATAAAGTGTCTCTTCTTACTTTTGTTATGCTGAAAAATGTGCATGTAAAGCCTGTATCTTAATGTTTTTCATCCATCTTATTCTTTCTCTTCCTCAACGTATTTCGAAACGGATCTTTTAATATACTAATACTTTTCAGCACTTTGATATATAATTTAATGTATGCAAAATACACCACATCCAATGTTCACTCTAATCTATGCTAGAGTTCCCTGGAGCACAAAATTTTAACTATTAGCACATTTTGGTCCAGCTTTACTTACTTTATTTTACCCTTTCTCTTGTACCTAATTTTATTTTAGTTCTGTCTGTTGCTCTCCACAGATTCTTTAGTTGTTTTACTTTCTGAAGAGCAATAGATGTCCTCCTTTTAATATCCCTCATTGTTATCTCCATTACTAGTTAAGAGTGATCCAAGATATTCAAAACTCTCCACTTCTTCCAGTTTTTCCTCACTGATACATATTTCAGCTGCCTTGTTGGTTTTATCAGTTGTCATCAATTTAGTTTTCTTCGCATTAAGATAGAAGTTTTGCTTTTAACTATTCTTACCGACTGACAGAATTAGTTTTGGATTGGATCATTACTAACTAATAATAGAGATACAATGAGGGAAATTAAAAAGAGGACATCTTTCGCTCTTCAGAAAGTAAAACAACTAAAGAATCTCTGGAGAGAATCAGACAGAACTACAAAAATAAGATTTTTATGGGCATGCATCTTTCCCATGGCAACATATGCCTGTGAACCTGGACACTTAATAAAACAGCTGAGAAACACATCAATGCCTTTGAATGTAAATGCTACGGAAAAGTTCTTAAAATATCATGGACACAGAAAAGAACAAATATATCAATACTACAATAACTTAATATTGATGAAGGCTGGCTAGTAAAAAGGATTAAACAGAAAACACTTAAATATTTTGGACACATTAAACGTCATGATAATTTAGAGAAGACGGTCTTGGAAGGGTACATAATGGGAAAAAGAAAGAGAGGAAGACGAAGGCTAAGATGGCTGCAAGACATTGTTGATAATATGGAAATGGATGCATCAGCAGCAGGGCATCTTGCTTACAATTGAGAGCTCTACAGGAGTGCTGTTAAGGAGGCAAAGTGCCGCAAGAGACATGTAGATGACTGACTCACTTAATATATAATATTACTTGGAATGTATTGTCCTATTTCAGTAACAACAATGTCTTTCATTGATACCCTGTCTTCAATGGCTAGGAAAATGGGACTTGAAATTAACAAGGAAAAACCAAAAATAATGAAATTTGTCGTCAATCAAAAAGGAAAAATATATAGCTGTTGAAGACGTACACCAATTTGCATACCTCGGCAACTACGTAGACCAGGATGGTGACTCCAAATAGGAAGTTAGAATTAGAATTGCAAAAGCAGCATAGATCTTCAAGAATCTTGAGAACATATGGCACTAAAATGTTATAAGCGCAAGAATCAAATTAAGATTATTCAATTAAAATGTAATAATCCACCCTCATTTATGCATGCGAACGCTGGAAAACAAATGCCTAAGGAAAATACACTGTAAAAAGTGGAACGAATTCAAGAACAATGCAGAGATAAAGTAAATGAGATAAAAATAACCTGTCTCATGGGTGATCTGAAAAAGGAGATGAACATACTTGTATGTAGGTGACATGATGAGAAGAAAAAGAGATTCATAAAACAAGCTATCAAGTGGAACACAACAGGGCGAGGAAAAAGGGGTCGAACACGTGAATGTCCTAAAGAGGACATTATTAAGAGAGGTCAGTTTAACGGTCATAAAATCCCTTGATGAGGTTGAAAAGCTCGTCGTAAACAGGAAAACTTGGCGAACTACCATGAGAGCCCTGTGTGAATTTTAATGTTATTAATAATGTTATAATGTTATATATAAGCCCCACCTCAAAGGAAATGTAAGATTCAAAGTTATTAAAAACAATTTCTTTTATCAGGATTTCCACCTACCAGTGTCTCCAAGTTTGGCTTTCGGTGGCCACGCAGCTCTGAGTAATTCTTGAAGCTTTTTGACAGTCAGATAGTTGTCCTTGAGGTCAAACATCTTGGTCAAATTAAGTTCATTAAAGAGTCTCTGACTCAAGATGTCAGTGCGTACTGGAGCATCAATCTGCCGGTACGTATACAGACAATGGCATGATTTTAAAAATGAGCTAATTACATGCATAATAGATAGGCAAAGTAACATTTGATGTTGATGTTAAAAATAACATCCATTGTTAAATATTTCCTTCGTAGATAGTTTTTTTTCAGATTAGTTAAAAGTTCGGAGATAGTTCTTTCAAATTAGTTAAAAGATGGGAGATAGGTCTTTCAAATTAGATAAAAGATGGAAGATAGGTCTTTCAAATTAGATAAAAGATGGGAGATAGGTCTTTCAAATTAGACAAAACATGGGAGATAGGTCTTTCAAATTAGTTAAACGTTGGGAGATTCAATCATTCATTTTCATGTCCCTTGAGGAACCTTGCCTCCCTAACAGCTCTCCTGCAGGCCTCTCGGTTGTGAGCAAGATGCCCTGTTCCTGATGCATTCATTTCCAGATTATCAATGATGTCTTGCAGTCATCTTCGCCTCGGTCTTCTCCTCTTTCTTGTTCCCGTTACTTACCTTTCCAACACGGTCTTCTCTACATTATCATGACGTTTAATGTGTTCAAAATATTTAAGTTTTCTTTGTTTAATCCTCTTTACTAGCCAGCCATCTTCAATATTAAGTTCTTGTGGTATGGATATATCTGTTCTTTTTTGTGTCCGTGATATTTGAAGAGCTCTTCTGTAGCATTTACATTCAAAGGCATTTATGTGTTTCTTAGCTGTTTTGTTAAGTGTTCATGTCTCACATGCATATGTAGCTAAGGGAAAGATGGATACCCTTAAAAATCTTATTTTTGTAGCTCTGTCTGTTCCTCTCCACAGATTCTTTAGTTATTTTACTTTTTGAAGTCCTCCTTTTAATTTCCCTCATTTTATCTCCATTATTAGTTAGTAATGATCTAGTATATTCAATACTGAATATAAGGAAATGAAGATAGAAGAAGAATAATGGGAAGAGAAGGAATCGGAGATATAAATGAAAATGGAAAAAGACTGTGCAGTTTCTGTGAAGAAAACATGATGACCATCGGAGGGACAATTTTCCAACACAAAAACATCCATAAGGTGACTTGGAGGTCACCAGATAAAACCACAGAAAACCAAATCGATCACATACTAATAAACAACAAGTGGAAACGGTCACTACAAGATGTGCGAGCAAGGAAAGGAGCAGATGTAGGAAGTGATCACAACCTTCTGGTAGCAAAAATAAAACTAAAATTAAGGAAAGCCAAAATCGGAGAACACAGAAAGATACGTTTTGATACAAGAAAACTGAAAGACCAGCAAACAAGAAATGAATTCTCAATAGTACTTAAGAAACGCTTCAGTGTCCTACAAGACGAAGCAGAAATGTCCATACTAGAGTTCAGTAAAACTCTACAGGAAACAGCAAAAGAGGTGCTGGGACATCGGAAAAGGAGAAAAGAGGAATGGATAAGCAAGACCACATGGGAAAAGATAGAGCAAAGAAAAGAAATCAAGAAAAAATTACTGAACACCAAATCACAACGGCTTAAAGAACAAGTTTTAAGTAATTATGCACAAAAAGACAAAGAAGTGAAGGAATCATGCCGTCAAGATAAACGTCAATACTATGACAACTTAGCAGAAACAGCAGAGAAAGCAGCATATACAAATGACATGAAAACCATATATAAAATCACAAAGCAGATGACAGGTAACTTCAACACAAGATGTGAAAGTGTAGTAAGAACACAAAATGGACAACTGGTCAGTGGAGAAAGAGAAAAAATTGAAAGATGGAGGGAACACTTTAACACCCTACTAAACAGAACACAAGCAGCACAAACAATAGACTACCTGAAGCAAAAACGGAACTAAACATCAATACAGGACCAATAACAATAAGTGAAGTAAACGAGGCGATAAAGAAGCTAAAATTAGACAGGGCACCAGGTGAAGATGAAGTGACTGCTGAAATGTTGAAAGCAAAGAAACAGAAACACCAAAACAACTTTGCCGGATATTACAACAAATTTGGGATCTAGAAAAAGCCCCAGAGGAGTGGAAAACTGGGCTCATAGTAAAACTACCAAAGAAGAGTGACCTCAGAGATTGCGGGAACTGGAGAGGCATTACCCTACTGCCACTCACCAGTAAAGTATTTTGCAGAATAATCATCAACAGAACTGTACCAACACTTGAGGAAAAACTTCGGAAAGAGCAGGCAGGATTTAGGAAAGGAAGATCATGCATAGACCACATATTTGTACTTAGACAAATATTAGAACAAGCAAATGAGTGGCATAGCACAACGTATGCATTATTCATAGATTTTGAGAACGTCTTTGACAGTGTCAACAGAGATGCACTGTGGAAAATCCGAAGATGGCATGGCCTCCCCCATAAGATAGTTAATGTAATCAAAGCCCTATACGAGGGTTTTCATTGCAAAGTTATCTGTGGAGAACATACCTCCAGCAGCTTTAGGATACAAACAGGAGTGAAACAGGGATGTGTACTATCACCAACATTATTTATCTTGGCAGTAGACTGGTTAATGAAGGAGGCAACATCAGACAAACGCAGAGGATTACAATGGACCCTTGACACAGTGCTGGAGGACCTTGACTTTGCGGACGACATTTGTCTATTATCAAGCAGTCACAAAGATATGCAAGATAAAATAAACAAGCTAACTCAGAATGCAAACAACATAGGACTAAAGATCAAAGGTAATGAAGCAAAATGTGAACAACAGAAATGTACTCAGAGTAGATAGCAAGTTAGTGGAGGAGGTCAACGAATTTGTATAGTTAGTGTGGAGGAGGTCAACGAATTTGTATACCTTGGCAGCAGAGTAGTAGAAAATGGAGACAGCACAGAGGACATCAACAGTAGACTTACTAGAGCAAACCAGACTTTTGTAATGCTGCAGAATATATGGAAATAAAAAAAACTAAGCAAAAATATGAAAATCAGGATATTTAAGAGTAATGTTCTAAGTGTAATACTCTATGGAAGTGAATGCTGGAAAATCACCAAAACCATAGAAAACAAGTTGAATTCTTTCCAGACTAAATGTTTACGAAGAATTAGAAAAATATTTTGGCCAAACACCATAAGAAATAACATCTTACTGGCAGAAATGCAGATGAAGCCACTGACAACAATTATTGAGGAAAGACGCTGGCGATGGTTGGGACATGTGCTCCGAATGACTGACAACTCACTACCAAAAATAGCACTAAGATGGACACCACAGGGGAACAGAGGTAAGGGTAGACCAAAAGAGACATGGAGAAGAACAACAGAAAGGATGTTGAGCAATAAAGGGCTCACCTGGGCAAGAGCAGAAAAAAAGGCGAAGGACAGGCATTTGTGGAAAACCCTTTGCGGAAGCCCCATGTGCCCTGGGCACTTAAGGTTCAGAGAGAGAGAGAGAGATTCAAAACTCTCCACTTCGTCCAATTTTTCCTCATTGATAAATATTTCAGCTGCCTTGTATTTTTTGTCAGTTGTCATCAATTTAGTTTTCTTCGCATTAAGATAGACGTTTTACTCTTCAATGTTCTTACGGACTGACATAATTAGTTTTCAGTTCCTTTCTCTGTTTAGGTTTCTTGGTATATTTTCAGAAGATAGTTTACCATTGCTTTCCTTCTTGGCAGTGTTTGTACTAGTCGGTGATCGTAGCCATTGTCCCTACATTGAGATCATCTGCCTACCATCATAGAATGGTGATCATAACCAACATTATCTGTCGCCTGCTCTCCAATTCCATCCACCACCTGCTCCCATGGCTTCACGTCACCATGATCGGATACTCCACCTTGCCCAAGAGTGTCCTTGATTACTTCTTCTTAGGATCTCGTTCTCAAAGACCTACAATTGCTCATCTTTCTTTGTTGTTCTTCACGTTTCTAATCCATATATGACGGCTGATCTTATTGTAGTTGTATAGATTGTTATGTTCGTGTTTTGGGACTGGATTTAGGAATTTAACAGATAATCCAAAGCATTGTAAAACTCGGGTGGTTGGTGCAAGTATTAACTAAAGGGGAAGAAGACTTATGCATACAGGGGAAAATTAAGGAAGTTATAAACCAGCTTTCTCATATCAATGTACAACCGTGCCTTGAGAAAAACAAAAACCTAACTTCAACCTGTAGCGAGCCAGGTTCCCTGCCCTCCCTGTCGTCCAGTAATAAATGTATATTATGTGGCTAACGCTTCCAGCTCTCAGTTCTCTCTCCAGCATATGATATCAAACAATATCAATCAATAATTCCATAGTCAAGTTATATCACGTCAATGTTTATTACACATGACTGACGACACAAGCACATGTTCACAATGTTCATGACATACATTACATATATCTTATATTCTTCCCGTGCCGTTAAACGTTACAAAGGGCTCGCAAGGTAGTTCGCCAATTTTTCCTGTTTTCGGTGAGCTTTTCAACCTCATCAAGGAATTTTTTGCCTATTAATTTGACCTCTTTTAACAGTGTCTTCTTTAGAGTTCCCGGTGGTCAGCCTCTTTTTCATCTGCCCGTTGTGTTCCACTTTACAGCTTGTTTTGGGATTCTCCGATCGTTTCTCCTCATCATGTGACCAACATATGTCCATCTCCTTTTCCTGATCACTCGTGAGACTGGTTGTTGTTCAGTCATCTGTCTTATCTCTGCAATGTTTTTGAATTCGTTTCACTTGATGCCGAGTATTTTCCTTAGGCATTTGTTTTCAAAAGAGTCTAATTTATTGTCTATTTCTTTAGTTGTTTTCTAGCTTTCAAATACATAAATGAGGGTGGATATTACATTTGAATTGAGTAGTCTTAACATGGTTTTTGTGCTTATAACTTTTGAATGCCATATGTTCTCAAGATTCTTGAAGATCGATGCTGCTTTTGCAATTCTAATTCTAACTTCTTTTCTGGTGTCACCATACTGGTCTATGTAGCTGCCAAGGTATGCAAATTGATTGACTTCTTCAATGTCTGTCGCTTCTACGTGTATTTTTTTCATTTTGATTAATGGGAATTTTCATTATTTTTGTTTTGTCCTTGTTAATTTCAAGTCCTATTTTGCTAGCCAGTGAAGACAGGCTGTCTGTTTTTTCTTGCATGGAATTCACATTGTCACTGATAAGAGTTATGTAATCAGCAAAATCAAGATCTTCTAGTTGGGCCCCATGTAGCCAGTCAATACCTGCGTTACCTGTGCAACATTTTTTCATTATGAAGTCTATTGTAATCCCAAAAAGTAAAGGAGACAGTATACATCCTTGTTTCACACCTGTTTCAATCTGGAACCATTCGCTCATCCCTTCTTCTGTTTTGACACATATCCATTGTATAGGTCCTTAATGATGTTGAATGGTATTCCATATAGACTTACAATTTTCCACAATGAATCTCTGTGTATAGTATCAAATGCCGTTTTAAAGTCTATGAAGTTCAGTATTAAAAGTTACTGTTTTTCAATATGTTCTTCAAATATTATTCTTAGAGTAAAGATCTGATCGAAACAGCTTCTCTCTTTTCGAAATCCTGCTTGTTCTTCTCTCAATGCGGTATCCACTATATATTTACGTCTATTCAAAGTGACCTTGCAAAATACTTTTTACACAACTTATACTCCAATTGTTAGTCTTTGTGTCGACTTTTCTTTTGCATTTTAACAATGATTTCTTTTTTCTATTTAGAAGGGGCCTTTTCTTCTTTCTAAATTGTATTAAACATTCTCTGTAGTTGTCTCATGTTGTCACTATTAATAGCTTTTAACATTTCGGGTGTTATTTCATCTTCACCTGCAGCTTTGTTGTCAGCCATTAAATTCACTGCTGTTTCAATTTCATGCAATGTAATTTCATCTAGGTTGACATTTAGTTGTGGGGTTGGTAAGTTGGTTTCAAGGTCTGTCACTTCTTTTGGGTGTGGTCGATTAAGTATTTCTTGGAAGTGTTCAGCCCATCTTTGCTTTTGATCTTTACTTGATGTTAATAGGGTTCCAGTTTTGCTGAGGATTGGTCTTTCTTTAGATGTAATAGTATCTGTTTTAGCCTCTTTTGTATGTTACATAAGGTCTTGCTGTCTCCCTTTTCTGCTGTTTTCTCTGCCTCTTACGCCATATTGTCTATGTATTCTCTTTTATCCTTTCTAGCTCAACTTTTTAATTCACTGCCTATTTCTTTGTATGTTGCTTTCGCCGGATATTTCCAAGATCTATCTTTTCATTCAGTATGTCTAATTTGGCTGCTCGTCTTTCATGTATATACTTCCATGTTTTATCTGATATCCATGCTTCTCTATTTCGTTTTTTCAGTCCAGCTCTTGCTTGTTGCTGCTGTGATTATGGCTGTGCTGTAAGAATTCCATAATTCATATATACCTATCTCTTCAACTTCACTGGGTGTTTTGGAATGATTGGAATGTTCCTGATTGAAATTACTGTTAATATTTTCTTCGTGTAGGCTGTGGCTGTTTATCTTTCTGTGTATTGATTTCTTTTGTTGGCTTTTCAGTTTTAGCTTTATTTTCCCTAGTGATTGTGATCACTGTTGACATCTGCATGTGATCACTGTTGACATCTGCACCCCTATATGCCCTTACATCTGTCAGAGATGTTCTGTATTGCTTTCTAATACAAAAATTATCTATCTGGTTTCTAGTTCTATCATCTGGAGATATCCACGTTGTTTTATGTATCTCTCTGTGTAGAAATATTGTGCCTCCAATGACAATGCCCTCTGTCAGATATATTTCAATTGATCTTTCTCCGTTCTGATTTGCTGTGTCAGATCCTTCTTTCCCCATTATTCTCTCGACGTCGGTGTTATCTTTCCCTACCTTAGCGTTGAAGTTTCCCATGACAACTAAGATGTAGTGTTTAGGGACTTTGTTAATGATTAGTTGTTACTGGTGATAGAAATCGTTTTTTACCTCTTCATCTGCATTGTTCATGGGTGCATGGTGTCATTGTTCCGTGTCTTAGGTTGTATCGTGCACTTATTATACGATTGTTCACTGGTTCCCATTCTACAATGCTCTTTGCCATAATTATACCTACCCTCTCTTGGTGTTTCCCGTCGTCTCTGCCTGAATGAATTATTCAACTATTCGTTTTCCGCCGATCTTTTACCTGCTTCTGCCATCGCATTTCACTGATGCCCAGTACGTCTAGGTGGTATCTCTCCATTTCTCTGATGACCTGAGTAGTTTTTGTTGGTGCTGCCATCCTTCTTACGTTCCAGAATCCAATCTTTGTCACGTGTTTAGGGCCGACAAAATTCTTTGAGCTCTTCTGAGTTGGCATCCCTGATGTTCGGTTGGTTTCGTTGAGAGTTTCCATAACAAGCTCCTTTTCCCCATCTAGAGTTGCCTCTAGATAGGTCCCAAGATAAGTCTGTTAGCCTTATGCCCTACCCCCGATACAGGATATGTGACAGATCAAGCGGAATTCCATTGATTCGTGCATGCCGGCAAGAGCGTCACAAAAACGTCCGGCATCTTGCGCGTCACACCGGAAGGTCTCATATACAGAACTACAAAAATACTGAGAATGAAGTATGAGATGAACATGAGCAAGCAATATTACAATGTAGGACAATGATGATAAAATCGTTCAGCAATTATGAATTATACAATTATCAAAAATTCTACAGTAAGGCATTACACAATTGGACCTCAGTGTGAATAACATCTGCCATCACACTAAAATACGTAAACAATCTCTGGCCCGAATATTTCAATGTCTCTTCCAACGAAAACATATTGCATAACAACTCAGTGTTCATGAATTTGTCAAGTTGAACTGGTAATGCTCATTCAATGAAAATTTCAGAAATAATACTTCCAAAATGTCAAGCATAATCTTCATATGGTCGACTACAAAATCTGAAATACAAGCGATCAACACATAAAATCACGCAGCAAATCTGCTGCCCATAAAACATTAGTACGATAATACTCTATCGTATACATATTATATGATAATGAAGTGAGCGATTCAGTGCATCTCAAAATGCATAATATGATAATATGGCAATAATCAACATTGTACTGAAATAAATACTTCATGACATGTTAATGTTCAATTTATAACCAGAAACATTGATTTGCACTTGCCTACATCACACTAAAAATAGTTCACATGATTTCACGTCCGAATTTCCACTGCTGCACAAAACTATTACATGTAAACTTATATCAGCTGTACACCATGTGGGGATAGCACAGGTGGAGATCATCGCGGCAAATAATGTTACCAAAATATCACAATAAACGTAGAAACCTCACAGATATAATCCATAGACGATAATGAACATACGCTGCCTCCTAATCTGGCTCTACCTCGAAACAGCAATGCCAGCTCAACACATTCACACACTATTGAAACCAAAACATCAAATTATTGAGTGGATCGACACCTGCAATGAATTGTAGGGCCCCATAAGGCAGCGATCCACAGAATATTGTATTCCCTAGTTGAACTCTACTTTTAATTTCATCGTTTTGTATAATGCATCAATTGAAAATTGTGCCTAGATACCTCTGTTCTTGTTTCTCAGATTGTCCAACATTTTTATCATCAGTATCATTCTGTCCCTGCTCTTTCGATATCTCCATATCTTGGTTAATAGTCAGGCCCTCTTTTAGTGTCACACTTTTACATACTGTTAACTAAATCTAAAATCTTGCCAGTAAACAGTACAGGCCTCTAAGCAAAAGAGCAAACATTTGTTCAGTTCCATAATCTCCCATCTTATTGGCGGATGTTAAAATTTCGTTAGATCTCTAAGGACCTCTTTCCCTGCCTCTACCCACAGACTGATTCATAAGCATTTTTTTTTATTTATCGGTTCTTCTTAACGCTAGATTCAACTTTGATTTTAATTATTGCTGTGGACATAGGTTTCAATCAATTTGTTGGCAAAAATGTTTTAAAAACCCTAGAATGCTCCATCACTGTCTAAATTATATAATAATCCTTGACTTAAGCGTCAGGGCATTCAAAGTCATAGAAACATTAACATTTTACCAGGCGTTGGTAACATCGCTGGCTTGGATTGCTCTTTATGATCAATGATGAAACCTTTCATGAAGGATAAATTACGCTGGTGTACAAAAATACTTTAAATATAGAATCATTGTGATCAAAACATATTATATCATTTTAACTGTCGTTTTCTTTATTTCTTTCTATTCATTCATTTCAATCAAATGTTACATTTTTTCATTTATAACCATATTTTTCTGAACGTTAGATATAACACGTCATAATTTAGTAATAAAAAAACATAACTTTTCTTCCCATTTACTTCAATAATAAATGCTCTTCAATATGGGCCATTCCGAAATGTCTAGCCCTTCCCATACTACTCAGTCGGCGTGAACTGAAGATGACCCCTTTTACGTAGCAACTAAAGTAATTGTGACTAGGAAAAATGAATACTTACATAGGAAGATTCCGAAGTTTTTTGCATATGTGGCCCAATGACGTTTTTGAGCAAAAATATTGATGTAGTTAAAATCCACATGAATATGGCAGCTAATAGAACATTTGCACTTCTCTGAAATTTATTCATTTCTATAGTCAGTAGCCTCCTCCTCTAGTTCCTGCTGGAAACAAATAATACATTTCAGTTTTACCTGAGGGATATATGTACAGTATAAATACATAGTTTACACACGAAAGGAAATGTATGCATATTCTAGGGCGAGAAGTCGAGCAGAAGACCGTTGCCAGGACATATATGTTATGCCATCTCATTCAAGATGTCTGTCTGTAGAGCCATGTCGGTATTTAGGAAATATGACATGATCAGACCAGAACAAAGATGGCCTTTAGATCGCTCAGCTATTCGTTTTTTTTTTTTTTGGAGGGGTGGGGTATGAAGGTGAGAAAACTGGTGATATTCATCGAAAACTGAAGTAAGGTAGTATGGGGACACGTGTGTGTCGATTCTGTAGGAGAATGGCGAAGGAAGTTTAAAAGTGGTGCGTCAAGGCTGGCGTGGAATACATGATCGGGAAAACACGGCAGATAGCAGTCGACTAAGTGAATGGAGAACAATTCACCCCCTAATCTGAAAGAAAGAACATCGTCAGGACGTTTGTGAAATTTCTAGATTAGCGAGATGACTTTCTACAACGTTGTGACGATTAGCTAGATGACTTTCTACGACGTTTTAAAGATTAACGAGATGACTTTCTACGACGTTTTGGAGATTAGCGAGATAACTTTCTACGATGTATATCTTATCTTATATCCTTCCCGTGCCGTTAAACGTCACATAGGGCCCGCAAAGTAGTTCGCCAATTTTTCCGTCTTCGGCGAGTCTTTCAACCTCATCAAAGGATTTTATGCCTGTTAATTTGGCCTCTCTTAACAATGTCCTCTTCAGAGTTTCGTGCGGTCAGCCTCTTTTTCTTTGGCCTGTTGTGTTCCACTTGATAGCATGTTTTGGGATTCTCTGATCATTTCTTCTCAAGTGACCAACATATGTCCATCTCCTTTTCCTGATCACCCATGAGACTGGTTGTTGTTCAGTCATCTGTCTTATCTCTGCATTGTTCTTGAATTCATTCCACTTGATGCCGAGTATTTTCCCTAGGCATTTGATGTATAGTAAATGGATAAAATACATCGATGTATAGTAACTGGAAAAACAACAATGTAGAGAAATGAATATGAAATGGAAAGTGACAAATAACAACAAAGAGGAATATAAATCTTTAACAAAAGAAATACGAAGAAACATAAGAAAAGACAAAATAAAAAAAATACATACAAGATTGTTGTGAAAGAATAGAAGAACATCAGAAGTGTGTAAGAGATAATGAAATGTTTAAAGAAATGAAGACATCGACGCAAAATGTCACACCTAAACTAAAACTAATTTGTGATGAGATGGGGAATACCTTGACAGAGACAGAGGAAATTCTAGAAAGGTGGAAGGAATATTGCAGAAGAATATATGAAACAACTGACTGTGAAATCAGAAATCAAGAGTGTTGAGTATTTTTGGAGCAGAAAGAACCAGAACCGACAACTGAAGAATTGTTATGGGCGATAAAGAATCTTAAAAATGGTAAATCAGCAGCATGTGATGAGATAACAGCTGAACTTATGAAAGCAGGAGGAAAGGAATGTGCAATAGTCTATCATGCACTATGTAAAAAAGATATAGCATTCAGGTATTTGGCCAAAAGAATGGAAAAGAACTGTATTCATACCACTGCCAAAAAAAGGGTAACTTGAAATTATGCAAAAACTACAGATTCGTTGCCCTGATTAGTCATGCTAGTAAAATTCTATTAAAAATCATAATGGGTAGACTTCGAAAGAAAATAGAAGTCATTATGGTCTAAGATTCTTTTAGACAAGGAAGAGAATCAAGAGATCATATTTTCAATATAAGATTAATAATAGAGAAATGTGAATCTATATTTTTTTTTTACAATTCAAAGGCATTTGACTGTGTACAACATCAGAAACTTTTGGAAATAATGGGAAAAATGGGATTTCCAATACATTTGATACAATTAAGATCACTGCTGTATCTAGATAAACAAGAAGCAGTAAGAATAAATGGTGAAACAACAACTTGGTTTGACATAAAACAAGGGGTCCGTCAGGGGTGCATATTGTCACCTTACTTATTTAACTTGTACTGAAAATATAATGAAAAATGTTAGAGAAAATGTAGACAAAGAATATTATGATGCCATAACAATCGGAGGTTATGAAATACCAGAGATTAGATATGCTGATGACACAGTGTTACTGTCCACAACACAAAAAGGAAAAGTAAAACAACTAAAGAATCTGTGGAGAGGAATAGGCAGAACTACAAAAATAAGATTTTTAAAGGTATGCATCTTTCCCATAGCTACATATGCATGTGAGACCTAGACACTTAACAAAACAGCTGAGAAACACATAAATGCCTTTGAATGCTACAGAAGAGTTCTTCAAATGTCATGGACACAGAAAAGAACAAATACATCCATACTACAAGAACTTAATATTGAAGAAGACTGGCTAGTAACGAGGATTAAAGAGAGAAAACTTAAATATTTTGGACACATTAAACGTCACGATAATATAGAGAATACTATCTTGGAAGGGTACATAATGGGAAAAAGAAAGAGAGGAAGACCAAGGCGAAGATGGCTGAAAAACATCGTTGATAATCTGGAAATGGATGCATCAGCAGCAGGGCATCTTGCTCACAACCGAGAGGCCTACAGGAGAGCTGTTAGGAAGGCAAATTCCACAAGGGACATGCAAATGACTGACTGAGTGATAGTAACGGATGGCAAATATTGAGAGTCAAACTGAGCCAGCAAGGAGCGACGACTTTCTTCCTCGCCAAAGCCATAGAAGGTCCGAACAACTGACCGGCAGGAATATTAATATTCAGTCTCTTCCTGGACTTTACTGGTTCAACAATGGAATATTACACTCTCATGTGAACCACTATCAAAATAAAAGTTTTATGTGTCTGTGTGGGAAACGCTTTAAGCCTGCAATCAGTTAGAAGAATCAGAGTCAGCTCGGGTATGTTCTTGCAGCATGTTAATGTGCCGCCTCACACAGCTAGTGTAACATCTTATCAAAATTACCAATCTCCGTTTGGAGAGTGTCTTGCAAAATCCTACATATCACTCGTCCTCGTATCACCTGATTATCATTTTCTAGGAATCTCCAAGGACGCTCTTGGTGGGAAGAAGTTCACTGCGAAGGAAGCCGTGCATGGCTGGTTGAAAGGTCAGTCAGAATAATTTTACCCTTTCTTTTTCTGAAGGAATCCAGGCAATTGTGAAGTCGTGGCAGACCAACACTGAACGAGGTGGCCACAGTGTTGAATGTGATACGGAGTTTTCAGTCTTTTTTTTTTTACATTTTATGCAAATTTTCCGAGTATTTAAATGTTACATCGAGGCAATTTTGTTTTATGGGTGTGAAGCATGGTCTGTAAATAAGAAAGTACAGCGAGAAATGGGGGCCATGGAGATGTGGTTTATAAGACGGATGTTGAAGATACCATGGACAGCCAAGAAAACCAATTAAGAAGTCTTAAGAGAGGCTAGAATTAAAAAGCAAATTATAGCAAAGATCAGAGGCAGACAAGCGAGATTTATAGGATATTTCCTGAGAAGAGGAAAATTGGAACACACTGCGGCAAATGGGAAAACTGAAGAAAGAAGAGACAGAGGAAGACAGAGAGAGAAGTTACTGGGTGGGCTGTCAGTGTGGCTAGGAAAAAGTCACCGGCGGATCTCATAACCAAGTCTCAAGACAGGGAATTGTGGAGAGAAATGATCGCCTACGCCACGCGGCATTTGAATGCAAATTTAAAAAACAAAAACTTACGTTTAGCATCAGCCTCGTCTGTATGTACAGAGAGAAAATTACGTAACAAATATATAAGCATATTAATGGACAGAAAATAACATAAACAGACTCCTGTGCGAATCGGTATGTATTAAACGAGTGGGGGACACTTACAGTGTGCTTCTTAGAAATATTTTCAAGCGAAAAATAAATAAAAATTAACAGCGATTCCAAAAGAATTTAAACCACGAAATAAAACTGTTATTCTCTATTAACACAATCATTTGGCATACCACAGCTGCTTAAATCGCTCTCCTTCAAGATACAGTGTGTGAATTCCGTGAAAATTTTCATTTAATCAAATGGTAACATAATGTGATTTTAACGCTAACCCAAACCTTCATATATATATATATATATATATATTACTACTGCCTCCATATGGCGTTAATATGAACTGATTCATGCGAGAAGACCGTCAGAAGGCGAACTGAAAGGGAGGCAGACAGAGAGGGAGATAGGTAACTGGACAGATTTACCAGATAGATAGATAGATAGATAGATAGATAGATAGATAGATAGATATAGATAGATAGATAGATAGATAGATAGATAGATAGGTAGGTAGGTAGGTAGGTAGGTAGGTAGGTAGGTACGTACGTACGTACGTACGTACGTACGTATGTAAATACATACATACATACATACATATGTACACTCAGAACACAGTAGCTAATAACCAAAATAATTTTTTTTAAAAACCACTTTCACAAATTATCACACAGAATTGCAAGATAAATTCAAATGTGCAACCTTTCGAATACAATAATTTAATAAAACTTTGAAGACTTATTTTAGTCGGAAAGCAAAATAAATTACCTCGGCAAAGACATGTTAAGGTTTCTCGACAAGAAGAAACCAATTTATTTCAGCAAAAACGATTAGATTTATCTTCGGGTTATACAAGGTGTGTTCAAAAACAAAGAGAGACTTTTTGCTATAAGAAAATTAGTGCTCATTTGGCAACATTTTAAACATTGTCCGCCTTAAACTAATCAACTCTACTAGCGATACGCTGTTTTTTTTTCATTTTTGGGATACTTTCTAGAACCCATTTTACTGTGATGACGTGCGGATATCTTATAACTTGGTTTCCTATGGCATGGAAACTGTCTCATTTCAAAGTGGTTTTAAGTTTGGGAACAGGAAAAGGTCTTGCATTGTCTAAATACAGAGAATAGGAGGAAAGGAGATAACGGATGAGGAGCGACGCGTGAACTGGAGAATGGCCATGGTACAGCATCGGAAAAACTGGTTTTCCTACACTTCAGGCTCTCTCCTGATCACAGCATCCACTAAACCCCCTAAAATGCCTTGTTACAACTGTTTGTTTACCATTTGACCACATGGTACAAACTCAAAGTGGACAAAGTCTTTGCAGTCAAAAAGCACGAACAATAACACTTAAATCTTTCACCGACTCATCAGTGGTGTTTTTGTTTTTGTTTTTTTTTCAGGAAGACCCTTTCTCCACCCACTGCGAAGATGGCATCTTATTTTCAACATCATAGCCATGAACCCACGTCTCATCTCTTGTTATAATGTTATTAAAATGTTTCCATGACCATTTGCATTGACACTGATTTCCACACTGTTCTCTTTTCTCTTTCTGATCGTCAGTAATCAAACTCGTCAGGATTTGTGCACAGAATGAAGTTTTTCAGTCAAAATTTGGTCGCATGATCCCACTTCATGAGCAACTTTTCGAACAGGTAAAAGCCGAATTTCACAAATCACAGCATGAACTCTGATGAAAATCATCGTCTGTTGATGTAGGAGATCGTTCAAGCCAGGGCTTTTCATCTATCAACCTTCTGTCCCTTTTAAAACACTTAAATCACTTATGGCACTGCCTGCGTTCGGCTTATATAGTCTTCCCCGTAAGTTTAGTTAACCAGTTGCCATGGTTCTGTACAATTTTTTCTACGTTTCTGCCAGCATTTCACACATACATACACACACATTGTTCTACAAGCTCTTCATTGTCACTTTGTCACTGATCCGACGAATAGCTTGTGCACATGCTTACTTCGTCAGATGTAGCTCGACGACTAACGCTCATAGCGGAACGGGTCAAATGGAAACTTGAAAGACTAGACCTTAGGTTCACTCTATACCGGTTTATTGCGCTATTTAAAGAGTTCGCTGTTCTGTCATTTTCTTTGTTTTTTAACACACTCATAAAATCAAGAAATTGTTTTGTTTGTTTTTTGTTTTTTGGTTTTGTGTTGTTGTTATGTTGTTTATTTTTTTCTGTTTTCCTGCCTCTGTTATAGCATTAATTAGTGCAGGTTCTTTCCCCAGTCATTTCCGGTACTCATTGCATCCTCAAATCGACTAATTTGCATATGTAATTTAAAAGTAGAAACAGCTTCGCTAAAAAAAAGAAGTTGTGATTTTTTTTTGGGATATATTTTACATTAGCGCATACTAATACTCTTTTCAAACTTCATACATTTATAACCTTCAAACATTTATGATAGATTTATAATTTTTCTACATTTATAATATATAGATTTATAACCTTCTGTAATAGATAAATTCATAACCTTGATATATATTTATAATAGATAGATTTTAAATCTTCATAAATTTTAACTTTCTTCTTATGTCATTATAATATGTATATATCATAAGTATCTTTATATTTATCATAATCTTTGTACATCTTATTATTTCGCACTAACCTTTGTAAATCATGTTATCTTCTTATATCCTTATAATGTCAATAATCTTCACAGAGTGTATTTCGGATAGTGAAGTAACATACGTACCATAAAGAACACAGTTAAGTGCATATAACAGTATGTCGCTCGGTTTTGTGCAGCAGTTAAACACTGCAGAAACGTGAAGAACTGTTGACTAAACCCAGTTTGTAGCACTCTCGAACTGGTAGGTTAATAAAAAAAATGACTCCTATTTTAAGGCATTTAATCTTACAGAATTTTCTATAAATTACTAGCAGATCCTGCAGTCTGTCATTCCCTCGGTTATTTTCAGCAATAGGTCTATTTAGTAAAAACATACTTATTACTATATGTTTCCATACATTATCTATAATTTATATAAGTGATATTTTATATTCATTCATTTTCATTAATTTGCATGTCCCTTGCGGAACTTTGCCTCCCAAACAGCACTCCTATAGGCCTCTCGGTTGTGAGCAAGATGGCCTGCTGCTGCTGCGTCCATTTGCAGATCGTCAACGATTTCTTGCGGCCATCTTCGTTTTGGTCTTCCTCTTTTTTCCATTATGTATCCTTCCAATATGGTCTTCTCTAAATTATCATGAAGTTTAATGTGTCCAAAATATTTAAGTTTTCTCTCTTTAATCCTCTTTACTAGCCAGCCTTCTTCAATATTA
Source organism: Achatina immaculata (assembly GCA_009760885.1). NCBI lineage: Eukaryota > Metazoa > Mollusca > Gastropoda > Stylommatophora > Achatinidae > Lissachatina > Lissachatina immaculata. Next base: position 51,275,231 of record CM019713.1, read on the forward strand.
AATTAATATTAGTTATTAAATTAATTATTCAATATTATTACTGTATATATTTTATATACAGTATGTAATTATGAAAACAAAAGTTTAACAAGAAAACCTTCAGGACCATATACACACTTTTTCAAAATAGCTAATTGTGAATTTATTCTCACATACTTGAACTTTATCGTCCTTAATTAATCAACAAAGTAAAAGTAAAATGATTGGTTAAAGAATCACCGTATATTGAGCCTGGGTTCAGTATATAAAAAAAAGAAACTTAACAAACTTCACATTTTCTGCCATCAGAAAACAAAGGCCATGAAGTGGTAAAGCAAAGTAACACACTAGTGTACAGCGAAGTACTAAACTTGTAGCCATGACGACCAGATCAGCAAGAGATAAAGATGGCTGGGTTATTCATGCCCTGTCTTATCTCGTTTTGTCTTGTTCCGTTTCCTCATATACCTTTCAGTTTTGAGGGAACAAACAGATGTTAATCTCCTCCTCCACCTCTTTTATGGGCGGCCTCATTCTTTATTTCCTACAACTCTTAGCAAGAAAGTTTTCGCTGATGGCAGTCGTAATAACATGGCCAAACATTTCGACTCGTTTCTGTATATAGTATAATATATGCAGGAAACTCTCTACCGTAGAGAGTTGTTGTTACTCCAACAATTGCTGTTATGGTGTCATTCTTGATATTGCCCCTTCTTTCAACATTAAATATTTTCAAAACAGATAGCTCATTTCTTTCTTGATGACTTACCTTCTATTTTCAGCTTTTAGTTTCCATGTCAGACACTGAAAGCCCAGAGTTGATTGGAAAATATTTTGTATTCTTTTTTTACATTTGTAATGAATTTGTTTGCAGGAAAAGTGTTTGCCGTATGTTGCATATGTTCTCATTTGCGGCATCGATTTTCCCACAATACCATAATATATTACCTCGGTCAGTCAGTCAGTCATTTGCATGTACCTTGCGGAACTTTGCCTCCCTAACAGCTCTCCTGTATGCCTCAATATAATATTATATATTATTATATATTAAATATTATATTTATATGTATATTTATATTATTTACGTATTATTATTATATTATATATACTATGTTATTATATATTCTGTTTTTTTATTCATGTACAAGTGCTCGCTTTTAAGTTTGTGCTATGCTTATCTGCATTAAAAATAATCAATGACAATTTATTATGATCAACCTTTGACAAACGCTACGTATTTCAAATAACTAGGCAATATATTACACTATATATTGCAGATAAGCATTAGCATAAACTTAAAGCGATCACTTTTACGTGAATAAAAAAAGAAAGCAACAGATGATATCGACTTGCAAAGTTTTCGATTATGTTATTGATTAAAATGAGTTACATTGTATAAATTCTTCTTTTCAGCATGCCAAGTGTTTTATTTGACTATATGTATATATATATATATATATATATATATATATATATATATATATATGTGTGTGTGTGTAAGCTCACTCTCGTATTACACTCCTTCGATTATTCAGTAGACGACAGTAAATGATAACTTGTAGCATTATCATGAAAGTTTAGAAATCACTTGCATTTGACACGTCAGACCAGACATTATGCAGGCATGAATCTGGTACTTTCATAAACTGATTGGGACCCAAACATAACACACCGAACTGAGCTCTGAGAGACGATTCTCTACACGTAGGATCTAGCAGAGAGAACGTTTATTGATGTTTAATTTAAACAGAGTATTAAATTTTGTTTAAATGGAAAAAGCGTATGTTATTTCCTACACAGACTTGTCTCTTAGTTTCTCATCTCTCCGCCATAATGCGCAAACCACCAACTACTGACCACACATTGTGACAATAATCCCCTAGTCATAGCCTAGCGTTGTTGATCAATGTGGCCGACTAACAAATCAGACGCTTTCTTTAAATATTGTCTAATCCGAAATAATCATAGGTGCACAGGTTGGTCTGAGAACCAACGACATCAAAGGTCTTTAATTTTCCTCTGTTCGCTTTGTCCGTTTCTTGCAATAGTTTTGTTTTTTAAAAAGTCTAATTTCGTGTCTATTTCTTTAGTTGTTTTCTAGCTTTCGCATGCATAAATGAGGGTATATGTTGCATTTGAATTGAATAATCTTAACTTGGTTTTTGTGCTTATAACTTTTGAGTGTCATATGTTTCAAGATTCGTGAAGAGAAAGCAGAATACTTCAGAAATAATTTTAAAATTAATTTGCTAATATACATTCAGATTAATGTCACAGTGGTGTCAGTGTTGAAATTAGAAGAAACAAATCAGCTTTTCATGAGAGACAGTCATACAACAAAAATGCACAAGGTATTTACAATAATACTGAAATCGCAGCTTGACAGGTTAAAACAAAACTTTATTCCGCTTCAGTAAATCAGCAGTTTATCTTGATCGTTTTTTTTTCTACCAAACACAGGCACAGCCACTCTCACATATTTCTCCTTCACTGTAGAATATTCTTTCTTGGCCACATCCATTGTTGACGCGTGTTAGAAGCGTTACACTCCACCATCTTGATTTCTGAGTTGTCAATTGACAGAGCGATACAACGATTACTCTCAACATTTCTGATTGTGTTTTCCTGTATTGAACAAGAGGAAACTAAGATAACACATCACAACAAATGTTTTTCTTGGTGCCTTGGCTTTTAGGCCTGTTCTTGAGGTTATATAGGGCGCTGATTCAGAAAACTACATTGGACAGACCGCATCAGCTCTGAATTTATAAAATTTTAGTCCGGTCTTTTAAACTCTTCTGCAGAATTGGGATGTCATAACAAGCTGTTTTATTTGAATGAGAAATTTATGTATTTAATTTACTCACAGTTTTTTTTATAATATCCTTTGTTTCACAACTAATCGTCTACTTATTTCCTATAGTGCACACTGGTATAATAAAAAAAAGCTCAAACGACAAAATCGCTTTTGTTCTGTTTTATTGCATAATTATGTGCAAAAAATTAAGATGGTAAATCATTATTTTCATAGACTTCATAAATTTGTATTTCAAAAGTTTCTCAGCCTGATATGTTTAAAAGAGTTGCGCTGTGTAATAGTTATGATCGTATAGAAGGTGTATGTATGCTCCCAATCATATCATTTTATTTGTAGCAAATGTAATACGGTAGAGGTTATGTCTACTTCAAGACGGAGCTGCTTGAATCATCCCGACGTATTTTGCTATATTTGTGGGGAGTACACACTGAAAGCAAGTAGGAAACCTATATTTGTGGGGAGTACACACTGAAAGCAAGTAGGAAACCTATATTTGTGGGGAGTACACACTGAAAGCAAGTAGGAAACCTATATTTGTGGGGAGCACACACTGAAAGCAAGTAGGAAACCTATATTTGTGGGGAGCACACACTGAAAGCAAGTAGGAAACCTATATTTGTGGGGAGCACACACTGAAAGCAAGTAGGAAACCTGTTTCTGGGTTTGTAAAAAGGGCATATGTAGGTTATTTTGGTGTCAAGCTTGGAGATCAAGACAAGCCATGGGCTCCTCATATTGTACACAAAACTTGTATGGAGCATTTGCTCCAGTGGACACATGGAAAGAGAAACTGCCTGAAATTTTGGCGCACGAATGGTGTGGACGGAACTGAAAAACTAATTCGATGGCTGTTATTTTTGTACTGTTAATGTGATAGGCATCAACTGACACAATCATGACAAGTAGTCTTACCCTGATCTACCTTCTGTCATGAGACCTGTTACGCGCTCGGATCTTGTACCTGATTCACCTTTCTTTGAACTATCACAGCTCTCAGAGAATGAGTCTTGCATGAATGATATCACACAAGGTAAAGAAAGTAGAAGCAGTGACAGTGAATTTCAAAGAACTTCACATAATGATCGTTTTAATCAGAATTAATTGATCAGGGACTTAAACCTTTCCAAGGAGTCTCCTGAATTGCTTGCATCCAGGCTATATGAAAAGAAGGTACTTCATTCCTGAACGAAAATGACATTTTATCGAAGGAGAGAACAGGATTTTGCTGTCATTCTTTACCGAAGACAACACCTTAGTTCTGCAATGATATCGGAAACCTTGTGAAGAAAACTGATCTATCAGAATATAACCCAAATGAGTGGCGTCTTTTCATCGACAGTTCAAAACGTAGTTTGAAATGTGTTCTTTTAAATAACGCCAACAGATATGGTTCTATTCCACCAGGATGAAAGAAAAGTACAAGACCAAATCTTTAGTCTTGGAAAAGATAAATTACCAAGAAAATTAATAGGTGATTTGTGTAGACTTGAATATGGTTAATTTTCTTCTTTGTCGACAAAGTGGCTACACAAAGCTCACTTGCTTTTTATGCCTTTGAGATAGTAGAGCCAAAGATGAACAATGGGCAAGAAAAGACTGGCCTCAAAGCGAATATATGGTGGACGGAGGACAAAATGTAAACGATGAATCGTTGGTAGCACGAGACAGAATCATACTGCCACCACTACATAAAAAGCTGAGTCTATTGAAACAATTTGTAAAAGCTTTGAATAAAGACGATTCGAGCATTAAATACATAGTTATCTGGACTTACCATGGAAAAACTGAAGGCAAGAATTTTCGATGGTCCACAAATAAGATAACTTATAAATGACCCACATTTCATAGCATCAATGAATGAAATGGAATTATGTCCCTTGTCTTCATTTGTTCTTGTTGTGAGAAGCTTTCTTTACATCAAGAAGGCAGACAACTACACACAATTAGTAGAGGATAAGCTGTTTCATTTCAACAGGCTTGACTGTAACATGAGTGTTAAAATACATTATCTGCAGTCACTTAGATCGCTTTCCAAAGAACCTTGGTGACTTAAGCGAAGAGCAAGGTGAAAGATTTCACCAAGACATAAAAACAATGTAAGCAAAGGAAGATGGGACGCACACATGATAACAGACTATTGTTGGAATCTTATGCAGGACTGTCTAAGATCCCACCTTCGGAAGTCTTACAAAAGGAGCTTCTTGTGTGTGTCGATTGCGTGGAAAGTTTGTATCATAAGTCGATTTTCATGTAGTACACTTTTCTTTTAAGTTTTAATGTTTCTTTCATGCTTAAAGGATAACTTAAACACTATATTAAAATATCCTGATTAGTTATGGGGAAGTAAACTAGTATATGGCACATGTTCTGATCCTCAAAAACTAGAGCTGATAGGGGAAAACTTGTGCCATTTTTTGGAATCAGCAGGTCAAATATACCCAGAAACAGGTCTAACATTTGAGGCACCAAAATGTGTGTAGCCTAGAGTAGTTTAGGCAGGTTTCATTGTGCAAGAGTAACTGTATGTAAGAAGTTATCTTAGAAGTTTTGAGAATCAAAACTATTTTACCTTCTTTTAATACTCTATTATTCACCACAGTTGATTGAGTACAGACTCACCACAGTTGATTGAGTACAGACTCACCACAGCTGATTGAGAACAGATTCACCACAGTTGATTGAGTACAGACTCACCACAGCTGATTGAGAACAGATTCACCACAGTTGATTGAGTACAGACTCACCACAGTTGATTGAGTACAGACTCACCACAGTTGATTGAGTACAGACTCACCACAGCTGATTGAGTACAGACTCAATACAGCTGATTGATTACAGACCCATCACAGCTGGAAGTGTAGTTTAAAAAGGTGGCTAGACTTTGTGAAATCTGACCCAATATCTCAGGTGCAAAGTATATCAACAGACTGTTATAATTAGATACTATATATTGTTATGTTCCATCTATTGATCAAAATGTAACATGATTAAACTGGGCATTATTTGAACTGGAAGATAATATAAAATAATGAAATTCTATATTACTGTGTAAACGTGAAAGAACAATGAAAGAGTAAACGCATTGAATGACAATGTGGATGCTTTCAAGAGCTTTAGAATTCATGATATTACTTGCGTGTATTCCCAGTGGCCTTGGTCTTTATCGCAGTTTCGGGCTACAAGAATATTCTTGTCTGCATCATGCCCCAGGCAGCCGTCGTCTCGACGTATCTGTTTCTCTTTAGTTAAAATGAAGTACTACGAGACGAAAATGAAAGGCCATTATTAGTAGGGGAAATAAGAGTGTCCATAAAGTTCAAATGACACTGTTACAGTGTAAACTGAAGTATGCTTGTAAACCAGACATATCGAGGATTGTGTAAAGTAATGCAGTAAAGTTGTGTATGTTTAAACTACAATAATACAAATCTCTTATGACTCGATACACAAAAAAAAAAAAGAAAACTGACCTCGGCTTCCAGAAAAAAAGTTCAGTAGGAGAGCGGGTTTTTCAAGTCAGGTCCGTCTCTTTTCTCTCACGTCTTAAGAGTCTCGTATTATTCAGGACTAACCATATAACACTGAGCTCTATGACTTTATTCAAGTATACTACTGGACAAAAGTTAAGTGTCGGTTTTTTTCATTTTTTACAAAAGCAAAATCAACTAACAAACAAGCCATTAGTACCAAAGGAAACAGCATTTAAAACTGAACAAATTCAATCATTTCATTTGCAAATCGGAATAGGAATACACATACAGCCAGCTGGCGAAATCACTCACCCCTCGTCCAAAAATTCACAAGAGTGGTCTTCAAACAACAAACATGTCAGTATCGCGTGTGACCACCGTTCGCTGCCAGACATTCGACGCACCGTTGCCTCATCGAGTTACCAGGGTTGTTAGGACATTCTGTGGATTGGTTTGGCACTCTTGATGAAGGAAAAGGGTCAACTGGATGACATCAACAGGTGGAGGATGATTTGTCGAACCCGTCTGCATAAGACATCCCAAATGTGTTCAATGGGCGACAGATCGAGCAACCGAGTTGGCCAGTCGATTCTAATGATCCTTTGCTGTTGAAGAAAATCTACGACACGACCCCAATGTGATCTTGTGTTATCATCTTGTAGGATTACCCCAGCACCCATGGCTTACAAGGTAAGCTGGACAATGGGTTGCAGAATTTCATTCAGGTATCGTTGGGCGGTTAGGGTGCCATGAATGACATGGAGGGGAATCCTGCCGTGCCTGCTGATCCCACCCCAGACCATGAATTATTGAACCTCCTCAGTAACGATCCACCTCTTGGATAGTGGCATCATGGAACCGTTCCCCTGGCCTTCTCTAAACACGGATTCTGCCATCATTTAAGGACATACAGAACTGAGATTCGTCCGTGAAAAGAATTTCACCCCACTGTCACCTCGTCCAGCGGGTGTGCTGCCGGCACCAGGCAAATCTAGCTCTGCGGTGAGCTGGAGTAAGAGGTATTCTTATTGCTGGTCGTCGTGAAGCCAGCCCAGATTCTCTTAAACGCCTGCAAATTGCTCTGTCGCTAATATTGACGCTTGCTGTAGTCATTAGCTGGTTTCTAAGAGTGGACGACGTTACTGTCCGGTTGCGAAGTGTTGGAAGCTGCAGGTATCTGTCAGCTTGTCTACTTGTGCAACGAGGTCGGCCTGAACGATGCCTGTCTTCTGTTCCTTCGGTTGCGCGAAATCGCTCCAAATGCGTTTGGATGGTAGAACGGGACATCCCCGAACGCCTTGCAGCTTCACGGCCGGATAGATCGCTTTCAACCAAGGCTATAACACGATAATGCTCAAAGGTGCTAAAACTCATTCGCGGTGGCATGGTGTTTTTCAAATGACAAAAATACCCCTAAACCACTTTAACAAAAGTGATTGGAAGGTGAGAAGTGTCCACTAAGGATGCCTCTTACACGTGCAGCACAAATCAGCACGATTTAATTACCTACTTGGTCCTGCTGACACATTAAAAATGCCCTAACATTTTGTCTAGGACGATGCTACTTGCACGTGATTTTTACACTTGTTGTGATGAACAGTTGGTGTTGTTTATGCCCCGGCTGCATAGAGGACTGCCTGAGAATACAATTTAATCAAGATTCTACAATAAATTTATTTACAGTTTTAGTACGGCAATGAAAATAAACATATGCTTGAAATTAATGAATGGCCCTTAACTTTTGTCCACTAGTATCTATAGCTAAACTTCTGATCCTGAAATTGTCTCGCACATATTCGGCAACTCACGGCGATCATAACTAAGAAACGTCAGAATGGCAAACGATTGAAGTTGGACACTTTCATTAAGCGTACCTCACTGATTTCACTCCATCGTTACCTTTATCTATTCATGCATCACCAATGCCTACATACATATAAACAACCCCAATGCCTCCATAACATCACAGCGGCCTACAAGCAATCAAATGACACCGGTGTCTCTTTTTGTGCACATTCCAGAGTAATCTGAAGATGAGGATTCCCCTTCACTTCAACTCTGAGATACTGAATAAATATTCTTTAACTACACTGTCAGCTTGGTGAATAAATATCACATATTCCTTGTTGTAATGGAATTATATATTTACAGTAGACTCTCACTTAACTGGCACTTATGGGGATTGACAGATGCCAGATAAATGTAGTTTCTGATTGCTTGAGAGTTATTATTAAAAATAATCCTAAGTTATACTATATCCCATCCCATCCCATATCATACCACGAATATCATCTCATACCATACCATCTTATACCATACCATCTGTACTATACCATACCACATCATATCATACTATATCATACCATACTATATCACGCCATACCACACCACACTATACCATACTACACCACACTATACCATACCACATCATACCGTACCATAAACTTAGAAGGACGCTAAGTCTACAATTGGGGATATTTTAGGGGAGGGACAGGACCTGAAACCCAACTGCAACCCCAAATCCATGGCCTATGTACTACCGTACTGGGTGCCCAGGCATAATCCATCTAATTTACAAACCCAGGTTCTTCCCTCCAAGGATACTGTATGCCAGTCATGCGGCGTAGTACATTCATTCATACCAATGACATGACATGCATTACACGTTACAAAGTCAAGCAACCAAAATAGATCAATATTTATTATACACACTACATACATGCATATATCATAATGAATGAAACACGTATGATATCAATATATAATGCATAATACTCTAATTGAATCATATAGGCCGGCTGGTCTGGGCTCCTCCGGCCCTCATAAGCAAAACATACATTCATCTTAAATTATGCCAACGCACTGATTAACATATTCCCGCCACTGCTGCGAATCCCCTGCACAGCAAAAATAACTAATGAAGAATGTATGAGAAGAGCTGGAGAGACAAAAAACCTTGTCAGAAAGATAAGAGAGAGACAATGTACTTTCATAGGACATGCAATGAGAAGAGGGGGCATTGAAAATGTTATAACAACAGGAAAAATAGAAGGAAGAAGATCAAGAGGAAGACCAAGAGAAATGATACTGGACAGTCTGACGGGATGGTGTGAGAGGAGATCACCAACTGAACTGATGGCCTGCATGAAGGATCGGGTACTCTGGAGAAGCATAATAGCCAACGCCAGTCGGCACGGCACCTGATGATGATGATGATGATGCTATGAATCTACCTCCCCACACACTACACATCATCTCCATGTTGTGCTTGTGCACTGAAATATCATGACATTTATCTCATCCTTGTGTGCCAACGCACTGAACTATCATGGCCTATAACTCATCTTGTGCTAACGCACTGAAGTACTATGACCATATAACTCCTCTCGCGCCAACGCACTGAAATATCAAGACCTAAATTCTCCCCCTTGTGCCAGCACACTGAAATATCAAAATAGAAATCAACGAAATCCATACACGACGATACTGACATCAATCTACAGCACATAAGATTTCCATAACACATTATATCACAATATGAGGTCGGCTGGAGCTTCACAGACGAGACGAAATCAGTCCCTGCCATGCCTCTGGCTATACTGCTCAGTTAATTATTCCCGCCACAAATTTCTCGATATTTATAGGCCTTCCACTTCCGGACGTGTGACTTCGTACACCGGTGGGCTTCAAATAGCCGTTCACACACCCATACCACACTAATAACATAACATACCATACCATATCACTTCATATAGTACCATACCTTACCGCACCATACTTTAAACTCTGTATTGACTTGATATTGATTGAAATACAACAATTTTAAAAATTTAAAATAAATAAAAAACAAACTTATGTAACAGTTTTGTTATAGCAAAGCTTTGTGAATGAAGTGTGACATTTTAGTTAAGTGGCAAACAATAAACGTTTCAACTTAATAAACTTCATAAACATAAATTTTTTTTAACATCAAGTAACTTATAAATCACGCGTGCGCACGCACCCTCACAGAGAGAGAGAGAGAGAGAGAGAGAGAGAGAGAGATACACACTTATGGCTGTTACAGTAGGGGTAAATAGTTTAATAGGTAGACATCGCATCAGTTTTTTTTTATTACAAGTTGTAATTACTGGGAGGAATAATTTATGAAGATGGTTACAGACCAACATTCCTTGGCAATGTTCTATCGTACTCGAGGCCAATCTGGAAAATGATACAATTTCATTGGGTAAAGTAACTATTTTCATTTCCTCGTGGATATAAATTTATGTCATTTCACAGACATAAAAAAACATAGTGAAATCCTTACTCTTTTAATAAAACATACACATACATAATCTGAAACTGAAATGAGACTAAACCTAAACTTCTCTAGCCCCCAAACAACACAGAAAACAACGCGCAAATAGTCCATTGGAGCAGCGCTCTTGGTATTGTGGGGTCTTGATGGAGAGGTTTGAGTGAGTCTTCGCTGAAAAACAAGGAAACCTGGTTGTTCTATTGAACATGGCCCAATGCCTACTGGAACCTGAAACGATGGACACAGAAACCTGTCATTAAATGTTAGTGTTTAAGTTCTTGTTAACTAAATCTTTCATTGAAAGTAGCACAAACAAAACTTTCAAAAACATAGATTAAATTTAAAGTAATCATCGCTGCTGTTGGTTTTCTTCTGACTTCAGTGGTTTCTTCTTCCTTTCATTAATGATGATGATGACGATGATGATGATGATGATGATGAAGAGGAGGAGAAGGATGAAGATGGTGACGACGATGAATGGCAATATCATTTGTTTTTATTTTCATAGTGCCTTGCAAAATAGGATATTATTATTACTATTAATGCTATTTTTGTTATTACTATTAGCATTTTATTATAGGTTATGATAATTATTATTATTCATAAGTAGAATGTAGGTAAGGAACGAAGAAAATAACTTGAGAATGGGTTGGGGAGGAACACGTCCATTATATTAGTATTGTTACAATACAATTAATTAGATACTAAGAAATACTAGACACACGGACGCTGATAATGAATACAGACTAGGAGAATTTACTCAATAACAATAGACTGAGACAGAGACACACATACACTGTGGAAACAGATACGAACTAATCTGACAGGTAATTTGCATGTACCTGCGGAACTTTGCCTCCCATAGAAGTTCTTCTGTAGGCCTCTGGGTTGTAAGCAAGACGCCTTCCTAATTATGCATCCATTCGCAGATCATAAACGATGTGTTTTATGTGATTATGAGAAATCCTTTTCCCCCCCCCCCCCTATATTTCCACTGTCTGACAGAGTAGCTTCCCATACTTCCTGCTGATTTGGTACCTCAGGCTGCATTTCTGTCTGAGATGGTCGGGAATCCCTCAGAAAGTTGCAGCACTGTTCAGGTTATTCATTACTAAGAATCAAACCCAGGCCTTCAGCAGGGCAGGCGTGCAACATGTCAGCCATGAAAGGACACCCTCTGACCGCTGAGTCATGAAGAAGCATGGACATTTTTTAAAAATACTCTTATCCAGGTATAGGTAACCCTTTTGGTTTGCATGTGAAGAAACAGTATTTGTCATTTTCAGGTAGATCATGAACTTTTAAAAATGTCATATATACATACAAACATATCTTACATATCTTTAATCTAAGAATAATACTTGAAGAACATATTGAAAAGCAGAAACCATTAATACTGAACTTCATAGATTTTAAAAAGGGATTTGATAGCATACACAGAGATTCATTCTGGAGAATTTTATGTCTATATGGAATACCATCTAAAATTGTCAACATCATTAAGGACTTCTACAATGGATATGGTTGTGCAGTCAAGATAGAAGAAGGGATGAGTGAATGGTTCCAGATTGAAACAGGCATGAAACGAGGATGTATACTGTCTCCTTTACTTTTTGGGATTACAATAGACTTCATAATGAAAAAATGGTGCACAGGTAACACAGGTATTGACTGGGTACATGGCACCCAACTAGAAGATCTTGATTTTGCTGATTACATAACTCTTATCAGTAATAATGTGAATTCCATGCAAGAAAAAACAGATAGCTTGTCTTCACTGGCTAGCAAAATAGGACTTGAAATTAATAAGGACAAGACAACAATAATGAAAATTCCCTTTAATCAAAATGGAAAAATACACATAGAAGGGACAGATATTGAAGAAGTTAATCAATTTGCACACCTTGGCAGCTACATAGACCATACAAAATGTAGTGGTCAGACAATTTAATGTGGTTAAAGTACCATTAGTCGCCTTTGGAGACGATTTCAAGAAACTGGCTCAGTTACAAACCCGCCGCGCAGTGGAAGACCCATAGTCACAACTCCTGGCGAAGACCGCTTCATACGGCTGTGTCACCTCAGGAATCGATTTGCATCTGCGTCCTCAACAATCCAATCAATGACAGCAGGTCGTCGAATTTCAGATCAAACGGCCAGGAACAAGCTGCACGACGCTGGTCTTTGGGATAGAAAACCCTACAGACAGACAGAGAGAGAGAGAGAGAGAGAGAGAGAGAAATTTATTTGGAAGAGAATGTAAATGTGTTACATAAAGTTATTGAAATCTTGAGCCTGATGAACTCTTAGGCTTGAGGATCCACATAGTTAAGATTAGCCGAAACAGATGTTGCAAATATCGAGCTGTTTTTCAAGTCTACATCCCTTAGCCTCAGTCGTGTTTATTATATTTTTATATTTGGTGAATTTGAATTTCAATCCAGAAAATAACTGTTCATATCTGTAAAATGAATATTGTTAATTTCTCCAGGATATTGTAAAATTTGTTTGGTGCAAGTTTCATTCATTCATTCATTTGCATGTCCCTTGCGGAACTTTGCCTCCCAAACAGCACTCCTGTAGGCCTATCGGTTGTGAGCAAGATGGCCTGCTGCTGTTGCATCCATTTCCAGATCGTCAACGATTTCTTGCAGCCATCTTCGTTTTGGTCTTCCTCTTTTTCTTTTTCCCATTATGTATCCTTCCAATACGGTCTTCTCTAAATTATCATGATGTTTAATGTGTCCAAAATATTCAAGTTTTCTCTCTTTAATCCTCTTTATCAGCGAGCCTTCTTCAATATTAAGCTCTTGTAGTATAAATATATTTTTTCTTTTTTGTGTCCACGATATTTGGAGAACTCTTCTGTAGCATTTACATTCAAAGGCATTTATGTGTTTCTCAGTTGTTTTGTTAAGTGTCCAGGTCTCACAGGCATATGTTGCGATGGGAAAGATGCATGCCCTTAAAAATCTTATTTTTGTGGCTCTGTCTGCTCCTCTACACATATTCTTTATTTGTTTTACAAATTTGTTTTGCAAATTTACAAGGGAGAAATATATTTTCTCAAGATGGTTACAGACCAACATTCCCTTTACAATGTACTACCATACTCGAGGCCAGTCTAGCCCCCCCCCCCCCCCCATCATGACCGTCAACCCAGGTTCTCCTCTCTTTGGTATATAGTATGCTAATTATTCCTAAATCCTCAAGCACTCAATCAATACAACAATACATTGACATGCAGTTCAAATCACCAAGTCTGAAATCAAACATACAACAATTTTAATTTCACAATGAACCCAACAACCACAAACAACTGGCACTGACAATCAACATGACATTAAGACATTATTCATCAATAAAGGCAAAACAATGTGATGAACAAATCAATTAAAACGCAAATTAAGTCAAGCATAAAATCAGTTTATAATGAAACGTCTCAGGTCTGCCATATTTACATCGTTAATCTAGGTACCTGGGGTCCTCAGTTCACTGGGCCCTACCTGTGGTATCTACCACGACTATATGAGCCATTGCACTTTCATCTCTGCAGCCATTGCTGCCATTACCTACATCACCAGCATCTGTATTGATGCAAACACATGGTCAGTCTACTCGAAAAAAGCATAATACAAAAGCATACATGTTGCCAGTCCAATCAACAGAGAAAATTACAATGAAATGAGGCACAAATTATCTTCTTACACGGAATGACACGACCCTATATCACAGCTTACTACACAACTACATAATCCACACAACATGAAGTTAGCACGGGCAGATTATAACTAACGAACACCATAATACACAGGAATCTACAGCAAATCACTAACCAGAATTAAACAAGCCATCACCTGTCCATTGCCTCGATCTAATATCATGCAAGCCAATGTTTCAATATATTTGTATCCCCTCACCCCAAACCAATTACCAAATCACGTGGACGATGACGCTTCGAGCACGGTCATACGCCTTCTCGATTTAACCGTGTATCGTCCACAATATTGTACGATTTTAAACAAACTACCCACATCGGCTGAGGGCCACAAATAATATCTATACACTTTTCGCGGGCTTATGTACCCTAATCCTGTGAAATGAAAAAGTTTACTACAAGTTAAGCTCTTGCAGATACTGAACTTGTTCTACATACAAGCTCATGATCTCGTGGACATACCTAATGTTTGCAGAACAACAATGACAACAATCAAACATTGATATTTTTGTGGTTTATCAAAAAAAAAGAGTTCTTCAAATATCATGGGCACAAATATGAACAAATATATCCATACTACAAGAACTTAATTTTGAAGAAGGCTGGCTAGTAAAGAGGATTAAACAGGGAAAACTTAAATATTTTGGACACATTAAACGTCATGATAATCTAGAGAAAACCGTCTTGGAAGGGTACATAATGGGAAAAAGAAAGAGAGGAAGACCAAGGCGAAGATGGCTGCAAGACATCACTGATAATCTGCAAATGGACGCATCAGCAGCAGGCCATCTTGCTCACAACCGAGAGGCCTGCAGGAGAGCTGTTTGGGAATCAAAGTTCAGTAAGGGTCATGCAAATGACTGATCAAACAAAATGTATTTAGTGCAATATAGTGAAAAAGAAGAACCATTTAGAAGGAACAGTAATTTTTAAAATTAAAAACTGTGAAGGTAAATTTAAGGTTAGGACAGAACTAGAATTGAAATATTTTGACAAAGTACTTTAGACATGAGAGAAAGAAAATACCACCTACTTTACTGTCAAGACTTTGCTGTTGATTACTTTGCTGGACTTATGACTGAAGATATGTTCGGAAAAAATGTAGGAAAAATTCAGTACTTTCAAACTGAATTTTCTTCCATACAACTGAAAGTAGTCAAAAGGATTTAAGAGACAAAGCCATGTGTATGATTTTCAGTTTTATAAGATTCAGTCATTTGTCTCCAGTCGCCCCATTCTGTTTCTCTCTTGTGATTTATTTATTGTTTATACTGTGCAAATATTTATAACAATCAACTTTTCACAGTGATTTCCTGTCACGGTTTTAGAATCTTCTCTAGCCTGCAGCTGAGAGATCACGCCTAGAAAGACTTTGTAGTCGGGATAGCGGTCTCTAGCGTGGCGATCATCACAGTGCGAACCTCGTTTCTTATAAAGCCACTTTTTATCTTTTACAAGTATTGATATTTGTAAAAATGTTTCTTATCCTATTCATTGTTTTGCTTCAAAGTAACAAGTATCTTTTTGCAGCCTGTCTTTGGGGAAAACTATGTTCCTCCAAAATAACACTGGCAGAGTTGGTAGATCTTGGACACCTGTATGAACTAGTGTTCAGAGAGCCATATTAAGGCAACGTCTAAATATAAGAAACATGGCGCATTTTAAAAGCGAATCACATTTTTAAATTATAGAGTAGTTTCCTTTCAGTTTCTTTCTATAAAAATTTCTCATCAAACTATATTATGGTAGAGCAAGAAAAAGCACATAGCCTGTCTTCACTGGCTAGCAAAATAGGACTTCAAATTAACAAAGACAAAACAAAAATAATGAAAATTCCCATTAATCAAAATGGAAAAATACACATAGAAGGGACAGATATTGAAGAAGTCAATCAATTTGCATACCTTGGCAGCTACATAGACCAGGATGGTGACATCAGAAAGGAAGTTAGAATTAAAATTTCAAAAGCAGCATCGATCTTCAAGAATCCTTAGAACATATGGAATTCAAAAGTTATAAGCACAAAAACCAAGTTAAGACTATTCAATTTAAATGTAATATCCACCCTCATTTATGCAAGTGAAAGCTGGAAAACAACTAAAGAAACAGACAAGAAATTAGACTCTTTTCAAAACAAATATCTAAGGAAAATACTCGGCATCAAGTGGAACGAATTCAAGAACAATGCATAGATAAGATAGATGACTGAACAACAACCATTCTCATAGGTGATCAGGAAAAGGAGATGGACATATGTTGGTCACTTGATGAGAAGAAACGATCAGAGAATTCCAAAACAAGCTATCAAGTGGAACACAACAGGCCAAAGAAAAAGAGGCAGATCGCGTGAAACTCTGAAGAGGATATTGTTAAGAGAGGTCAAACTAACAGGCATAAAATCCCTTGATGAGGTTGAAAGACTCGCCGAAGATAGGAAAAAATGGCGAACTACTTTGTGAGCCCTGTGTGACGTTTAACGGCACGGGAAGTATATAAGATAAGATAAGAAAAGAGTGGACTTCAGGAGTGAGAGAGTTAATAACCAACATTAACAGGCCCTGTTCTGTGCTCAGGTTGATTGCTTCATTGAATATAGTGTTTACAGTGGCAGTGATATCTTGCGTCCATCATCTTTTACTTTGCGTTTCGTCTTGTTTTGTGCAAATTTGACGATTGTGTGTAAAGTGCCAATTTAATCTAATATAATAAGCAATTTTGGTGAAAAAAACTTTTTCTCGTATTTTTTCCTAATTCATTCATTTGCATGTCCCTTGGGGAACTTTGCTTCCCTAACAGCATTCCTGTAGGCCTCTCACCTGTGAGCAAGATGGCCTGTTGTTCATGCATCCATTTGCAGATCATCAACGATGTCTTGCAACCATCTTCGCCTTGGTCTTCCTCTCTTTTTTTCCAATTATATAGCCTTCCAATACAGTTTTCTCTAGATTATCATGACGTTTAATGTGTCCAAAGTTTTCTCTTTTAATCCTCTTTACTAGCCAGCCTTATTCAATATTAAGTTCTTGTAGTATAGATATATTTGTTCTTTTTTGCGTCCATGATATTTCAAGAACTCTTCTGTAGCTTTTCATTCAAAGGCATTTATGTGTTTCTCAGCTGTTTTGTTAAGTGTTCAGGTCTCACAGCCGTATGTTGCCATGGGAAAGATGCATGCCCTTAAAAATCTTATTTTTGTAGTTCTGTCTTTTCCTCTCCACAGATTCTTTAGTTGTTTTATGTTCCGAAGAGCGATAGATGTCCTCCTTTTAATTTTCCTCATTGTATCTCCATTATTACTTAACAGTGATCCAAGATATTCAAAACTTTCCATTTCTTCCAGTTTTTCATCAATTTAGTTTTCTTCGCTTTAAGATAGAGGTTTTGCTCTTCGCTGTTCTTACGGACTGACATAATTAGTTTTTCCATTCCTTTTTATGTCGTGGACAGTAATACTGTGTCATCAGCATATCTAATTTCTGGTATTTCATAACCTCCAATTGTTATGGCATCGTAATATTCTTTGTCTACATCTTCCCTAACATTCCTCTTTATATTTTCAGTATACAAGTTAAATAAGTAAGGCGACAATATGCACCCCTGACGGACCCCTTGTTTTATGTCAAACGAAGTTGTTGTTTCACCATTTATTCTTACTGCTGCTTGTTCGTCTGGATACAGCAGTGATGTTAATTGTATCAAATGTGTTGGAAATACCATTTTTCCATTATTTCCCAACGTTTCTGGTGTTGTACACAGTCAAATGCCTTTGAGTAGTCTATAAAGTATAGATATAGATTCACATTAAACTCTCTGCATTTCTCTATTATTAATCGTATATTGAATATATGATCTATTGATCCTCTTCCTTGCCTGAAACCAGCTTGGACCATATTGACTTCTTCTTCTATTTTCTATCGAAGTCTACCCATTATGATTTTTAACAGAATTTTACTGGCATGACTAATCAGAGCAACAGTTCTGTAATTTGTGTATAATTTCAGGTTACCCTTTTTTGACAGTGGTATGAATACAGTTCTTTTCCATTCTTTTGGCCAAATACCTGAATGCCATATCTTTTTACATAATGCATGATAGATTGTTGCACATTCCTTTCCTCCTGCTTTAATACATTTAGCTATTATCTCATCACATCCTGGTGATTTACCATTTTTCAGATTCTTTATTGCCTATAAAACGTCTTCTATTGTCGGTTCGGGTTCTTTCTCCTCCAATAATAATTCACACTGTTGATTTCTGTTTTCACAGTCGGTTGTTTCATACATTCCTCTGCAATATTCCTTCTATATTTCTAGAATTTCCTGTCTCTGTCAAGGTATTCCCTATCTTGTCACAAATTACATTTAGCTTAGTTTTTTTTAAAGATTTTCAACATATTTATACACCTTTAGAAACGTTCCGATTTGTTTTTCCGGCAGCCTGTAGCAGTATTGTCTGATTATATGAAGACCAAAATTTTGTAGTCAATAAGATTATATGTAGTGTGACAACTTTTTATTTCTTTTTGTATAATTGTAGCTGTTTATATTTTTCTGAACTGCATTAGAAAAAAAAACCAACAGATATCCATCCCCGGCATAAGTTGCATAAATACGATGAAGCTGATTGTATCACACCTTTCAAACATAATTTGATAAGCTTAAGTTTTATGAATAAATTGATACTAAATAATTTTAAGAAGATCACAAATATCTACCGAGTACACACTGTGAGGATTACACGGGTGAAATCTACTATATACTAAACACATACTCGTACTTTTTTCTTTCATTTTTTATTAACTTCTTGGCCAACACAAGGATGAAAGGAGGGAACAGTGGACAGTCTGCCTAAGTCTCGTTTAGGAAAAAGAACTAGAAAGCGTGCAACACAACCATGACACCAAAGTTCTAGCAAAAAAAACTGAAAAAAATAATGAACATCTCTCGCTGCCCTCTAATTCTTCTCCTTCTTGAGTTTTCCGACACATTATGGCTCACTGCTGCAGTTAAAGATCGCATCTATTCTTTTCTATTTCTAATCCTCTCTCTCTCCAGATGGTTATATTAATTTCCTTTATATATTCTTTTATGCTATCGTTGCCCGTTAATACGGCATTGAATATTTTATATATTGACTTTAATGTCAGTTACTTTCTAAAGACACAGGTGAATGACACTAACTTAAAGTAATGCCGCTTTCCAGCTACAAAAATATATGAATTTTGTAACTTTGTGATTTAAACTCTGCTTGTTCTTACATTATGACGTCTAACCAGACATTATAGAAATGTTCAGCTTCTGCTAATGGGAAACTTCTTTGTCTTCCAGGGGGTCACATCAGTCACTACATTTCCAAATAAATTCTAGAGCAAAAAAGGAAAATTTTTAACAAGAATAAACTATAACTTATCTGTCAATGTACAAAAGGAATCTATATGAATTCATAACCTAAAGAACATAGAAAAAAAAAGTTATAGCCCATGATGTCCTGAGCTTGGATAGGGGGCATTTTCAGACTGACTTTCAAAACAACATGGCCCTTGTGAATGGCAAGTCACATAAAAAAATAAACAACATGGCCCTTGTGAATGGCAAGTCACATAAACAATAAACCTATCTGTCATTTCCAAACAGTACAACGAACAGGATCAGCGGACTGAGGAAACATTTAGAGAGCTAGTGGTTTTAGAAGCAACAAGGTTTGATCTGTGAAAAGAGCTAGGCTTTACATCGCTATCATGACTGCAGAAAAGGTCACTCTCTGATTTCTCACCTGCAGTTTAAAAAGTTAATTCTGTCACAGGGTGGGGGTGCCGTGTCGTGGCGTGACAGCTTGCGTACCCTGACCACCCCTAGAGCTACACCAGCGGGAGATTTACTCCTGGCAGGTCCAGCCAACCTGGGAAGCTCTGCGCGGGTGGGGGTCAGATGAAAATTGCACCCTGGCCCTCCATGGTGGGGGTTGGAGCATGGGGCCAACGACCCCATCTCCGTAAAAATGATTAATATTATGGAACAGTTAGAGATGCTTTGAAATTGAACGGATAAAAATGGATTATGACCGTGGAATGTCAAAAATATTATGAAATTTGGAACATGGGATACAAGAAAAAGTAAAAAAGAAGATTCTAAAACTATGAAAAAGTGTGACAGAAAATCACTGTGAATAGCTGATGGACCCCTTGGAAATGTTTTCAATAACCAATACATAAATCTTAAGAGCGAAATTGAAATGTGCGACGGAAGACATTAACTGAATCTATCAAAACTGAAACTCATCAACCTAGGCTTCTCGAAAAAAGAATATAGACAAAGAGAATGAAATCGAAGAATCATGTTTAAAAAAAAAACATATCTTTGTGTTTTCTTGATGTTTGTGCTTCTGTTTTCTACAGAAAATCACGCTTGTGAGAGTCCAGAGATGCGTTAGACTCAGCCATCAGACTTGATCCCATCTAAATCATGATAAATATCAGAATCAAATCATATTCATTATTCTACTCGCAAATGCAGAAACTTTTCTGATTTGAGTTTCTGAATTTCCAAACAAGAAGATAACAAACTTGTTTCGCTTTATTGTCCGCTGTAAAACCCAAATATACCCAGGGTTGCCCTTAAGGACCTCTGCTCCCCCAAGTCTTATTTAACATCTACACGACAAACCTTGCCAAACTACATAAACCATCAACATGCAAACTATTAACTTTTGTATACGTACTTGGCATAAAAATGGCCAAATTATCATAAATAAATTACAAGAGCAAATAAACCACATCTCCAGGTGGCGTAGTGACCGCACAGCATTAATAAACCCAGTGAAAGCAAAAGCCCTAACAGAAGGGTCAAAGAAATTATGCCCGAGGTTTCTTATGGAAATACCCCCCGCTGAAAGATGCCATAACCTGAAATACCTATGAATTAACTTGGACAGAACCTTATCATTCACCAAACATATAGGAGAAATGGTATTTAAGGCAAGACAGGGGCTGGCTACCATCAAAGCCATAGCATGTCTACAACTTCCGCAAAGCACCCTGTTCATATTAATGAAAGCCTTGATCCTAGCTAGAATAGTCTACCACCTCGGCTTTTAACGCTGTCTAAAACGCAAATAAGCAAGCTTCAACGAGTACAAAACGAAGTGATGAGATTCACTTTGGGCTGCACCAAAGACACACCCACAGCGGCTATGAGATACATATTAAATCTTCCTGATCTTCAAACCCTCCACAAATGTGCCAAAGTAAAAGAATAATCAGAATCAGCAACAATAAAAACCACCCCTCCATAATAACCATAATCAAAGCATCAAGAATAAAAGGAGGTAATTCAATCCTGGATGACTGAAGCAGAAGACTCAGTAAGCGTATTAACTGATCCACAACATACCTCAACCGAACCTAAATGGATTACTTGCAGAGAGGCCCACCAAAATCTCACTAAGTACGCATAAACCTTACAAGAAAATGTCGAAAATGGGCGGAGGAGAAAACATAGAAGGAAATAAAGGAACTCATTAAGAAACAAGCAATTTCTGAGCACATAATCATTTATACAGCCAGCTCAGTGAGCAGGGCAACTAGAAGCAGTTGGGGTTTTGCAGCATACCAAGGAGGTAAAACACTGAAACTCATGGTTGGAGCTGATACAAACACCTGCTCAAGTATATGCGTGGAAATAGAGGCCATCACACAAGCATTAAAATGGGTAGTGACACATAAAACACAAAGCATCATCATCATTACCGACTCTCAAAATCTATTAAGAAAAGTGGAACAAACCACCATTAGAAGTGAACGGCAAGAAATAATTAATAAATCCCGGGTCAAAAACATCACGTGGATATACCTTCCAGGCCATGCCGGGGTCGACGGATACAACAAAACCTACCAGCTAGCAGCAAGGGCCAAACCAGAGGGCCTCGTCGAAATGGGCAAATCGAACTTGTAGAAATCCATTAAGCAACACCTTGATGAACAAATGGATGGCAACCTTCTTCAAAGTACCTATCACATACGACTCAGTGTAGCCAAGGCCTGTCGTTGCAAATCCCAACTAAATGCGGGCAACATATAATCAACACAACATTGGAGTCATCTTCTGAAAAACACAGAGGGAAACCCTAATGTTAAAGGCCGAACACGTAAGGGCATGCCCCTAGTGTAATGAGACCCCTCCCCAGACAGAGCTAGGCTCTTTTTTTACAGTTACAATCCGTTGTAAAATGTAAATACACGTAGGTTGTAAAATATAACCACACACACACACGCACATATATATATATATATATATATATATATACATGAACAGGACACTCACTGTGTTTTCTCTGAAAAATGATAAAATGTCAATGGGTAAAGTAACTATTTTCATTTTCCCTCCTGTCATTTTTTTTTTGGGGGGGGGGGGGGTCTTTGTTTCACATAAAAGCGAAATTTGTGTAAGTTTCTCTATATACATAGCTACACAAAAAATAACATACATTTGCTATACTTATAAATATCAACCATATCAAGAACCGAAACAATGATGAAAGACATGATGCGCGCGAAGCAGAGGTATCACAATATTTACCACAGTCGAATACAAAAACTTTACTCGAGGCGGACTAGTTTTAAGACGTGGCTATTTTGTGTCAAGACCGGCTGACATAAGAATTTAAAGTTTCTAAAACAAAGTACACAAATATGATGGGCAGTCTGTTTGCGATGTGGGGGACTGTATACGCTAAGATGTGACTTGTCACAAACTAAGACGTGACTTGTCACAAACCCTTAACCAAATATTTTATAGATCTAGATAATGCTAGCTTCACTGTCCCTTGGAAATGCTCGTTCTAAAATAATCTGACTTGATGTAATAAGAGAATAGACAGCACCTTTTGTATATCCTCATACAACACACCCATAACAAAATATACACTTTTACTTCCTAACCGAAGATATTTATTCTTAAACATGGATATAAAAATTTATATCATTTCACAGACATCAGAAAACAGTGAAATCCTTACTCTTTTAATAAAACATACACATACATAATCTGAAACTGAAATGAGACTAAACCTAAACTTCTCTAGCCCCCAAACAACACAGAAAACAACGCGCAAATAGTCCATTGGAGTATTTCGTTGTGACTTGTACAGAAGCAGCGCTCTTGGTATTGGTGGGTCTTGATGGAGAGGTTTGAGTGAGAGTCTTCGCTGAAAAACAAGGAAACCTGGTTGTTCTATTGAAAAACGGAACCATCTTTCTGGACAAAGTTTTTTCGGCGTAGATGGGGTCTGCACATGGCCCAATGCCTACTGGAACCTGAAACAATGGACACAGAAACCTGTCATTAAATGTTAGTGTTTAAATTCTTGTTAACTAAATCTTTCATTGAAAATAGCACAAAACAAAACTTTTAAAAATTATAGATTAAATTTATAGAAATCATCGCTGATGTCGGTTTTATTCTGAATTCAGTGGTTTCCTCTTATGTTCATTTTTGCTTATCTTAGGGCCCAATGTGGACACATAAATAGTCCAACGGACTAATAAGATGACCGAAAGAAAGGGGACCGACTCATCCTGAGGTCCAATCAGAATGTAACCAAGCTACTGACCAGTTGTACTTGTATTAATAAAGCCTCGGTTATTTTGATTATCAGGTCTATTGTCGTAGTGACATTACCAACCTTTCAGTATTTTGTAATAAAGTCACACTCGTATATATAATACAGAAGTTCATTCTAATTTTTTCCATGTTATATTTGGGAAGGAAGCGAGACATTAAATTCTGAGATCTTGATTTATTCATGAAGGAATGATAAAATCTAACGAGTGACCACTAATCTTGTAAGATAGCTTTGATGTCCCCAGTAAAATGGGAATTATGGCGGCAACAAACTTTCCACAGCGAACTCTGTTTTTGTTAATGCACGTGCTGGTTATGTCAGTATTGGACTATTGTCAAGGATGCCCGGATATTGTGAACTTTCTCATGCATATCAAAATCTAGAAAACTAACCCGTGTGTGTGTAGGTTAGAGTGAAATTAAAACAGGTAGGTGACTTGAAAGATTTCGTTCCGCTGTAGCAAATGTACATTTTCCTGGATTCAACGAATTTGAAACCATGAAATTGAAATCAATTTTTTTTTTAATTGGAAAATGTTAGAGAGACAAGTCCATAAATGCTTCTATCTTCTTCCTTGGGTGAGCAAAACGCTCGTACTCCGTAGCTCAGATGAGGGTCTGGGTGAATAACGAAGCCAGAGCCTGCGAGTTTCAGTTTTAGAAGTCACCTCGATACTGATTTGTGATTTGGCCATTTCAGCTCAGCTACTATGTAACAGGCCCAATGACCGGGGGTGGGGGGGGGGGAAGTTGGGGAGGGGGGGGAGGGCAACAGCGGTCCGTCACAGCTTGGATAGCTTCCCCTATTTTATGAAATCGCGTAATAGATGTAAACATACTGGTTAATCAATACATCTTGTTATGGGGGGTGGGGGGGGGGGAGAGAAATAGTATAGTTCTAATTCTAGTATTATATAAATAATAGTATAGTACAAATAGTAAATGACTCATATCTGAAACTCTGCCTATGTAAATGAAGACACTGACACATATCGGACACTAGAATTTATGTCTACATGCCGATGGTGTCTCTGTTCAGTAACACATATTGAGATAAGAAATGTATGCTACATTTTTCACCTTGAAAGTCAGTTTTCCACCAGCTGGAGCAAACTTTAGGTCTATAGCCAAGAAATACTCCACTTTCAGCTTGCTACTTCCAAGACTGTAAGGAGATATCAAATCTATCTTCGTAGGTAGAGTCACATCAAAAACATTCTGATCTGTGCTTCGATTGGTTGTTTTTCTTCCACTGAGATAAGGATCCTTCTGTATTATATTTGAAAGGACGAATGTGATTGGATCGTGCTTCGGGCTAACTCTGACCAGTTGTTGAAGTTTGCACGTGACCTCCTGCAAATAAAATAAGAAAACGCTGGCTCATTAAACGTTTAAAATATTAATATCCCACTGGCATCTCCACCTTCTGAAACGCTATTAAAATACAAGAGATTCCAAAAATTGGAATTATTAATAATCGTAAAAGAATACAAATAAAAAACATTAAAGTTTTTGGATTACTTTCTAAGGTTGAAACATTTATTTAAATGCTTGATATCACCAGCCAGAAATTTAAATACTTGATATCATTTCATTCATTCATTCATTTGCATGTCCCTTGCGGAACTTTGCCTCCCAAACAGCACTTCTGTAGGCCTTTCGGTTGTGAGCAAGATGGCCTGCCGCTGCTGCATCCATTTGCAGATCGTCAACGATGTCTTGCAGCCATCACTTGATATTACCAGCCAGAAATTTAAATACTTGATATCACCAGCCAGAAATTTAAATACTTGATATCACCAGTCAGAAATTTAAATACTTGATATCACCAGTCAGAAATTTAAATACTTGATATCACCAGTCAGAAATTTAAATACTTGATATCACCAGCCAGAAATTTAAATACTTGATATCACTAGCCAGAAATGGCGACAGGGAAAAAAAGCTGCCTACAAATCTTCATTACACTCTGCTTTGTAAATGCCTCTCTCTCTCTCTCCCTCCCTTTCTATCTCCCTCTCTCTCCTTCTCTCTCTCCCTTTCTCTCCCTCTCTCCTTCCCTCTCTCTCTCCTTTCTCTCCCTTTTTCTCCCTCCCTCTCTTTCTCTCACCCTCTCTTTCTCTTACCCTCTCTTTCTCCCTCCCTATCTTTCTCCCTCTCTTTCCTTCTCTCTCCTTCTCTCTCTCCCTCTCTCTCCCTCTTTCCCTCTCTCTCTTTCCCCCTCCTCTCTCCTTCTCTCTCCCTCTCTCTCCTTCTTTCACTCTCTCTCCCTCCCTCTCTCCTGAAATTTTTGTTTAGTAATTAGTTATTTATGTATGTATGTAGTTACTTCTGTACTGAGTAAATGGACAAGAGCGAAACGTAAATGTTATATTTTATTTTATGTATCTCAGCTTCAATATTAATTATGTTTGTTGTATGAGCAACATGTTAGTAGAATGTCTGGAATAGAATGAAAGATGTATGATAGAGGACAGAATGTCAGACGGGCCTGCGTGCCCAATTCTTAACCCTTTTGAAATAAAGATCAATCAATTTATCAGTCTCCTTCTCTGTCCCTCTTTCTCTCTCCCTCTCTCTCTCTCCCTCCCTTTCTCTCCTCTCTGTCCCTCTTTCTCCTCCTCTCTGTCCCTCTTTCTCTCTCTCTCTCTCTCTCTCTCTCCCCGCAAACAATAACCCATATCAATATGAGTGTTATCATGTATGATCAATCTTCTCAATGATTTTCGAGGAACTAAAGTCCAGCACAGATTACCTTTAACTATCAGCGACATAGTTTTAGCATCTGTTTTTTTTTCATTTACTTGTTCCACACATTTGATAGGTTTAGAAGAACGCAGTGTCAGCTCTAATATTGTCCTTAACCTGTCTGCACACTTCAGGTTTGTTTGGTCAGCCCGGGGGGGGGGGGGGGTCTGGCTGTCCTTCATCCTCAGTTTCAGCATCAGGCAAATCATCGACCTCTACCGTGAGAGATGAATAGAAAATCCCTTCGGCTACATCTCTGACGAGGCACCTCCGACGATCATTTGGTCGACTCACAGAGGAAATGCAGTCAATGGATCGAGCAGACACCATCAGTGACATAAGGTAAGCTAGTCAAATAAAGGCCTTAACTGTGAATCCTCGTCCTTTTGCCAAGAATGAAGGAGACGGTGGTTAAACTTGACAATGAACAATTTATCAAGGGCTCCAGATCGATGGTCAGCCAACAAAAGAACAACAAAACGGGTGCAGTTAGTTAATATAGATAAATGAGATACCGAGTAGGATACTAGAGCACCTGTAGATGTGAGCATTAATGATGATCCTTACTTAGGAGCTACTTAACTAACTCGAACGTTGTTTGCTTGTTCTACCTTCACATTTTGAGAACTTGGTAAAGACACTTGGAGCTGCATTCGTATGTCGTCACCAGCCAGGAAGACAGCCCTGTCCAAGTTCACAGACACGATAGCTGCCTCTTGATGTGTGCAGGATAGATAAATCTGGAGGAGTTGTATTATATATATATATATATATATATATATATATAAATGATATTGCAAGCGCAGGCTACACAATTTTAAATAGCACATGTGTAAACAGAGATAAATATCATGTGTTGTATGTGAAGGCTGGTGCCCTGGTTGGCTAAGTGGTTATGGACTCGGTCTACTAATCCACTGGCACCAAGTTCAAGCCCCAGCAGTGGGGATTATTTCTGGTACCATCATAGCAAAAAGATCCCGGGGTCCACTCAGCCTCTGACAATGGTTGCCATAGAAATGTGGGAAGGTAAATGCGGCCAGGTGAAATACTGACACATTTCACACTTTCATGTCTTGGAAATACGGCCTAACATGAAATCTCCAATATGCCTTAATGGCGTGGGAATAGGGATTTTACGTTATTCTTTTACCTGTGTTTGAGGGTTGCCAGTCAAAACGGTAAACACATATATCCACATACACGGTTATGTATGGTACCAGTGATACACCCACTTATGGTATCAAACGTAAGGGGGGGGGGTGATGGAGGCAGGGAGCACAGTTTGAGGTCCGCCTTTTTGCATAGATTACTTGTCCTTGTACTTAGCTTTTTACTGGTGCCCAGATTAGTCTAACGACCGGCCTTGCATATTGGAACGAAGTATGGACAAAATGATACACCGTAGGATGTCAGAGCCACATTTTTACCGTAAATTTGTAATTGTCTCTGTCAAATGTTTTTGGTTTTTATTCTTGTACAAATATTTATCGGTTTTCTTAATATCGGAGTATTTTAATGCGATACAGTGAAGGACTGATAACGTATGTCAAGGCTCCTAAAAGGATGGCGCAGTTGAGCTGGCCAAGACCTCCATCATCTCCTGGCTTTGCTCCTGTATCATGACGTGCTGTTCTTTCATTCAACATTCCGGGGGCAGGGCTCGAAGTGTTGAAGACAATGCCATATAATGTATTAATCTCAGTGGCAGTGATTGGGGGGGGGGGGGGGATGAGACAAAAGTACATTAAAATATTCTCATCATGGATTTACACAGATCAACAACAGAATGAGTTATATCCGCCATAGACAAGAAAAAAAAACAGATCACATTTAGTTTTCTTTATATTTCTTTCATTACAAAAACAGAGCTTTAAAACTACTAATAAATAGAAACTGCATTAATACTGCTGTTATTATTACTGTTGTTACTATTATAATTGTTATTATTATTCTTATTACTTAATGTTTTGCAGAAAGCCATGTAATTACTGAAAATTGACTGTGTAAATGGTTCTCTCAAACATTGCCTTTCATTTCAAAGATAAATGATGTGTTGTTTCTTCGCCCGTACCTCAAATAAAGAACTCTTAAATATTAGTAATAGCATCTGTGTGTTTCTGTATCTTCCACTGTATAAATGAAGAGCGAAATAATAGGAAAAAAAACCGGAGAAATTTACTCAGTGACAACTGCACACAATATTATTCCTGAGTTCTCGAGAGATAAAATGCTGACCAAAAAAAGGTACCTGCTCTGTGTGGGTGATCGGTGACATGGCGTCTGGGATTGAGGAAAGATCAAAACCCCGTTTGACGTTGAAATTCATCTGCAAGCAACCAGAAAATTGAGGAATATAAAAGCTGATGAAAAGAAAAATCACTTTCCTTGTAAACATTAAAATAGCAACATATGTAGATATCGACCTTTATACGATGTCACTGTCTACAACTCTGAGTATCTACACTTTGTTTGTCGTCGTCGTTCTTAGTAGTTTAGAAGTCGCTGGTAATTGTTTCGTTTATCTAATCCAGGCTAAGACGCTGTCCTATCTGGCAGTCAGTGCCCGTAGCTGACATGCTAGCTTCAGGGCTGGCCAATCATAGCTGACCAAGACTCTGCCCCCACCTCTCCTTTGGTACCCCCTACAAACAGGTTCAGCTTGCTAACAGGCCAGAAATCGCCACAGTTCCCGTGGTGGTGGAGTCTGCTAAAGAAGCATTGCACCACCCCCTGATTCAAGAACTAAAATGAAGAATAACCGGGGTAACTCTTTCCCAGTTGCACACGATGCTGTATCTCCTTCACCACAAGGGCTGCAAAGAACACCAGCTCTCAGTTTCAAGACGAAGAAGAAGAAGTTAATGAACCTATGTATTAATACATTTGTCTCCTTGTGTATGTGCGTGTGTGTGTAAGTGTATATGTGTATGAGTCTGAAAGAGAGAGGAGAGAGAAAGAGAGAGAAGCACCCACCTGTTTCTCTAAGAGCACTCTGAGCTTGTTGTGCTGGAAGGATCCATGACGTGCCTGAGGTGCACTAACGTCGTCACATAATCTGACCTTGATAGTGTAGGAGATATCAAGCGTAAGACCGTTCAAGTCATCTTCGTGGTGAGCCGTAGACGGCAGATCAGCTGGGAGCTTCACTCTGATTATAAAAAAATGTAAAACGTAAATTATTCCAGAACTCGCGCGCCCTGAATATTAAGCACATAATTGATGTGGCCAGACCGCCCAGAGCTTGGTAAGATTTGTTTCTAATCATGAAGTCATTTCCGACTTTCGGAAGAAAAAATATTTCGTTGTTTCGAATCTTCCACATCTGACCCTATCAGGAGCTTTAGTGCACTGTTTAGTGCGCTGGCTCTTAATGTGGGATCCAGGGAAAGATTTTGGGGGTCCATGGATTAATTCCAATAAGGAAAAATAAAGACATTTGCATCATCAGACGTCTATTTATTGCTTTTCGTTTAATAAGGCATCCACAGCGGTGTTCTCAGCCTGGAAAGGGAGTCCACATGTATTCTCAGACGGGAAAGGGAGTCCACAGGTGTTCTCAGACTGGAAAGGGAGTCCACAGCTGTTCTCAGACTGGAAAGGGAGTCAATGGCCAAAAGAAAAGTTTAAGAACCACTACTAAAATGAATAGGTCATAAGTGTCTGCTACTAAAGGAATAGACTGCTCGCGTTTCACTAGCCTGGATGTTGAAGAAATTTAACAGAGGCTTTGTCTTCAAAAGACAGAGAAGCAGAATTCACTGTCACCATGTAGCTTTACTCATTCATTTGGTATGTCCCTTGCGAAACTTTGTCTTCCTAACAGCTCTCTTGAAAGTTTCTCTGTTGTAAGCACGATATCCCGCTGCTGATGTCTTCATTCTCGAATCATCAGCAATGTCTTGTTGACGTCTTCGCCTTGGTCTTCCTCTTTTTCTTTTAACCCGTTATGAATCCTTCCAAGACTGTCCTCCCTAAACTGTTATGATTGATGTAATATGTCAGAATTGCTTTAGTTTTCTGTATTTAATCTTCTTTAATATTGAAGATTGTTGGCTAGTAAATTCGTGTAATATGGATATATTTGTTATTTTTTTGTGTCCTTGATATTTGAAAGACTCCTTATAGCATTTACATTCACAGACACTTGAATGTGTCTCAGCTGTTTGTCCAGGTCTCACAGGCATATGTTGCGATGGGAACGATGCCCTTTAAAACATTATTTTTATTGTTCTGCTTATCCCTTTCCATTGCTTTTTTTTAGCAATTTTAACTTCTGAAGAGCGATAGATGTCTCCTCTTTCATCTGCTTCATTGTATCTCCATTATTCGTTAGTAATAATCCAAGATATTCAAAACTCTCCACCACTTTCAGTTTCTCACCGTGTTGCTGTGATGATTATATTATACATGATTCTTTTTTTTAATAAGGGACAATTAAACAAGAGCTGAGAAAACAAATACTACAAATATTCTGTTGTGGTCCAGCCTCACTAGAAGGTTTTGGGATCAACATTTGTCACGGAAAACTTTTCAAAAGCAGTTTCTGAACCTTCCAATGGCAAATACGAAAAGCTAACACACCCTACTCCTTTTCATTTTAATACTTTCGTTTTAAGATCACTGAATCCTGAATAGTAAAATAGTTTAAAGCTAGCATTTTTAATGCACTCCGGACAAGTTTACAAGTGCTCTTATCTCCTTCCTGAAAGACCAGGCACAACTTAAGTAGTACTGACTAGGCACAACTTAAGTAGTACTGACTGCAGTCCCTGCCCATAGGAAGATAACGACAGTTGGGATAAAACAAATTAATTTATATTTCTATAGAAAATAAAGCAGTACAGTCCTGTGATCAGAACGATAATGACCGTAGAATCTTTTATAAACGTGGAAGGATTATGGCTATGACTAAATAAGTTATACATAACAAAGACATATCAACGTGGAGTGTGGTGGGAGCATTCGCTAAATATTAGAACACCTGATCAATTTTAAATATTAAAAAATGATAAAGAATACACAGAGAGGACAAAGTATTAAAATAAATTCACTAGCTACAATGCGTGGCACTTAAGGAGAGACTCGAAGCATAAAATAAAGTTAAATTTGTAATATGTCCGAAAAGATTCCATTTATTTAAGGACAAGCAAACAAGTACAAATATGTACTATGAATTGTGTTTCCATCATCAGATCTAAAACCTGATTAATCCAAATGTTACAAAAGTTGCCACTAAATGAAACATACAGAGTGGGAGAAAAGATGTGGGGGAGGCGGGAGGAGTGTTAACGAATCATCGAAGTCCAGATCTTCGATATGAGACCCAAGCTTAAGTCCAGATCACGTTAAAGACACAATTCTTGTTCAGACGTACCGAAACTTGGACGTGTACTGACCAGGGGTCAGCACGGAGTCCAAGGGAACATCCTTGGAGCCTATAATGCACTTCTCCTTTTGCAAATATGTCTCGCGAAACGTCTGAGGGAATCCATCGCTTGGTCTGCGAGTTGTAACTAGTCCTTGCCCCGTAACAATCATGTCGACAAAACGAATCTCCAGGTTCTTTCGGACAATGATATTTATAGTTCCAGTAACTTGTTCCCCTGGTCGGTACTGGTAGGTGGACACTTTGTCTATTTCTATATCAAAGAATGAAATGTAAGCTGCGTTCTCAGACGACGGATGGTGCCTGGAGAGCGTGCCGAAGACTGTATGAGGGCGTTTAGTCGCCATACCCAGGGTAGATGGTTTTGTGATTGCTCTTCGGCCCAGAGTCTGCGATTTTCCGAAGCCGTTGTTGGCACTCACCCCCTGCGGAATGTATCCAAAGGAAAGCGGGTGATGGGCAGTGTCGTACATCTCTACGAAGCCATTACTCTTAGTGTTGCTGCTGTATGTTTTGTTGTTAACGTTAATGCCATTTCTGCCTTCCTCAGCACGAGGATGTACAAGATGGTTGGCCACAAAGTCACGGGTCAAAGTTCCTGTGGAGTTTGTGTACGGTTCAGATGGCCAGAAGGCAGGACTGTCAGCTGCGGCAAGTCTATGTTTGGGGTAGCCGTTTGGAATTGTCACAGAACCTACAGAATCGAGACTAAAATCCATTTTATTGGAGTCGCCCATTGTGAAGCAGTCGTATAACGTTATCTAATCAGGAGCTCTTTTCCCGTGCCATCTGATACCTGAACCTAGAGAAGAGAAAGACATATAAATGAATTATTTTAGTAAACTGAGATAGTTCATAATAGAAAGCCTTTACCTTAATCCTTACAAAAACTATTTCACTTTATCTGAAGCGTCATTTGACGTTCACTGGATTTGTCTGTCACATATGTTTCTTCACAATATGGCTATTACTAGACATTTACACTAAAAAAGAAAATAATAAAACCAGTAGAACTGAAAGAATTATTTTTTTTTCTGCATGTACCTAAAGCAAATTACAGTAGATCCTCATTTAAATGACACCCATCCACCCACTCATCCACCCATCCATCCATCCATCCATCCATCCATCCATCCATCCATCCATCCATCCATCCATCCATCCATCCATCCATCCATCCATCCATCCATCCATCACTTGCTTAGCACCTTCATTATCTCTCACCTGATAACCCGCTTGTTACAGACTGTCTGTTTTATTTATCTACTAACCTGCTACTTGCCTACTTAAATAACTTCTGTCTAAGTGTCATATTTGTCTACGTAACCCTTCTGAACCATTTCCATCCATACACTCACCAACCCTGTGTATTTTTCGATTTAACTGCAAAAAAACATCATAGTCATTTCACCCTTACAACAAGCCGAGACAAGTCTTCATTCGACTACAAAGAATAGATGAATTTTGCACCAGGTCCATATTCAGACTTAAGATCGTCTAATCAGTCATGTAGGGTCTGACTTGCCGAACTTACACCTTCAAGGAAAATGAGGCCAAGTTGAAGTGCTAATGCTGCTCTGACGGACAATGTCGAATCTCAGATATTCTAGTACAGATTTTCTGTTTCAATAAATGAAATAAGTAATAGGATTATCTTTTTTGTTTGAACTAAAATTCATTCATCCCAATATTGATTTGGCTTGTTTGTATATGTGTATGTATGTTCCTGTTGTGTTTATATGTGTATGCGTGTAGATTTACATATACATATACATTGAAGATATACATTTTCAATTTTTCCAGACTATATATTTACGAAGAATTAGAAGAATATATTGGCCAAACACCGTAAGAAATAACATCTTGTTGGCAGAAATCAGATGAAGCCACTGACAGCACGTATTGAGGAAAGACGCTGGATATGTGCTCCGGATGGCTGAATGCTCACTACCAAAAATATCACTAAGATGGACACCACAGGGGAACAGAAGTAAGGCTAGACCGAAGGAGACATGGAGAAGAACGACAGAGAGAATATTGAGCAACAGAGGGCTCACCTAGGCAAGAGCAGAAAAAAAGAGGAAGGACAGGCATTGGTGGAAAACATATTTGGAAGCCCCGTGTGCCCTGGATACATAAGGTTCAGATATATCAATCAATCAATCAAGTGCCGTGCCACGTGGCGTAGGCGATCATTTCTCTCCACAGTTCCCTGTCTTTAAACTTTATTATGAGATCCGCCGGTGACTTTCTTCCTAGCCACACTGACAGCCCACCCAATAACTTCTTTCTCTGTCTTCCTCTGTCTCTTCTTCTCTCAGTTTTTCCAGTTGCCACAGTGTGTTCCAATTTTCCTCTTCTCAGAAAAGGACCTACAAATCTCGCTTGTCTGCTTCTGATTTTTGCTGTAATTTGCCTATTAACTCCAGCCTCTCTTAAGACATCTTCATTGATTTTCTTAGCTGTCCATGGTACTTTCAACATCCTTCTTATGAACCATATTTCCGTGGCCTCTATTTCTTGCTGTACTCTCTTATTCATGGACCATGCTTCACATCCATAAAACAAAATTGGCTTGATGTAACATTTACATACTCGGAATCTAGTTTCCATTGATATGGACCTGTTGCACAAGATGTTTATTATTTTCTGGAATGGTGACTTGGCCTGAGCACATCTGCTTTTTATTTCGTTGTGACATTTCCCATCAGCTGTTATAACTGTTTCTAAGTACCTGAATCTATCAACTTGTTTCAGATTTGTGCCATCGATGGTAATGCTACATTTTGGTGGTATTCTTTTCTTTGAGATGACCATCACTTCAGTTTTCTTTTTATTCAGGCTGAGACCTTTACTTTTACTTTCACGAACCACGATGTCCAAAAGAGCCAGTAGCTCCCTTTCACTTTTAGCAATCAGAACTGTGTCGTCTGCATATCTTAAGTTGTTAAGGTTGTACCCGCCAATTGATATTCGTTGCAAGCTCTCTATATATCTCATTATGTTTTCGCTGTACAAGGAGAAGAGGTCAGGAGATAGAACACATCCTTGTCTCACTCCAAATTTTATGTCTTGGAATGCTCCTATTTGATTCTCAACCTTCATTGTTGCTGATTGCTGCCAGTATAAGTTTTTGATAAGTTTCAGATATTTCCCATCTATGTTTATGTCTTCCAGCATTCTTATAATTTCTGTGTGTCTCACTTTATCGAATGCTTTACAGTAGTCTGTGTAGAATAAGTATAGGTCCGTCTTTACTTCTATTGATCTTTCCATCAATTTTCTCAGTATATATATGGCATTAATTGTGGATTTTCCTTCGACGAAGCCGCACTGTTCTTCGGCGATTTCTGGTTTTATTTTGCCCCTGACTCTTCTCCAAAAAATACGAAGCAGGATTTTGGTAACATGGCTCATAAGACTAATTATTCGATGGTCTTCACATTCAACTGCACCTTTTTTCTTTGTTAGGGCAATGAAAACTGACTGCAAAAGGTTTGATGGGACACAGTTACTATTGTAGATGTCTTTCAGCAATCTGGCAACTATGCCAAGCTCTCCTAATGCTTCTAATTCTTCCTTGGTGATTTTATCTGGTCCTGGTGATTTGTTGCTCTTCGTGTGTTTGATGGCTTCTTTCACTTCTGCTTTTAATACAGGAGACCCTTCATTATTATTTCGTATATCTATTTCGCTTCTATTGTCCCCATATATAATATGTATCAATGAGGAAAAACTGGAAGAAGTGGAGTCTTTTGAATATCTTGGATCACTACTAAATAATAATGGAGATAAAAGGAGGGAAATTAAAAGAAGGATATCTATAGCTCTTCAAAAAGTTACACAACTAATGAATCTGCGGAGATGAACAGATAGAATGACAAAAATAAGATTTTTAAGTGCATGCATCTTTCCCATCGCAACATATGCCTGTGAGACCTGGACACTTAACGAAACAGCTGAGAAACACATAAATACCTTTGAATGTAAATTCTACAGAAGAGTTCTTCAAATATCATGGACACAAAAAAGAACAAATATATCCATACTACAAGAACTTAATATTGAAGAAGGCTGGCTAGTAAAGAGGATTAAAGAGAGAAAACTTAAATATTTTGTACGCAATAAACGTCAGATTAATCATCAGAGACCGTCTTGGAAGGGTACATAATGGGAAAAATAAAGAGAGGAAGACCAAGGCGAAGATGATTGCAAGACATCATTGATGATTTGCAAATGGATGCATCAGCAGCAGGCCATCTTGCTCACAACAGAGAGACCTACAAGTGTCCTGTTAGGGAGGCAAAGTTCCGCAAGGGACATGCAAATGAATGAATGAATGAATCTATTTCGCTTCTATTGTCCTCACAGAGTTCTCTAATGTGTTTGCACTGTCTTACTATTATTGCATCTCTGTTCACTATTATATGTCCCTTCTTTAACTTCAGGCAACAAGTATTGTTGTATGCCCTTTTGTTTGTTAACTCCTTTAATTGTTTGTACATATCTCTTGTTTTTCCACGATTGTGTGTCTATATTTCATTACATTTATTATTTAGCCACTCTTCTTTAGCTTAATTGCATTTGTGTCTTATTTCTTTATTTATTTTGTCATATTCATCTTTATCTTCCTTAAGACTTCTTTTCCGATCCGTTAGTTGCAAAATTTCTTCTGTCATCCACCCCTGTTTACAGTGTCGTTTATTTGGAGATAGGATTTCGATAGATGTTTGCTGAATAGAGTCTTTAAGTGTATTCCATTGTTCATCAGTCGTTTCAGTCTTCTCTATAGCAATATATCTATTATGTACTATGGTCCTATATTGTTCTTGTATTGCCTTATCTTTCTGTAACAGCTCTCTGTCTTGTTCTTTGTTTTTAGTTCCTACATTTAACCTCTTTAGCCTGATTCTTACTTTTCCTATACCTCAGATGTGGTCACTTTTGCAGTCTGCGCTTGGTATTGTTTTCACAGATATTAGTGAGTTCCTGAATCTTCTTTTGATCATAATGTAATCTATCTGGTAACGTATATATAACACTACTATTTGGGCTTTTCCATGTCCATAGTTGCCTTGGGTGCTGTTGAAACCAAGTATTTCCTATTATCATTTTATTCTTTTCTGCCCACTCAATCAACATCTCTCCTCTTGTATTTCTGATTCCTAGTCCATACTTGCCAGTAGCTTCCTTGTCTTGTTCAGTCCCTACTTTCGCGTTTAAAATCACACAAAGTTTATTTCCCATAGTTTGCACTGCTTCATTGCCATGTCCAGTTTGTTGTAAAATTCTTTTATCTCATCATCAGAGCTTTCTGAAGTTGGTGCGTATATTTGGATGAGATCTGTGTCTATTGAATGGCCCTGTAATTTAACCATTAGCACTCTGTCCGATATGCACCAGAAACCTTTCATGGTTCTTGCTGTCTTCTTGTATAAACTAGGAAAAATGTAGGAACAGTTTTATTACTTAACGACTACAAAGTTGTGACCTTTCGGCGTGTCACAAAAACATACAGTGCATGATAATTTTAGTATGTATTTTGTCCAAATGGTTAAAGCCCTTACTTAATTATGGCATAGAGGGACAGGAAAAAGTCAGTTCGTACCTTGAAAAAATCACGGGGGATCATGAACTTTATCCTGATATGTTTTTTCATGAAGGTTAAACTTGGAACGTCCAGTTAGTTTTTCATTGAAAGCCATTTTTGGACGTTGACATCCCGAGATTTTGATGACTTTTATCGAACTTTCTCTGTACATGCTTTTATAGTTAGCTAAATTTAGGTTGTTTTTTGGGAGACTAGTCCAAGGTCTTAAACATGCGATTTCATGAAGTTTAGACTTTCTCGTGAAGGAATGTTCACGAACAAAGGAACGTAGAATTTGTAGATCATATTTAAGCACTGAAGTTTTAGGTAACGGGTTTCATTATGGGAGATGATTATGTGACTGTTATTAACAGAGTTTTATTCACTGAAGTTGATTAGGATGAGTTTATAAGTTGTCAGCTGAAGTTGTGGTAGCATTAGAATGATGTAAACGTTGAGCAAGTTTTTTCATGGTCACGTGTAGCGTTTTTTGATGTTGCTACAGTTGTCTAATGTAGAGATGTAAACTTAAGAATGTGAAATAGTTCTCTTTTTGGGGATTTAGTA
Organism: Achatina immaculata; assembly: GCA_009760885.1. Classification (NCBI taxonomy): domain Eukaryota; kingdom Metazoa; phylum Mollusca; class Gastropoda; order Stylommatophora; family Achatinidae; genus Lissachatina; species Lissachatina immaculata. The sequence continues at coordinate 51,313,427 of CM019713.1, forward strand.
GGACTTGTAAAGTCCGATATTTTGTGATGTGACGTTTTCTTGTGCATCCATGGAAATTTTCAGTTGGCTATATGTTACATCATGATGTATGTCTGTTATCCTATTTGAGAGTGAGTGTTGGCCATTCCCTCCTTGTATGGCGAACTAGTTCTCGCCGGGGAGAGGAGCGGCTTGTTCATCTGTATACTCAATATTCTGTTACATCCTTACATATCACCACCCATTCTCTCCATAATAAACTTGTGTTTTTTCCGTTACCAAATTGGGTATCCAGCGATTCTCAAACTGTTGAAATGTGTCTGCTCTTATTTACAATTTCTCAGATTTAATCAGTAGAAATGAAATAGCAATTTAAACCAGTTGCTAACTGGGTAAGCGGTTCACACAATTGCGAAGTACTTTCTTTAGCAGTCACTGCTTAGTGTTGCTGTGTAGCACACTGGTCAAGCAGCATACTACTTTAATGTTATAGTAGGGAGTTGAACTTAGTGTCTGATCTTCCCTTATAATCACTGACATACGGCCAAATTGACACTACAGCCGGGCACTCTGGTCCAAAATGAGGCCTTAATTCAGCACGTGACTACATGTACACAGTACGCAAGACTTGTATCAAAATTTTATTATACGGAATTAATGTTTCAATCTTGGCATGAAGCAACTTTAAGACTTTAAAAATGAAATGATGTTCATTAAATTTGGTTTGCATTTTTATTCTTTGCGACTGAGGCCTCCGTCAAAACTTAAATATTTTGGACACATCAAACGTCATGATAATTTAGAGAAGACCATATTGGAAGGATACATAATGGGAAAAAGAAAAAGAGGAAGACCAAAACGAAGATGGCTGCAAGAAATCGTTGACGGTCTGCAAACGGACGCAGCAGCAGCAGGTCATCTTGCTCACAACCGAGAGGCCTACAGGAGTGTTGTTTGGGAGGCAAAGTTCCGCAAGGGACATGCAAATGAATGATGAATGATGAAGCCTCCGTTTCAGTAAGGTGTATGGCCTCCTCTGGCCTGTATCAGAGAACGACATCTCCTTGACATGGATCCGAATAGCAGTTGGATATGTTGTTGTGGGATGGCTGCCCACTCTTCCCGCAGTGCAAGAGACAACTGTCGGAGATTGGTTGGCGCGACGTCTCGCTGGTGGACTTGTCTGTTGAGTTCATCCCATAAGTGTTCTGTTAGGTTCATGTTTGATGACATGGATGGCCACGGAATGGTCTGGACGTTGTTGTCACTGGATGGTGAGTTGTGCCACATGAGGTCGAGCGTTAGCCTGCTAAAAAATCGACCCTGGTGCAGCCAGAAGTGGAAGAACGTGAGGACGAAGATTTTCAACAATGTATCGCTGGGTATTTAGGCGTCCTTCAATTTGCCTCAAGTCACTACTTCCCAAGAAGGTGATCTTCCCCCACACCAATAACTTCCACGACCATGTGGAGGAGCCTCATCCGAGTAGTTCTGGGCGTGGCGCTCATTGACTCTGCGGTAAGAACTTCTCCGTTTATCGTGTCGCTGGAGAATAAAGAATGATTCACCATTAAACCAAACTCTTCTCCAATCATTCGCAATGGTCCATTGATCATGCTGGTTCGCCCACTACAGTCGGTTCTGGCGATACCGATTCGTAAGAACAGGACCTCTGTAGGGTCTTCTAGCCAAAGACCAGGGTCGTGCAGCCGATTCCTGACCGTTTGATCGACGAGCTGTTGTCATTGACTGGATTGTTGAGGACGCAGATGCAAATCGATTCCTCAGGTGACACAGCCGTATGAAGCGGTCTTCGGTAGGAGTTGTGACTATGGGTCTTCCACTGCGTGGCCGGTCTCCAACTGAGCCAGTTTCTTGAAAACGTCTCCAAAGGCGGCTAAAGGTGCTTCTAACCACATTAAAATGTCTGGCCACTACACTTTTTAACTGTCCAGTCTGTAAACGCCCAATGACGATGAGTTGTTGTTCTGTAAATGAGATGAGCCATACTTGCGCACTGAATTTTCAAATGAATTGATTCGAGGAGTGTCAATCTTTTATAGGTATTCAATAACATGGTCAGTGAGTTTTGTGTTCAGTAAGTTTCACGGGATTCTCGTGAACCTATCATGAGTTATTGTCAAAAACGCTGTTTTGACTAGTGTCACTTTTCTATGCTCATGAATCATCTGCTGAGTACAATTCAGGTCAGAAGGTGAATTTGATGTCTAAGTGAACGTTTCAGACAATTTGCTCTTGTCTGATCAGCAAACTTCAGTTTACATAGCAACATGGTATTTGTTGCGTTTCTTTTTTTTTAACAGTATATGTATGCTTGTATGTTTTGCATGTATGTATCTACACTTTGTAATTCAAATACCAGTATATTTACAAAACAAGCTATCCGAGTTTTATCATTTCGGCAATAATGTGAGCAAAATAAGAAAATATTTTAAAAGTAAAACTACCACAGAATAGGACATAACATATCATCGTCTGAGAATTTCAGTGACTTGAACGGAAGGAGTACTTCTTTACCTGAGAATGCTCTGTTAAGTACATTTCTACACTGATTTTAAGGGAAAAAAGAAACTTCTTACAAAATGAAAAAATTGTTTCATCTGTCTCTCTATCTCTTTCTCTGCCTCTCTCTGTCTCTCTCTATCTAACTCTATCTCTCTCCCTTATCTCTCTCTGTCTCTCTATCTCTCTCTCAGAATGTCAGACGGGCCTGCGTGCCCAATTCTTAACCCTTTTGAAATAAAGATCAATCAATCAATCAATCAATCTCTATCTCTCTCAAGTGTGTGAGAAGAATGAAAGATGGAGTGATGAAGGGCAGAATGTAAGACGGGCCTGCGTGCCCAATTCTTTACCCTTTAAAAATAAAAATTATTCATTCATTCATTCTCTCTCTCTCTCTCTCTCTCTATATATATATATATATATATATATATATATATATATGTCTCCAGCTATGCAAAATCCACATTGATTCCAAATACTTCATGTTTTCTTTCAGTTAATCTCACATATTAAAACTCAAAATTTGGAATTAACAAGAAACCACGCCAGGTTTAATATAATCTATATCTTCAGACAAACACTAAAATTGCACGTACGCTTTCATACCGACGTTTTAGAAAAAGATAACTCTTCTAGGTGAAAGAAAGATGTTGAGACATCTTCAGAATGTGAAGGAAAATATATTTTTTTCAAAATGATGCGAAAATAGCAGGAAATAATTTCAGATTTGGTTCAAAAGTGAAGGTGCATATGTCTAATGACAGGGAAAGCGCGACCTACAATTTATTCTCGTTGTATTCAAGGGTTAGCAGGAAAAAAAAGTAAAATAAAATATAAAATAAAAATACATACTTACATAAACACTAAACTCCAACAGAATTCTCGAGCACAACACAGAGATCTCTTGCGCATGAAAAGACTTATACATGTACAAATATCAAAACTAAATCTCACACGAGAAAAGGTCTCGTGTTTTAAATCTGGAGTAAACAGAAGGAACAAATCACCATTTTCCGTCTCCGAACAGGACACAGCAGACTCCAAAGTCATATGTATGTAAAGTTTAAGATTGGTACTACTACTCTTTGTACATGTGCCCAGATGCCCCAAACTGTGGAACATATCGTCCAAAACTGCACAACTATGAGATACTGAGAAGCAATAACTGACTCAGTGAAGCCGTAAAAAAAGATATGTTGTACGGTTCCAAACATGTATTACAAAAACAGTGAAATGTATCCAAGAGACAGGGCTGCAGATATAAACAGAAAATGCGTTAGAAGAAGAAGAAGACGAAGAAGAAGAAGAAGAAAACGAAGAAGAAGACGAAGAAGAAGAAGAAGACGAAGAAGAAGACGAAGAAGAAGAAGACGAAGAAGAAGAAGAAGACGAAGAAGAAGACGAAGAAGAAGAAGACGAAGAAGAAGACGAAGAAGAAGAAGAAGAAGAAAACGAAGAAGAAGAAGAAGAAGAAGAAGAAAACTGGAATTAAAATTCTGGGTATATTTTAAAAGAGCAGCTATTTCTTTTTAAATTTCAAAATAACTAAATACAGTTGTACTTTCAATGTCATAAACATATGATAATACACTTTGACGTACACACAGATTTCCACACACCAGCCCTTGATACCAGAATTTAAATTTTTTTTAAAAAGCAGAAATGTTCTGACTGTATTTTTTTTGTTTAGCATAATGTGGCTTTTGCTAGTGACAGCAGGCGTGCCTGAGTCATGCAAGCAGGTCGATGTGACGAGAGAGAGAGAGAGAGAGAGAGTCTTAGAACCTTGCCTGTCTGGACGTTCTCTAGGTACTGCTTCATAGCAACCTGGGAATGCGGTAGATTGAACTGATATTAATACTGCAGCAAGCGGTCAGAGAGGAGAGGAAGAAGGGACGGGGGGTGGGAGAGAAAGGGTGTGGTCAAGATCTTGCAGAGAACAGATCACGCCCTGGAATCAGTTAGTATCAGGCCCCCCATCACAACTTTAGGCTAAACGTTTTCCCGAATTGTGTATATAATAAAACAAGGAGGGAGGAGGGGAATAGGGTCGCCGGGAGGGGTTCTAGAGGTACAACCACCCCACCCCCCTCTCCGGCTTCCCCAAATCACCTTAGTCGAGCCTGGGTGTGCCTAGAATGAGAGATCCCTGGAGATATTGATAAAACATCATAGACGTTATAAACGTCATGAAACAAAATATGAGGTTTAGAAATGATGATCGAGCGTTTAAAAAAGAGGAATATACGTTGCGAACACACTGACAAATACAGAAACAGAGAGAGAGAGAGAGACGTTTTAAAATGTACTTTTATTTATATACTTTTATAGAAGCATAATAAGAGAAAAAAGAAAAGAGAGCAAAAATATAAACATAACAAGAGAGAGAAGGTATGACAGAAAGCGATACAGAAGAGAGAGAGAGAGAGAATATCATTGAAAAAAAACATAACCCTATCGTGAGCCTAGGAACATACTTACAGTCACTGAATTATCCCTGACTATTGCGGCACCTTTGAGAACTTTGACTCATATACGCAACTGCAAGGTCGCTCTAGTTTATCTTCACGCTTTAAAATAAGCCTGACTACTGACAGTAAAGTGCCGTGTATTCATTCCTACAAAATTCTTTTTACGCTTATGTCATTTACCAAAAGGGGCCCTAGGAACAGAACCTCGTCGAAGAGTTGTCTCCCTGCACTACACTGGAATTGACTGTGGGTATTTAAAACCAGCATTGAAGAGAAAAGAACCCACCACTCCACGGTGTAGACTCTATCTGAACGACAGGTCAAATCACGAACTCTAGTTTATCACGGTTACAGAGGGTGTCTACCATCAACCTTCTTATCACAGTTACAGAGGGTGTCTACCATCAACCTTCTTATCACAGTTACAGAGCGTGTCTACCATAAACGTTCTTATCACAGTTAAAGAGCGTGTCTACCATCAGTCTTCTTATCACAGTTAAAGAGCGTGTCTACCATCAGTCTTCTTATCACAGTTACAGAGGGTGTCTACCATCAACCTTCTTATCACAGTTAAAGAGCGTGTCTACCATCAGTCTTCTTATCACAGTTACAGAGCGTGTCTACCATCAACCTTATCACAGTTACAGAGCGTGTCTACCATCAATCTTCTTATCATAGTTACAGAGCGTGTCTACCATCAATCTTCTTATCATAGTTACAGAGCGTGTCTACCATCAATCTTCTTATCATAGTTACAGAACGTGTCTACCATCAACCTTCTTATCACAGTTACAGAGTGTGTCTACCATTAACATTCTTATCACAGTTACAGAGGGTGTCTACCATCAACCTTCTTATCACAGTTACAGAGCGTGTCTACCATTAACCTTCTTATCACAGTTACAGAGGGTGTCTATCATCATCCTTCTTATCACAGATACAGAGCGTGTCTACCATCAACTTTCTTATCACAGTTACAGAGGGTGTCTATCATCAGCCTTCTTATCACAGTTACAGAGCGTGTCTACCATCAACTTTCTTATCACAGTTACAGAGGGTGTCTACCATCAGCCTTCTTATCACAGTTTGCTTGGTCCACTACGCCCGTGTAGGGGGACTTTAAGATAAAAAAACCAATATTTTAAGTCTTAAAGATGTTACTTGTAACATAATAATTACCAGACAACACGTACTTCTTGACTTAAAATAAACTGGGGTGACACCATACTTTCCAATGATCTCAGAGAAAGTAAACTGGGGTGACAACATACCTTCTAATGATCTATTTATCTCAGCGAAAGTAAACTGTGGGGACAACATACATACTAATGCTCTCAGCGAAAATATACTGCAGTGACAACATACCTTCTGATGATCTCAGAGAAAGTAAACGGGAGTGACAACATACCCACTAATGATCTCAGAGAATGTAAACTGAGGTGATAATATGCCTTCTAATGATCTAATGATCTCAGCTAAAGTAAACTGGTGTGACAATATACCTTCTACTGATTTCAGCGAAATTAAACTGACGTGGAAACATACTTTCTAATGATCTCACCGAAAGTAAACAAGGGTGTCAACATACCTTCTAATGATCTAATGATCTCCACGAAAGTAAACTGGGGTCACAACATACATACTACAGCTCTCAGCGAAAGTATACTGGAGTTGCAACATACTTTTTAATGATTTCAGCAAAAGTAAAATGGAGTGACAACATACCTTCTAATGATCTCAGTGAAAGTAAACAGGAGTGCCAACAGACCTTCTAATGATATAATGATCTCAAGAAAAGTAAACTGATGTGACAACATACGTTCAAACGATGTCGGCGATAGTAAACAAGGATGACAATATACCTTCTAATGATCTCAGAGAAAGTAAACTGGGGTCACAACATGCCTTCTAATGATCGTAAAATGGGGTAAAAATAGACCTAATTATCTCAGCGCAAGTAAAGGGGGTGATAACATACCTTCGAGTGATCTCAGCGAAAGTAAACTAGATGAACAACATACATACTAATACTCTCAGCGAAAGTGTACTGCAGTAACAACATATCTTCTAGTGATCTCATTAAACTTGGGTTACAATATATCTTCTAACGATTTAATGATCTCAACTAAAGTAAACTGGTGTGACAACATACCTTATACTGATTTCAGCGAAATTAAACTGACGTGGAAACATACATTCTAATGATCTCACCGAAAGTAAACAAGAGTGACAACATACCTTCTAATGATCTAATGATCTCCACGAAAGTAAACTGGGGTCAGAACATACATACTACAGCTCTCAGCGAAAGTATACTGGAGTTGCAACATACTTTTTAATGATTTCAGCAAAAGTAAAATGGAGTGACAACATACCTTCTAATGATCTCAGTGAAAGTAAACAGGAGTGCCAACAGACCTTCTAATGATATAATGATCTCAAGAAAAGTAAACTGATGTGACAACATACGTTTAAACGATGTCGACGATAGTAAACAAGGATGACAATATACCTTCTAATGATCTCAGAGAAAGTAAACTGGGGTCACAACATGCCTTCTAATGATCGTAAAATGGAGTAAAAATAGATCTTCTAATTATCTCAGCGCAAGTAAAGGGGGTGATAACATACCTTCGAGTGATCTCAGCGAAAGTAAACTGGATGAACAACATACATACTAATACTCTCAGCGAAAGTGTACTGCAGTAACAACATATCTTCTAATGATCTCAGCGAATGTAAACTTGGGTTACAATATATCTTCTAATGATTTAATGATCTCAGCTAAAGTAAACTGGTGTGACAACATACCTTATACTGATTTCAGCGAAATTAAATGGGGTGACAACATACCTTCTAACGATATCACCGAAAGTAAACTAGAGTGACAACATTCAGTCATTCATTTGCATATCCCTTGCGGAACTTTGCCTCCCTAACAGCACTCCTGTAGGCCTCTCGGTTGTGAGCAAGATGGCCTGCCGCTGATGCATCCATTTGCAGACCGTCAACAATGTCTTGCAGCCATCTTCGTTTTGGTCTTCCTCTCTTTCTTTTTCCCATTATGTATCCTTCCAATACGGTCTTCTCTAAATTATCATGACGTTTAATGTGTCCAAAATATTTAAGTTTTCTCTCTTTAATCCTCTTTACTAGCCAGCCTTCTTCAATATTAAATTCTTGTAGTATAGATATATTTGTTCTTTTTTTGTGTCTACGATATTTGGAGAACTCTTCTGTAGCATTTATATTCAAAGGCATTTATGTGTTTATCAGCTGTTTTGTTAAGTGTCCAGGTCTCTCATATGTTGCGATGGGAAAGATCCATGCCCTTAAAAATCTTATTTTTGTGGTTGTTTCTGCTCCTCTCCACAGATTCTTTATTTGTTTTACTTTCTGAATAGCGATAGATGTCCTCCTAGTGACAACATATCTTCTAACAATCTGAACGAAGTAAACTGGGGCAACAACATATCTTCTAATGATCTCAGCGAAAGTAAACTGGGGTAACAACATATCTTCTAATGATCTCAGCGAAAGTAAACTGGGGTAACAACATATCTTCTAATAATCTCAGCGAAAGTAAACTGGAGTAACAACATATCTTCTAATGATCTCAGCGAAAGTAAACTGGGGTAACAATATACCTTCTAATGATCTCAGCGAAAGTAAACTAGGGTAACAGCATACCTTCTAATGATCTCAGCGAAAGTAAACTGGGGTAACAACATACCCTCTAATGATCTCAGGGAAAGTAAACTAGAGTAACAACATACCTTCTAATGATCTCAACGAAAGTAAACTAGGGTAACAACATACCTTCTAATGATCTCAGGGAAAGTAAACTAGGGTAACAACATACCTTCTAATGATCTCAGCGAAAGTAAACTAGGGTAACAACATACCTTCTAATGATCTCAGCGAAAGTAAACTAGAGTAACAACATACCTTCTAATGACCTCAGCAAAAGTAAACTAGGGTAACAACATACCTTATAATGACCTCAGCGAAAGTAAACTAGAGTAACAACATACCTTCTAATGATCTCAGCGAAAGTAAACTGGGGTAACAACATACCTTCTAATGAACTCAGAAATGTTTAAATCTCTATGACAGAGTTTATGCCCCAGTCAAAATGAAAAAAAAAAGGTTTAAGAATGATCACCTGTTCCATTCTGGACAAATCTATAGGCGCTCTGATCTCCTCCGGAGAGCTACACGTGTACCTTATACTCCTGGAATGGAAGGTCGACAGCAGAGCAGGGCACACTAAACTTTAATGCGTGTAGCCATGCATGGATGCATCAACAGCAGGCCATCTTGCTCACAACCGAGAGGCCTACAGGAGCGCTTTTAGGGAGGCAAAGTTCCGCAAGGGGCAAGCAAATGAATGAATGAAACCCATGCCCATATTGGATTCATTTCCTCGCCTAGCCACTAATCTCCCCCCTCCCACACCCTCAAGGAATCTATCTCAAGATGGTCACTAACTTGTAACTACGTCCATCCATCATTTTTCTATAAGTGTTCCTTAGCTCTATTTTTCTTAGTAAAATCGCTGGACTTATTTTGTAATCTCCCCTGTATTAGGAAAATTTAGTACATGTATATGTAGCAGTAAAGAGAAAACAGTGTTTGAAAATGTTCAAAGCACCTTTGACATAGGATCATTCATTCATTCATTCATTCAGCTTTCCAAACCACCGAGCTGCAGACAAGACTTGTCTCCGTTCCTCTCTATTCTTAGTCTTCTCCTGCCGTTTGAGATATGATTAGATATGACTCCGTTTACGTGCGGGGGGGGGGGGGATATGAGTCCAAGAAATGTGACTCATTTTTCAGTCAACCATACGTTAACGACACGCCCTACTTCTCTGGGTTAAGATTCAGTGAAAGGAAAAATTGTTTGCCCCATTACTCTAACGCCAAAAACGCAAGCGTCTTAATGGTTGTCCACTGACAGAACAAACTAGACATGGCAAGCTCGCGGCAGAGCTAATTTGCCTTCTAGTTTAAACGGCTGTTCCTACAGCAAATGTTTAACAGTCAATGTGCAAACCTAGTACAAGTGGGTGCAAGTCACACATTCATGCTTTTAAAAGTAGCATGAAAACATACTTTGACGTGTGTGTGTGGTTTTTTTCATGCATCCTTCCATATGTATTTCAAATTAAGACTGAAATCGCTAGCTACAGTTTAAAATTAAAAAAAAAAAACGAAAGGCAGAACATCTTGATCTGTTTGTATGTGGTTATCGAAGTCAGCGAACGTTAGAGGTGATCTCGCTGCGCAAACGTTGGAAGACGTCTGATAAGGATTAAAAATACACAATTTCATAAAAGAACCCGCAGTCCTTAATGGCGGGCGGAGATTATGAATAGAGCCACGTGCATGAAGTGCTGAATCAAGACATGGGTGTCAATATTTGATAACACGCGGACACGCACAGGTAAACACACACACACACCCACACACACACACACACAGACAAGGTAAGACAGGGTAACAGATCGTGTTCCCAAACATGAAGCATGATCAAACAGAAAAAAAAGAAGCAAGCTGCTCTCTTTCTAAGCCTCTGTTGGAGCATGACCACACAGACAAATTCCCCTCCCCCCCCCCTCCATGTTTCAAACTGGTCTGAAAACATCCGTCAAATTAAATTCACGTTTTCCTTTTGTATAGTTATCTTCACGTATGTGTTGTCCTGATAGTTATCTTCACGTGTGTGTTATCCTGATAGTTATCTTCACGTGTGTGTTATCCTGAGTCTATCGTTCTTTTCCAAAGTTTTCATTAAGCCTGCGTGGGTCATGAATCTATCTTCGTTTTCTATAATCACGTCAAGTCTGTATGGATCTTGAATCTATCTTAAATTCTATAGTTATCCTGATGTTTCTGTGGGTCTTGAATCTATCTTAAATTCTATAGTTATCCTGAGGTTTCTGTGGGTCTTGAATTTATCTTAATTTCTATAATTATCCTGAAATTTGTGTGGGTCATGAATCTATCTTTACTTCTACAGTTGTCCTCAAGTTTGTGTGGGTCTTGAATCTATCTTTACTTCTACAGCTGTCCTCAAGATTGTGTGGGTCTTTAATCTATCTTTACTTCTACAGTTGTCCTCAAGATTGTGTGGGTCTTGAATCTATCTTTACTTCTACAGTTGTCCTCAAGATTGTGTGGGTCTTCAATCTATCTTTACTTCTACAGTTGTCCTCAAGATTGTGTGGGTCTTGAATCTATCTTTACTTCTACAGTTGTCCTCAAGTTTGTGTGGGTCTTGAATCTATCTTTACTTCTACAGTTGTCCTCAAGTTTGTGTGGGTCTTGAATCTATCTTTACTTCTACAGTTGTCCTCAAGATTGTGTGGGTCTTGAATCTATCTTTCTTTTCTATACTTCTTCTTAAATCTCTGTAGAATCTGAGTCTTCCTCTTCGTGTAATTTCTGCTTCAGTTTATGACTGTCTTGAATCTTTTCTTTTTGTTGTATACCTGCTAAATAACTGTTGTAAATACTTCGCAAGTATTTGTCAGTTTTGCTTCTCTTTTCCGTCTTTTCACAGTTCTTCTTGGTTCCCTTCGGATTTAGAGTTGTTCTTCATTCTCTTTTACACCAAGAAATGAGTATATCTTCTTAAGCATCTTAATGGTGCTCCCACAAAATGAGGAGAAACTTTCACCTCAGATATAACTATCATCTGCGCTGCTTCTTCCTGGCCATCAGTGATGGGAGTCGACATTTTTCTCCTGTTTTGCCAGATCTTGGGGATAAGCCGTTTCTCACATTGTGGTAAAGTTTAGGGAGAAGCCGTTTCTCACATTATGGTAAAGTTTAAGGAGACACCGTTTCTCACATTGTGGTAAAGTTTAGGGAGAAGCCGTTTCTCACATTATGGTAAAGTTTAAGGAGACACCGTTTCTCACATTGTGGTAGAGTTTAGGGAGAAGCCGTTTCTCACATTGTGGTAGAGTTTAGGGAGAAGCCGTTTCTCACATTGTGGTAGAGTTTAAGGAGAAGCCGTTTCTCACATTGTGGTAGAGTTTAGGGAGAAGCCGTTTCTCACATTGTGGTAGAGTTTAGGGAGAAGCCGTTTCTCACATTGTGGTAGAGTTTAGGGAGAAGCCGCTTCTCACATTGTGGTAGAGTTTAGGGAGAAGCCGTTTCTCACATTGTGGTAGAGTTTAGGGAGAAGCCGTTTCTCACATTGTGGTAGAGTTTAGGGAGAAGCCGTTTCTCACACTGTGTTAGAGTTTAGGGAGAAGCCGTTTCTCATATGATGTTAGAGTTTGAGGAGACATCATTTCTCACAGTGTGCTGGAGTTTGAGGAGACGTCGTTTCTCACACTGTGTTAGAGTTTGGAGGAAGTCGTTTCTCACACTGTGATAGAGTTTGGAAAGAACCTGTATTTCCATCCACTCAGAAATTAGAAAAAAAAACCCCACAAAAGTCCAACTTTTTATCCGACTCAGATATGCATATATTTCACAATTAACAAAGAAATCAATGATACAACCTTCGTGCCCTATAGATTAATTTAGTCTACTTTTCTAATGATATGAACATCATTAATGAAGAGAAGAAAAGGCATCATCACTATCGACATATAAAGCAAAGAACATTCGGGAGTAGAAATCTACTTACAGTAATGCTCTTTTCCCTTCAACAGTAATCTCTGCACTCGTGGAAAAAGAACATTAATCACGCAGAGCCATAACAACTAGTAAGCAGAAGTGTAAGTCCTCCATCTAGTGGGGGAATATCCTGCTTCGTGTTCCTCTGATAACTGCTGAAATGTGAAGGAGCGATGAATGTGCGGATGATGATTCAGAGTTAGCTGGTTTTAAATGTATAAGAATGTGGTCGAGTGTCAGTCGCGCTTGGCTACTGTTTTGATAGGATAAAACCAGTTTATAAGTGAACACTGTGTTAGAATGTTCACCTGCCTGACGGGTTCTTAATGCTACCAGTGCAGCTAGTCTTAAAGTGCTACGATAAGGGATGAGGTGTGTGCGAATGTGTGTGGTGTTGTTACTATTTTTGTTGCTATTTTGCTGTTGTTGTTGTTGGTGGTGGTGGTGGTGGTGCTATTTTATTATGGTTACTGCTATTGTTATTATATTGCTGCCGTTTATCGTCTTTATTTTGTTGTTATTTCTATTATTGTTATTGTTGTTGCTGCTGTTACTGTTGTTATTATTACTGTTATTATGTTGTTGGTGTTTTTGCTGTTGTTGTTGCTATTCTGATGTTGATTATTATTGTTGTTGCTGATATTGTTGTATTTTGTTTTACTGTTATTGTTGTTGCCATTATCGTTATTTTGTTGTTGTTACTTTGTTGCGTTTGAGTTCCAGAAATTGATCAAAGAAGTAATTTGTTAGAAATTGTTTCAGTAACATACAATATTTTTGCAGTTTGTAGAATTAGATTTGTATTCTACCACAGGCTATCGGCCAACGCGAACAAATTTTTGTTCAAGTCACAAACTAATTTCTGTGTAATATTTTCATTTCTGTGAATTTCTCTCATTGTTTGTTTTCATCGTTTGGATTTTAAACGGAAGCCATTTGTAAATTTCAATATTTTATTGCATTGCCAAGAAAACTTGAAATCATCATGATTTATGTAATGATTGTGTAGAGAAATGGTCATATGCACCACATTAACATTTTATTTTACAAAGGACAAAAGACACGATCTTACATTATTCTAAATCACTCAAAAAGGACTCAACTAGTCTCCCACAGGGGAGCAGAAGTAAGGGTAGACCAAAAGAGACATGGAGAAGAACAACAGAGAGGATGTTGAGCAATAGAGGGCTCACCTGGGCAAGAGCAGAAAAAAAGGCAAAGGACAGGCATTTGTGGAAAACCCTTGCGGAAGCCCCATGTGCCCTGGGCACTTAAGGCTCAGAGAGAGAGAGAGAGTCTCGTATATGTGGTGTGTATTGAGCGTTGATATTTATCTAATGAGAACTACAAAGTGAGAATATACAGGCATGCCTCGAATATATTACAGGTTCGGTTCCAGACGCCATAATGCTGTTATTTGTAACATTTTGAGAGCACCTGCAATTTTTTTTTTTTTGGGGAAACTTCACAGTTTTACAGAAACAAGCAGTCCAGTTTTGAAGATATTTGAAAAAAAAACTGACATAGCGGATGAATATTTACACTCTTTAAAACACAAAAAAGTCGCTGGTACGAGTACTTGGTATGGCCACCTTTTTTTTTTCTTTTTTGTAATTACAGATAGAATACAATTTTGCATACCTGGCCACCTTTTTTTTTAAAAAATTAAAGACAGAATGCAGTGTGGCTGACCGGGCCAACATTTTTATTTTATTTTATTTTATTTTTTACATTTTTCACAACATATAGAAAGAAGATGTTACTATAGAAGACAAGTGCGATACCGGCTTCCCTATTTCTTTGTTTGATCTGCGTACTCTCTTCTTCGTTACCTTAAATCTAAGTCCATGATTATAAGACCAGTTCCAGTCCCCAGGCGTTTCATGGATAAGCATTTTTAAAAAAATATTTTCAATGATTAAAACGTGCCCTTAGGAACTGATGATGTGCCGTGACAATTTTGTTAGAATCTGATGATGTGCCGTGACAATTTTGTTAGAATCTGATGATGTGCCGTGACAATTTTGTTAGAATCTGATGATGTGCTGTGACAATTTTGTTAGAATCTGATGATGTGCCGTGACACTTTTGTAATAAACTGATGATGTGCCGTGACAATTTTGTTAGAATCTGATGATGTGCCGTGACAATTTTGTTAGAATCTGATGATGTGCTGTGACAATTTTGTTAGAATCTGATGATGTGCCGTGACAATTTTGTTAGAAACTGATGACGTGCCGTGACAATTTTGTTAGAATCTGATGATGTGCCGTGACAATTTTGTTAGAAACTGATGACGTGCCGTGACAATTTTATTAGAATCTGATGATGTGCCGTGACAATTTTGTTAGAAACTGATGACGTGCCGTGACAATTTTGTTAGAATCTGATGATGTGCCGTGACAATTTTGTTAGAAACTGATGACGTGCCGTGACAATTTTGTTAGAATCTGATGATGTGCCGTGACAATTTTATTAGAATCTGATGATGTGCCGTGACAATTTTGTTAGAAACTGATGACGTGCCGTGACAATTTTGTTAGAAACTGATGATGTGCCGTGACAATTTTGTTAGAATCTGATGATGTGCCGGGACAATTTTGTTAGAATCTGATGACGTGCCGTGACAATTTTGTACTAAACTGCTGATGTGCCGTGACAATTTTGTACTAAACTGATGATGTGCCGTGACAATTTTGTTAGAAACTGCTGATGTGCCGTGACAATTTTGTACTAAACTGCTGATGTGCCGTGACAATTTTGTACTAAACTGATGATGTGCCGTGACAATTTTGTAATAAACTGATGATGTGCCGTGACAATTTTGTAATAAACTGATGATGTGCCGTGACAATTTTGTAATAAACTGATGATGTGCCGTGACAATTTTATAATAAACTGATGATGTGCCGTGACAATTTTGTAATAAACTGATGATGTGCCGTGACAAGTTTGTCACCTTGTTCAGTGTGAGGTAAACATTTTGTCCAATTGACCAGCGTGTTGCGAGTTTATACGAGTTGCTCTTCCCCGGTCTGTGTGCCTCATAACGTCACGGTGGTAGCTCTTGTTTCTTTGCTTTCTTCTTCTTCTTCTTCTTCTTCAGTCTCCGTGAAACTGTCAGTTGATGTAGCCGATACGGTTGAGATGTCGACACAAGCCATAGTGTAGGAGCGGTCATGACACTTATTTTTTCTGTTCCTGGCTGTATCTTTTTAGTTGTAGGGGGTGTGTAATGCTTCTTTTGTAGACTCCGCCACCAAGGGGACTATGGCGGTCCCTGTCACGTTATCCAAACTAGACCTGTTACTGGGGGTACCAGCAGAGAGGTGGGATTAGATCTTGATCACCTATTGTTCGCTAACCCCATGTCAGCTATGGGTCGCTATCCACGACGTTAGCATGTCAGCTATGGGTCGCTATCCACGACGTTAGCATGTCAGCTATGGGTCGCTATCCACGACGTTAGCATGTCAGCTATGGGTCGCTATCCACGACGTTAGCATGTCAGCTATGGGTTGCTATCCACGACCCTAGCATGTCAGCTATGGGTTGCTAACCCCGACTCTAGCGTGTCAGCTATGGGTCGCTAACCCCGACGCTAGCGTGTCAGCTATGGGTCGCTAACCCCGACGCTAGCATGTCAGCTATGGGTTGCTAACCCCGACGCTAGCATGTCAGCTATTGGTTGCTAACCCCGACGCTAGTATGTCAGCTTTGGGTTGCTAACCCCGACGCTAGCATGTCAGCTATGGGTCGCTAACCCGACGCTAGCGTGTCAGTTATGGGTTGCTAACCCGACGCTAGCGTGTCAGCTATGGGTCGCTAACCCCGACGCTAGCGTGTCTGCTATGGGTCGCTAACCCCGACGCTAGCATGTCAGCTATGGATTGCTAACCCCGACACTAGCATGTCAGCTATGGGTCGCTAACCCCGACGCTAGCGTGTCAGCTATGGGTCGCTAACCCCGACGCTAGCATGTCAGCTATGGGTTGCTAACCCCGACGCTAGCATGTCAGCTATTGATGGGTTGCTAACCCCGACGCTAGCATGTCAGCTATGGGTTGCTAACCCCGACGCTACCATGTCAGCTATGGGTCACTGAGTGCTACATCAGACAACGTTGTCATGAAAATCGCTTTGTTTTCATTTAAAGCCATTGCCCTAACCTCACCCAGAAGACGTGCTTAGACGAAGAATACGTCCCACACGTCCCACACGTTCTTGTAGAACTGCGTACAGAAGATTCACTGAAGTTTTCTTTTTTCTTAATACATGAGCATTTTTCATAGTTACACCTCAGACAAGAGAGAGAGAGAGAGACAGACAGACAGACAGACAGACAGATAGAGAGAGAAATAAAGTAAAGTTTTTAATGAAACTGTCTAAAACTATATTTATAAATGATAGACTCTGGAGCATAAGATACGAACAGCTGTTTATTAATGTCAGTCAGTCGTTTGCATGTTCCTTACAGAACTTTGCCTCCCTAGCAGCTCTCCTGTAGGCCTCTCGGGTATAAGCAAGATGGCCTGCTGCTGATACATCCATGTGCAGATTATCAACAATGTCTTGCAGCCATCTTCGCTTTGGTCTTCCTCTCTTTCTTTTTCCCATTATGTGCCCTTCCAAGACGGTTTTCTCTAAATGATCATGACGTTTAATGTGTCCAAAATATTTAAGTTTTCTCTCTTTAATCCTCTTTACTAGCCTGCCTTCTTCAATATTAAGTTCTTGTAGTATGGATATATTTGTTCTTTTCTGTGTCCATCATATTTGAAGAACTCTTCTGTAGCATTTACATTCAAAGGCATTTATGTGTTTTTCAGCTGTTTTGTTAAGTGTCCAGGTCTCACAGGCATATGTTGCGATGGGAAAGATGCATGCCCTTAAAAATCTTATTTTTGTAGTTCTGTCTGTTCCTCTCCACAGATTCTTTATTTGTTTTACGTTTTAAGAACGACAGATGTCCTCCTTTTAATTTCCCTCATTGTATCTCCACTACTAGTTAGTAGTGATCCAAGATATTGAAAACTCTCCACTTCTTCCAATTTTTACTCATTGATACATATTTCAGCTGCCTTGTTTGTTTTGTCAGTTGTCATCAATTTAGTTTTCCTCGCATTAAGATAGAGGTTTTGCTCTTCACTATTCTTACGGACTGACATAACTAGTTAGTCCATTCCTTTGTGTGTTGTGGACAATAATACTGTGTCATCAGCATATCTAATCTCTGGTATTTCATAACCTCCAATTTTTTTGGCATTGTAATGTTCTTTGTCTACATCTTCTCTAACATTCCTCATTATATTTTCAGTATATAAGGTAAATAAGTAAGGTGACAATATGCACCCCTGACGGACCCCTTGTTTTATGTCAATCCAAGTTGTTTCACGATTTATTCTTACTGCTGTCTGATGGTCTAGATTGTATTAAGGTAGATGCAGTAAATAAAACAACGTAATTCTGCCACAGATGCAAAAGAAAAAAAAACAAAACCATAACTGAACCATTAAATAATCTGCTCGTAATTTACACATAGTTTTAAACAAAAATTTTCTAGTTCAGAACCAGCGAAAACATTATTGTTACCTACATTTTCAGCAAGTACACAGTTCACATAATACAGATCAATATCATCAAATTTAATTACCGAACACTTGTTATTTTAAGAAAACAAAATGTTTACTTCGAAAAATATGCAGAAACCCACTGGGGATTATTCAGATTAAACGTTACTGTATAACAATCTGCATGAAATAACATTTTCCAAAACTTTAGTGACATTACTGATAAATATCTCAAGTAATAAACGTGAACTGCGTGCAGTTCTTTGTTATAAATGAGAATCTTTGCTTCCATATCAAAACGCATATCTTCTCTGTTCTGTATGTTCTTCGCATGTCTTCAACGTGGTTCTTTGTTTATGGCAGCCAGCGGTTGTTGCCCTTGGTGTGCGCAAAGTTTACATTCTCATTTGTTCATTGTCATGTACATCTTAGTTCTGCATGACTGATTCGATTCAGTTTTAATAAATAAAATGTACTTACAAGCTATAAGTCGTCAAAATGACGAAGAAAGAAATGAAGAAATACAATTATGTATTTTACTTAAAACTATGCAGGCAACGGAATCTCTTTGGTAACAAGATTTTTCTTAAGCAGTCTTTCTAAGTATCTAAATTATATAAAGACCTCTGATCATGGCATGCACCTCTAATTTGATGCATGCACAAAAACTGTAGCACTGCGTACAGAAAATGCAATCTATAACCGCCTAGTGAACGAGTATTATCAGGAAATACACTTTCTGTTGTTAGACAAAGAGAGTTTGCTGCTAGTTTTTAAAAAAAAAATTGTGACTACAGTTATTTAGAAGTTATCTCTCTTTAATTACAAAAGAATTCGTTCAAAAGTGGAAACAAACTGTGGTAAACTACATAGCTTTGAGGGGGCAGTGAAGGAGTCAAAAGGAAAAGAACACAACAAAAAAGAATATAACAAAACAACGGCAATACTATGTTGATAGACTTCTAAATACAATTGCAATTTCAGTATATTCTTCGTTATTTTCCCAAAAATTGTTGGTGTAAATCCTAGTCTTGCTACTCAGTGGGTATGCCAGCTTGAAAGAACAAAGGAAAAACCTGACTGTATGAGACACCGGCGAACTTAAGTGCCTGGCATGTCAACCTGTCACGGGAACCTTTACTCAGAATGACGATCATCTTCAGATACTGTCTTATCTTCCATTTATTTTTATTGTTTTGGTCATTTCTGTGAAGTGACACTTTTCCAAGAAAAAAATGAATAGAGCCCATTCAAAAACTAACAAAAGCCGATACTGCAGCAAGGGAAACAAATGAAAAGTTGTCTTTTTATATGTACATACTCTTAATAAACACAGATAAACAAAGAAGTACTTCTACTTTCAGACACATTTGACCTCATTATCTGCAATAGTGTCTATACTGATGTGTTAAGTAAAATATATGACTTTTACTGTGTGGTATAATCATTGTTTCACCAAAAAAAAAAAAAAAAACTGATACAATCTTTTAATTTATTTTGTATACAGTGATGATAAATCATAATATCACATTTTCCACCTGTCCTGCTCACTATTTCCTTCACTTGTTATCCTCCATGAAGACACTCAGTTGTAGTTACTTGTCCAGGTTACCGAGATGTCCTAACAAACATGTTTTAGGAACTGATTCTCCACGATTAAAGGGCTGGAACTCTGGAGAACATCTCGTCGTGAGACACGCAGTCCTGGGTGAACTCTTTGTGGCGCAGGTGACAATCCATCACCGCCTCGGCTATCACGTGATAGTTCATCCCCCTCAGAGCTTCCGTCAGTTGGCGTACAGCCCCCATCTGCTTGTCCCTGCACTGAGATCACAAGAATATTTAACGTACTTAATCACTCAACCAGCGCTTATCAGGACATTAGCAAATACAACGCAAGGTATTGCAGTAGTAGTGTTATTTAACAACAACCCAACAAAAAAAAAACTATAACAAGTAACAAGTACAGGGAAGATAAAGTGAACAACAAAATTCAGAATTAATGTTTTTCTGAAATGAAAATTTCAAGAATATGTAAAAAAAAAAGCACTTGAAGAAATTTACAAAGTGCATCCACTACGAAGACAGGAAAAACTGGCGAACTACTTTGCGAGCCCTATGTGACGTTTAACGGCACGGGAAGGATATAAGATATAAGATAAGATCCAATACGAAGAAAAATATGTTCTTATTTTTAAATACTTGTGAGTTCAAGTATAACAGGAAATAATATTTCGTCTTCCAAAATTCGCATCGCCATTGAAATAAATCAGCTTACAGGCCACATGTTCTTACATAAATGGCCACAACGCTGTTTATGAAGGCTGTGTTTATTCAGAAAGTTCAGCAGCTCTGGCTATCATGTAGATCAGACGGCCGAAGGGCTGGTCAACTTGGTACTCAACTGTTCATAACTGACATGCTAGCGTCAGGTTTGAGGAATCAAATAAAACCAGCTGGCAGTTCCATGGAGGAGGAGGAGAAGGAGAAGGAGGAGGAGGAGAAGGAGGAGGAGAAGGAGGAGGAGGAGGAGGAGAACAACAAAAAAAAATTAGCATGTAGTTTCACTGAAAAAATTATAATTCAAAGAAAGAAAGAAAAAAAAATCAACAAATGCTTTTGAAAGAGCACTATATATATATACGGTAACCACATATATAATATCAATATTTATGGTATCCACATACATAGTAGCCACATGTATGGTACCCACATATATGGTTTCCAGATGTATCGTATCCAAATATATGGTAACCACATATATAGTACCCACATATCTATAAATATATATCCACATCTATAAACTGAAAACAGCGGTTTTTTTTTCCTTTGTTGTAATGTTTCTGGTTTTAAAATTTATTGTCTTTTCTACAGTGTACCTTATTTTTCCTCTTCGACTTCTTGTATACAGGGATGTCAGGTTTAATGTTGCCCGTGTTATTTTTAAAATGTAAGAAAAGACGTAAGCAGAACACAAAGAACGAACTGGACCAAGGCGTAAGCAGAACACAAAGAACGGGGCACAATAAGAGAGAAAGAAAAATGAAAACAAGGAAGAGAAATACAAATGAAAATTTGTAGATATGCTTTACCTGTCGTTTCCAGTAAAGTAATATCTTGTACGACACGTCAGACATGTTCAGGTTGTTACTGAGGGCATCAAAGCCAATGCCGGTGATGGTAGAGTCTGGCAGATGCAGGTGCACGGCCAAGGTCAGCCCTTCGGGCACAAGCCTAGCCAGTGTCATGAGGGATCGTCCAGTAATGGCCCTCGACTCTCTCTCGGCTGAGATAAATGGAAACCTTTCAGGTTTAACTTCTGTAACGGTGAATTGTAATTTAGCTTTTTGTTTATTCTAAAGGGGGGAGGGGTGGGGGGTTGCTTTAAATCTGAAAGAAAGTTTATAGGGTGTAAATCAAATGGCTCTAGATCTGTCCACCACGATGTACAAACAGAAAACAATGGGAAAACAATGCAGAAAAGTGCAGGACACCCGTAGAAAGATGGGACAATGTGTGAAGATATAAAAGAGCTTTGACAAGTAGAAACAGGAACTGAGCAACAAACAACAAGAAACACAGCAGAAATGTCTGATATGAGTTTTTCATAGAATATTCTTTACAGCGCAGGTTTTCCCACACATAAAAGTAATTCTCATTTTCTGTAATCATGTCATAGTTTTTATGTTTTTCTCCACTTTCAAAATTTGTCTATGTGCGAGGAAATACAGATGGCTGTGTTTTTTTTAATATTCGTATCAAAGTGGCATTTACAATAACCAGGTCAATTTATCGTTAAATATGGTGAACAGCATAGTTAAATATAGTTAACAATATAGCTAAATATCTCTCTCTCTCTCTGAACCTTAAGTGCCCAGGGCACATGGGGCTTCAGCAAGGATTTTCCACAAATGCCTGTCCTTCGCCTTTTTTTCTGCTCTTGCCCAGGTGAGCCCTCTATTGCTCAATATCCTTTCTGTTGTTCTTCTCCATGTCTCTTTTGGTCTACCCTTACTTCTGCTCCCCTGTGGTGTCCATCTTAGTGCTATTTTTGGTAGTGATTTAAATATACTTAAAATAAAATATACTTAAATATACTTAGCTAAATATACTTAACATTAAATATAATTAACATTATAGTTAAACATATCTAATTCATTCATTCATTTGCATGGCCCTTGGGGAATTTTGCATCCCTAAGAGCACTCCTGTAGGCCTTTCGGTTGTGAGCAAGATGCCCTGACGCATCCATCTGCAGATCGTCAACAATGTCTTGTAGCCATCTTTGACTTGGTCTTCCTCTATTTTTTTTCCCATTATGTACCCTTCCAAGAAGGTCTTCTCTAGATTATCATGACGTTTAATGTGTCCAAAATATTTAAGTTTTCTTTCTTTAATCCTCTTTACTAGCCAATCTTCTTCAATATTAAGTTCTTGTAGTATAGACATATTTTTGTGTTTTTTTTGTGTCCATGATATTTGAAGAACTCTTCTGTAGCATTTACATTCAAAGGCATTTATGTGTTTCTCAGCTGTTTTGTTAAGTGTCCAGGTCTCACGGGCATATGTTGCAATGGGAAAAATGCATGCCCTTAAAATCTTATTTTTGTAGTTCTGTCTGTTCCTCTCCACGGATTCTTTAGTTGTTTTACTTTCTGAAGAGTGATAGATGTCCTCCTTTTAATTTCCCTCATTGTATCTCCATTATTAGATAGCAGTGATCCAAGATATTCAAAACTCTCCACTTCTTTCAGTTTTTCCTCATTGATATATATTTCAGCTGCCTTGTTTGTTTTGTCAGTTGTTATCAGTTTAGTTTCCTTCGCATTAAGATACAGGTTTTGCTCTTCGCTGTTCTTACGGACTAGCATAATTAGTTTTTCCATTCCTTTTTGTGTTGTGGACATATGTGAGACATATCTAATAGTATAGTTAAATGTAGGTTAATTATGGTTAACAGTAAATTTAAATATAATTAACAGCACAATTAAATATAGCTAACAGTACAGTTAAATATTGTTAACAGTACATTAAATATTGCTAACAGTACAGTTAAATTTTGCTAACAGTACAGTTAAATTTTGCTAACAGTACATTTAAATATTGCTAACAGTACATTAAATATTGCTAACAGTACAGTTAAACATTGCTGACAGTACAGTTAAATATTGCTAACGGTACAGTACAGTTAAATATTGCTAACGGTACAGCTAAATATAATAAGCGCCATAAAAAGGAACTACTTGTACTATATTTTGGGCAAGAATGTGACTAAATACACAAAATGTAGCTGTTTTTAACAAATGAATTCTAAGTGAAATATACCTAACTGGGGAAGTGATGAAAATCATGTTAAGTATATGTCACTGGCAATTATTTGACAAAGATAGCTTGCCATATTTCAAGTATCACCCTTGCTGGGTATGTGCCACTATTTTACAGTTTACTAGTTGCAGATATTTCTTTTTTCAGTTGAGAAAATCCAACTCTGGACTGGGTGGGCAACCACCTCTCACCTGGCGGGGATATATTGATATCCAAAACACGTCGAGGTTTTCCGGTGAGAAAGTCCAACTCTAGACTAAACTGGTGCAACGAAAACCACAGTGTCACGCAATTCCGCTTCTGAGACCCACCGAGAATATAGGCCCAAGCCCCACGATGCTCTGAGCCTCATCCTGAATGAGACTATCGCGAGAACCACAGGAGTAAATTCAGTAGGATCACATGGCGCTCTTGGTAGTAGAGGCGAACGAAGAAGAAGAAGAAGATATTTCTTTAGTTTAACGAAATAACGTTGTATTAAACTGCCATACTATGAATGAAAGTAATACATTAACATTTTTTCTAAACAAATGTAGCAAATCAAAAAATGACACGAGGCTCATAAAGTAATATGTGATATATTACCATCAAGATGGGGACTGACTAGCGTAGTGGTTAGAACACTTGTCTAGCACCTGAATGATCGAGGGTTCGAATCCTCAGCTGAGAGGGACTTTTTTCCAGCCAATACGCTTTAGGAAGGAAAGGCAGCGAGGAAAGGAACTGGTCACCCTACTTCATGATGGCCCAGCATAATGAGGTCTTTAACTAACTTTTACACTCCAATCAAAGACACTGTACACAAAAATAAGAGTTTTTACCCTCAAATAAAAGACATTGTGCACACAAAAAAGAGCTTTTACTATCAAAATAAAGAGATTGTGCACAAAAATAAGAGCTTTTACCTTCAAATCAAAGACATTGTGCACAAAAATAAGAGCTTTTACTATCAAAATAAAGAGATTTTGCACAAAAATAAGGATCTTTAAATTTAGCGAGTATTTTAGTTCCACACAATCTTGTAAGTAAACATCAAACAAACTGTACTTTCTACACTCTACATTCCTACACTCAGCCTCACTTTGATATGTAGATTCTTAACACGTGCCTGGGCTGTTGCTTACACGTAAACACAGAAGCAAATCCATTCAAAGCGTCCACAAATTTTTTTTAAAAAAGCATGTACATTTTCTGGGTTCATAACAAAGTTTAATTATTGCTGAAATTTTTATTTAGTGTGTATGTTCGAGTTGGCAATATTTTGAAGGAAGAATGTTAACACCTGTAATTGTAGGGGAGAATGTTAACACCAGCATTTGGAGGGGAGAATGTTCAGAGAATACAAAAACAATTATTTTTACCAGGGCGAGTCAAACAAGTAACCACAAAGTTGAAACTAATGCAAGTATGGGAAGTAACCGCAACAAGCCGGGAATATTCCAGTTATTTTATATATACCGTCCCCGCTACAGCATGCAAACAAAAAGGGACTTAATCATGTTTTTTTTTTATTTAATAACTCAGTTACCAACCTTGTTTTTTCTACAAGGGGGACCGGAAGCCACCTGTGTGAGTGACAAGTGGACGATGTGTCCACAATAATAATAAAGTTACGAATTAATAATAAACTGTTATAAAAATATAAATAATAGTTATGTTCTTACTTACGTCTTACATCATTCCCGTGCCGCTAAATGTCACATAAGGCGAGCATAGTAGCTTGTCAAGATTTCCTGTTTTGGGCGAGCTTTTCAACCTCATCAAGGGATGTTATTCCCACTAAACTGGCCTCTCTTAACGATGTCCTCTTTAGAGTTTCACGTGGTCGACCTATTTTTTTTTTTTTGGCCTTTTGTTTTCCACCTGATAGCTTGTTTTGGGATTCTCTAGGTGTTTCTTCTCAGCACATGACCGACATATGTCCATCTTCTTTTTCTGATCACCCAGGAGACAGTGAGGCATTTGGTTTCAAAAGAGTCTAATTTCTTGTCTATTTCTTTAGTTGTTTTCCAGCTTTCCCATGCATAAATGAGGGTGGATATTTCATTTCAATTGAACAGTCTTAATTTGGTTTTTATGCTTAAAACTTTTGAATGCCATATGTTCTCAAGATTCTTGAAAGTCAATGCTGCATTTGCAGTTCGAATTCTAACTTCCTTTCTGGTGTCACCATCCTGGTCTATGTAGCTGCCGAGATATGCAAAATGGTTTTACTTCTTCAACAGCTGTTCCTTCTATGTATATTTTTCCTTGATGGTTAATGAGAAGTTTCATTATTTTTTTCCATGTTAATTTCAGGTCCTATTTTACTAGCCATTGAAGACAAGGTATCTGTTTTCTTCTTGCATTAATTTCACATTGTCACTGATAAGAGTTATGTCATCAGCAAAATCAACATCTTCTAGATGAGTCCCATGTAATCAATCAATGGCCGTTTTACCTGTGCAGCATTCTTTTCATTATGAAGTCTATGGCAATCCCAAAAAGCAAAGGGGATAATATACATCCTTGTTTCACGCCTATGTCAATCTGGAACCATTCTCTCATTCCTTCTTCTCTGGTGACTACACAAACATATCCATTGTAGAGGTCTCTAATGGTGTTGACAATCTTTGATTGTTTTCCATATATTCTTAAAGTTCTCCACCATGAATCTCTGTTATGAGTTAAATTATATTATTTTATTATATTTATACTTAAATTATATTAAAATGACTAAAATAATTATGCTGCTTAAATAATATTGTGTATTAATGACACCATAATTATTGTGAACCGGTTGCCCTGGTTGTATACATATGAATGAACTATTGGAGTTATTTTCCATTCAGCGGTTACTGTTTTAACTCGCCCTTGTACCTATAATGAATACCTGTGACCAGCGTTTAAAATGTATATACGTTCTGGGACACCTTTTACATGTTATGACACTAGAGACACTGAGATTGTTACACTAAACGTTGGCTTGCAGGTAGTAGAGAATATATTGTGCACAAGCGAGCTTGGTGACTATGGCTACTCTACACTGTGAGTCACGTCATACGCAAAGCAGACAAGTTAACTGATCACTACTGCCACAAAATGTTCACAAATGGTGCATTTTTTGAAGCTCTGTGCAGTTTTCTAGTACTAGCTACAAAAGCTAAGTTTTTCATTTTCATTTTTCTTCTTTTTTTAATGTGTTGTGTTGATTTTGTATGTAATCCTTGAATTAGGCTCACGTCGAAATATTGGATGCTTCTTTGTTTTTCATTTATACACTCTCATCTTACTTTCATATCTTCTGCCATTTGTGTTTTTTCTCACTTTCCTCACTCCCTCTGTTGCTTTGTAAAACTTAACCATACACCTCTGTCTACTTTTACCACAGTTCTGGGGGACTGAATGGCAAGGCACACTCAAATGCGCTGCATATGCAACAGAAAGCTAAAGATAGGAAAACGGGATATCACAGAAACGTCAGTCCTGCAATATGGGACTGAGAGTCACCCCAGCCTACAACGAGTCAAAGGAACGAACGAACACACACACACACGCACACACACGCACGCACGCACGCACACACACACACACACAATCGAGAGGAAGAAATGGTAAAATACTGGTCACAATATAAGCAAGAAAATGTCATAGGCATGAGGGAAATATCAGGAGAAAAAAAACAAACACCAACACATGGTCAAAAAAGCATCCAAACAGTTGCAGAAAAATATAAAAAATCAGACCCATCACACAACAGAAAACGTGTAACCCACGGAGCAGTTAACAGTGGCTGGAGTGTTCAGTTCCAGATTTGTGCATGAAGCAGTAACCATCACAGTGCTTGGTCTACCTAAGCCACAAAACACAACATTCAAAGCCGGTTGTAAAAAGAAATATATAGACAAAAAAAAATACCCGATGGTATGATGGGCAGTGGTCTGTCGAAGATGGGGATATGAGGTACTGTTGTGATAGAAAAGAAAGATTAGTGTCAATGTGGACAACTCCTGGGACAGTTTATAGAGTCGTTTTTCTATACTTTACATTTTACAACTGCCAAAGGGTAAGTGTAGTTGCAAGTACTGGAGTGCGTCGAACAGAAAAAATCAATATTGTCCACATCGATGTAATATTTCAAATACAAGACTTTTAATGGAGGCGCTATTAACATGCAGGGAACATTTGTGAAAGGTTTCGTGGAAGGTTGGTCTCTTGGTTGCTGGTTTTGAAACGTCTCACTGTCTAATCAGCTTGTCTGCTTCAGTAACAGTGGTGTTTTATAATGTCAGTGATATCCAGGGCCCGTCGTCTCTTGGCTGTTCCTCTCTTTTATTAGGTTAATTACTTCTTCTCCTTTACCTTGAATGTAGTAGTTAAATCTTACACTCTTTTGATATGTTTTTACTAATCTAATTTGTATTTTTTTAATGAAAGGTCCATAGCTGTTCTCAAGCTGTAAAGAGGGCCCACGTTTAAAAAAGGTTAAGAACCACTGTGCCAGGGCAACATATCGTTTACTACGACCAAAGAAAGATACGTTTACATTTCTTGGCTGAGCTGAGGATGCGATCAAACTAAATTACAAATACGAAACTTCAAACTGTGCAACATGGCCAGCACAGAATGTTTAAACGTAACTGTAACGGGGAGAAGAAAGAAATATTACAAAACTAATAACACGGGTTCTTGCACTTGGTGTATAGAAAGAGAAGATACAATCATATAACCGTCTCACTACATTGTCTGTAATATACCTGTGATTGTATTTTAGGTCGATGGCAATCAAAGAACATTACTCTCAAGGGAGAGAATTAAAAAGCCAGCCATTGAAAGAATTCTGGTATAAGGGAAGTAACTGGCCAGCCATTGAAAGAATTCTGATATAAGGGAAGCAACTGGCCAGCCATTGAAAGAATTCTGGTATAAGGGAAGCAACTGGCCAGCCATTGAAAGAATTCTGATATAAGGGAAGCAACTGAACTTACGAACTCTGATTGGCTTCTTCAGTGCTGTTAGTCTCCTCACTACGTTAGTTTGTATCTCTCGTAACTTAGGAGTGGGCGGCGGTGGCTGGCTGATAATCTCTTGTTCTTTGGGTGGTTCTTGAATGATGTCAAGGTTCTTCTCCTAGGAGAGATTTACATGATCAGATCCAAGGTGAACTTTAATATTCTTTACATTTCTTGTACTACTCTTTTATTTCCTTCAGATTCAGTACAAAAACGGCCTCTTATTCCTGGTCATTGATGAATACATTGTGCATGATATTAGTGCTTATCTTATTTATACTGACTGATCCACATATTATAGGGTGATGAGGTCAGTGTCATAACTGTTCACCTTTCCAGAAGCAAGAAGGATGTAGTATCCATTGCTACAGCTGGGTTAGAGATAACTTCGGGTAATGGGGCCCGATCTTCAGCCATCTCCTTCCACTGTCATTTCTAGCGGTAGACCAGCAAGCCTACCCTCAAAAGCTTTGTGCTTGTCGCTTATGAGGGAGAAAATAAAATAAATTTTGCATTTAATCATGAGGATTTCCAGAGAGAGAGGGAGAGAGAGAAAAAGGTTACAATAGTGTCTTTGTGTCCAGTCAGTCAGTGATTTGTATGTCCCTTACAGAACTTGCAAACTCCCTAACAGCTCTCCTGTAGGCCTCTCGGTTGCAAGCAAGATGCCCTGGTGCTGATGGATCAATTCGTAGGTCATCAACGATGTCTTGCAGCCATCTTCGCTTTGGTCTTCTTCTCTTTCTTTTTCCGTTTTGTACCCTTCCAAGATGGTCTTCTCTAAATTATCATGACGTTTAATATGTCCAAAATATTTCAGTTTTCTCTGTTTAATCTTCCTTACTAGCCAAACTTCTTCAATATTAAGTTCTTGTAGTATGGATATGTTTGTTATTTTTTGTGTGTGTCCTTGATATTTGAAGGATTCTTCTGTAGCATTTACATTCAAAGGCATTTATGTGTTTCTCAGCTGTTTTGTTAAGTGTCCAGGTCTCACAGGCATAGTGGTGTCCGTGTTACATTACACGGTGTCGAAAGTAAAGAAGGCATGTTTATAGTAGTGGAAAGACACGTCAAGAAGTAAATAAAATAAGATTCTGTTTTCTTACTTCCTCTTTCGCCTCAATTTTTTCCGGTATCGTCTCCTCCGGAATTAACTCTGTAGGTGTACCTGGCACCAGAAAGTCCACCATGGTGGACTCCTCTATCTCGATCTTAAACGCGAAAGTCAGTTTGTTTCGTTGGGCCTCCTCCTTGATGCCGACTGGAGTTAGAGTGACGCTGGCCTCTAATGGTCGTGGGTCCATATCAGGAGGCTCGAAATAGAATGTTCTACGAAAATAACAATAATGGAATATTCTATCAGAATGGCAGCAACAGTTTAATTGGAGTTCTATGGGATACCGTAATTATGAAGTGATTTTTATAAAAGTAATGGATAATGGTGGCAGTTGCAGATTTTATTAATAGTAGTAGTAATAACAGTAGTAGTAGTAGCAATAGTAGTAGTAGTTACAGTAGTAGTAGTAACAGTAGTAGTAGTAGTAGTAGTAGTAGTAGTAGCAGTAGTAGTAGAAGAAGCAGTAGTAGTAGAAACAGTAGTAGTAGTAGTAGCAGTAATTGTAGTAGTAGCCATAATAGCAATAATAACAGTAGCAGTAGCAACAGTAGCAGTAGTAGTAGTAGCAGCAGTAGTAGTAGTGGTAGTAGTAGTAGTAG
This sequence comes from Achatina immaculata, assembly GCA_009760885.1. Lineage (NCBI taxonomy): Eukaryota > Metazoa > Mollusca > Gastropoda > Stylommatophora > Achatinidae > Lissachatina > Lissachatina immaculata. Next base: position 51,343,646 of record CM019713.1, read on the forward strand.
TAGTAGTAGTAGTGACAGTAGTAGTAGTAGTAGTAGTAGTAGCATTGGTAGAGTTAGTAGCCAGATGCACGAATACTAGTAATAACAAACTCGGTAGAAGGAGAATTTGTGTTCATATCTTCTCTTTATATTCTATTTTCTTAACTGCCCTTCCCTTCAGTGCCGAAACCCTCTAGAAACTTCTCATAATTGTGTCAGTTATCCAAAATGTCTGTTTTGCTTTCCACAATATCCGTCTGACAGTTATTGAACATAAGGGAAGTAACGAGTAAAATAAATATTCATACATTTCATCATCATCATCATGTGCCGTGCCGACTGGCGTTGGCTATTATGCTTCTCCAGAGTACACGATCCTTCATGCAGGCCATCAGTTCAATTGGTGATCTCCTTTCACACCATTCCGTCAGACTGTCCAGTATCATTTCTCTTGGTCTTCCTCTTGATCTTCTTCTTTCTATTTTTCCTGTTGTTATAATATTTTCAATGCCCCCTCTTCTCATTGCATGTCCTATGAAAGTACATTGTCTCTCTCTTATCTTTTTTGACAAGGTTTTTTGTCTCTCCAGCTCTTCTCATACATTCTTCATTAGTTATTTTTGCTGCCCATGGGATTCGCAACATTCTTCTAATAAACCACATTTCTGCTGCTTCCAATGATTTTTGTGCAGACTTGCCTATTGTCCATGATTCACTTCCATATAACAAGATAGGTTCAATATAGCATTTTAGTACTCGTTTTCTAACATTCCTTGATAAGGATGTGTTGGTTAATATGTTTCTCATTCTCTGAAATGCAGTCTTTGCTTGGCCTATTCTGTTCCTAATTTCTGTTCTGCATTTCCCATCTGAAGTTATTACTGCTCCAAGGTATTTGAATTTCTGCACCTGCTTTAGAATAGTTCCGTAATAGTAATTCATACATTTACGAAGCCAAGTAATTTCACATTTTAACTGATTCAGCTGTTCCTCAATGTTTTGATTTGTTTCAAATCTAGGTCTTAACTAGGGGCATTTCTTTTTCTGTTTGCATAAATATGCAGATATATGTGTGCTTGTTTCTAAAATGGCCTTAAAAAAAGAAAAGCAAAAAACAATGTTTCCGAGGATACATTAAAATTTCGGGACTTACAGCAGCTCTAGATGATGTAGTAGGGAGAAACAAGTCTTTGTTAGCTCAAAAATGTGGGAAAATATGTGGAACTTAGCTATTTTCTGAAACCAAAAGGCTTATGAAATTATTATGAGTAAAATGTATCGTTTCTTTTATTTGTCCGTCGTGATTTGACGGATTACATGTAATATTTATAAATCTTAACTCTCAGAAATGTACTGTTAGACGTATGTGTCAAGTTTAGTTTTACACCACAACAGCCTGCATTCTCTGATTACCTGTACGACTCGTTCAGTCGGGCGAAGTATCGAAGTTGGGTATTGTCTCTTATATCGGAATCGGTGCTGATTTTAATATCGCCGTCGATCTCCACTGACCAAGCCAGACCCTCGTGTAGTTCGAAGCTGTCGTCAGCGCTCGCAGCGTTGGCATCCCTCGCGAGCAAAGGTAGTCGACGATTGGGGAAACGATGAGGGAGTGTACTTGGGTTCCGCCACTGTGTTCTAGCAACAGCCTGTTGTATGGTGCACAAATAATGTTGTTTAACATTTGCGGAGACATGTTAACAGTTGATGTAACAGTTGTACGTACCAGCATGACAGACAAAGACAAAATCGTCGCAAAGTTATTGAACTATACTTCTATTGTTAAGTGAGGTTAATAAGCTATGTGTTCACGTGGCTAATAAAAATGTTGATACTTAAAATCACAGAAAAAGGAAATTCTCTATCCATCAAGGTTTACAACTGCATCAACCACAAAGAAAGCAATGGTTCAGTAACTTTATCCCACATAATGAATATCATATGATTTTTTTTTTGTGGAGGGAGAAATTGTGGAGTAAAGGAGAGTCAGATACGTAGCTGGTAGAACAAAGGACTTCACTTAAAGTTATGAAGCTGATCGAACAAAGGACTTCACTTAAAGTTATGAAGCTGATCGAACAAAGGACTTCACTTAAAGTTATGAAGCTGGTCGAACAAAGGACTTCACTTAAAGTTATGAAGCTGGTCGAACAAAGGACTTCACTTAAAGTTATGAAGCTGGTCGAACAAAGGACTTCACTTAAAGTTATGAAGCTGGTCGAACACAGAACTTCACTTAAAGGTATGAAGTTGGTCGAAGAAAGGACTTCACGTACAGTTATGAAGCGACGTCGTTGTCAAGAATGTAAGCATTTGGGAACGAAACTTCGGACAGTGAAAAATGAACGATTCATCGAGAGCTTCGGACAGATGGTCCACCAACAAAGAAGGGGGGCCCTTCAGCTGCTGTATGTTGAAGGAAATACTGTAGATGGAACTGGGCCGCCTATGGATGTGTTCAGAGTGCAATGATTATGGTCCTTCTTAAGTAACTAATCATTTAGGAATATATTAAGAGAAAATAATGGTTTAAACGAGATTTCATATAATCACTCTAGGACTCTGTTCACTGTGGTCGGTTGTGATGGTGGACGTGAAAGTTCTCAGGATGTGATACCATGGACAGAAAATTGCAGAAGAATTGCGGATGATGGGATTCACGAAGGCGACCTATCCCTTGACAAAATGGCTGAGCAAGTAAACTACAAGGACGACGTCTGATATTTTAATAGTATTCCTCTGCTTTTTTTTTTTTGGTTTAATTTGATGGCTGCTTTTCTACTGTCGCAGTGATGTAAAAACCTGTGTATTTCATGACGAAAGTGTTGACAGCCGCATGTACAGTTTACTCCGGTGTGCCTCGACCTGCATGCTTATATTTGATATTTTCAGTTTATCTTTCAGGGTATTCAAAGGGTAAAGCACCACCTCTACCTATGATGGACGGGTAGACCGGAGCAGCGATTGGTTGATGACTTTTCCATAATGCAAACAGGGAAGGGAAATGGCAATGTCAAATACAACTCACAGAATTCATTAGAAATTTAAGAGACAGTGCAGGCACTTGATGAAGACTTGAAGACATGGTAACAGAAAAACTGTGGACTGTGTGTCGTTGGTTAGCAAAATACATGCAGACTTACCATGAAACCTTGCGCTTTCCTGACGCTAATCTTGGTGCTGGAGGCGTGTTTGGGGAACACCTCAATTAAACCTAGCCAGGATTTGTTCTTAATGGATAGAAACAGGCAGACTTCTCCTTTCTCTCTTTCGCACATTCCTTCTAGAATGGTCACAGCGTCTTTCATTTTTTTGTGCCTGCCTGGTAGACACTGTATAACGCAAAATCTGGACACAATAACAAGAGTATCATTAAGCGTGCAAAACAAAGAAATACACACACACACACACACATATATATATATGTATATATATATATGTATATATATATATATATATGTATATATATATATATGTATTTATATATGTATATATATATGTATATATATATATATATATAAACGCTACAAAACAAGTATGGTCTGCCTCTTTTTCTTCGACCTGTTGTGTTCCACTTGATAGCTTGTTTTGGGAGTCTCTGATCATTTCTGCTCATCACGTGTCCAACATATGTCCATCTCCTTTTCCTGATCACCCATGAGACTGGTTGTTGTTTAGTCATCTGTCTTATCTCTGCATTGTTCTTGAATTCGTTCAACTTGATGCCAAGTATTTTCTTTAGGCATTTGTTTTCAAAAGAGTCTAATCTCTTCTCTATTTCCTTATTTGTTTTCCAGCTTTCGCATGCATAAATGAGGGTGGATATTACATTTGAATGTAATATGCGGAGGGAGAAACTGTGAAGTAAAGGTGAGTCAGGCGTGAAGCTGGTCGAACAAAGAACTTCACTTAAATGTGCGAAACTGATCGAACACAGGACTTCACTTACAGGTATGAACCTGGTGGAACAAAGAACTTCACTTAAAGGTACGAAGCTTGTCGAACAAAGAAATTCACTTAAAGATACGAAGCTGGTCGAACAAAGAACTTCACTTAGAAGTATGAACCTGGTCGAAGAAAGGACTTCACTTAAAGGTACGAAGCTGGTCAAACAAAGATTTCACTTAAAGGTATGAAGCTGGTGGAATAAAGGACTTCACTTAAAGGTACTAAGCCGGTCGAACAAAGACTTCACTTAAAGATATGAATCTGGTGGAATAAAGGACTTCACTTAAAGGTACTAAGCCGGTCGAACAAAGACTTCACTTAAAGATATGAATCTGGTCGAACACAAACTTCACTTAGAAGTATGAAGCTGGTCGAACAAAGAACTTCACTCAAAGGTACGAAGCTGGTCGAACAAAGACTTCACTTAAAGATATGAAGCTGGTCAAACAAAGACTTCACTTAAAGGTATGAAGTTGGTCGAACGTGTAACATAATTTTAGTGCAGTATTGCAGACAACGCATATTAAGCTTAAATTACAGACATCTCAAAATATGTACATAATATACGGAATTTGTTGTATAATCTTGACAGAAGATACAGAATACTTATATCAGTGGAAATTAAAACGTCTAAATTTGTTTAAAGTTAGTATTGTAGTAGAGCAATTATTATTCTTTGTTGCAGATAATATAATAAGTAAGATGCAGCAGTCATTCAATGATCGAAGATAACTACTGTTGTCCATCTTAGTATTCGGAACTGAACCTGCAATAATAGAAATGGAGAGATGTGCAGCGCCCAATATATTTGAAGACGAAATAAAAACATAAATCTTATAATCTTGTAGCCACACCTCAAATTTTACCGTAGCTATATGAAGCGACATACTGCACCCACCTGCTCAGATCTTTAACATCAAAACACACGGTGGTACGCGTAAATTTGTAAACAGAGTCCAGTAACTGCCAACCTGTGCTTGGCTTGTGTAAGATTGCTATGTCCTGGTGCCTCTTGCTAGCGGCTGCATCACCTGCACGGAAATATGTCAGATGAAAATATCTAAACGAGTTATTATTTTTCTTTCAAACTTTAATTCAATACGATAAAATACAGTCTTTATGTGTGTATCTCTCTCTCTCTCTCTCTCTCTCTCTCTCTCTGTCTGAACCTTAAGTGCCCAGGGCACATGGGGCTTCCGCAAGGGTTTTCCACAAATGCCTGTCCTTTGTCTTTTTTTCTGCTCGTGCCCAGGTGAGCCCTCTATTGCTCAACATCCTTTCTATTGTTCTTCTCCATGTCTCTTTTGGTCTGCCCTTACTTCTGTTCCCCTGTGGTGTCCATCTTAGTGCTATTTTTTGTAGTGAGTTGTCAGTCATTCGAAGCACATGTCCCAACCATCGCCAGCGCCTTTCCTCAATAATTGCTGTCAGTGGCTTCATCTGCATTTCTGCCAACAAGATGTTATTTCTTATGGTGTTTGGCCAAAATATTTTTCTAAGTCTTCATAAACATTTAGTCTGGAAAGAATTCAACTTGTTTTCTATTGTTTTGGTGATTTTCCAGCATTCACTTCCATAGAGTAGTACCTTTATGCGTATACCTGAAATATAATATTGTAAATGAGAAAACATAATGACCAGGGAATCTAGAGCCGTGGAGGGCCAGCTAGGGCCCGGGCACCAGTTACTCTAGAACTCCCTTATCTAGAATATAGGTGGAACGTTATATTTTGTTTGTAATACGAAAAGTAAGGTAAACAGGGCTGCCAGACTTCTTTAATAGCCTGGACCCCAGCTCCTTTCTCCCCTGCCCCAACCTCCTCCCCCTCCCCCAAACGAGGTTTGAGCCTGAGCGAATCTAAAGTAGAGAAGGCCCTATGTTTCCAACGCTGGAAGTACTCGGTAAGAGACTGTCTTGATAGTGCGGACTAATCGACTGGTTCACGGTTGATGTTTTACTTTGTGGTTATTGAGTCTCAAAAAACTTTCTCCAAGAAGCAAGTAAAGCTAGCGTAGCACTCTTCCTTCATTATTATGAATCTTTTCTTAGCTGCAAAGATTTTCAGGTCGGCATACATTTGAGAAAAAACTAAAAAATAACAACGTACATAAATATAAAGACGTTACTTTTCGCCTATTACACACATACGATGGGAAGTCACTAAGTAACTCGCAAATTGAAATATTTTATCGGTGGCAGTTATCAGGTAGTATTTAAATATATCCTTAGATAGTACCATCATCCAACTTTATAACAGTTGTATGTAGGGGACGCTGGGAGTTACGTGCGCATGCGCAAAGCAATAACAAAATGGCTACCCAACTGTTAGTGTGTACCAAAGAAGAACAGAGAAGTGCAGTGCGATTTTTGTGGCTTAAAGGACATTCAGTTGAGGACATTCATAACGAAATGATTACAGTTTATGCTGAAAAGTGTTTATCACGTATAGCGGTCTACAACTGGGTAAAATAATTTTCTCAGGGACGCGCCGAAATTGTTGACAAAGTCCGACTTGGCCGTCATGTTCAAATTGCAACAAAAGCGACTGTGCACCGTGTGAATGAGATTATCAGAGCTGATAGACGAGTAACGATAGACAGTGTAGCAAGTGGAATCGGATGTTCACATGGCTTAGCCTACAGAATTTTCGGAAAGTTTGCTCACGTTGGGTACCCAGAGATCTGAATGATGAACACAAAATGAACCGATTTGGTTTGTCATTGCAGCATCTCTGTCATTACGCATATGAAGGTGAAGACATGCTCCAAAGGATTATTACTAGAGACGAATCTTGGATGCACCACTAAAAACCCGAATCAAAACGCGCCTCAATGCAATGGAAACACCCATCATCGCCATACGCAAAAAAAAAATTCAAGATTACGCCTTCTACGGGGAAGGTTATGCTGACAATGTTCTGGGATTATCAAGGAGTGTTGTTAATCAAGTTCCAGAAGTATGGTGACAGTGTGAATTCTGTATCGTACTGTGAAGTTCTGTCGATGCTACGGGATGCAATTCGAAGAAAACGTCCTGGTTTGCTTCTCCTTCATGACAATGCCAGACCACATACAGCTCGGTTAACCCAAGAGAACATTAGCCAGTTGGGTTAGGAAGTTCTTGAACATCCACCCTATAGTCCTGACTTAGCTCCAAGTGATTTTCACCTGTTTGGTTCATTGAAAAACCACCTTAGCGGGAGAAGATTCTCGAGTGACGAAGAGGTGGAAACGGAAGTAAAAAAATTGTTCAGAAATCGGACTCCCGATTTTTACCCCATGATTACACTGATTACACGATGGAACAAATGTATCAATGTTGGTGGTGATTACGTTGAGAAATATGGGAATAATGTAGGTTCAAAACTTTAAAGTTTTCAAATTACTGTAGCATTTAGTTTTTTTTTTTTTAACAGGCATTTGCGAGTTACTTAGTGACATCCCCTCGTACAAAGCAGCAACAGTTCCCGGAAATTTTAGCCTTAACTTCCACTTCTTAACTAATTCTGTAAGACAGACTATGACATTATACTTGCCTCTGCCGTCTACATCAAGCTCAGCTCCCCCAGGAAGTGGAAGTTTAACAGTCACCGGCCGTCCAAAGTGACATTGCACATCTGAGGTCAGTTCCACAAACTCCGTGACAGTCTTTATGTGGGCGGAGTCCATGAGATATTGTTCTTTAGATATTTGAACCTTCTCTGGTGGGATTGGAATAATCTACGATCAAGAGGGGGAAAAAAGCATAAGAAAAGATGAAAAGTTCATATTTGAGAACATAACAGCAAGAGGAAATGTGAAAGTCAAAAACAGAAAAGAAAAACTTCTGTTAAGTGCAAGTAACTGCAGATAGTCAGAATTTACTAAAATCACAATATAATTTTTTTAAAGGCAGAAAATAATGTATGTTGTGAAGAAATTTGTAAAATGAAACAACAAAACGTAAACAAGACAACCCAAAACACAATCCACATAATGGAAGAGATCATGGTCATTGACCATAGACAGACGTTAAGACAACATATTTGGCGTGCTGAGAATGTACACAGTAGTTTGGATATTTGGAGTGCTGAGAATGTACACAGTTTGGATATTTGGAGTGCTGAGAATGTACACAGTTTGGATATTTGGAGTGCTGAGAATGTACACAGTAGTTTGGATATTTGGAGTGCTGAGAATGTACACTGTTTGGATATTTGGAGTGCTGAGAATGTACACAGTTTGGATATTTAGAGTGCAAATGTTGAGCCTGAGCGAATCTAAAATAGGGAAGGCCCTATTTTTCCTAAGCTGGAAGTACTCAGTACTAAATTAGTCGCCATTCACCACAGTCTGAAAAGAAACTTTAATCATCACAAAATCCGGTCAGAACCAGCTTATTGTCTGCTATGAAAGATAACTCAACAACAAATTGAGTACATGAATTATGTTTTATCTCAAGGTCTTTGACAGAAATACGGGGGCATGTCGGAAAGTTCCTGTACAGTAATTGCCACAAAGTAAGCATTTGTTCTATTTGCTCGAAAATATGTAGGTCTAGGCTCCCAAGTGTACTGATCCAGTGGGTCAAGAGATATATTAATAAAAATGTAAGTCTTCTGTTTTTAATACACCATTACGTGACCTTGGGCGAAGGCCGCTCTGCGGTATTGAAGATGGCTGACAGTTCGAGTAACGTGGGGGCATCAAATTCTGCTTGAAGCCAGGGAGACTTGCTACCAAGGTCCTAGAAATGCTTCATCAGGCCTTAGGCGAACACTGTTTAGGCTGAACTCAGGTCTTTCGGTGACATGCAATGCAGCTGTATATGATTTTCACTGAAATCATGTTAGAAAAAGAAATGAAATAAATGAGTAATTAATCTATCAATAATTCACATCCATACCCTCAAAGAACACTGCATGTTCTTCTCTGTAGCTCTCTTGGGGAATCTGACCGTGATATGACGAGAGAGCCGAGACTGATACAGGCAGCCCTGAGGAGTCACTTCAAAAGTTTCCGTCTTTGGAATCGATGTCACCAGAAATGTTCCCAGTTTGTTTACATCCAGTTCTACAAACGATTTATTGTCTAGCTCCTGAAGAAATGGTGAAGAGACTCAGGGAAAGAAAATGTAGTTGATAATGTTTCAAACAGAAATACATTTAGGTTTGTTGGTCATAAAATGTACTCTGTAATTGCAATGTGGCTTGTAACAAGTGTAGAGAGCAACAGAAACGTGTTCTTCCTCCTTCCTGTCGTTACGCTTCTTTTTGACAGTACAGAAAGGTTTCGGTACAGTGGTGCTAGAAAGGATCTTCTCATCAAAGAAAACGTTTTTTTTTTTAGCAGAGATACGCTAGCCCTTTGTTGAAAATATCAAGAATTGTTTTGCTAAGCAAAACATACAAATATTTTGAACAGCAAGCTCAAGCGATAAATTTCAACATCTTATATTAAAAATGTCGTTAGCAACGAAAGATCCCCCACTAAAATTAATAATCAGTCTTCAATTTATCAATAAAAAACAGTGAGTAAACATGACTTCTTCATAAGATCCACATCATTTTGAATTGGGTTACCTTTCAGTAGTTTTCCCGGAACAGCAAATATTTCTGTCCTAAAAATCTGATTTCCTTTTTTTTTTCGCTATCATCATCATCAGGTCCCGTGCCGACTGGCGTTGGCTATTATGCTTCTTCAGAGTACACGATCCTTCATGCAGGCTATTAGCTCAGCTGGTGATCTCTTCTCACACCATCTCGTCAGACTGCCCAGTATCATTTCCCTTGGTCTTCCTCTTGATCTTCTTCCTTCTGTTTTTCCTGTTGTTATAATATTTTCAATGCCCCCTCTTCTCATTGCATGTCCTATTAAAGTACACAGTGTCTGTCTAATTTTTTTACCTGATTTTTGTGTGTGTGTATCTCCAGCTATTCTCATACATTCTTCATTAGTTATTTTTGCTGTCCAGGGGATTCGCAACATTCTTCTAATAAACTACATTTCTGCTGCTTCCAATGACTTTTGTGCAGACTTGCTTATTGTCCATGATTCACTTCCATATAGAAAGATAGGTTCAATATAGCATTTTATGACTCATTTTCTAACATTCATTGATAAGGATGTGTTGCATAATGTTTCTCATTCTCTGAAATGCAGTCTTTGCTTCTTTTTTTGCACCAAGTATTTTCCTGATTATATTTTTTTTCCCTTGAGACAACCATCTCAGGCTAAGCTGAAGGATTCTATAATCCATCTTGTCAAATTACACACCGCAAGAAATATTGCAGAAGGCAAAGGAATATCTCAAACTAGTGCCGTACATAAGAAAAAGAAAATCAAAGTTTCTGAGACACACAAGCAGACATGAAGGTCTCGAGAAATTTGTCATGTCTGGAAAGATAAATGCAAAAGACGGAGAGGACGGAGAAGACAGAAATACTTGGACGGCCTGACTCTGTGGTCTAACAGGAAAACAACTGTCTTGATTCTAGACACGGAGGATCGAGCGAGACGGAGAAGACAGAAATACTTGGACGGCCTGACTCTGTGGTCTGACAGGAAAACAACTGTCTTGATTCTAGACACGGAGGATCGAGCGAGACGGAGAAGACAGAAATACTTTAACGGCCTGACTCTGTGGTCTGACAGGAAAACAACTGTCTTGATTCTAGACACGGAGGATCGAGCGAGACGGAGAGGTATGGCCGTCTACGCCTACTGGCATGGAACTGTCTGATCTGATCACATTTTTTTCCTTGAGACGTCATCTTCGGCTAAGCTGAAGGAGACACCATCCATCTTGTCACATCACAGAATGCAAGACTAACTCCTTATCTATGTAGTACAGTTCATGGCCAACGAATTCTGAACATTTCTACTTTCTTATTACAAATGTGCAATTACCTCCTGGACTTAACGCAAAGGATCTGGCCAAATTAAAACCTCTATGTAGTTCACCTGACCTACTGCAGCAAAGATTTTGTAAAGCAACTATCCTGTTGTGGCTCGAATAAAACCGAATAAATAGAAAATATTGGACTGCTGGCTGTAACCTTCAAAAGCTGACTGCAAAAGTAATGAAAATACAAGTTTTACTTAAAACTTATATTTATATATACTGTTCAAATAAAGAAACACAACAAATACTTTGTTGCGATTCAAACTGAAATTTGTTCATCAAACAAGGGCAAATTGCCTGAAACGATTACGTGGATATCAACTTCACGTGGTGACCTGAATTGTACTCAGCAGATGATTCATGAACTCAGAAAAGCGACACTGCTCAAAACAGCATTTTTGACAATAACTCATGACAAGTTCATGAGAATCCCGTGGAACTTAAAGAACACAAAACTCACTGACCAGGTTATTGAATGCATATAAAAAAATTGACGCTCCTCGAATCAATTCATTTGAAAATTTAATGCGCAAGTATGGCTCACCTCACTACAGAACAACGACTCATCATCACTGGACGTTTACAGACTGGATAGTCAAAAATTGTAGTACCTAGACAATTTAATATGGTTAGAAGCACCATTAGTCATCTTTGGAGACGATTTCAAACATTGGCTCAGTTGCAGACCGGCCACGCAGTGGAAGACCCATAATCACAACTCCTGCCGAAGACCGCTTCATACGGCTGCGTCACTTCAGGAATCGATTTGCATCTGCGTCCTCAACAGTCCAGTCAATGACACCAGCTCGTCGAATTACAGATCAAACGGCCAGGAACCGGCTACACGACGCTGGTCTTTGGGCTAGAAGACCCTACAGAGGTTCTGTTCTTACGCACCAGCATCACCAGAACCGACTGTAGTGGGCGAACCAGCATGGTCAATGGACCGTTGTGAATGATTGGAGAAGGGTTTGGTTTAGCGATGAATCATTCTTTCTGCTCCAGCGACACGATAGACGGAGGAAAGTTTACTACAGAATCCATTAGCGCCACGCCCAGAACTGCGTGGATGAGGCTCCTCCACATGATGGTGGAGGTGTACTGCTGTGGGGGACGATCAGCTTCAAGGGAAGAAGTGACTGGTGGAAACTGAAGCATAGTCGCAAGTTTCAAGTAGAGCTTCCGGTGTCAGTGAACACATGCCATGTTAGGACAGATATGTCGCCAGATATTAACAAATATAAGGGAAGACGCACAGATCAAGAAAATTAAGTGACGAGATGAGTTACCAACAAAAGACCACAGTATTACCCACGTTCTACTTACTTTGATAGTGAATTCGACGTTAGACCACTCTATATGGTCCGTCCACCTTCCCCTCACGTTGATGTCATTAAACTCTAAATTCACTGGCTTAAAAGGTATTGTAATAACCACGTTTGTCTTCAGAGAGCGGTTTGTGGACTTGAAAATGTAAATCTCGCTACTGACTTGCTCGTTTGGCTGCAGATGGGCTGGACAACTGCGCCATCTTTTCTGGGGCGTAGCAACCCGGCACTTCAGTGTTTCTCTCTTTCCATAAAAGCCCTCGGGGATAGCAATGCTAGCACCGAAAGGGAGGCTGAATGTCCCGCCCTTTTTACCCGGTATCACACTGACCTTGACACTGAGAAAGAAATAAAAGTAGAAACATCGTAACTACATCCTGGAGAATCTCATGTCGCTATAGGTAAAGAGAATCTACAGTTATTACTACTACTATTACTACTACTACTTTTAAGGCTACTACTACTACCACTACTACTACTACTACTTCTACTATTACTACTACTACGTCTACTATTACTGCCACACTACTGCTACTACTACTACTACTACTACTTCTACTACTACTACTACTACTTCTACTACTACTACTACTTCTACTACTACTACTACTACTACTTCTACTACTACTACTACTTCTACTACTACTACTATACTACTTCTACTACTACTACTACTACTACTACTACTACTTCTACTACTACTACTTCTACTACTACTACTACTACTAATACTAGTACTACTACTACTTCTACGACTACTACTACTACTTCTACTATTACTACTACTACGTCTACTATTACTGCCACACTACTGCTACTACTACTACTAATACTGCTACTACTACTACTACTACTACTACTAGTAATAATGCTATTACTACTACTATCCCCGTTTCCATGCAATTAAGGCATACTGAGGATAAGTTGTTAGGTCCGTATCTCCAAGACCTTCGGCACATGAAAGTGTGATATGATCATTATCACGCCCGGCTGCATTTACCTTCCCGGATATCTCTGTTATCCATTTTTAGAGGATGGGTGGACCCCATGGCATTTTTTTGAGTGGTGGTACCAGAAAAAAAATCCCCACTGCTGGGACTTGAACCTGGTGCCACTCAGCCAACCTGGCCACTCTAGAGCATCGGGTAGAATTTTTACTGATTGGAAAGCGATGGCAGAGGTGATAGAACCCACTGAAATTTCAGTGAGAAGAGCTGTGTCGTTAATGATTCGACCATTCTCACACACTTTACTCGGACCTCATGGGAAGAAAAAGTCTCATCAGTATGTTCACTTTCATCGTCAATCCCATTATCATAGTTATGGGTGCCATCATCATAATTATCAGTCATTATCGTTAGCCTATGAACACTTGATTCAAGTCCCCATCGTCATAGTAAAATCATTGCAACAGTAATTAGCACAGGCACCCATTATCATCATAATTATCGTCATAAATGCTACCGTCACAAGCGTCAACATTATCATCATCACATTATTATAGTTATCACGCACGCTGGTGTCTCATGACCACATTGTCGTCGTTTCTGCTCATGCCATAAGGAAGAGAAGAGTAATAATAGTAGCAGTAGTAGTAGTAGTAGTAATTGTAGTAGTAGTAGTAGTAGTAGTAGTGGTGGTGGTGGTAGCAGTAGTAGAAGTACTGGTTAGTAGTGGCATAAGTAGTAGCAGTCACCCAGCTGTAGAAATGGGTACCCGACTTCTTCTGGAGTTGGGGAAGGAAAGGCTGTCAGGCTTATCATCTTATCGCTGACCATGTCACCCTCTAGTGTGCTGACAGGTCAAGGAAAATATGGGCACTAACACCATATCCCTATGTGCCTCTAGGGCATGACAGGATTACCTTTACCTTTTTTAATTAGTAGCAGTAGCAGCAAAGGTAGTGGCAGTAGCAGTAGTAGTAATAGCAATAAAAGTAGTAGTAGTAGTAGTGGTAGTAGTAGTAGTGGTGGTGGTAGCTGTAATAGATGTATAAGTAGTGGCAGTAGCAGCAAACGTAGTAGCAGTAGTAGAAATAACAGTAATAGCAGTAGAATTAGTAGTAGTAGTAGTAGTAGTAGTAGTAGTAGTAGTAGTAGTAGTAGTAGTAATAAGAGTGATAGTAATAGTATCACAACTAGTAATGGCATTATCAGCTGCAGTATCAGCAGAATTTGTAGTAGTAGGATATTTCTTTAGGGCAGGCACTTCATTAATTCTATCACACACACACACACACATACAAACCTAATGCACAAGCGCAGACTCTCAACAGAGATAAATCCCAAACGCAACATAGAACAAAACTGAAAACCACCAACTCGTAGAACCAACATTCCACAACCTACCTCGTCTCTTCAGCAACACTCAACTCTTCCGACTGTGGCGGCCCGCTGACAGAGTTCTGTTTGCTCATCTCAATTTTTCTGCAATGATTAAACAAAATAAATGGGAAATTCGGGGACACTAGACTGACTCCTCCAAGGACAAATATTTTACTTCTTGTCTCAGATAAAATTAAACACTGCAAACCATAAGTTTATCTACACAAACTGACGGCCATTAAAACTCCACTCTGCGCATTTCAAAACGGTCTACATGCTCCAGTGCACATCAAGCAAATATGCCTGCACTTTCTAAAGATATTTTAAGAGCCATAGCCTAGGACCAGGAAAAGAACCTGGATGGGAAACTGTGGGTGCTCACACCTCCTGCTGATAGTGGGATTCATGGAGGCAGCCCATCTCCTTGGCTACTGAGCTGAGCACGTGAAACCGAACTGAGAACGTGCAGTTAAGTCTGCATCAAGTTCACGACATTAAGTCAAAGGACAGGTACTTCATCTGACAATCTGTGCTGTCATTCCTTCAATTAAAACAAAAGGAAAGAATCTACTGGGGTGATTGATAAGTTCTCGGCATAAAGTACAACGGATTATTTGTGGACACTTTTTTTTTAGTTATTTTTCAACATGTTTATGCACTTAGTCCAGCAGTACTGGAGCATACGGATCCCTTCTTTATAAAAGTCAGCATCTTGTGCCAGTAGAAAGTGGTCTACAACATGAATGACGTCACCATCTGAAGCAAATTTGCGACCACTGAGCTCCTTTTTTTTAGTTTGGTAAACAGGTAATAGTCCTAAGGGATAAGGAGGATGTTAAAGAACTTAGAAACCGCATTCATGAATGGCAGCCATTACCACCACCGACTTGTGAACTGGAGCATTGTCTTGATGAAAAATGACTCCTCTCGTCAGTTTCCCTCGATGCTTTTCCTTCAGTTTGACCCGCAGTTGCTTCACAAGATTAGCGTAATAGGCCCCGGTGACTGTTCTGCCCTTTCGAAGATAGTCTATCAATAGCACACCTTCTAAATCCCAAAAGATGGAAGCCAACACTTTGACTGCAGACAGAACCACCCTTGCTTTCTTTGGAGGTGGGGATCCATGATGTTTCCACTGCTTTGACTGTTCTTTGGTTTCTGGTTGAAAATGATGAACCTAAGGCTCATCCATAATCACAAATTGCTGAAGAAACTTTTCAGGATCTGTAGAAAAATGGCCAAGATTGTCTCTTGACATGTTGAGACGCCTTCGTTTGTGATCAGCTCCAAGAAGTTTAGGGACCCATCGAACAGAGACCTTTGTCATTTGAAGATCATTGTGGATAATGGCATGAACACGTTCCTGGGAGATGCCCAACTCAGTGGCAATGTACCACTGTTAGTCATCGATCCTCCATTATCATGTCATGGATTCTGCCGGTGGTTTCATCGGTGGTTACCGTTCTTGGTCTTCCTGGACGGGGATCACCTTCCAGACTCTCCCTTCCATGTTTGAACTGAGCTGCCCATTACTTCACTGTGCTGTAAGAAAGAGCACTCTCCCCTAGAGTCTCTACGATATCCTCATGGATCTCCTTCGATGATAAGCCCTTGATGCTGAGGCATCGAATGACTGCTCGATGAGAAATTTTATCCATTTTCTCAATTTCTGCCAGCCCTTACCACTTCAGTAGCCTGTTAAAAAAATTAGTTGCAGTTAATTTCTTGAAACTTGGTGTTTAATCTTACATTAACTTGATCTACAAATGCACCTAATATCAACTGTGCGTTTCAAGTATTTGTACCTTATGCCGAGAACTTATCAATCACCCCTCCTATTACGGACATATTACAGAAATAAGCTGATAAAAATAAAAGAAAATAAGACACCACACTAACAAGCTTTACCAGCATACGGGCATGATAAATTAAACAATGGATGAATGCACTTTGTAAAATTGTACATGTACAGAAAACGTAAAAGAACTGAAATATATATTTGTAATTATGCAGTAAATGAGTACCAATATACCGACATCGCCTGTCTCTTTCAACTGTTTAACAGAGTTGTCTGGACAAGAAAGGACGGAGATGAAAGTAGAGCAGATATAAATTTCCTGTAAGACGTGGGAATAGACAAAGCAATCGAAAAATTAATTATTTACAGTGCCGTTTTGGGTTTTTTTTAAGTTAACATTGTGTAGCTGCTTCGCCCTGCTCAACATTCGCTTTTTTATGTTCTTTAACGGACTCGGAGCAGAATACTTTCATTTTGAGATTTTTAAACCGTGCTCTTGTTGTTATTTTTTCGTAAAATTTAGCAAAACATTCTTTCTTTCCGGTCAAATTCTTATGCTGTCTTGTTTATACTCTCAGAAATAAACATTTTCTTGTCAGTTTCCTTTGATATTGTGATTATAAATCTCAGAAATGAATATTGCTTGGTCAGTTTCCTATGATGTTGTGCTTATGCTCTCAGAAATAAACATTTTCTGGTCAGTTTCCTTTGATGTTGTGATTACAAATCTCAGAGATGAACATTCATTTCTTGGTCAGTTTCTTATGATGCTGCGTTTATGCTCTCAGAAATAAACATTTTCTGGTCATTTTCTTATGTTGTTGTGTTTATACTCTCAGAAATAAACATTCTCAGGTCAGTTGGTTATGCTGTTGTCTTTATACTCTCAGAAATAAACATTTTCTGGCCTAAAATATAATATTTGTCATATTTCGGACGGTAAAGCCAACATAAAGAACTTTGTAAACTATCACCGCACATCAATAGTAACTCTACCGTACAACAATAATAACCCCCATTGTATAGCAATAGTAACTCTACTGTACAGCAATAGTAACCCTAATGTTTAGCAATGGTAACCCTACTGTACAGCAGTAATAACTAATGTTTAATAATAGTAACCCTTATGTTTAGCAATAGTAACCCTACTGTACAGCAATAATAACCATAACGTTTAGCAATAATAACTCTACTGTACAGCAATAGTAATCCTACTGTACAGCAATAGTAACCTAACTGTACAGAAACAGTAACCCTACTGTACAGCAATAGTGACCCCAACGTTTAGCAATACTAACCCTACTGTACAGCAATAATAACCTTAATGTTTAGCAATAATAACCATACTGTACAGCAATAGTAACCTTACTGTACAGCAGTATTAACTAATGTTTAGCAATAGTAATCCTACTGTACAGCAATAGTAACCATACTGCACAGCAGTAGTAACTAATGTTTAGCAATAGTAACCCTATTGTACAGCAATAGTAACCCTAATGTACAGCAGTAGTAACCCAGTGTTTACTCGTTAAATAATAAAGCTGTTCCTACTTTTTGTCATAGTTTATATACTTTAGTAACCCCTATGTACAGCAACACTAATCCCAATGTACAGAAACAGTAATCCTAATAGTATAATTCCATCATAAACTGTCATAATTTTTCTCGTCTTTCTCCTCTTGAAAATGGTCATCGTTCAAAATACATTTTTACAGCTGAAGACGATATAAACCGCTCTGTGAGGAAAGGTACGTAACTGTGAAATTTTAAAAAAAACAGCACTGATCTGGCGCAGTGATGTGATATAACACAGTTTTGTTCAGTCTGTCGTCGAGAAATGGTGGACAAAGAACTTTAGACGTGAGAGAAAGAAAAACGGTAAATCATCTTCTTACTGTTTGTCTATGTCTCACGTCTAAAGTTCTTTGTCTATTACTTTTGGAAGGTTAACCATGTATTACTAAATCGCTGTGCCGCTGCCATTAGACAAAATAAATCTTCCCAATTACCATCGGCCCATCGTTTTTTTCTCCATGCGTAAATTATTCTTTCTAGATTTTTTTTTGTCCCTTTCCTCCAACGCTTTTGTTAATTGATTGTGAATGCCAGGAAGAATTGTGGCTTTCAATTAACGAAGGAATGGGCCGTTGGTCAACTTTACTGGAGGTCGTGCTAGCAAACCTAATCCTTAATGAGTCCCCACCGACACGATATTGAAAGAGTGCCACGGGTTAGAATACATATTAGATAGGAGTCAGCCAACAAACAGAGGCTCACTGATAAAGTTTTCATGCTCAACTATATGATACACTGCTTCAGAACATTATAGCATATTGATTACTGCAGTAAAGATAACTAATTTTTTTAAGGATAAAACAGGAATTCCATTTCTATATTCTTCTTCTCAGTGCTCGGTAGACAATGGAAATTGACCTGTCACAAATGTGCGCCGTGTGACTACATCAAAGGCGCTTTCACCCTTTCAAAAACTCATTTTCAGAAACACTGAAAAGGTGGGATGGGGACCGAAGACACGGGACTCGTGCTAAAAAATAACATATTGGTCAGCGACCCATATCTGATTGCTTAATCAGAGTTGATGAGCCATAGCCAGATCAAGAGCCTGTTCTGCCTCCGGGTGCTGAACTCCCTGGTAACTATAGTCTGGGCGAAAGAACTGGGATATAATGCCAAAGCAAGCCCAGATATACAAATAAGCTATACCGAAGTCGGACGAATCGGGACGAAGGACGCAAGCCCAGCTGCTAAACGTTACACACCGCAGCCACTGCTCTTTTCAAGGTAAAACTCAAGAAGAACAAGGAAACACTGATGACTGACAACAGTTAATGTTCGATTCCTTCACATTTGCTTAACTGGAACTGACTAGCACAATCAAGAAATAGTTAAATACATACATAAACGCACAAACCCACTGTAATATGGATTCACCAGAAGAACTACTATTACCTCCACGCTTATCAAGTATTTTCATTGACGTATCATCAACTTAGTGCGCCTGCTCTTGAAAACACTTTTAAGTTCGAACGTAAGAGGTAACGTGGTGGCTCCCCCTTCCCCCCCCCCCCCCCACTTTATTTCTAAAGATGAAAAAATAATAAATTGAAGATCACGGTCGCACCCTAGAAAATCTAGCCATAAAAATGGATGTAGGATGCTTGTTTTAAGAAACTTGCAGTGAAAATAGAGATTATCTCCACTCAGAGTGAAATGTATCACACTTCACAACATACATGGCTGTCGGTGTTGTAAGTAAGGCAGTATATTTACGTAAAATGTAATCCCTTGCACATGAATTTCTCTGTGTTCGTAAGATTAAACCGCATCTGAAAATAAAGTCACTAGAATTAAAAAGATGACTTTCCTAATAAGCTCACACACAACATTGCTTAACATGCACAATAGCCTTTATTTTGTCCCATGTTATAAAGTTATTTACATCTGTATAGGGCACGCAGCTCATGAGAGAAAACGAGAACACACGATACTTTCTGTGACCACGTAGACCGAGAATGGTTGAGAGTATAATGAAAGCCTCATGAATACAGCTTCTTTCTTCACTTGTTTCTGAAGTGAAACTTCCAGGCCTGTCTTAACTTTGATATTCAGGCGATTAGATTGATCCGTCATTCAATGCTCTCTTCTAGACCGAGCTTGATGTATACCGTGCGTGCAAAAGTAGGCGGTACTGACCCCTAGGGGGCGATGGGAACATCCAGAGGCGGTGAAGGAAAATCGAGGAACATGAGTCATCAGACTAAACTGATGGGGAACAAAAGTTTTGGGAATGCTGGGGATGTAGCATGGAGACAATGGGAAGGCAGCCAGAAAAAAAAAATTAACGTACCTCTGATATGCTTGATATTAAACGTCGTGAGAGTTTAGAGAAGACGGTCTTGGAAGGGTGCATATTGGGAAAAAGGAAAGAGAGGAAAGCCAAAGCGAAAGCGAAGATGGATGCAAGACATCGTTGATGATCTGCGAATTGATGCATCAGTAGCAGGGCATCTTGCTTACAACCGAGAGCCCTATAGAAAAGCTGTTAGGGAGGCAAAGTTCCACACGGGACATGCAATGACTGCCTGACTGATATGTTTATGGAACTGGATTCAGGTTGATTTCTTTGTGTTTCAAGTTTGTGCTTGAACGCAGAAAATCTTATCCTTCATCAAAATGTTTCGAGTTTAGAGCCATTAGAAAAATAATGTCCCATGGCATATCTGCATATTGTAGGAGTGTGAGAGTGTGACGTGTTAGGACCTTCACATTTCTAGGCCGCCACTACAGCATTTGGGGTAGGGATGCTGTCACCCGTCCACGCCGTCTTTGTTTCGCTAGGAAAGTCCCAAGAACCCATATGTGGAGGCTGGGGTTGACCCCGGTGTCGACCTAGGAAAGTCCAAAGAACCCATACGTGGAGGCTGGGTTGACCCCGGTGTCGACCTAGGAAAGTCCAAAGAACCCATACGTGGAGGCTGGGTTGACCCAGGTGCCGACCGCTCCAAAAAAAAATAATAATATTAAAAAAAACTTCAGATATCGAACTATGGACTTTCCAATCGGAAGGAAGGTCCACTAACCACAACACTACATCTACATCGCCTTGGTAGGCTTGAAAAAGGGGGGGGGGGGGCGTAACCAGTTTCCAAAGCCATTAGGTTGAAAAGTATTTCCTGTAAGATCCACAAGCGCAAGCCACGCGGAATAGGAAATATAAGCCCACTGTATCACCATTTATAACTATCACAATATCATCTGTTGTGTTTTTATCTTTCTTTAGAGCCTAATACGAAAGTTTAAATTTTTTTATCCATGCGTATATCATGAGTACCAAGGTGTTGTAGTATCAACTGTTATATTATATAGGGTTCTTTCAGGAAGGAAGAAAATCGTGCAGAATTCGTAGCTTTAATGGTAGAAACATGATATGTTAGTAAAAATGTTATTGCATTACATTTCATGATAAATAGTAGAGTCGTGGCACTTTAGTAACAGTATTATTACATTACATTTCTTCATACATGGTAAGAAAAAAAAATCAAGTATGACAGCCTTTACATACCTCTCCGCACGGTTGCCTGTGGAGTATTCATCAACGGCTGAATCAAATGAAGAAATAAAAGCAGGAACTAAACCTACATCAGACACAGGATTCAAAATGCTTGCATATACCAACGTGAAGTTAAAATACTGCACTTGACTGACCAAATTCTGTATTTTAAGAAATGGAAGCTATTCGTTTTCTTTTCCAATACTTTCCTCGTTGTATGAATTTCTAGACTTAAAACGAGTTTTAAATGGTTCACAGAAGCTACACTATTGAAAAGGGCAAATTATTTACTTTGTTGGTCAGCTACATTTAATACATGCCCATCAGGCTCCACTCCCTTTGTTTATTTTGTGCTCCACCAAAAACTTAGAAAACTCAACACTTTTTTTTAATTCGCGTGAGCTGTCGGAAACTAAGATGGTTTTAAACTGTGGTCTTCGAAGCCCCACTTCATTTTGTATTTGGTCCACCGGATTACACTTCATAAATGAGAAATAATCATATGGTTCTGTATCCTTGTACTCCCTTTAATCATGAGGTCGGTAAGGTCCTACTGTCTTGGAATTCATCGCGCCAAATAGTTATGTAATCCGAGTTTGAATAATGTACTATTTGCCAGTCGCATTTCATTCTATAAAGTTCGCCAGCCCCTACTCAGTTTTTTTTTAAATTGTCGAGTCGTAATCCATTTAATCTTGTGACTCCTTGGATATAAAGACTGAAACGTCAGGCATGAATTATAAGTCTGTCTGAACTCGCAGGATCCACGTATTACTTCGGTTCCTGTGTTTGGACTAGCAGGATCCACGTATTACTTCAGTTCCTGTGTTTGGACTAGCAGAATCCACGTATTACTTCAGTTCCTATGTCTGAACTCGTAGGATCCACGTATTACTTCAGTTCCTGTGTCTGAACTCACAGGATCCACGTATTACTTCAGTTCCTGTGTCTGAACTCACAGGATCCACGTATTACTTCAGTTCCTGTGTCTGAACTCGCAGGATCCACGTATTACTTCAGTTCCTGTGTCTGAACTCACAGGATCCACGTATTACTTCAGTTCCTGTGTTTGGACTAACAAGATACACGTATTACTTCAGTTCCTGTGTTTGGACTAACAAGATCCACCTATTACTTCAGTTACTGTGTTTGGACTAGCAGGATCCATGTATTACTTCAAATTCTCTGCTTGGACTAGCGAGATCCACGTATTACTTCAAGGCCTGAATGCAAAGACAGACGTTCAGTAACTGTATGTATACGTGCCAGGAATCACCAATCTACAGGTAAACTAGAAAGGCCCCAAATGCAAAGAAAGGTCTCGATTGAATTTTTTTGTCGTTTATTACACGAAATGGTTCACAGACCCAATCTCCCTATCTTGTAGATCGCTCTGCACTAAGGGACCCGTGTATACAGCGTGTACGCCCCAGCTGATTGATTATTCTGTTCTGACAGAACAGACATGCTACTGCCATTATAGAGGGCCAGACGAGAAATCTTACAGGACGGTAAAAATGACAGCGGAATCACTTTCCTTTGTCACGGATCCTATTCAGTACTAAACGCTGAATACTTGACAGCTCCTGCAGACTGTGTTAGGTAGATATAATGTATCAGACGCTTTTTCTCAGTTTTGTCAAGGAAGCATCAAAATTAAAATATAAAACTCCGTCTTTCATTCATTTGCATGTCCCTTGCGGAACTCTGCCTCCCTAACGGCACTCTTGTAGGCCTCTCGGTTGTGAGCAAGATGGCCTGCTGTTGATGCATCCATTTGTAGATTATCAACGATGTCTTACAGCCATCTTCGCCTTGGTCTTCCTCTCTTTCTTTTTCCCATTATGTACCCTTCCAAGACGGTTTTCTCTAGATTAACATGACGTTTAATGTGTCCAAAATATTTAAGTTTTCTCCGTTTAATACTCTTTACTAGCCGGCCTTCTTCAATATTAAGTTCTTGTAGTATGGATATATTTGTTCTTTTTTTGTGTCCATGATATTTGAAGAACTCTTCTGTAGCATTTACATTCAAAGGCATTTATGTGTTTCTCGGCTGTTTTGTTGAGTGTCCAGGTCTCACAGGCATATGTTACAATGGGAAAGATATATGCCCTTAAAAATCTTATTTGTGTAGTTCTGTCTGTTCCTCTCCACACATTCTTTATTTGTTTTACTTTCTGAAGAGCGATAGATGTTCTTTCTATTTCCCTCATTGTATCTCCATTATTAGTTAAAAGTGATCCAAGATATTCAAAACTCTCCATTTCTTCCAGTTTTTCTTCATTGATACATATTTCAGCTGCCTTGTTTGTTTTGTAAGTTGTCATCAATTTAGTTTTCTTTGCATTAAGATAGAGGTTTTGCTCTTCGCTGTTCTTACGGACTGACATAATTAGTTTTTCCATTCCTTATTGTGATGTGGACAGAAATACTGTGTCATTAGCATAACTACTCCCTAGTATTTCATAACCTCCAATTGTTATGGCATCGTAATATTCTTTGTCTACATTTTCTCTAACATTCCTCATTATATTTTCAGTATACAAGTTAAATAAGTAATGCGACAATATGCACCCCTGACCGACCCCTTGTTTTATGTCAAACCAAGTTGTTGTTTCACCAATTACTCTTACTGCTGCTTGTTGGTCTAGATAACAGTGATGTTAATTGTACCAAATGTGTCGGAAATCCCATTGTTTCGATTATTTCCCAAAGTTTCTGGTGTTGTACACAATCAAATGCCTTTGAGTAGTCTATAAAGGATAAATATAGATTCACATTAAGCTCTCTGCATTTCTCTATTATTAATCTTATATTGAATATATGATCTCTTGATCCTCTTCCTTGCCTGAAACCAGCTTGTACCATATTGACTTCTTCTTCTATTTTCTTACGAAGTCTAACCATTATGATTTTTAACAGAGTGTTACTGGCATGACTAATCAAGGCAACAGTTCTGTAGTTTGTGCATAATTTCAGGTTACCCTTTTTTTGGCA
Organism: Achatina immaculata; assembly: GCA_009760885.1. Classification (NCBI taxonomy): domain Eukaryota; kingdom Metazoa; phylum Mollusca; class Gastropoda; order Stylommatophora; family Achatinidae; genus Lissachatina; species Lissachatina immaculata. The sequence goes on from CM019713.1 coordinate 51,367,977, forward strand.
GTGGTATGAATACAGTTCTTTTCCATTCTTTTGGCCAAATACCTGAATGCCATATCTTTTTACATAGTGCATGATAGATTGTTGCACGTTCCTTTCCTCCTGCTTTAATAAATTCAGCTGTTATCTCATCATATCTTGGTGATTTACCATTTTTCAGATTCTTTATTACCCATAAAACTTCTTCTATTGTCGATTCGGGTTTTTTCTCCTCCAATAATAATTCATAATGTTGATTTCTGCTTTCACAGTCGGTTGTTTCATATATTGCTCTGCAATATTCCTTCCATCTTTCTAGAATTTCCTCTGTCTCTGTCAAGGTATTCACCATCTTGTCACAAATTACATTTAACTTATGTGTGACATTTCTCGTCAATGTCTTCATTTCTTTAAACATTTCACTATTTCTTCCACACTTCTGATGTTCTTCTATTCTTTCACAACAATCTTATATGTATTGTTTTTTTTGTCTTTTCTTATGTTTCTTCGTACACCTTTTTGCTAAAGATTGATATTCCTCTTTATTGTTTGTCACTTTCCATTGCATCTTCATTTCTCTACGTTGTTTTATCAGTTCTAGCATGCCTGCTATAATCCATCCATTCGCTTGTGTTTTCTTTACTGGAACCATGTCTTTAGCTGTTGTTAATAAGATATCTCTGGCCAGTGTAGCCAAATCATCCGGTGTCATCTCCTCCTGTACAAAACGGAAATAATTCTCTAACAAGTTCCAGGTAAAGATTTCCTCATGTTCACTGACCTTTTGGTAAGATATCTTTTAGCATGCCAATGTAAAATATGGCAGTGTAACCCAGAGGAATACCAACGAAGCGCGCAAACAGAAATGATACGCAGAATTAACAGAGATTCGTAGTTTGAAGACTTGCATGAGGATAAACTGTTTTGATATGAGAAAACGGCACGAGCAGCTCGGCCATAAAGCATTTTTTTTAAAAAAGCATGGTCTTAGAGCCAAGAGAGATATGGCGTTACTTTTTCTCTTGATACATAACACGAAGGCGAGGCCGCTGAAAGTGAAGCATTCAGTGACTGGTACTCTAACTCTTGGCAAGTTCTCAAATGCTTTCATAATATCAATTTTCAAGGTATCAACTTTCATGGTATCAATTTTCAAGGTATCGGGTTTCATGTTATCAATTTTCAAGGTATCGGTTTTCATGGTATCAGTTTTCAAGGTATCGTGGTTTCAATTTTCATTTTCTTAACCCAGCGTCTTCCTGTGCTGTCTTCTCTTCTCGTGTTTTCTTTGGTCTAACTTTAGTAATGTTTCTCCCTATTAGCTGGGGCAAGTGTTCTACAAACCTGTGGATTTGTCAAGTATGTGTTTCAGTTTTTGTCTCTCTTTTTATTATTTTTATTATCTAATCTATGAAAGGAAAGGTGTAATTATTCTGTAATTATTGGCCATTAAATTGGGATTGTTAATATCTATATAGAGTATGAGGGGGGGGGGTGTGAAGACGCTTTCCTATTTAGGATTCAGCAACCCATAGCTGACCAAGACCCACCTCTCCTTTGGTGCCCCCAGTAACAGGCCTAGCCTGGCTAACGGGACAAGGATTGCCATAATCCCTATGATTTTGGAGTCTGCTAAAGATGCGTTGCACATTCCCTGGTTATTAGCTTCAATCAAGAACCGAAAAATAACAAACAACTGTCATAACTCGCCTCCCCCCCCCCACCCAATCCCACACGATGCTGTGGCTCAACACCTTCACAGCATCGACTGCAAAGAGCACTCGACTCCCAGCTCCAGGGAGATTGAAGGCACGATAAAATCAAGGCTAAACAGATTTTGTTTTGTTGGACTTTTAGATAGCTTATAAACGTAGCTACTCGGTTCTTTCCATCGTACGTTCGTCATGCTTCGGTTTCTTTCAAGCCATGATAAGGTGTACATTCACACAGTTTTCAATGGGTTAATTACTGTTTTTCAAGACTGTGATATATGACCGAGCTGACGCAGATGAGTCCAGGCTGTAAATTACTGAACCTGCAAGACTTGGACGACCAGTTTATCCCGAGCTCCTGACTCACAGTTATAAGCTGTCAGGAGTTGAATCCTACTTCTGTTTTTTTTAAAATCTTTTCACAAGAACAGATTTGTGTTTTTAACGTTCTGTTCTATGAGGGTCAGCATATACGCAAGGATTATAGGATCAGGATACCAACAGGGATTATGAGATCACTTTATAGATATGAATTACAGGATCAGAATATACACAGTGATTATGGGATCATGATATACACAGGGATTATAGGATCATGATATACACAGGCACTACGGGATGAAGATATAGATATAGGATCAGGATATACACCGGGTTTGCAGGATAAAGATATAGATATAGGATCAGGATATACACATGGATTACAGGATGAAGATATAGATATAGGATCATGATAGATATACACAGGGATTTCATGACGAAGATATAGATATAGGATCGGGATATAGACAAGGATTATAGGATCAGGATATATAGAGGAATTATAGAATAGATATGCACGGGATTATAGTATAAGGATGAAGATATGAATTATAGGATAGATATGCACAGGATTATACTATAAGGATGAAGATATGAATTATAGGATCAGTATATACAGAAGAATTATAGGATAGATATGCACGGAATTATAGTGTAAGGATGAAGATATGAATTATATGACAGATATGCACAGGATTATAGTTTAAAGATTTAGATATGAATTATAGGATCAGGATATACAGAGGAATTATAGGATCGAGGTTTACATATCAATTTTAGGATGAAGGAAAATTAGATTCTTAAAACCAGTTTGTTTTGTTTTGTTTTTTTAATCAAGACAACAAAGATTACAGTGGTCTCAGATGGCAAGAAAAGCGCAAATTTGACAAGAAAGTGCATGAGCCATTTTTATAGAGAAATTCTAGTGACAGTTTTACAGGGGGCCAAATACATGGAACACGCAAGTACGTATCAGCTGGGCACATTCAATGCCTGAACCACACGTGACTGAGTTGCTGCTTTACTTCAGTACCCAACTCAAGCTTGGGGTACTATGACTGACTGTCAGAGTTGCTGGCTCATTTCGATACCTGACCCAAACGTGAGATACTATTGTGAAAATGAAACACATTATAGCATTATGTAACCATGACACTAGCAAACGTATGAGTGCGCAAGAACAAATGTAACAAACCAATTTTGCAGCCTCCATGAATGAATGAAATCATCAAAGAATGGCAAATGAAAGTCAACACTGATGGTACTAAGCTAGACGGAATCGTAAATTTTCTAGAATACTGTTAACAATGACTACGTTTCACGTCTAGTTTTACGTTAAACCGACTTTAGACGCAGGATAACTTCTGTAAAAGAATAACATTCTGTACAGATTGTTTTGTGTGTAACCCTGTGGTTGGTCTGGTAAACCACAACTCATCACTGTATGCCAAGCACGTGTTTCGAGAGAATTCTGAGTCACGTGGTTTAGTTTAGCTGGAGGTGTGCATGGGCTGAGAAGTTAGTTTTTTGGTCAGAATGTTGTAGCGAGAGGTTGTGTGTTTGATTCTAGGATGGGATAAAGATTCTGTAGTTAAATTGTTGTAGTGATGGATTGTTTTTCTTAAGACAGATTGTTGTAATAGCCATGTAGATTTATGTGTCGATTTGTCCACGTTTTTTTTTTTGACAAATGTTGAATGTGTGACCTGGTCCTATGGCGATGTTAGTCGCCCGGACTTATGTTTCTTTTGGATGATCATTTGTAATTGTATCCATCAAGTTTTACACTCTACATCGTTACAACACTCATCCTACAAATGGGATCTCATCATTAAACATTTACACTGTGTTTGCTGAACTTGTAATTTTTTAGACATGTTTAGTGTCATTGATTGGACGGGCTTTAGTTGGTATCGAATCAGGCCACTCGTCACGTCCAGTGTGTTTGTTTACACGTTGACCAGTTCATGCACGTATTTTGTAGCCCACAGTTGTGTGTTGCTAGTATGTTTTTTCGTCAGAGTCTTTCAAGTTTTGGTTAGGGAGTTGCAATTTTGTCTAGTGTTAGAGATAGCTTTAGTAGAAGTTGTTCAAAGCGGCGATGATGTCCAGCCTGACCGAAAGTTTGCGCCACATCTAGTTCCTGGAGACTAGGCAGTGCAGCTACTGACGTTTACCTGTGCCTGCAATCAAGTCCAGTGAGCCTGAGCCTGAACTAGTATCCGGTGAGGAACCAGAGCGGTTGTGTTTCAAGCGACATTTCAACCAGCTCTACCCAGACAGCCTTGATACTTCTCAACCAGCTCCACCCAGACAGGGGAGGTAACATGTTGTCAAATTAATTGTTTTCTGCATTTTCGGCAGTTACTTTGGGTCTTCAGCTTTACTGCAAGAAGGAACATTCTGAATATCGCTACTTGATGAACTTTGCTAGGTTTCGCTTAAACGAGATTTTTCACCAGATAGACAGAAGTGGACACTTGTAAATGGACAGTCGTTGGATGTGCTCTTTATTTGTAGTGTAGGATCAAGGACATTTTAGATTCAGTTATATTTGGAATAGACATTTTAGGACATTCTTCTCTAGTGTCATTGTTGGACTTTATTGAACATTTAATTTAATGGTGATATTTGAGATAGTACATAGAATTATTGTTGAATCCCATTTAAGAGAGGACTTAGTTGTAGTTAGTTTAGTTAGTTCGTGGTATTGTATTTAATTGAATTTCTTTTCTACGTTTAATAGTTGTATGGCATTGGTGCATGATGTGGATAATTGATATGCCATTGCTTTGAAGAATTGTTGACATTACCTTATATGGTTGTATTATATTGACTCAAGTGTTATATACTGACAATAAGTAGGGTGCACTACAGATAGACGCACAATGGCTTCAGCTCTATCCACGTCAGATTTGCTGGGGTTATTACAAGATACGTTGTCCCAAGTCAGCAATGACTTGAGGTTTTCCCACGTCATGTCAGCTGTAGCAAAGTTCGACGGGGACCCAGCAAAATTGAAACCATGGCTGGATGAGACTGATAAGTTCATGGACATCCGGAATGCTGATGTGCCCAGTAAGAAGAACTTGGTGTATTTACGCACCACAGGGTCGCTGGCAGAGTTCGTCAAACAGCGTCTCCAGATTCAAGAGACATGGGAGAAGTTCGTATTGGCACGATATGGGGTGCTGCAGACTCCTCGGGAGGCCTGGCATACGCCAGCCTCTACTAGACAGTCTCCTGGAGAGTCCATTCAAGCGCTGGCTGATCGCATCAGTGAGGCAGCCAGAGTTGCTTACTCCGCGGCGGAATTGGTAACTCCGCTGGCGCAGAGGCAAATGGTGCAGTCGTTTGTAGATGCACTACTTTCTAGACCATTAAAAGTGAAATTATTAAGAGATAAACCTGTTCTATTTTCACAGGCGGTAGACTTAGCCTTACAGGAAAATGATCTCATGAAGTCGGTGAACCTTAGTTGTAGTTCCCGACAAGCTTTTATTTCAGATTCTCGACCGACCAGTGAGGTGACGACACATAGAGAGTCTCTTTGTATGGATTCGCAGAGAGTACAGTTAGTCTCTCATCAGGAGAACTCTCGAAGGACACCTTCACACTTCGAAGAAGGTAGGACAGACCACCAGAGGTCGAATACCAGGAAGGCTAGACCTGCGAGTACACTACCACAAGAAACTAGATCTTGTTATAACTGTGGAAAGAAAGGTCACATAGCCCGATTTTGTAGGCAGAGTGTAAGAAAAGATCGCTCACATTTAAACTGAGAAGTCGGCGAATGAATAGCTCCCATGTGTCCGACCGTATCTTTACACCATCTAGGTCTGCCAAACAGTCAGTCTCATTTTCGCATGCTACACCACTACTCTCGGTGGCTGCGAATCCCCCGACTCCTACTTCTGTCCTTGTTTCTATTGGTACTTTTAGAATTAGAGCATTGTTAGACACAGGAGCTAATGTCTGTCTTATCAAGGATTCTGTATACAGATCCTTACGTTCTGCTCCTAAACTCTTGCCCGCTAGAATTACTCTGCAGACTGTTACTGGAGCTTCCATGAGAGTACTTGGCAGAGTTTACCTACCTATCTCTATTGCTGGAGTCCCTGTTTCTCATTGCTTTTATGTGGTTCGCAACATGAACCGTTCTGCCATTCTTGGGCGTGATTTTTTTTTGTCTCGTTCTGGTGCTATCATAGATTACAATTCTAATACACTAAACATACATAACAAGAAGATTCCTTTAGAGTTAGATGCACACATTGCTTCTATTCTTCGTGTCCAGCGTTCTTCTCTTCTTTCTCCACGTTCAGTCAATCTTATTCCTCTTAAACTGAAAGCCCAACCATATTTTCCCTCTGGAAATTCTTATATGGTTCAGGGTATTGAGACACCATTCTTACTGTCCCAACCGGAGATAGAGCTGGTAGACTCCGTATGTGAGCTCCACACTAATCACTATCCCGTGTTGACAGTAATCAATCATTCGAGTAAACACATCGAGCTCAAGCGTGGATGTGTTCTTGGTAAATTGACACCACTCAGGTGACTCTATCCAGCAAGATTCTGGTACTGAGGAGTCAACAGCTGAAAGTCGTTCTGAGACTATCGTTCGACAAGTTCAGTGCCCTGATGTGCACAAGGACATAATATCCAGGTTGTTGACAAAGAACAAGGATATCTTTGCCTTGACTGATTCCGAGATTTCGCATACCTCGACAGTGCAGATGGAGATTGATACAGGCGATCATCCGCCAATCTCCAGGAAACCCTATCGCACTCCATTGGCGAGTAGAGAGGTGATAGAGAAGGCCGTGGAGAATATGTTGCGTGACGGAATAATTTCCCGCACGATTTCAGAGTGGTCATCACCAGTTGTCTTGGTGACTAAGAAGGATGGTACGCATCGTTTCTGTTGCGACTACCGTGCACTCAATGCTGTGACACGTTCATTGTCATATCCATTGCCACGCATTGAGGACATCCTGAGCACGATAGGCAAAGCCAAATTTTTCAGCACTTTGGATGCTCGATGTGGCTTTTGGTGCATTCCCTTGTCCGAAGACGCTCAGCAGAAGTCAGCTTTTAGCTGTCATCTTGGTAGTTTCAGATTCAACTACATGAGCTTTGGTTTAAAAGGGGCACCATCTACCTTTGTCGCACTCATGGACACAGTATTACAAGGCTTAGGAAAGTTTGCACAAGCCTATATTGACGATATACTGGTGTTCACTGATGGAACGATCGAAGACCACGTTCGCGATCTTCAGGCGGTATTCAACCGATTGCGCGAGCACAAGGTCAAGCTAAAGCCATCAAAATGCCACTTTGCGGCCTCTGAGACAAAGTATCTCGGTTATATCATCAGCCAGTCAGGCATATCTCCTGATCCTGAGAAGGTCAGAGCCATTGCCGAAATACCGTCTTCTTTGAATGTGAAGAAAGTACGCTCTTTTCTGGGGACGTGTGGTTACTATCGACGTTTCATTCCCCATTTTTCAGAGACTGTGGCTCCCATAGTAGACCTCACCAAGAAGGGTCATAGGTTCAAATGGTCTCCAGTCTGTCAAATGGCGTTCGAGTCTTTGAAGGATCGCCTTGCGAAGGTACCGCTTCTCTCGCATCCTGATCTGCATAAGCCACTTACATTGTATATAGATACTTCCAATGTTGCGGTTGGAGCCTGTTTGGTGCAGACAGCTTCCACTTCTGATGGACTCTCAGTTGAAGAGCCCTTATATTTCCTTTCACAGAAGCTGTCGCGCTCTCAGACTAAGTGGTCTACTTTCGAGAGAGAAGCGTATGCTGTCCATTACGCCACGCAGAAGTTGAGATATTTTCTGGCGAATAGACACTTCTCTGTGAAGACTGGCCATAGATCCTTGGTGGATACATTCCTCAGTCGACACGAGATGTCAGACGTCAAGTTGCAGAGGTGGTTTGCTGACCTCCGCACCATGGACCTCCAGATGTTGTTTTATCCAGGTGCGCGGGAGAAAACGTTAGCAAGTTTCGATGGTGCCATTTCTGTACCAGTACCAGCTCATGTTCTTGATAGGGACGTCCCTCAGTCACAAGGATCTGAGACATGTGACGTAAAGTCAGTGAGCGTTGTGGAGGCCTATTCACAGGCAGAGCCCCCACTGGTAGTAGATTGCTCTGTGCAGACTGACTTGCCATGTCCCTGTCAGCAGAAAGAGAGTAGAGAGGGCGACTAATACATCCTGCCCTATGGTTCAGGACGTCGCCATTAATGTATCGTGGCCTAGTGGGACCTTTCAGAGGCAGTATCATCAAGATCGTTGTAGATCTTACCTGCCACGTCCCATTAGACAGATTTTCTCTTCCACCGCCTCCTCGCTTTGTTCCCAGCCCCCCCCCCGCCCCCCACCATGGTACCTGAAGGAAACCCAGCAGAGAGTGGTCCCTGGGGCTCTCCCCTCAGACCACTGTATGGAGGTGGATGCTTCCGCCTCAGCAGTCCCTATGTCGGTGGATGACTTGCGACCTCGGCATAGGCGGAAGAAACGGAAGAGAGCCGATATCTGCCATCAGTCTGAGAAGGAACACTGTCCTCACAGTGAAGATTATTTCCCTGAAGAGACTTCACCTAGTGCCGACTGCGATACGGAGATTGATCAGTTGTACGTCTCCGATCGTAAGCTCGTTGTGGCAATAGGGCAGATAATGGATACCGTGGACTTAGAAACGTTCACGATGAAAGATCTCCATAAAGCGCTTATGGAAAAGTTCCCACTATTGGAACTGGATGGCAGGAAGCAGTTCATAGAACGTGTTGTGATCAACATATTAACTGCGATTCATTCTACTGTATAGTTCGAAATCTATAGGGATTTCTAAAGAAAAGCACAATAGACACTAGTTGGGTAGTGTTCTTTAAAAAAAAGGAGTTCGTCCTTTGCTCTTGTCCTATTTCTATGGCAGTAGAAATAGATGTTGTAGTTCATAGAACTCATTATTAAAATGTAAATATATGTATATTTATGTTTGCACCACAAAGGTTTAACGTACTTATTTTGTACAAATCGTGTGTGCACGAAATTTTTGTAGCTGCATAATCAGCTTTGATTGATTGTTATAGCTTACATTTAGTGAGAGTTTTCTGTAAAAGTTAGTAATTTTTTGTTGGAGATATTTGATGGCCAAATATCTACTTTTAGGGGGTGGGGAGATATTCTGTAACAGAATAACATTCTGTACAGATTGTATTGTGTATAACCCTGTGGTTGTGGTCTGGTAGACCACAACTGATCACTGTATGCCAAGCACGTGTTTCGAGAGAATTCTGAGTCACGTGGTTTAGTTTAGCGAGAGGTGTGCATGGGCTGAGAGTTAGTTTTTGGTCAGAATGTTGTAGCGAGAGGTTGTGTGTTTGATTCTAGGATGGGATAGAGATTCTGTAGTTAAATTGTTGCAGTGATGGATTGTTTTTCTTAAGACAAATTGTTGTAGTAGCCATGTAGATTTGTGTGTCGATTTGTCCACGTTTTTTTTTGGACAAATGTTGAATGTGTGACCTGGTCCTATGGCGAGGTTAGTCGCCCGGACTTATGTTTCTTTTGGATGATCATTTGTAATTGTATCCATCAAGTTTTACACTCTACATCGTTACAACACTCATCCTACAAATGGGATCTCATCATTAAACATTTACATTGTGTTTGCTGAATCCTGTAATTTCTTGGATTCATGTATGTGTCATCAATGGTGTTGAGTTAGTGAATTACTTGTAACTGGTCAATGTAGTGTATGGATGAGTAGTGGAGTCAGTGTTACCTGGGTTGTCCCGTTACAGAGAGAATATCATTGTAACATATGTTGGGTGTCTCTGAGCTTAGTGCTCATGTAAGAGAAACTGTAATAACACACAGTACTGTGTTACGGCTTTAAGCAATGCCGAGGGCAGTAATACTGCTTTACTTACATATAAAACTCCGCGGTATGAGGCTAACGTTTGCTTCATAGCAGAAACATTCATTTCTTCCACATCACAATGTCAGAAACTTCACTATTACACATCACTACATTCTACGAATACAGCTCCCCCACAGTAACATGGTACCCGACCATATGCCACGGAGAAAAGTGACTGAAACTAGCTCTGCATTTTACTACCTACCACAATATCGCATGACCAAAACATATACAGGTAAGTATCCCTGACCGGACACCCGAGGTGGCGCTTGACCTTGACCCTCCGAATCGGCCTTTTTCGGAAAGGCAAGAACAAGCCTCCCTCACACTATGGCTGTAAAGATGCTGGCTTACTTCAGTATTTTGTCAGTCTAAGACCTTTTTTTTTTGGCTCTTGTCATCATAAGATCATTAATCTGTTCCTCTTTTCCATGTTTATTATGGAAGGTTATATCTTCGTCGCAAAGATATCGTTATCTCTTCTCCTTTCTTCACTGCAGTGACGGTGACAAAGCACATAGCGGGCACCCCGCCCTCTCTAACTGATGCTGGTAACTCGCGTATGCACTGTTTTATTTATATCTTGTCTTTTCTGCATGCCCATTAAGACCAAATAGGCACAGACTTTGGAGGCGGGCAATGCTAACATTTGAATGTACATTTCGCTCAAACACCCTAAAAGAACAGAGAGTACCCCAGAATACACTGGACACATTTTTACACAGACGGGTCTTCATAGGGGGCAATACAAAGAAGAGAAGCGGGAATCCTCATCTTAACACAATAAGGCTAAAAAAAAACCAGAGAAATCAGTTGCTACGGGAGATCTGCCCACACACTTCAGGCCAGAACTAATGGCCATCCTGGAGACTGCCAAGACTCTGGAGGAACAACGACCACAAGACAAACAAATAAGACACTAACACCACGTGATCTGTTTACCTCAGTGACACGACATAGGAACCCTTCAAATCTACGACTACCTCCCCCCCCCCCTCCCCACAGATTTAAATGCTTGAAGAATTCTGTGTCCTTGCAGACAGCTTTTAATGTTCTTCAGTTCCTTCGCCCTCGATTTGTTCTCGATCTGCTGTAAATCTTGAATTCATTTCTCGAGGATGTTGCTGCATCAGGCGCGGTTATACCACCATTTATCTTAATAGCGCCCTCACTGCTGATCTTCCACATGAATGTCTCGTCACGAAAGGGAAGTGAAGTAGGTGTCAAAAGCACTAGGACCATTCGTATGATGCGTCAGTACTACGCCCGCATGTGCGAAGTGCGAAGGCTGTACATGATGACAAAAAAAAATTTGGGGGGGGGGGGGGCAATTTACTTTAAAATGTATAGTTAATTATAAAATAAATTTTTGAACAAGGAAAACAGTTATTTATTTTTTTACATACTTTTCCTCGTAATTTACACGTACGAGACACATACAGCATTTAATAAAGACCATATCTGGCGCAAGGATTATGTCTATAAATATTGGCTATTCACGCTAAGATATTGTTTGTTTTTAATAATAATTCTAGTCACTATTTTGGAGAGGGGAAAGGGAGGGAGGGAGAGAGAGAGAGAGAGAGAGAGAGAGAGAGAGAGAGAGAGAGAGAAGGTGAATGAATGGGGGGAGACCTGAGAAAAGATGTTTTCAAAGGTAGCACTGGCAGCCAAGTAATGCTGTCCTGGATCTACGTCACGTGAATGTTAAAGGAGGAGAGGTTCACCTGTGTAACCACAGACATTCTCACATTAGAAGGCTCTCAGCTTACTGTAGGTTTTTATTTCAAAATATATCATGCTATATAATTTAAGAAGCATGGACATTCAAGCATGGACATAAGTAGTTAACACAAATATACACTTAGATCTAGGCATGCAGCTTTTTTTTCTATCACCTGTCGCTATTTATAGGCACAATTATTTTGATTTTATAACGTAATGGGAGCACTTCAAGGCATCTCTCAGGTTGGAAAAACTATCGGTGTCATTAAGTTTGTGCTCTGGTGAGATTTTACAATCAGATATTTGTGTTATAATTAACATCAGAGAAGCCAGGAGCATAAAGTAAAGCTTACACCGTGACAGCAACCACGTGACTAAATGACTGCGCGAGACGAGAAAATGACTGATCAAGAGATGATTGATGATTCATGAACGCGGCTCATACAGGCTGGCGCGCGCAATTTAGAAATTCAAACTTTGCGATTTTCTATATTAATTTTTTTTTCTTTTAATTTAATTTTTTTCCTCACACACACGCACGCACACACACATAAACACACATCATAGTCGTCATGTTTAAGAGTATCATCATCATAATCGTCGTCTTTAAGAGTATCATCATCAAAATAATCATCTTTAAATGTATCATGATCATAATAGTCATCTTTAAGAGAATCATCATCATAATCGTCATCTTTAAGAGTATCATGATCATAATCGTCATATTTAAGAGAATCATCATCATAATCGTCATGTTTAAGAGTATCATCATCATAATCGTCATCTTTAAGAGAAAATCATCATAATCGTCATCTTTAAGAGTATCATCATCATGATCGTCATCTTTAAGAATATCATCATCATAATCGTCATCTTTAAAAGTATCATCATCATGTGTTAATTTAACTGGCAGTGGCGGTCGTGTTTCTATACAGATTCTAGATATTTTCCACCAGCACGGATTATGACTTCTATAATCCAGTGTTTCCCAGGCTTGTTCGGGCTGCCGCCCCCTTTTCTCCCAGGCCATATCTTCACCCAGCCCTCCTTTCTGTATTGTTCATTCAATGGCTTAATAGACTAGGATATACATTCAGTCAATCAGTCAGTCATCTGCATGCCCCTAACTTTGGCTCTCTAACAGCTCTTCTGTAGGGCTCTCGGTTGTAAGCAAGATGCAATGCTGGCGATGCATCCATTTGCAGATCATCAAGAATGTCTTGCAGCCATCTTCTCCTTGGTCTTCCTCTATTTTTTTTCCCAATGTGTATCCATTATGTACTATCTTCTCCAAATTCTCGTGATGATTAATGTGTCCAAAATACTTAAATTTTCTCTGCTTAATCCTCTGTACTAGCCAACCTTCTTCAATATTAAGCTCTTTTAGTATGGATATATTTGTTCTTTTGTGTGTGGGTGTGTGTGTCCATGATATTGGAAGGACTCTTCTGTAGCATTTACATTCAAAGGCATTTATATGTTTTCTAGCTGCTTTGTTAAGTGTCTCACAGGCATACTTTGCCATGGGAAATTTGCGTGCTCTTAAGAACCTAATTTTTGTAGATCTGTCTGCTCCTCTGCACAGTTTCTTTACTTGTTTTATTTTTAGAAAAGCTATAAATGGCCTTCTTTTAATTTCCCTCATTGTATCTCCGTTATTAAGTTAGCAGTGATCCAAGATATTCAAAACTCTCCACTTCTTCCAGTATTTCCTCATTGATACATATTTCATCTGCCTTGTGTGTTTTGTCAGTTGTCATCAATTTAGTGGGGTTTTTTTTGCATTGACATAAAAGTTTTGTTCTTCACTTTTCTTACGGACTGACATAATTAGTTTTTCCATTCCTTTTTGCGCTGTGGACAGTAATACTGTGTCATCAGCATATCTAATCTCTGGTATTTCGTAACCTACAATATGCATTACACAACTAAAAACTTCAGCTAGCAAAACAATTTATTTAACAACATAAAGGAGTCCGTTTATAACTCACCTACTGCATTATTTTCTCAACTTTTAAATGTGATGGATGAGTTTCGTGTAGGAGGACAAGTTTCTCCGTACCAGGGTGAGAAGTGTTAAGAAAGAAGGTGTTACCGCCTCTGTCTACTCCTTCGTTTTCCCTCAACGCCCGTCTCCCCCTCCCCCACCATTACTGCCCCCGACTGACCTTTTTTCTTTTACCGCCCACCCCCCCCCCTCCCCGTCCTTTCCACCGCCCAACGCGAGTGGGAGAGGGGGGTGGGGGTGCGTTATCGCAACTGCTATAAGTACTGCTATAGTGCTGTTAGGTTCGACTGCCCCTGATAGTTTGTCTCGAACTCTCTCGACTTCTCTTCCTGTTACCGTTATTACATTTCTTTGTTACATCTTTCTTCTCAAGCATGAGATTTTTTTCTAGCAAAACTTACGACAAATTTAAAATTCAGCACAAGATTTATCTCATCCTGGGGCTACTTCCGCGTGATTTTCCTACGTCTTTGCCTACTCATTCCATGAGCTTTGGAAAATCCGAAGCGACTCTGAGTGTTTGTCAAGCAGTTTCCCTGCTGCGTTTTCAAAGGTTAATTACCCCATTTTGCTGCTGATGCTTGAAAATGATCACGGAATGCACTTGCTCTGATTGATTTTAGCTTTCTCGTTTACGTGTTTGTGAGTACTTGAGATTAGTGCTACAAAACTGAAACGTAGAAAACTTCTCTCAGTTTTGTCTATCTCAGAGAACGTGTTTGTTCAGGTTCATGCATGTGTGTAAGGTTTACTCAGTTTCTACATTTAAATTGTAATAAAGCATTTTGGTATCAGGAGTTTTCCAAGAAGTGAACGCTGGTTCTAGTTTAAAACGTAGAAAATATAGAAGTCTATATGGAATACTATCTAAAATTGTCAACATCATTAAGGACTTCTACAATGGATATGTTTGTGCAGTCAAGACAAAAGAAGGGATGAGTGAATGGTTCCAGATTGAAACAGGCGTGAAACAAGGATGTATACTGTCTCCTTTACTTTTTGGGATTACAGTAGACTTTATAATGAAAAGATGCTGCACAGGTAACACAGGTATTGACTGGGTACATGGAACCTAGCTAGAAGATCTTGACTTTGCTAATGACATAACTCTTATCAGAAACAATGTGAATTCCATGCAAGAAAAAAAAAACAGATAGCCTGTCTTCACTGGCTAGCAAAATAGGACTTGAAATTAACAAGGACAAAACAAAAATAATGAAAATTCCCATTAATCAAAATGGAAAAATACACATAGAAGGGACAGATATTGAAGAAGTCAATCAATTTGCATACCTTGGCAGCTACATATACCAGGACGGTGACACCAGAAAGAAAGTTAGGATTAGAATTGCAAAAGCAGCATCAATCTTCAAGAATCTTGAGATCATATGGAATTCAAAAGTTATAAGCACAAGAACCAAGTTAAGACTATTCAATTCAAATGTAATATCCACCCTCGTTTATGCATGCGAAAGCTGGAAAACAACTAAAAAATAGACAAGAAATTAGACTCTTTTGAAAACAAATGCCTAAGGAAAATACTCGGCATCAAGTGGAACGAATTCAAGAACAATGCAGAGATAAGACAGATGACTGAACAACAACCAGTCTCATGGGTGATCAGGAAAAGGAGATGGACATATATTGGTCACGTGATGAGAAGAAACGATCAGAGAATCCCAAAACAAACTATCAAATGGAACACAACAGGCCAAAGAAAAAGAGGCAGACCACGTGAAACTCTAAAGATGACATTGTTAAGAGAGTCCAAATTAACAGGCATAAAATCCCTTGATGAGGTAGAAAGACTCGCCGAAGACAGGAAAAATTGGCGAACTACCTTGCGAGCCCTATATGACGTTTAACGGCACGGGAAGGATATAAGAAAAAGATAGAAGATTCATTTCTAGAATTTGTCTTTTCGAAGATATTACGGCACGACTTAACAGATTCTGCATTCTAAATTCTGGGATTTGAACACACATTCGCGATTTTCCCGCCAGTCTCTTTTGATTTGTTCTCCTTCTGAGCGTCTACGCTCAACTCCAAGTCTTAACATGGACGAACTCCCGTCTCTCTGGCACACATAGAGTCAGTGCGCCGACCGCTATGGCGTCAGTGACCTCCATAATGAAACAGCGTGGCTTCATTATAACTGACATGGCAGCTGCGATTACGATAGTTTTTGCAAGCTGGCTCAAATAAACTGGGTAAATTTGAAATAACTGATCTGTGTTTTCTTCGAAATTAAACGTCTTGGCTGGCCCAATTAACCGAAGTGTTTGCATTTGTTTGACACACTGTGGTGTGTGTAAGTATGTATGGATATATGTGCAGTAAAATAAGACTTTCATGAAACTGGAAAAACTTGCTCCAAGAAACTGGAGATAACAAAACTAAAATAACGCCCTTGAAATGTTCTGCTTCTTACAAAAACAATATTAGCTTAACCCGTTATGTATCCTACAGGTAGGCGTCGAAGGTCATGTTCATCAATTCTGTGTTTTTATTCTCATAAGATCGACTAATTTGCTTCTTTTTCTGATGTCTTATTCTAATAAGATCGACTAATTTGCTTTTTTTCCTGATGTCTTATTCTAATAAGAATATAATATAATATGACATCAGAAAAAAAGGAAATTAGTCGATCTTTCCCAGTTCAGCATGATACTGTGTCGGGTCTGACTCGTCAGAGCATTGTATACATCACCAGGCTCATTCCAATGCTCTCTGTTCAGTGCTGGCACAGGTTTGAAACGACCCTCTTCTCGTTTCTGTGTAAATCTCTGCCATCCTAGCTTCCATGCGCTTATGTTTTTATTAAAGAGAATATAATAAGAATCCTCCCTTCTACCACACACATTTCTGTTTCCCACTTGGAGGAAAACACTTCAGATAAGTTCTTCGTGTTTGTATTTCGTTTTGTATGTATCCTCGAATAAGGCTCACGCCGAAATATCGGATGTTGTATATTTTTCATTTATACATTCTCATACTTTCTATTTGTTTTTTTCTCACCTTACTCACTCCCTCCCTCACTTTGTAAAACTTCACCATACACCTCTGTCTACCTTACTTATTCTAATAAGATCGACTAATTTGCTTTTTTTCTGATGTCTTATTCTAATAAGATCGACCAATTTGCTTTTTTCCTGATGTCTTATTCTAATAGGATCGACTAATTTTCTTTTTTCTGATGTCTTTTTCTAATAAGATCGACTAATTTTCTTTTCTTTCTGATGTCTTATTCTAATAAGATCGACTAATTTGCTTCTTTTTCTGATGTCTTATTCTAATAAGATCGACTAATTTTCTTTTTTTTTCTGATGTCTTATTCTAATAAGATCGACTAATTTGCTTCTTTTTCTGATGTCTTATTCTAATAAGATCGACTAATTTTCTTTTTTTCTGATGTCTTATTCTAATAAGATCGACTAATTTTCTTTTTTTTCTGATGTCTTATTCTAATAAGATCGACTAATTTGCTTCTTTTTCTGATGTCTTATTCTAATAAGATAGACTAATTTTCTTTTTTTCTGATGTCTTATTCTAATAAGATCGACTAATTTTCTTTTTTTCTGATGTCTTATTCTAATAAGATCGACTAATTTGCTTCTTTTCCTGCCACTTTATCAGCCTCGTAGGTATATTTATTTCAGTCTAACCCTCTTTCTTTCTTCCTTGAATTTTCAAGACTTTTCTGACTTCTGACTTCTCGTGGCATGTCCAAAGGTTAATAATTTTGTCTTTTCCTATATGTTTTTATTTGCTTTCATTGTTCTGAAATTTCTCTCACAACTTCAAAACTGTTTTTCTAACCGTCCATACTTCGTGTTCCAACTTTCCCCAAAACTACACATCTGTTACTTTCGGTCAATACTTCATCTGCATCGCATTAATCCTGAACGTGGTGACAATATTTCTACTTGTATGTTCATTCATCTGTCAAAAGTTGAAATATGGTTGCGTCACAACGTTGATGATAAAGCAGTTACGGGAGAGTAAAGCTAAATGAAAAATATTTCTTTATCTTTAGACAAGATGTAACACTAGTAATTTCAATCGGATATTGCTTTTTCCGTCTTGTACACGTGTGTATGCAAATTATTCCGAAAGATATGTAAAAATGAGATGGGCACACAGTTTTGTGTGATGATTAGAAGGAAAAGAGGGATCAAAGTATCGGAAAGGCGTGACTTGGTACGCAGTTCGGAATAGCCGGTTAGGAAAAGGCCAAGATGTCGGAATGACTTGCCTTGGTAAACTACTTGGAATAGCCAGTTAAGAAAGGGTCAGGATTTCGGAAAGACGTGACGCAGAATCTTAACTTAAAAAACCAGCTAAGCCCGTATTTCGAGTGTTATTTGTACAGTGAGTAGAGAGTTCCATCCTGAGTTGATGGATCATCGAACTACTTGACCTACTATGACAGTTTAGGTTTACATTAGGCTGGCTCCGTCAACTGAAAATTACAGGGGTTTTTTATGATAACGTTCTATTCAATGGGAGATTCATCGTTAATGTTCAGTATTGACATATAACTGTATATCATCATTCTGGGCTGTTTTTTTTTTTCAGCCATAGTCTTCATGCAAAGAAAAAAACATATTTGCATGTAGTATCAGTGCTGGACTTTGTTGTCTTTATGATGTGGCGCGTTACTGTCCCACCTTCACGTACAAAAGAGCTTGGGATGTCTGAATAGTATATTATCAGTTCAGAACCCATAAGACACGGCCACAGCTGGTGGCACGCGACCAGCCACTTCAAACCACTACAAAGATTTGAAAAGCAGTTGAAAAAAAAAAAAAAGATTTATCCGACTGGCAGTTTTCCTGGTGTTATGAACTCATAAGACGTATCATTGTTTAACAATCACATAAGGTTTTTTTCTGGAAAAAAAGCGATTTTGTTTACCCGGAAGTCATTCATTCATTCGAGCAGACTCCAGATAACAACTGTCAACACTGGAGATAAGATAGCACAGTTCGTTTACTTTGGGTAATAAACCCAGGTCAAGGCGACTGTGACCAACTTTTACTCCGCTTCAGATGGCGCCTCAAAACAAGGACCAGTTTTCCTCAGAGTTAAAGGATTATCGCCCTTTCCCGTGAATCTCAGAGTCATGTAGACTGATAAACAACAAACCATTCAAAATGTAGCTGATGCTGTTAATATAAAGTTAATGAAATGAATCTTTTGCCTTCCAGAAATTAAATAGGGAAAGTGAAAACTAAGATACAATTTTGGATTAAATTCTGTCAGTTATTTCTAACAATTTCAAATAAGGTTCAACAGTCCAGGATACTGAAATCATGCCATACAACAGCGGTTCCCAACTCTTTTTGCGCGCAACCCAAAACCAAGCACTGTATGTTACGTGACCCTCCGACTCACTAGAAACGCAAATACTGACATTCAATGAAAATGAACTAATGCTATTCCAATGCATTTTATACAGAGTAACTGTGTCACTAATCACACACAAAAATATGTATAATGTCACTTTCTAAATAATTCAACAGTTTTGAAAATATTATGAAATACTCGAAACATTACGAAAAAAAAAACCCCATTCTGTTTATAAATAAGAAACGTGACCTTATATCAAATTTGTGGAATCTAAGCATTCCGGAGTATGTATGTTTATGTTCATAGGTCCCGAGTTTGGACTTAACAGGATAATTTGAAGACATAAAACAGTTCCATGAAAATGGAGACATATTCACAAATTCCTACCAGATAAACAGTTCCTGAAGGCTTCAAGATCCGGAATAAAGTTTGATGTGGTAATAAACATAAAAATTTATAGTTTCCAGGAAGAAAAACTTGCATTTGCTGAATCTTGCATCCGGAATCCCACACTCAAAGACTAGGATGTGGCGTAGCAATTTCCTGGTTTAACATTCTGCTAACGATATATGGGGAAATGTGTTTACAGTCTAAAGACATTAATGCAGCTGATTTGTGTAATACTTGAATCTTAGAGATTATACAAAGAATCGATCAAGCATCTCAATAACTTTATAGTTTAATGAACACAACTCTTACATTACTAAGCATGTTTGAAGTCGTTTGTTATGATATATCTCTGTGATACTGTTTTAAATATCAGCTCGCATTATATATATATATATATATATATAGGGGTTCACAAATAAGTATTTGATCATACGAGACAGAGTGAAATAGAGAGAGAGAGAAAGAATGAATGAATGATCTTTATTTTGAATTAAAAAGAAAGAGAGGGTGTCTGTAAATAAAATCTGATCCTAAATTAGAATTATAATGATATAAAATTATAATGATATTATAATGATATAATTATAATGATAAAATAACACTGACACAACTAAGGCGTTATGATTATGTTCTGAGTGAATTGATAGTGTAAGCCAACAGAGAGGAGAGAGCAAACATAGCATACTGCACATTCTCCCTCAAAAATCTAAGCATGGTTTACAGTGCTAGGGACAAAAAGTGGGCCCAGTCAATAACTGACACATTTTACAAAAACAAAATCCAGTTTGCAAATAGGGGACTCGGAATTTTGTTCTTCATTTTAACCTATAAAAATAGAGCCCTGTCTCACATCTAGGGGGCGTGTATTGCGTCTCGCCTGTCTTGTGGTTACGTCTGCGCTCACAGACAGACAGACAAGTACGCCTCTGAAGTTTCTTTATGACTCAGACAACTCAGACACAGAAAACGTGCATGTCCCTGTTATTATTTTCTGCTTCCTGTCTAACAGAGTTAGCCGAGTGGCTAGGCCCTGGGTTTACTAAGCCGGTGGTACTGGGTTCAAGTCCCGGCAGTGGGATTTTCTTTGTCTGCTACACATCAAAAAGGCCTCGGGCCCCACCCAGCCTCTGAAAATGTGCACCAGAGAAATCTGTGAAGGTAAATGCGGGCTAAGCGTGATACTAACCATATCAGACTTTCACGTGCCGAAGGTCTTGGGAATATATGGGCCTAACACCGTGTCCTCATTATGTCTTTAATGGCAAGGGAACTGGGATTTGACCTCTTTTTTTGTTAACCAAATCTAATAATCGATAATAATAATGTTTGACAAACTCAAATGTTATAATGTTATTATTACTCGCTGGCACATCATCACCATCAACACTACCTTTATCATCACTAGCTCTATCATCACAGACTACGCGATGTTACTTCACGTTTATAACGTCACTTCATCATAGAATTGTCTTCTTTCCCTTTGCAAATTCAACAAACAAACAAACAAAATAGAAAGAAAAAAAAGTTTATTCACCTCATACTGTCACAAAAATAATAACGTATATGTATTTATGAGCACGCCACCAAACTTTCTGGGGGACAATGACCTGAACAACCCGGAAGTGACTTGCAGTTCTGCGAGAACCCAAGCTCAAGAACGCTGGGAACGGAAAGGAAGGGAGGAAATTCCCGCTTGTTATGAAGATTGGAGTAATTAAGGTAATTTTCTGCAGGGTGTCGTTGCTGAATAACGTTTCTCCGCCCAGGAACGGATCCCGACAAGAATAGAATTGACTGCTTATAGTTTTTCTCTTAGTTGACACGTTCAGCAACTCTTGTCTGAAGTCGTAGCAACTAGGAGATCAAGAACAGGGGGAGTTTCGTGCAATAGCTTTTCAGGAGATATATATAAAGAGGGGAGAATAGTACAGAGGGATCCGTCCGAAATGTGTCAAAAAATGACGAGAAAAGAAATGAAAATATGATTTTTATTTGAGTAAGCCATTCTTATCAAATCAGTCTCTGAATGTGGGTGCCAGAGAAATCTGGGAAGTTAAAAAGCGGCCAGGTGTCATACTGACCACATCACACTTTTTTGTGTCAAAGGTCATGTCAGTACGGGCCTAACACAGTATTCCCCTATGTGCTTTAATGACACGGAAACGGGAATTTTACCTCTGCCGTTTACTCTTCCCAAGTACATTTTGCCCCTATTCAAGAAAAATATCGACGATCTGGGAATTTTCGACCAGACTAATTCCCTCTCACTCTCCCTCTCCCCTTCGACTGACTATACCATCGAAAAATCGCGTAACTTTTTTTAAACCTCAGCTCACTAAAATCTCCCTTTAACTTTAAATGCGGGCACCGAAAAGGGCAGAGTCTATGTGCAGGAACGTACACCATCCTTCCAACTATCACTCTGCCCTGTAACAGAGCTGGGAGTCTACATCTGGAAGATTATTGTTTCATACGATCATAGATAAAATGAGATAAGTGTGAGAGTCGTGATAAGAGATGATAAGATATAGAACGAACGAACGAACGAACGAACATACTCTATTTTCCAAGGGTTAAGAATTGGGCACGCAGGCCCGTCTAACATTCCGCCCTTCATCATACAGCTTTCACTCAGTCACAGTCATTCAGCATTTGTTAATGAGCATAATAATCATGAAGACACAATTAAATGATTACATAAATAAATAATAAACGAATCTCTTGTCCATACACTCCACACTCTGATTTATGCAACAGCATGAAATAAACTTGCATTCTTACATTCATTCAAAACTAACACATTTATAGAAAGGCAACAATTTTTTTTAAAATTACAACAATCCAACCATATTTTAAACTACTTTAGACTGTTCTTAATTTAATTTCTATATTCTTAACTTAATGTTTCTATTATGAACTATTTTTATGACTTAAAGAGAGGTGGAAGGAGAGTGACAGGGAGAAAACGATAAGGTGAAAGAAAGAAAGTGGAAGCGGAAAAGAGAGAAATTAACCGGGAGATTAGCGCTGCCAATGAGTATAACTGGTGATAGTTTAAGAAAGCTACAGGAGAATGAAAGAGGAACCGTAGGAGACGACACTGATGTTGAAAAACGTTGGATGGAGAAGACAGACAGGAAGAAGTACAGATAGACAGACAGACAGACATAGAGACAGGAGGCAGACAGATAAACACGAACTTTTTGAAAATGTGAGCAATTAGCCACCCAGATCAGCCATTTCTTATGCATCTTTCACTCTGCCTGACATATACAGAAGGAGGAAGGCAAAGAATGAAGAAGAGGAAGAAAGAGTAAGGGAGAGAGAGAGAGTGGGTGGGGGAGAGAAAGAAATTTAACCTTTAATCCGTGTGAAAAGAATAAAAATAAGGACTTTAGAAAAAAGAAACGTAGGAATAAACAAGAAGAAAATGATAAGAGATGATCAGTGGTGAAAAATGACAAATTTATGGCAATAAGAACAAAGACAAAGACGAAAGTCAAAGGCCACCAAATCAAGGAGATCGATTGAATCAGAGATCAATACATGACTGGACGGCAAATCCCGCGTCCAAATTTAGAACACATGAGACGAGAATCGAGCACAAAATATTTTGATTAATGAGAGAAGTGACAGAGTTGATCTGATAAAGTCTGCTTTATCGACTATTTTATCAGTTTATCAGCTCTCTCAAACACTTCTAACAGAGCAAAATGTGTTAGCTTGTCACAGTCATGTACGTGTGCTGGTGTGCGGTGAGCAGAATACTGACTTTCTGAATTCTATGTTAAGTTTTCTCGTTGGTCTCTTCTCTTACGACTGAGTTTTTGAATTCTGTGGGTCTCTTCTTTTGCGACTGCCTTTTTAAAAATTCTATGCTAAGTTTACTAGTTTGTCTCTTCTCCTGCGACTGACTTTTTGAATTCTATGCTTTCTCGTGGGTCCCTTTTCCTACGATTGACTTTTTGAATTCTATGCTTTCTTTTAGGTCTCTTCTCCTCCTGACTTTTTTAATTCTATGCTTTCTTTTAGGTCTCTTCTCCTCCTGACTTTTTAAATTCTATGCTTTCTTTTATATCTCTTCTCCTCCTGACTTTTTGAATTCTATGCTTTCTCGTGGGTCTCTTCTCTTGCGATTGACTTTTTAAATTCTATGCTTTCTCGTGGGTCTATTCTCCTACGATAAACTTTTTAAATTCTATGCTTTCTCTTGGGGCTCTTCTACTACGACTGACTTTTTAAATTCTATGCTTTCTCGTGTGTATCTTCTCTTACCATTGACTTTTTGAATTCCATGCTTTCTCGTGGGTCTCTTCTCTTGCGATTGACTTTTTGAATTCTATGCTCGTAAAGTCTCTTCACACTCACTGTCGTAAAGTCGCTTCTCACTCACTGTCATAAAGTCGCTTCACACTCACTGTCATAAAGTCGCTTCACACTCACTGTCATAAAGTCGCTTCACACTCACTGTCATAAAGTCGCTTCACACTCACTGTCATAAAGTCGCTTCACACTCACTGTCATAAACTCGCTTCACACTCACTGTCATAAAGTCGCAGCCATCATTAATACCGTGTGTTCCCCCCCCCCCACCGAGCTGTCACGCTGGCTTAGCATCGGCGTCTCATGCTATCGCAGAATGTCACGTGTGTATGCTACTGTCTGAGTTGTTAACACGCAGAATGTCACGTGTGTATGCTACTGTCTGAGTTGCTAACAGGCAGAATATCACGTGTGTATGCTACTGTCTGAGTTGCTAACACGCAGAATATCACGTGTGTATGCTACTGTCTGAGTTGTTAACACGCAGAATGTCACGTGTGTATGCTACTGTCTGAGTTGCTAACACGCAGAATGTCACGTGTGTATGCTACTGTCTGAGTTGCTAACACGCAGAATGTCACGTGTGTATGCTACTGTCTGAGTTGCTAACACGCAGAATATCACGTGTGTATGCTACTGTCTGAGTTGCTAACACGCAGAATGTCACGTGTGTATGCTACTGTCTGAGTTGCTAACACGCAGAATGTCACGTGTGTATGCTACTGTCTGAGTTGCTAACACGCAGAATGTCACGTGTGTATGCTACTGTCCGAGTTGCTGTTTGGAAAGACTGAGCTGATGTATCAGTGGCATTTGTTGTTATACTAAGTTGACCAGGACTGGGACGGATATTCGTGTTACCTGTTGCCTGAAATCACTGGTTCAACGTCGCTGTAGTCGATTGGTCATAACGAAAATGTCTGACAGCATCTCTGGTTGTCATTCACTGCTGAGCATACCAACAGTTTGTCATCACTCCTGCGACAACAATCGGGTCTTGAGAAAAACATTTAACAGACTTCCTTTCGATGGAAACAGATGATGGTCTTTTACTTGTTTGAACTTGCCAAATGTGTGTGTCAAATTTCAAAGTCAATAAGGCCATAAATTAAGAAAGCCTTGATTCGCGCGCCAGACATAAAATATAGAACACCTCGCCGGGAAAATGTCATTACATTATATGTCACACTTGCACGCTTTCTGAGCTTGGAAATCGCTCACATACATAAACATTTCAGGCTTCACAATAGTTGCGTTTATTAATGGCGGCTGGTATAATATATGTTATCTCAGGTAGATCTCGCACATTAAGCCAAGATATGCTGGCCAATCAAAGCTTAGTAAACACAACCAATGAACGGTCAGTTCTGTCAAGTTCTCGATTTAGAACAAAGGATGTTTGAGTCATAAGATTTCAAATATTTAACAAAAGGAAGAACATAATGTGGAAAAATGGATGTTTCTAAGAACTGAAGGCCATCAATGACAGTCTCATATCAAGCTGACACCTGCCACTGCACGCCAGTCGTCAGCTACACCGACCCTTCCCTTTCTTCACGGTTATGTTCCGTCCCTAATAAGTTCTCACCTACTATTTCATCACCTGCGACTGAAGTTCTAGTCTCCTTCACCCCGCTACTTTAAAGACCCTCTACCCGCTCTACATTATCTGTTCTACCCACTTGTATCTCTTCTTGACAGCTATTGTATACCTCTCCGTCGTCTCCCGTTTCCTCGCCTTTTCTTTACTATCAGCCAATCAAATTCGAATCACAAACCACACGTCTTCATTTAAACATTCTCAGAATTTCATATAACGCTCTGTCAGGCACAACTTCGTTCAAGTCATAGCCAAGTGAACCCTTTTTGTATTTTTATTTGTCATAAATAGCGTATGTTAATTTAGCCTATCTCCCTTTTTTTCCTGTTTTCCTCTTTCTTCGTCCTGTATGCTTTTTCTATGATTAAAGGCGCAAGGTAAAATGTTACAGTTGTGAGGTCGTCAAAGAATAATGCATGTTTTTTTTCGTTGTTTCATAGTCTAATATTCATTTGATTGAATGTGTTCCGGTATATATTCTACTCTGGGGGCACGCGTCAATGGCTTCATTCGTCTTCAGGTCTGAAATTTGTCAGGTTCTCTCCCCTGTTTAGAGTACAATGTTTGGTACCCTGCATCCCTCACTATAGTTGTCTCTCACGACATGTCCAGATTGACACAATGACATTCTGACAGCCTCCTTAATCTTAGGCTTGGACCAATAGTAACCCACACAGGAGACTCCATACCAAACGGATACACTTATTTTACGAAGGATTATTTTTAATCTTAAAAAAATAAGACATAAATAACGTTACCTAGTTTAGATCTTAACAGAAAACAACTCAGCTTTGTTGTTACAAGTGTTGTCTGATCATCATCATCAATTGCCGTGCCGACTGCCGTTGGCTATTATGCTTCTCAAGAGTACACGATCCTTCATGCAGGCTATCAGCTCAGTTGGTGATCTCCTCTCACACCATCCCGTCAGACTGTCCAGTATCATTTCTCTTGGTCTTCCTCTTGATCTTCTTCCCTCTATTTTTCCTGTTGTTATATTTTCAATTCACCTTCTTCTCATTGCATGTCCTATGAAAGTACATTGTCTCTCTCTTATTTTTTTTACAAGTTTTTTTTATCTCTCCAGCTCTTCTCATACATTCTTCATTAGTAATTTTTGCTGTCCAGGGAATTCGCAACATTCTTCTAATAAAACACATTTCTGCTGCTTCCAATGATTTTTGTGGAAGACCTGCCTATTGTCCATGATCCACTTCCATATAACAAGATAGGTTCAATATTGCATTTTATGACTCGTTTTCTAACATTCATTGATAAGGATGTGTTGGCTTATATGCTTATAATTCTTTGAAATGCAGTCTTTGCTTGGCCTATTCTGTTCTTAATTTCTGTTCTGTATTTCCCATCTGAAGTTATTACTGCTCCAATGTATCTAAATTTCTGCACCTGCTTTAGAATAGTTCCGTTTAATTTTATACTGCATATTGGTGGATTCTGTTCTTAGATTTAACCATAGTCTCTGTCTTTTTGATGTTCAAAGTAGGGCCTTTCTGTTCGCTTTCTTTGGTGACTTTATCCAAGAGATTTTGCAGGTCTTGTTGGTTCTCAGCTATCAGTACTGTGTCGTCAGTACACCGAATTTTTATACCTGGTTCTGTGATGATCGTTCTTAGAATATTCTCGATGTACAGATCAAAAAGGTCTGAAGATAGTTCACATCCTTGTCGCACCCTTTGTTTCATAGGTTGATATTTTCCAGTTTATTTTCAACTCGAATTGCTGCTTCTTGCTGCCAGTATAGATGTTTTACAATCCTCAGGTCTTTGCCGTCTATATTGATGTCCTCAAACATTTTAATAATTTCATTATGTTTCACCTTGTCGAATGCCTTGGTGTAGTAAATGAATCATAAGCAGAGATCCTTCTGTACTTCTAAAGCTCTTTCTGGTAGTGTTCGTAAAGCATAAATGACATTGTGTGTTCCCTTTCCTTCAACAAATCTGAACAGTTCATCTGCTATTTCCATTTGTATCTTTTTCCTTGTTCTTCTCATAATAATTCTCAGAAGTATCTTTGTTATGTGACATGAGAGACTGATAGTCCGGTAGTCATCACATTCCTTTGCACCTGGTTTCTTTGGTAGTGCTATAAACGTGGATTTAAGTAGGTCACTGGGCATATAACCACTGTTGTAAATGTCATTCAGTATTATTTTTATTCCTGACTCCTCTAGCTCCTCTGTTTCATCTAATGTTGTGTTATCAGAACGAATCGCTTTTCCTTTCTTCATGTTTAATGGCATCTATGATTCTATGATTTCATCTTCAAGTATTGGTGGTCCATCACAGTTTTCAGTATCTGGTGTTAATTCTGGTCTTTCTCCTCCATATAGCTCACCGATGTACTCTGTCCACCTGTCCACAATGTCTTCTTTTTCCCATTAACATTTTACCTTCTTTTGATTTCATGAATCCTGTGGTATATTTTGTCTTCCTGCCTGTGAGTTCACTAATTCGTTTGTGCATGTTTTGCTGTCTTCAGAGTTCTGTATTCAGTTTGATATTTCTCATTTTTCTGCATGCTTTCTTTAGCTTTATTCTAATTTTTCCACAGAGTTGGTCATGGCCACTATTGCAGTCGGCTCCTGGCATGGTTTTTTATGTCAATAATGCATTCCAGAATCGTTTGTTGATTAATACGTAGTCTATCTGGTTAAAAGTCTTTTTTGTCTGGGCTGCACCACGTTGCCAGTCTTCGAGGATGTTGTTTAAACCAGGTGTTTCTTACAACCATGCTATGTATTTTTCCCCATTCACTTAATTTACTACCTCTGTCATTCCTCTCCCCCAGTCCATAGTCACCAACGATGTCTGAAGTTTTTCCTTTACCAACTTTGGCATTAAAATCTCCCATGACTATGGTAACTTCATATGACTTTGTGTGTTTCATGGCTGTCTCTATGTTATTATAAAATAGCTGTACATCTTCTTCAGAACTATCAGATGTTGGAGCGTACACTTGTATAATATTTATGTTTATTGGTCGTCCTTTCAGTTGGGCTAACAGGACTCGGTCCGAGATGTTCAAATATCCTACAATTGTCCTCGCTGTTTGCTCGTCAAATATAATTCCTACTCCCCGTTCATGTTTCTCACTTCCTGAATATATTATTGTATATTTATCTGAGTTTATCTTCCCCGCACCTGTCCATCTAACTTCACTCATTCCTAGTATGTTGATCTTCATCCTTTCCATTTCCCTCTTTATATTTTCTAATTTTCCAGCCTGAAATAAAGTTCTAACATTCCATGTTGCTATTTTGAACTTGTTAGTTTTGCCACCAGTAGCTTGATGACGATCTGATACATAATTTATTTAATTTGGTTGCTGATACTACAGGCAAATAATGTGAAAAGAACTGCTTTGTGTACACGGATCTATAGAAAGTTTAATATCGGTTTACTTTAAAATGAGAACTTTAACCTCGTTTTAGTTCCTAATATGCACAAGAAGTGTGCACTCTGAATTTTGTATGCCTACACTTCGTTCATTTTATCCCGTGTGTCTCTTTCCGTTACTCGAAAATATCCATTCTGGAAACAGCGGTAGCTCGAATCGCCAACTGTGAACAATATCTGATGTCTCTTTTGCCGTGTAAAACTCTACGTGTATCCAAGGGCTGACGAATTTGTTATTGTTCCATACAAAATAAAAAAATCATTGACACCAACTAAGCTTGGATTTACAGATTTCTTGTTAGACTACCGGGAAAAAAGGTGTAAAAACACTCGTTCCGAATCTGCTACATCGGAAAAGAGTGGAAGATGTAGGGTTAGCGTAGTGTTTGTACAAATGAGGAGAGACAGTGAGAAAACTTGTAGCTGAAATCTCATGGAGTAGCTTGATGAATGTTCTTAGTTTTCGAGTCTTTTCTTGTTTCTGTTTTCATTCACAGTTTCAAAGTTTATAACTAGTTATATTATTACAGGTGTCTTTTAAGTGTCAGTTTATTAGTATTTTCCTGTCTTTTGTGAAGAATTTCTTAGATTCTGCGTTTTAAATTCGAGTCAGAGTTTATCTATCTATCTGTCTGTCTGTCTGGCTGTCTGTCTGTCTGGCTGTCTCTTTGGTTATCTACCTATCTCTCATGTACTTATTTGTCTGTCTACCTTTGTACATGTCAGTCTGTATGTCTGAATATCTTTCTGTTGGTCTCTTTGCATAAAATGTGTCATTCATCTAGCATAAGAATGCGTATGTGTTAGTCTGTCCGAATCTTATGTCATCATTATTATTATTATTTATTATAATATAATATTATAATACTTATATTATTATTATAAATGCCTTTGAATGTAAATGCAACAGAAGAGTTCTTCAAATATCATGGACACAAAAAAGAACAAATATGTTTTCACTGACTTTTTCTTATAATTTTAAATTTTTTCCTTTACTCCGAAGCTTATTTGAGGACCTCTTCGTTGGTTTTTCTCTCTTCTCAAGGTATTTGTTGCATCTTTAGTATAACTGGATCTCTTTTGCTTTTAGTGTCTTTGTCATCTCTTTGTTACTTGCACATGTTTCACAGCCATATAGCAATATTGACTCTACATAGCACTATAACAGTCTTCCCCCTGAATTTTAGGGAACGTCTTACTTTCTAGTATCTTCTTCGTGTTATAAAAAGCAGCTTTTGTATTACCTATTCATGATTTTATTTTGTTTATGCACTTCCCATCAGCTGTTTCTGTTTCGAAATAACTGAACTTATTTATTTGTGTCTGTCCTCCCATTTCAAAGGATGTTCTACTTTAGTTTGTTTTTTTTTTATATTACCACACTATCTGTCGTGTTACTGTTTAGTTTAGTAAGCTCATTTATTACTGTCTTCAGCAATCTTGTAATTTCAGCAAAATTACCTTTACTTTCTGCTGTTAGGATTCAGATTTTTAATGGCTATCATGATTTTTACAGTGTATTAAAAACATTATTATATTCACTTTGTACCCCCGATACTCACCCATGTCATTGTATTACTGCTGCTCTTTGATTTCAGTTAACACTCTTAATCATTCTCATATCTCTACTGTCAATATTACATTTATCCAGCATTACTATCATATCTTCTATCGCTAATTCCGTCAAAGGCTTTCGTGTAATCAAATAAAACACAAGTATAAATCATAGTTTACTTCCAAGCACAGTTCTTTTATAGTTTTTAATATAAACATTGCCTATCTTGCGCTTTCTCCCTTACAAACAATTTCTGCAATCTCTATTTTTATCTTATTTCATATTCTGAAGTTAATTATTCTTAAAGTATTTGTTACCATGGTTCATTAAACTGATTGTGCGATGCTGGTCACATTATGCATTTCCAGGTTCATTTGGAATTGTAGTGTTGCAATGGCTTATTCTGAAATATTTCTGAGAATAAGGGAACTTTCCGTATGTACAGACCACCATCCTGGGGTATCGATTATGATAAACCGAACAGAACTCGAGATCTTGACAATAATTTTTTAAGGCCAGCGACTTCCAGCCAGAAACAAGAAACCGTGGCTTCCAGCCAGAATAAAGAAACCATGACTTCCAGACAGAATCAAGAAACCGTGTCTCTAGCCAGAAATAAGAAACCATGGCTTCCAGCCAGAATAAACAAACCATGGCTTCCAGACAGAATCAAGAAACCGTGTCTCTAGCCAGAAATAAGAAACCATGGCTTCCAGCCAGAATAAACAAACCATGGCTTCCAGACAGAATCAAGAAACCGTGTCTCTAGCCAGAAATAAGAAACCATGGCTTCCAGCCAGAATAAACAAACCATGGCTTCCAGACAAAATCAAGAAACCGTGTCTCTAGCCAGAAACAAGAAACCATGGCTTCCAGCCAGAATAAACAAACCATGGCTTCCAGACAGAATCAAGAAACCGTGTCTCTAGCCAGAAACAAGAAACCATGGCTTCCAGCCAGAAATAAGAAACCACTTCTTGCATTATTTTGTAAAAAAAAATGTAATTGAAACAGAATTTTTTTATCAGACCTGCATATTTTCTGTCATTACCACAGCTTCTGGATGTGAATAAGAATCATTCACAATTCGGAAAATGAAGAAGTAAAGCAAACAAACCGAAGTAAATTTCAACGTAATCAACAACGTACATTCTCGGACAGAAAGAAACAGCTCTCTCTATGTATGTTTTCGTCGGTTTTATGTGCAAGAAAAACACTATTCAATGCGTTTTCTTTTTACGTTCTGTAATGTTCTTTACTTCACGTATTTTTTAAACCTTCACTGGCTTTTAGATTACTGTGGTTCTTGTTGACACTTTAACACACAAGGTTGTTGATCAGATATCTGTAACCAGTACTACGCTGTCTTCTGTCCTAGCAGTCCTTTCCTCTCATTCCTTGTATAACAGAATTCTTTAATTCTGTTTTTTATTCTATCTGAGGGATATAATCCATGATAAATCTGGTATTTTGACTAACTGATTAAAGCCCTTATTTAATTATGACGTAGATTGTTGGTGTAAAGGAAAGGTCAATTTTAACACTTTAAAATCCCGAGATTTATGATCATGTTTGTCGTGTTTTTTTTTAACTCAAAGTTAGTTAAGACCTTGGAGAATCTCGGGGAGTAGCGAACTTTATCCTAACATGTTTTTATTAAAAGTTATATTTGGAATGTCCAGTTAGTTTTTCATTGAAGGCCATTTTTGGACGTGGACATCCCGAGATTATGATGACTTTTATTGAACTTTCTCTGGACAATGTTTTTGTAGCTAGTTAAAATTAGGTTGTTTTTCAGAGACTAGCCCAAGGTCAGTAAACAGGCTACTGCATTAAGTTTAGACTTTCTCGTGAAGGAATGTTCACGAAGAAAGAAGAGTACAAATTGTAGATTATATTTAAGCGCTGAAATTTTAGGTAAAAGGGTCTTTTAGCGAGAGTTTTTCGTATGATCAGTCAGTCAGTTGTGAGATATGGATCATTGTGATTTTTTTATAGCTGAAGTTGTGATAGGAGTAGAAATATGTGATCGTTGAGCTATCAGCTTTTTCATGGATCCACGTGTGTTTTTGGTGTTGCTACAGTTGTCTGTCATAGAGATTTAAACTGAAGAATGTGAAAATACCTCTCTTTGGAGACTTAGCACGACTTGTTAAGTCCGACAATTTGTTCTTTGATGTTTTTCTTGTGGATCCATGGAAACTTTCATTCAAACTGTAAGTTGGCTCTATATTATATCATGTTGTATGTCCGCTATCCTGCCTGAGAATGAGAGTTGCCCACTCCCTCCATATATGGTGAACTAGTTCTCGTCGGGGAGAGAAGCGGTTTGATCATATGTATATTCAATATTTTTCCACATCCTCACTTATCACCACCTATTCTCTCCATAATGAAAATATATTTTTTGCTGTTAGAAAATTGGGTGCCCAGTGGTTCTCAAACTGTTGAAATGTATCCGTTCTTATTTATACATTGAAATTCTCCAATTTAATCATTTGAGATAGAAAAGCAATTTAAACCAGTTGCTATCTGGGTAAGGGGTTCACACAGTTGAGAAGTACTTTTTTTAGCAATTACTGCTTGATGTTGTTGTGTAGCACACTGGTCAAGCAATACTTTACGTGATGAGATTTATCTCATTATATATATATATAATTTCCATTGGAAATGATATGATTTGACTCGATTCAGTGTGTTCTTTTTCAGCATTATTTTTTTATGTATGTATATATATATATACATATATATATATATATATATATATATATATATATATATTATATATATATATATATATAAAGTGTCACGTTTTTGATATTAGTATTAATCATTTGAATTTTTGAATTATGAACCTGATGAACTTAGATGTCGATGATTCTTGCTTCACATGTTTTCTTTCGCTGCAATATTTTAATTTTATGATTATTCTCTTTTTCTACTCTAGGTTCATTCTCATGTTGTTTATATATATATATATTTCAAGAATCTGTGCAGACTTCAGATATGTCCCTGCGTCATTAGACGTACATAAGGGGAGGCTGTTCTGTGTTGAATGCTGTGCCATCGAGTTTCTTGTTCTTCTCTCACGTGTCGGTTATCTCTAACTATGGTTGCTGACTGACGATGGTGAGCTATGACTTAAACATGATTTATAACGATTGACAATGACTGATGATGACTGACGGGAGCTATCATGATTTACAAAGGCTGAGCAGTCCTGTTTTAAGGCTTAGACACGCCGGGCAGTTACCCAGGGATTCCACGTTTCAAATAACACGAATAACAAGAACAACACTAAACTCTACACTGAACTAAACAAGAATAACACTAAACTCTACACTGAACTAAACAAGAATAACACTAAACTCTACACTGAACTAAACAAGAATAACACTAAACTCTACACTGAACTAAACAAGAATAACACTAAACTCTACACTGAACTAAACAAGAATAACACTAAACTCTACACTGAACTAAACAAGAATAACACTAAACTCTACACTAAACTAAACAAGAATAACACTAAACTCTACACTGAACTAAACAAGAATAACACTAAACTCTACACTGAACTAAACAAGAATAACACTAAACTCTACACTGAACTAAACAAGAAAAACACTAAACTCTACACTGAACTAAACAAGAATAACACTAAACTCTACACTGAACTAAACAAGAATAACACTAAACTCTACACTGAACTAAACAAGAAAAACACTAAACTCTACGTTGGATCCAAACAAGAACAACACTAAACTCAACATTGAACCCAAACAAGAACAACACTAAACTCAACATTGAACCCAAACAAGAACAACACTAAACTCAACATTGAACCCAAACAAGAACAGCACTAAACTCTACACTGAGCCTAAACAAGAACAGCACTAAACTCTACACTGAGCCTAAACAAGAACAGCACTAAACTCTACACTGAGCCTAAACAAGAACAACACTAAAGTCAACATTGAACCCAAACACAAACAACACTAAACTCAACATTGAACCCAAACAAGAACAACACTAAACTCAACATTGAACCCAAACAAGAACAACACTAAATTCTACATTGAACCCAAACAAGAACAACACTAAACTCAACATTGAACCCAAACAAGAACAACACTAAACTCAACATTGAACCCAAACAAGAACAACACTAAATTCTACATTGAAACGAAACAAGAACAGCACTAAACTCTACACTGAACCCAACTGAATTTTGAGCAGCAGAGTTAAAAAACAAAGAACAAGATTGGGACGCCGTAAAACCTACAGATAGTCACTTTCATAGCACAATGAGGCAGCAACCATTGGACCGGCTTTCTTTCATGTGCATAGAAAATTACATGTTATGAAGACTGTAGACTTCACGACATTGCAAAACAATTCTCAACAAAGAATTCTGTATTGAGTACTAATAAAGACGGTACTGTTTATCAGTGAAGTGTCATTTACATGTTGAAAGGTTTATTAATGAAGTGTTATTTATATGTCAAAATACTTATTAATGAAGTGTCATTTGTATGCTGAAATGTTTATCACTGGAGTGTCATTTATATGTTGAAATGTTTATCAATGAAGTGTCATTTATATGTTGAAATGTTTATGAATGAAGTGTTATTTATATGTTAAAATGTTTATTAATGAAGTGTCATTTATATGCTGAAATGTTTATTAATGACGTGTCATTTGTATGTTGAAATGTTTATTAATGGAGTGTCATTTATATGTTGAAATGTTTATTAATGAAGTGTCTTTTATATGTTGAAATGTTTATTAATGAAGTGTCTTTTATATGTTGAAATGCTTGTGTTTTTTCAAAACTTTATGTTGTTTAACCCTCGCTTCACTCGCCCGCCAATCAGGAAGTGTCTGTTTAGATTTAGTACTCGGGTGGAATTTTTTTTTCAACCGCCAGCACCAGCGTCTACCCATCCCAAAAAAACGGGTGCCTGGGGCTTCCCTGGGTAAACAGAGGCAGCGAGGGCAGGTGCTTGTATCCCCACCTCAAATGCTGTGGTGACTTGGGAATGTGAAGGCACTAACACTTTACACGTACAAGTGCAGCGAGACATGGATTTGTTTTCACATCGTGTTCTTTTTTTTAATGTTTGAACGCTGATGTTGATGAAAGTAGCAATAAGTCTGAAAGTTTAATTTTATTAAAAGTCTGTATTTCAGTTCCCGCGAACGGGTGAGTAGAGGGATCCCAATGCTTTGCCTTGCCCAGGGCTTACAAAACTGTTAAAGACTGCCCCTGTAAGCGAGGATGATCGACGATGGCCGAAGACAATAAACGATCGTTGATGGTGGCTCACGATGAACCGTTCTTGCTTTTCTCATGTTTATAAAACGGTGCTCTCCCTTCACGTTGCCATGACATCTCTGAGTGGTCTTCATCACTTCCGACTGACACTCGCAAGAAGTTTCAGCAGCAAGGTATGATCTTGCCGCACGCTGAACCCCACTCATGATATAAGAAAGGGCAACTATGCTCCAACTAAGATAGCAATACAGCACACGCGTTGTCCAATGCTGCCAGAGGATGCATCAGCAGCAGGGCGTTGGCTTACAACCGAGAGGCCTACATGAGAGCTGTTAGAGAGCCAAAGCTCAGCAAGGGACATGCAAATGACTGACTGACTGTTGTCCAGCTTATCTAGACAAGCACTAAATGAGATGTCACATTACATAAGAGATACACGAAAGAGGACTGGCTACCAGCGAAAACTTGGAGAAGATGTAGCAGACGAAACTTTCGCAAGCAGACTGACCTATAGTGAAAAGTTCTTTCTAAGTGAAATCAATGTTGTGGATACAATCGCTGTCACTTTAACCATTGTATATCTACTTTCACAGTAACCAGACTTTGAAAGTGTAATAGAAAACAGTTAAATCAAACATTGGCTGATTAACCCTTTCACCGCGGTACACTAAAATCAAAGACGACAATTACGCGGCAGTTTCACATATCACTCAAATGTCAATCACATTCCCTCATCAAATGTCAAAAGCTTCCCAACTGCTCATAAACCCGGATGTAAATCGATGACATTTTTCCAGTAGATACGTGATATTTACGTCACACTTCTCGTAGGTCATGACATGACTGGCCCAAAGCTGTAGGAACATTTAGTTGTCTAATGATTTTTTTTTATCTGAACCCACTTTGTGGACGTGAGATAGAAAATCTTTTTCTTCTGTAACTAGCCATAAACGCGATTTCGCCTGGTTACTGTAACGTAATATCATGAAAGCTCTCCTTATATTCCAGCCACATTTGCTATTATGGAGGACAATAAATATGTTCACCAATATTAAATGCTGTTGCTGCTCATAATGCGATGGAACTGAATGGTTCATATTTCTGATAATAAAGGTAGACAGATGTATGGGATCCAGTTTTGCAAAAAGATAGAAAGGTTATGGAAAGTGAGCAGAAAGTAAGATGAGTACTGTAACATGAAGAGCATACAGCAATCCAGTATTTCGGCAACTGCCTTAATCAAGGTTCAGATACAAAAACAACACAACACGAAAGAGAAATAAAATAATAAAATTTAGCTCTTTGATATCCTTCTCGTAAAAAAGTCCAGCATAATATGCGTTCAGATGGATGTAAGTACGTCCAAAGCAGAAGCAGGCGCTTTGTCCGAGAAATGAGAGAACGAAGCAATGACAAAAAATACCGGCTAGCAAACACTATACTTTCATGCCACAGATGGAACAAATCCTAATAACTATGAACCAAACGAGGCCACATAGATGGTGCAGATAAGAAAAGTGAGAAAACAATATGAGGAGGAGAGTGAATGAAGGAAAGTCCAGAATGAATAGAGAGAGATGTCCTAGCAAGGAAACTATCCAACTATATGGTATATATGGTATTTTCCTTGGCCTGTCGGTACATGATAAGGTACTTTCACAGTACTGTCCAGAATGGCGATAGATGGCTGGTGGTAATTGGTTCATAATTGTCCTCACGTTATGAGAACTTTTCACAAGATTAGAGAAGAGTCCTGTCAGGCCGCTACAATGTCGGAACTGTAATTAAATGACACCAAAATTCAGGAACAGGTTGATGTTTAGCACGATCACCTGTGACACAGTCTGCTGCTAAGAAGCACTATATGTAAGACAAAGTGTCTAACCAATTGTGGTTTACCGTGACTGACATGTGGGGGAAACACTATCTAGAT
The DNA here is from genome assembly GCA_009760885.1 of Achatina immaculata. Lineage (NCBI taxonomy): Eukaryota > Metazoa > Mollusca > Gastropoda > Stylommatophora > Achatinidae > Lissachatina > Lissachatina immaculata. The sequence goes on from CM019713.1 coordinate 51,405,516, forward strand.
ACCATAGAATATATATATTATATATATATATATATATATATTACATATATATACATATATATATATATAAGGTTCGACAATTAAATAATGAGACTGATTTTATTATTGTCAAGACAAAAATGCCATCTATTAAGCAAAGCATGGAATCCAAAGAGGCAACCTTTATCTATGATTTGGTAACTTCTCATCGCCTCCCGATAAGCAGACTACAAACAAGCCGCCATTTTTGTTGACCTATTCAGATGTGCACTGTTACGTAATCAGCGTGAAGTAAAAAGCTAACATTAAATTATGTTTAAAACTCGGAAAAAGTGTCATTGAGACAGTTGAATTGATGCGACAAGTTTATGCGGATAATTGTTTATCTCATGCACAGATATTCAGGTGGTATTCACGATTCAAAAGTGCTGAGGAAACGATTACAAGTGCAACTAGACATGGACGCCCAATTTCTGCTCGTAATGAGGAAATCATTGCAAAAGTCAGAAAGTTGGTACAAGAAGATCGTTGTTTGACTGTGAGGATGATGGCAGATGAATTTGGTGTTAACCGAGAGACCGTTCGTAAAATTTTAGTGGAAGATTTGGACAAGAAAAAAGTTGCTTCAGGTTTCTACCACATTCGTTGCCTGATGATCAAAAACATCAGCGTGTTGAGTACACAAAAGACATCATCAAAACGTATCGCAGAAATAAACATTTCTTAAATTTGATTGTTGCAGAGGATGAAACATGGATTTTCCTCTATGATCCCACATCTAAACGCCAAAGTGCTCAGTGGAAGTCATCATAATCACCAAAATGCAAACAAATTCGTCTTCAAAAGTCGACAGTGAAGACAATATTGATATGCTTCTATGACAGCAAAGGAGTTATTCACGAAGAATTTATTCCAGAGGGACAGACTGTCACTGCCAAAGTTTATTTAAGTATTTTTGAAACGCCTGTTGAAAAGGATTCTCCGAGTCCGACCCAAGTATTCAACACCCGGCAGTTTTTTTCCTTCTTCTTGATAATGCACCGGCTCACCGGGCGGTAGTTGTATAGGAATTTTTGGCCCAAAAACAAGTGTGTGTGTTCTCAACCATCCACCCTGTTCCCCAGATTTGTCTCCCTGTGATTATTTTCTATTCCCAAAATTAAAGTTACCATTGAAAGGACGCTTCTTTGACGATATTGATGATTTCCAAACGGCCGTAAAATCGAGTTTAAGGGCCATTTCAACTGAAGAACCTCAGAGGTCGTTCCGGTGTTTTTTAGATCGTGCCACTCGCTGCATCAATGCACAAGGAGCTTACTTTGAATACAATACAGGTTATATCTTCAACTGTTGTTTATTTTATTTTTTAATGGAACTAATCTCATTACTTAATTGTCGGATCTTGTATATATATATATATATATATATATATATATATATATTAAATGCAGATTAAACCACTGACAACAATTATTGAGGAAAGACGCTGGCGATGGTTGGGACATGTGCTCCGAATGACTGACAACTCACTACCAAAAATAGCACTAAGATGGACACCACAGGGAAGCAGAAGTAAGGGTAGACCAAAAGAGACATGGAGAAGAACAACAGAAAGGATGTTGAGCAATAGAGGGCTCACCTGGGCAAGAGCAGAAAAAAAGGCGAAGGACAGGCATTTGTGGAAAACCCTTGCGGAAGCCCCATGTGCCCTGGGCACTTAAGGTTCAGATATATATATATATAAAGAATGGAAGAGAAACGAAAACTATATACGCACAACAGATGAAGGAAAACAGACCAAGGGTAGACCAAGACAGAAGTGGAAAGACAAAATAGAAGAGGATATAAAGGAAATTAGTGTCACCAACTGGAGAGAGAAGATTAGGAATAGAGAGGAATGGAGGTGAACTTTATCTGCAGCATTGAGCCTTAATGGCTTGGAAAGCTGAAGAAGAAAATGCTGGAATAAACAGCTTTAGCGTCATCGCAGGTGGATAGATGATTTCAACAGGCTGTAACAGAACATCCCTGCTTCGGGTGACATACCAGAGAGTAAAACGAAGTTCCCTAGCAAAATAAGAAGCGTGAGTTGGTAGAGAACAGGTGTCGTTGAGCAGCGAAGGAAGCCCACTGAGAAGGAGACCCAGGCACGTATTTCCCTGTGCCGAGTGCAATGATAAATATTCTAAATAAGTTCTCACACAGCGAGGTAGAGGTTCAAGTACACCTGGAACCGTTCCAGCCAACAAGCTGCAGAAATGGGTACCTAGCTCCTTCTGGAGCCAGGTAAAGAAAGGCGACCGGGTGTGATATGGTCCACATTACTTTGTCGTACAAGACAGGGAAAATATGGGCACTTACACAATGTCTCCTAGCTCCCCTGTTTTTCGTTATAGAATTATTTTGGGGTTTTTATAATCACGACACAGTCATCTAACTAACCATGTAACAACATGTTTGCTGGAAGTGGTTCACACTGAGCATCTAGCAAAGAGATATTTGTTTAAATGTGTAAAAATGTGAAAGCAAATAACAAGAATTTCTTAAAACATATGAAAGCATAAGAAAGCATCATCTTACAAAAAGAAGTGAAAATTTCAAATCAGAACTTTAAGGACACAGTGCAGTGAAGATAGACAGAAGTGATAACAGAAAGCAACTGCATTATAAGTGTAATTATTTGACTGCTGGGCTGTGTTGAAGATTATCTGTATTATCGACGCTATGAAATATTACCCTTTTTGTAAGTGCACTATCGAGTTTTTTTTAATCATACATACGTGTAAAGGGATATTTTTCTCATTCATGGCTCTTTCAGCGCACATTTCTAGCTTTATTACCTAGTCATAAATCATCACCGAAGTATCAACGAAACTGATCCAGCATACACCGATGACAGGGCAACCACTGCTGGAAGTGTCTGATAAGATATATCGAACTATTGAAGCGAGTCAATGAAAACAGTGCTAAGTGTTTATTAGTGCACTGTTAGCTCTTGTACGACATAAATTTTTGTATTTGACAGTTATTCTTATTCTATATCTAAACCTTTATCTGTACATGCTGCTACTGTTGTACAACATGGCTACTTTTTATACTAATACAACTATTGTTAATGCTAGACACAACATTAGAATTTCAAATATAAGGGTGGAAGTATATAAACAGACACACATATACATATAGAGGTGGCGAAGAAGCTGTACATTCAAAGACCCATAGCTAATATTCTAGCCTTAGTTTGGCGAACCACAGCTGACAAAGACCCTGTCCCACCTCCCCACTGGTACTCTCAACAACAGCCCTAGACAGGGATCGCCGTGGTCCACATGGTGGTGGAGTCTGCTAAAGAATCTCTGCACACGGCTTGCTTTTTAGTTCAACTCAGGGACTGCTGCCATAACATGCTCTCACGTATATATATACATATATATATACACACAGTATGTGAAATCCAATCAGACACAATAAGCTGTTAGATCTTTCCTATGATGTTTCCTATCTCAGGACTTCGAGTAGCAGAAGATAAAGACGTGAGAGCTGCCAACACAAACCTTTAAGCAGACTTTCCTGCAAACAGATAAGACACTAACTTTACTGCAGACAAGGACAGACAAGGTATTGAAATTAAGCGCATCTACCTCGGGGCCGGTTTTATTCTAATCTTCAAAACTGGCAAAACAAACTGAAGCCGGATCCTGAAGAACCGATAGCCTTGTTTCTCTTTCTCCACTTTCCTTTTTATGTCTGTTTTCTCTTGTTTTCATGCACATCTGACTTTTTTTATAGTTCCCTCTCAATCTGCAATGCGATGTTTAGTCATCTGATCTCAGACCGATCTTGCAAATATTACTAATGCTACACTCTCTACACCACGGTGCCATGTATTACATTACAGGAATCGTTTGTGAATCTCTCAAGAAGTGTGAAGATAGTCTGAGGAAGGTCAAGTGATGTAATTTCCTGACAATACGAAGCAGGTGAGGACGCAGCGATGGCCACTACACTTTCTCCTATATGTAGGATATTTTTTTTAAATGTTCATGGATGAGGAACTACAAGAACTTAATATTGAAGAAGGCTGGCTAGTAAGGAAGATTAAACAGGGAAAACTTAAATATTTTGGACGTAGTAAACGTCATGATAATTTAGAGAAGATTTGGAAGGTACGTAATGGGAAAAAAGAAAGAGAAGAAGGCGAAGGCGAAGATGGTTGCAAGACATCATTGATGATCTACGAGTGGACGCATCAGCAGCAGGGCATTTTGCTTACAACCGAGAGGCCTACAGGAGAACTGTTAGTGAGGCAAAGTTCCGCAAGGGGCATGCAAAATGACTGACTGACTGACTGATTATGGATGAGGAAACTTGTAGATCTGCTTGTGAGGAAAGCCTGTGATCGTCATGTTTCTTTTCCACGAAGCAAAGAACTGAGTCAGTGTTTATTTAATTTTCTAAGGTTTGCCTGAAAGTGAGCTTGGACGTCTTGTTTTCTGACACCCTCCTGACGTGGTGTATCTTTATTGCTCTCCCCATAATCCTCGCTTGCGCTTACTTTTTTTCCCCTTCAGGATTGCCTCCTCAATAAGTTCTAAAATCCTACAAGTGACTGTTGTTGTCAATCATATTTGTGTACAAAAAAATAGTTTCCTCGTCTCAGTGTAATATTTGCATTTCTTTGATTTCTTTCTTCTTTTCAGTATGCTTCGACTTTAATTATTTAGAATATGAAGACAGAATCAAGGCAACACAGAAACAGAGACCGGGTAAATAACCATAAAGATTGACAAGAAGCGAAAGAAATAATGAAACTAGAAGAGGTATTTTGAAAGATATTGTCGAATATATACAGATAAAGAGAGACAGAGAGAAGAGAGAGAGAGAGAGAGAGATGCAGAGACAGAAAGAAGCAGAGACAGAGAGAAGAGAGACAGAGAAAAGCAGAGAGAGAGAGAGAGAAGCAGAGAGAGAGAGAGAGGCTTTGCTCTGTACTGCATGAAGAAAATAGAGAGAAATATTTCAAACACACAAAAACCGTATATTATAAACAAATCACAATTTTCAATGGGACTACGGTATATAAAATTCATCAGAGTGTTTAAAAAATTATGAGCCTAAGTTTGAAAAAGGAGGAAGCAAATGAAAAGTAAAGATTGAAAAATTTAAACTTATTAATAAATAGGTCGACAAGAGACTGATAAAGTTACCAAATTTTGCAAACTATTTTAAAAATTAGAAAAAAAAAAGATGCACAAATAAACAGAAAACGGAAATGATAAATTTACAGCCACTTACGCCTCAGACTTCTTTCGGCGTGATACTGGGTTTATGCCCGACTTTCCCAGGTCATTCGCAGAAGGTCCTGATGCCTTGCTGCCCGAGTTAGATCCTCTAAATGCCCTGCTTCTCCTGCTCACTATCTCTGCCAGTGCTGGCGACGCGCTTGGAGTCTGAACATCATGTCCCAAAAGTCTGCTGATAGCATCCATGACAGTCACACACACAAAAAAAACACTGTACACAGTTTTTGTTCTTTTGGTTAGTTTCGTTAGACTGAAAGACGACTGAAAGACTGAATGAATGAAATTACAAATCCAGTGCCCAGGTATCCAGATCTGTTAAGTTCAAGCATGTCTTCTTTGTTATTGACAGCAACACAGTCGTACACTGGTGGGTTCGCGCCGCCCCGCTGTTTTCCTGAATCAAGTTTTCATTATGTCTATAGGAACTGTCGCTGTGTTTCACACGAGTTTCTCATTTTGTAATATCGATCTCTTTTTAGCGGTTTGGACTCCTGATGTGATCTTATTTTTGTAACGGTGTTTAAAGTGTGCGAAAAGTCGTATGTAGAGAAATGTTAATAGTGAGCCAAGTTATGATCAGGTCATGAAGTCTTAACACGCTGTCTATACCACAAGCCCTAAAAAAAAACCTGTGATATATAATGTAATCTGCTCACATAAGATCGGACAATTTCATGCACTTAATTGGTTCACAAATTCTAATAGAAAAACCAAAGATGTGATTTGTTTCTTGTGTGTGTCTTCTCTAACAGTGGAAAGCTGAGTGATTTACATGTTCACTGTAACGTTAGAATGTTCGGTTCACAGTCGGCACTGAGGAATGGTGGGATTTCTTCACATTTTCTAACACTAAGCTGGGATTTCTTCACATTTTCTATGTTAGAATTTCTTCACATTTTCTATGTTCGGATTTCTTCACATTTTCTAACACTGGAACACGGTGGGATCTATTCCCACATTCGATCTAAGACTGAGAAATGTTGTGACTAGTTAAAACTACGCCTAACAGAAACCCAGATATATCAGCACATTGTTAAAGCGGGCAACGGATGTTTTAACACAAAAGAAAACACTTCCTTATTAACTTTAGAACATAAACATTATACCCACTATTTTTTTTTTACCTTTCTTCGAGAACTCCCATGCTTCCTCGCATACACAAATCAAGATTAATAAGTTTTAAAATTCCTTAATTCCATTCAAGGACACAGGTTATAACAGTTGCTGTTTATATATTGTCTACAGAATTCACATATATATTGTCTACAAAATTCACATATATATTATCTACAGAATTCACATATATATTGTCTACAGAATTCACATATATATCGTCTACAGAATTCACATATATATTGTCTACAGAATTCACATATATATTATCTACAGAATTCACATATCTCTCTCTCTCTCTCTGAACCTTAAGTGCCCAGGGCACATGGGGCTTCCGCAAGGGTTTTCCACAAATGCTTGTCCTTCGCCTTTTTTTCTGCTCTTGCCCAGGTGAGCCCTCTATTGCTCAACATCCTTTCTGTTGTTCTTCTCCATGTCTCTTTTGGTCTACCCTTACTTCTGTTCCCCTGTGGTGTCCATCTTAGTGCTATTTTTGGTAGTGATTTGTCAGTCATTCGGAGCACATGTCCCAACCATCGCCAGCGTCTTTCCTCAATAATTGTTGTCAGTGGTTTCATCTGCATTTCTGGTAATAAGATGTTATTTCTTATGGTGTTTGGCCAAAATATTTTTCTAATTCTACGTAAACATTTAGTCTGGAAAGAATTCAACTGAATTCATACACACACACACACATATATATATATATATATATATATATATTGTCTACAGAATTCACATACGTATTATCTACAGAATTCACATATATATTGTCTACTGAATTCACATATATATTGTCTACAGAATTCATATATATATATATATAATATACAATATATATATATTGTCTACAGAATTCACATACATAGCAGAAGAGAGTCTTATCTATCAAGTGCCGTGCTTACTGGCACTAGGGGTCGTAACTCTCTGAAACTCTCTGTTTTCTGTTGCCTCTATGAGTTGTTCTGATGTCTTCTTTCCGTGCCATCTTGCCAGTTCATCCAAGATTTTCTCTCTTGTTCTACTTAGGCCTCTTATCCCTTCTAACCATTTTTCATTACACTCAGTGACAATGATTTGTTGCACAAAATACTTTTCACCTTTTTGGAACATGAAAGGAAAAGAGTAAAGTTCTTTATAACTGGTTAGTAAAGGCATTAAGAAATGATAACAAAGAGATAACAAGCTGATTACGTAAAATGAGAAGTAGGTAAATAACATATGGGGGGGGGGGGAGGGTGTCAGCTCAGCATGAAAAAAAAAATGGGTGCCTGGGGTTTCCCTAGGAAAACAAAAGGCAGGGAGGACAGATGCTAGCATCCCTACCTCAGATGCTGTAATGGCCTAGGAATGTGAACTTCACACTCCCGCGGCATACAAATGCTACGTGGCATAGATAGAAGAGAGGTCAGATTTATGTACAAGTCAACAGTTTCGTTATATTTCTCATGCTGGCCCTGGGCGACACAATAAAAACTTCAGTTAATTGTCTCAATTTTCTTGTATTTGTCTTAATTTTCTTTTACTTGTCTTAAATTTTCTTTTTCTTGTTGTCTTAAATTTTCTTCTACGTGTTGTCTTAATTTTATTCTACTTGTTGTCTTAATTTTCTTCTACTTGCTGTCTTTGGTTTACTCGATCAGATACAGATGATCCAACCGTTACTTTTCTTCGCTGTGGGAAAATATTATTTTTGTTGTCCAATTAATGAAGTCGCTGCCAAACGAAAAAAAAAACCAAACAAACAAACAAACATAAGACTGGACTGGATCACCGAATCACACATGTACACACAGACTGGAGAGCCCACAAATTAACCGAAGGGCATTATTTTCTCAACAAACCCAGAGGTACACTCTGTGGAGCCATGATGTATCTTCTTGTTTTTCTCACCACTAATAACAGAACTTTGTTGTCCGGGGCACGATGCGCCTAAGAACGAGTCTGCAGTGCTTGTCCACTTCATGAGAAATTTGATAAACAAAATTTAACAATCCTAAGAGAGGTCGCGGATTTTTTTTTCAGACCGGGGGGGGGGGGGGGGTGTCAGCTCAGCATGGAAAAAAAATGAGTGCCTGGGGTTTCCCTAGGAAAACAAAAGGCAGGGAGGACAGATGCTAGCATCCCTACCTCAGATGCTGTAATGGCCTAGGAATGTGAACTTCACACTCCCGCGGCATACAAATGCTACGTGGCATAGATAGAAGAGAGGTCAGATTTATGTGAAGGGTTTGGTTCTTAATACTTTATAGTCTGGGTCATCATCACTGCACTCCGGACATGTCCATATGTGCTCAGATCCCCCTCCCACCTCCAATATATCCACCATCATCCTGCGGCTGATACTGCTTGTCCTGTGTTGGTCGACAAGTCCTCTCCCATGTCCAGCATGCCTCTTGAAGGGTTTGGAAGATCCTGGGAGTATGTGGTCTTGGTGATATTTAGTCCGATAAGAAATGGATTCCTGTCCCACACAAGCTCAGATGCTGTCAATATACTTCATCAAAAAAATGTAAATTATATTAATAGATTACTGTGAACGCTAAAGAGATGAAACTGACAGGTGGGAACTCCCTGCATAAAGATTTAGTGACTTACACAGATGGGTCAAGTAATCGGTCATAGACTGGTGTAGGAGAGCTCTCTGCGAGGAATGAAGGCGCTGTCCCATTTGCATTCAAATAACCCATAGTTAACATGCTAGCGTCATGAATGGTGGATTATATCCGACAAAGACCCTGTTCCACGTCTCAGTTGGCACTCCCTGTTACACAGCCTAGCCTAGATAGCAGTGAGGAAAGGCCGTAGTCCCCATGGCGGTGGAGTCTGATAAAGAAGTACATCACATCCCCTACTTTTTACCTCCACTCATGGAATGAAAAGATACCGCCATAACCCGCTCCCAGTCCGACACGAGTCTGTCCCTCAACAACTTCACGGCATCGGCTGCAAAGAAAGTCGTGCTCGCAGTTCCAGGGAGACAGAAGAAGCAGAAGAAGAAGAAGGAGGAGGAGATCTTGGCGTGCTCTTATAAAGAACTGTAATATAAACCAGTAGTGCTTTATTATTACCATATGCCATAGAAATAATGGCTGTTACAAAGATACCGCGCTGGGTAACAAACCAAAAGTCACCCATGCCTGCATTTTTTTTTTTTTTGAGTCACTAGGCAAATATGTTGAGGAGAAAAAAAAATGTAGCAGATTTAATACAGAGGGAGTGGCTTTGGTCAATACTTTATTCCACGTGGCTTCATAGCGTGCAGGAAATGAGAGGTCAGGCCAGCTGCCTGTGACACTGCGTGTATAGGCAGATTTAGTCAGGCATTGAGCCCTGCAGGCATCACTACAAATCTTCATGGAATCTCACGGGGAGGGGGCAGAAGAATTAGATGGGCACTAAAGGAAAATCTTGAGATTCTGGGAGTGAACGTCACATGGAGGGCTTGAGAAGGAGTAAATGTAAACAATGAAGAATTAATCTCATAATTTGGTTTTCACTGAGGGATATTTTACGGAGATCAGAGCACCTATGGTCTTGTCTGGTGTGAGATATTTTACGGAGATCAGAGCACCTACGGTCTTGTTTGGTGTGAGATGTTTTACGGAGATCAGAGCACCTACGGTCTTATCTGGTGTGAGATATTTGACGGAGATCAGAGCACCTACGATCTTGTCTGGTGTGAGATGTTTTACGGAGATCAGAGCACCTACGGTCTTATCTGGTGTGAGATGTTTTACGGAGATCAGAGTGTAGCATAGCCTTGTAAGTAATGATTATAGTTATTATAATTATTATTATTATTATTATTAGTGACATGATCAGGAATAAAGAATGTATTGGGGGCAGAGAAGTTATAGTTAGAGGAGCGAGGAACGGATACTCGGTACTTCAAAGACCTGATCAAAGGTAAAACCGTATCGATAGATCTGATAGATCGTGAGAGTGGTCCAGTTCTAGAGGTGCGACTTCGCGCGCACATGCAGTAGCCCAGGGGGAACAATTGACCAGTAGATCAAAGACTGAACAGAGAACGGACTAGGTCCCGAAGCAGGTAACATGAAAGAGATGGTGGACTTGTTAATGGGAGGTAACAATTAGACGACGGAGAAGAAAGCGAAGACGCTAGTTGCGACCGGTTTTGGCGTGGTCAGAACTTACGAATATAAAAAAGAAAAAGGGCGGGCGAAGAGCAGATAGGGGTTCTGAGAGAGGAGGAGAGAGGAGACGCAGAGAGGAGGGGAAGAGGCATTCAGCAAGAGAAATGTAGAGATAGAGACATAGTGTTAGATTGAACTAGTGTAGCAAGAGATCGTACAGTAATTGTTACCAAGAGCTTTTGTATTACTGAATATTATGAACGCTGCTTAAATACTGCTTGTAGAATTATGAGAATTATGAGAATTATGATATTGTGATTTTGTGAGATTTCGTACTACTATGATGAAAATAATGAAATGTGTATAATCTTGCCTATGCCTATTATTACAAGTGAGTTATCAGCTATACGTATTGATCATATTGATATTATTTGTCAAATTAAAATGAATCAGTGAAATGTTCATGAGAAATCAACTATTGCCATGTATGTGAAACTTCGACGTGTGATGTACCAAGGTGAGATGTGATGATAATAGAACATTCAATAATAACAATAATAATGAACAATATAAATGAACTAAAACAATGTTATAAGAGCACCTACGGTTTTGTTTGGTGTCAGATATTTGACGGAGATCAGAGCACCTACGGTCTTGTCTGATGTGCAAGAATGGTAATCACAAATTAACCTAAAGTGCCAAATATAACAGGAATTTGCTAAAGAAATTTTATGATATTAAATAATAATAACTAATAATAATAATACTAATAAAACACTGCTAGAGATTCTAGTGAAAGTGCAGTAAGAACACAAAATGGACAACTGGTCAGTGGAGAAAGAGAAAAAATTGAAAGATGGAGGGAACACTTTAACACCCTACTAAACAGAACACAAGCAGCACAAACAATAGACATACCTGAAGCAAAAACGGAACTAAACATCAATACAGGACCAATAACAATAAATGAAGTAAAGGAGGCGATAAAGAAGCTAAAATCAGACAGGGCACCAGGTGAAGATGAAGTGACTGCTGAGATGTTGAAAGCAGATGAAACAGAAACACCAGAACAACTTTGCCGGATATTACAACAATTTGGGATCTAGAAAAAGCCCCAGAGGAGTGGAAAACTGGGCTTATAGTAAAACTATCAAAGAAGGGTGACCTCAGAGATTGCGGGAACTGGAGAGGCATTACCCTACTGCCACTCACTAGTAAAGTATTTTGCAGAATAATCATCAACAGAATTGTACCAACACTTGAGGAAAAACTTCGGAAAGAGCAGGCAGGATCTAGGAAAGGAAGATCATGCATAGACCACATATTTGTACTTAGACAAATATTAGAACAGGCAAATGAGTGGCATAGCACAACATATGCATTATTCATAGATTTTTAGAAAGCCTTTGACAGTGTCAACAGAGATGCACTGTGAAAAATCCGAAGATGGCATGGCCTCCCCCATAAAATAGTTAATGTAATCAAAGCCCTATACGAGGGTTTTCAGTGCAAAGTTATCTGTGGAGAACATACCTCCAGCAGCTTTAGGGTACAAACAGGAGTGAAACAGGGATGTGTACTATCACCAACATTATTTATCTTGGCAGTAGACTGGTTAATGAAGGAGGCAACATCAGACAAACGCAGAGGATTACAATGGACCCTTGATACAGTGCTGGAGGACCTTGACTTTGCGGACGACATTTGGCTGTTATCAAGCAGTCACAAAGATATGCAAGATAAAATAAACAAGCTAACTCAGAATGCAAACAACATAGGACTAAAGATCAACGTAGGAAAGACAAAGTTAATGAAGCAAAATGTGAACAACAGAAATGTACTCAGAGTAGATAACAAGTTAGTGGAGGAGGTCAACGAATTTGTATACTTTGGCAGCAGAGTAGTAGAAAATGAAGACAGCACAGAGGACATCAACAGCAGACTTACTAGAGCAAACCAGGCTTTTGCAATGCTGCAGACTATATGGAAATCAAAAAAACTAAGCATACATATGAAAATCAGGATATTTAAGAGTAATGTTCTAAGTGTGCTACTCTATGGAAGTTAATGCTGGAAAATCACCAAAACCATAGAAAACAAGTTGAATTCTTTCCAGACTAAATGTTTACGAAGAATTAGAAAAATATTTTGGCCAAACACCATAAGAAATAACATCTTATTACCAGAAATGCAGATGAAACCACTGACAACAATTATTGAGGAAAGACGCTGGCGATGGTTGGGACATGTGCTCCGAATGACTGACAACTCACTACCAAAAATAGCACTAAGATGGACACCACAGGGGAACAGAAGTAAGGGTAGACCAAAAGAGACATGGAGAAGAACAACAGAAAGGATGTTGAGCAATAGAGGGCTCTCCTGGCCAAGAGCAGAAAAAAAGGCGAAGGACAAGCATTTGTGGAAAACCCTTGCGGAAGCCCCATGTGCCCTGGGCACTTAAGGTTCAGAGAGAGAGAGAGATTGGGGGAGGGGGGATGTCTCCAGACTCTTCTGTTCATTAACCCCCTCATGAAGTTTCAAACTGTTCATCGATTCCCCAAAATTTATTACACGAAAGTAATTTAATAAATACTACTCTAACTAGTAGCACTACTACTAGTAATAATAATACTAAAAATAGCTTCAGAAAAAAAAATGTATCATCCCTTGAGGATCAATACCGACTACTTTGGAGACCGCTATAAGGATCTATTTGGAAGACTAAAATTAATCTGGTATACAGCCAAGTGGAGCAGTTTAAGAAGTTCTGAGGAATCATTCCACCAACTCTTGGTCGCTTGTTAACTGTTGACCTATCTTCGTGATCACGTAAGATGTGTTGGTGTCTCGCTTGCTTGCAGTTTTTTTTTAAGTGATCTTATTTTATTAATCCACTGTACAAAGTCTTCGTTAACATAGAATAGCAATATCTTGCCCAGTTATGGCGATTATATTTTAGACAGCACTATCTTGCCCAATTATGGCGATTATATTTTAGACAGCCTTATCTTGTATACATTACGGCGGTTATATTTTAGACACCAATGTCTTGCATAGATTACGGCGGTTATATTTTAGACAGCAGTGTCTTGCATAGATTACGGCGGTTATATTTTAGACAGCAGTGTCTTGCATAGATTACGGCGGTTATATTTTAGACAGCAGTGTCTTGCATAGATTATGACGGTTATATTTTAGATACCAATATGACGCCTGTATTTTTTTATTAAACGTAATGCCAATGACTGGCTGTTGTGATTTTTCAGGTATCTACCTTTTCACTTTAAGATTAGAACAAGTAATGGCCGCATCATTGAAACAGAATGGCCAAGACAGGGGAGGCACAAAACAATGGAAGCTGAGGCAACGGAAGAAAAGAAACGTTTCACAGCCGCAGACTTCATTCTCTCCTCGTGAAATTATAGCAAGGATGTATTTATTTTTTGTTCAAGACACTTGCAGATCCGTGGTTTGCAGAGTTCGTTTCCATCATAAATAAAACACTAAGAAGCTGCGGTTCACCAAAGAAAGCCCACCTTAGTTTATTCGTGAATACGCCCCTGGAAACTACCCGGCCACGCCGCACGTGACATGTTAATTCTCACAAAAAGACCACAGGATGACAGGAGATAATGTAAGGTATCGTTACTCTTGTTTTAATTTCTAGTTCATACAAATTTACTCAGTGCTTCCAGTGTACATACATTTACACAATGCCGTCTCTGCTACCGCCAGCACGTTCTTCTCTACAATATATCGGAGTTCTCCATTCTCAGATATAAGTGAGATGAATTTATCGATCAGTCTATTATCGATTAGTCGATTTTCAATCAATATGCTTCTTTTTTTTTTTTAAGATGAAAAAATTATTTTCGTCTTTTGATGGACAATGCTGGCGGCACTTAGTGGAATTTTTATTGTCGATATGCCGGATTATGTGTACAGCGGAGGGAAAGTTCTAGACCGAATGCGGTTTGAGCAAAAGTTCGGTTATTGTAAACTACCGTCGTTGACGAGCCTTTATGATATTGCTTTTGTAATTATCTACAACGCTGATTTAAAAGAAAAACAAACTGTTGCTTTGGATGAAGGTTGGAATTTTCTTTGTTATCACTTAAAACAGCATATCATGGGATACGAAATTTCTGATTTTGTATGTTTGATTGTGTAGTTCGGCCACATACCATAATTCCTGACTGAGCACTTTAATGCATGAATTTATAAGGCATTTTATGTTTTCTTATCCTTTTTTTGGCACATATTTTTTTTTCTTTCTTTAAATGTAGTTCTCGCATTTCACGTCCCTATCCGTTTGAGTCTGATTTTGCGAGGTATCAAAAGTATTTAGACATGTCCCCTTTTTGATTTCCGATCTAAACCTATTCACGACAAGACTTGAGAGCCGGATCGCATCTCTTCATCCATGTTAGAACTGCCTGGTTACTTAGTTATCCTTGACAATATCTTTCTCTAACACGACACTTAATTCTCTCCTTGTCCTATGAAGGTCACTGTCTCGACGGCAAAAAAAAATCCTTAAACAGTTTCGCCGGATTTGAACAAAAGTCCAGGTCCTGCTGACTTCGAGCACCCTTGCCTTATTTCGATTAATGATACAACACCAGCGAGTATTATTTAAAATGTCTTAAATAAAAGCTATTTTATAGAGAGAATTATCTCTCTCTCTCTCTCTAGAAAAAAAAAACTAGTAACGAAAATTTGCTGTAATAGAAGTCACAATATTATTGATGTAGTTTCCTTTTTTACATACTTAGCAAGTTCGTTAGCAAACAGAGAAACCCAAAAACCAAACCGCATAGCAGAAATAATCAGTGTCTAAACTAGACACCAGAAATACTCAAACTAGACACCGGAAGCACTCAGAGTCTAAACTTGACACTGGACGCACAGGCAGCGTCAGAGCTAGACACCAAAAACACTAGTCGTCTGAGCTAAACAGCAGAAACACTTACAGCCAGAACTAGACACAAGAAACAAATGAGCTAAACAGCAGAAACACTTATAGCCAGAGCAAGACACCAAAAACACTAATTGTCTGAGCTAAACAGCAGAAACACTTATAGCCAGAACTAGACACCAAAAACCCTAGTCGTCTGAGCTAAACAGCAGAAACACTTATAGTCAGAGCTAGACACAAGAAACAAATGAGCTAAACAGCAGAAACACTTATAGTCAGAGCTAGACACCAAAAACACTAGTCGTCTGAGCTAAACAGCAGAAACACTTATAGCCAGAGCTAGACACAAGAAACAAATGAGCTAAACAGCAGAAACACTTACAGCCAGAACTAGACACCAAAAACACTAGTCGTCTGAGCTAAACAGCAGAAACACTTACAGCCAGAACTAGACACAAGAACCAAATGAGCTAAACAGCAGAAACACTTATAGCCAGAACTAGACACAAGAAACAAATGAGCTAAACAGCAGAAACACTTATAGCCAGAACTAGACACAAGAAACAAATGAGCTAAACAGCAGAAACACTTACAGCCAGAGCTAGGAAACAGAAACACTCAGAATCTGTGTTAGACAATAGCAATGCGCTAGAGCCACACAATAGAAAGGCTGAACGAGAGAGAGAGAGAGAGAGAGAGAGAGAAAGGGAGGGAGAGAGAGACATTAAAAAAACACCCGCCTTATCCAGACATAATTGAGGTCAGAGCCTGACTAACAGTATCAATTTAATGCTCATTTGCAAAGATCGTTATTTAAACAGCAGGGAAAGCCAGACAAAACACTGAATAAGCCAGCGCCATTGTGTTGTAAAGTTACTGTAGCTAATAAGGTTTATTTTTTAGTTGTGTAAGAAAATGAAACCTTGAACATTTTATATTCCTGCACTTCTGGCGTTGATTTAGTGGGTGTCTTTCATCGTGCCATTGAGGCACCTCACAGTTTCCTTGATCTACAGACACATAAGAAGTTGAAGTTCTCGGTCCCCATCCACAGCTCAGGTGCTCATTTCTGCGGCTGGGTCACTGGAATGTCCCCCCGCCTCCCCCAGCCGGATTCGAAGAACAAAATTCTCAGTGAGAGGCGAGTCCAGTAACCACTTGCTATGCAGACTCCCTCGGTGGGCTGTGGCTAGTGAAATTTCTGTTCATCAAAAGTCTTAATTAAACCAAGTTTTATTTTTCATTATTTCTGTTCAATGATACACTTTTACGTCGGTAATCACGCCTTTATTTTCATTTATCCGCATAATGTGTATCTAAATCTAGCGCCACTGCCTTGCAAAGATGACACTTTTTGGACATGTGCTACTGGACAAAAGTTACGGGCTGGTCATTAATTCCAAGCATATGTTTATTTTGATTGCCGTACTAAAACTGTAAATAAATTTATTGTAGAATCTTGATTAAATTGCATTCTCGGGCAGTCCTCTACGCAGCCGGGGCATAAACAACACCAACTGTTCATCACAAGAAGTGTAAAAATCACGTGCAGTAGCATCGTCCTAGACAAAATGTTAGGGCATTTTTAAAAGTGTCAGCATGACCAAGTAGGTAATTAAATCGTGCTGATTTGTGCTGCACGTGCAAGAGACATACTTAGTGAACACTTCCCACCTTCCAATAATTTTTATTAAAGCGGTTTTGGGGGTATTTTTGTCATTTGAAAAACACCAGCCACCGCGAATGAGTTTTAGCACCTTTGAGCGTCATCGGGTCATAGCCTTGGTTGAAAACGGTTTATCTGGCCGTGAAGTTGCACGGCGTTCGGGGATGTTCCATTCTACCATTCAAATGCATTTGGAGCAATTTCGCGCAAAAGGAGGAGTAGAAGACAGGCATCGTTCAGGCCGATCTCATTGCATGAGTAGACAAGATGACAGATACCTGCAGCTGTCAACACTTCGCAACCGGACAGTAACGTCTTCCACTCTCAGAAACCAGCTGATGAATACGGCAAACGTCAGTGTTAGCGGCAGAACATTTCGCAGGCGTTTAAGAGAATCTGGGCTGGCTTCACAACGACCAGCAGTAAGAATACCTCTTACTCCAGCTCACCGCAGAGCTAGAGTTGCCTGGTGCCGGCAGCACATCCCTGAATGAGGTGCCAGTGGGGTGAAATTCTTTTCACGGACGAATCTCGGTTCTGTATGTCCTTCTATGATGGCAGAATCCGTGTTTGGAGAAGGCCAAGGGGACGGTTCCATGACGCCACTATCCAAGAGGTGGATCGTTACGGAGGGGATTCGATCAATCATGGCATGAGGTGGCATCAGCAGGCATGGCAGGACTCCCCTCCATGTCATTCATGGCACCCTAACCGCCCAGCGATACCTGAATGAAATTCTGCAACTCATTGTCCAGCCTACCTTGCAAGTCATGGTTGCAGCGGCAATCATACAAGACGATAACGCAAGAAAACATCGGGGTCGTATCGTAGAAGATTTTCTTCAACAGCAAAGGATCATTAGAATCGATTGGCCAGGTCAGTCGCCAGGTCTGTCGCCCACTGAGCACATTTGGGATGTCCTAGGCAGACGGGTTTCGACAAATCATTCTCCACCTGCTGACCTTTTTTCTTCAACAAAAGTGGCAGGCCATTCAACATAATGTCCTAACAACCCTAGTTAACTCGATGAGGCAACGGTGCGTCGAATGTCTGGCAGCGAATGGTGGCCACACGCGATACTGACATGTTTGTTGTTTGAAGACCACTCTTGTGAATTTTTGGACGAGGGGTGAGTGATTTCATCAGCTTGCTGTATGTGTATTCCTATTCCGATTTGCAAAATGAAATGAATGAATTTGTTCACTTTTAAATGCTGTTTTCTTTGATACTAATGGATTGTTTGTTAGTCAGTTGATTTTGCTTTTGCAAGAATTGAAAAAACCGGCCCTTAACTTTTGTCCAGTAGTATATTAGTCTCAAGTTCGGCGGAACTCTAGCTCTGCAACAAAACCAGGGAAGATGTTATTAAAATCTTCTAAAGCCTGATTTTATATGCTCATAAATTTTATACTGCCAGAAAATACACCACCTAAGACTTGTTACACTTCAAAATTATAACCACCTCTTTGGTTGTACTAACGCGGATGGCATGCAAATGTTATACAATGCGTCAGTTTAAGCGAATAGTATGAAGCGCGAGAGAAGGGCCGCCATTAAAGTTGGAACTTCTCATGAACAAGTTATGTGGGCCTACTGTCCTTTTTCTAAAAGCTCTGATAAAATTATCTGAAACTAAATACACGATATTTGTGTTGGAGAGAGAACATGAAACTATGCCCATATGACTTGCCTCACATTCATTACTAAATATTACTAAATAATTTTAGTACAAAAGTAAACAACAGAGATAAACAGTGGTTACAGTGGGGAAACATTTTAAAGTTTTGACAGCTGGAGAAAATTTCTAGTGGGACAAAAGTTTACCAGGTAAAATAAAAATAAAATGGGATATGTATTTAGTTCCAGAAAACGTGCTCGAGATAAGCTCGCGCGCGCACGCACACACACACACACACTCACACAAACACACACACACAACATGGGGTTTTAATGTATCCGGCTCCTAGGGCAAGGAACAAACGGTGTGGGGTTTTTTTTTCAGAAATGTTATTTATTTTATTTTAAAGAAACTGATTTTAAAATTTCGTGAACAAAGATTAAGAAAGTCAGTAATTTACTTCTGTCCTTAAATTAGTCGGTCTAGTGAACTTGAAGTAGATTAGTTAAGAAGATTAAACAGAGAAGACTTAAGTATTTCGGCCATATTAAACGTCATGAGATTTGGAGAAGACCGTCCTGGAAGGGTACATAATGGGGAAAAGAAATAGGAGAAGACCCAGGCAAAGATGGCACCAAGAAATTGTCGATGAATTACGAATGGACGCATCAGCAACAGGCCATTTTGCTTACAACAGAGAGGCCTTCAAGAAGCCTGTTAAAGTTCCACAAGGGACATACTAATGAATGAATGAATGAATGAATGAATGAGTGAGTGAGTGAGTGAGTGAGTGAGTGAGTGAGTGAGTGAGTGAGTGAGTGAGTGAGTGAGTGAGTGAGTGAGTGAGTGAGTGAGTGAGTGAGTGAGTGAGTGAAATAATGAATGAACATGCTTCACTCCCCCATCCTTTTGTGTAAT
This sequence comes from Achatina immaculata, assembly GCA_009760885.1. Classification (NCBI taxonomy): domain Eukaryota; kingdom Metazoa; phylum Mollusca; class Gastropoda; order Stylommatophora; family Achatinidae; genus Lissachatina; species Lissachatina immaculata. The sequence continues at coordinate 51,425,134 of CM019713.1, forward strand.
GACACAGACTTCTGGAAGAAATGTGATGTTGAGAGGAAAGACACATACACACACACTCACACACACACACACACTCACACATGAAACCACAGTGTGAGCAAAGCACATTAAGCAGGAAAAAAAACCGACCACATTTAATGTGAAAATGCTATTTGTGTGAACGCACTCTCGATAGTTAAAAGAATCACTGTACGAGAGTTTTGGGTGGGCGGTTGGGGTTGTGATGGATATAGCGAAAATAAACTGAGACAGAATCGGCAAAAATTGACTTTGACAAAAGTTGGCATAACTAAGAACTCAATGAAGTCTACAGGAGTAAAACAATTGATAGACAGCCGTCACGTGTCTGAAGTAAAGAAATGACTTCTAAACCAGCAGGTCCCGAGCATTCCCTTCAGGAAAAAAATGAGACTATAAATCCTTTACATCCTGCAATCTTATCTTACATCTTATATCCTTCCCGCGCTAATAAACGTCACATAGGGCTTGCAAGGCAGTTCGCAAACTTTTTCTGCCCTCGTCGAGCTTTTCAATCTCATCAATGGATTTTATGCCTATTAATTTGGCCTCTCTTAACAATGTCCTCTTTAGAGTTTCACGTGGTCTGCCCTTTTTCTTCAGCCTGTGTTGCTCCACTTGATAGCTTGTTTTGGGTTTCTCTGACTGTTTCTTCTCATCACGTGATCACCGTATAATTAGTGTATGAGTATACAACTATACATTTTTAAAAATAGTATTCATGTGAATCTATACTTTATCTCCTCTCTCTATGTCTTCGTCCTGTATGTTTTTGTATGATTAAGGCTCACGCCGAAACGTCACAACTTTGTAATCGTTAAGTAATAAAGCTGCTCCTACTTTTTTCCTATTTTATACATCATGATCACCGTATGTCCATCTCCTTTTCCTGATCACCCTTGAGACTGGTTGTTGTTCAGCCAATTGTCTTATCTCTGCATTGTTCTTGAATTAGTTCCATTGTAGTAATGTAACGAAGTCACAGAAACTATGCCCACTTAACTTGCCTAACTCTCTAACATAATATCCTACATTTTCCTTATAAGTGCGATCTACATTAGCTTGAACTATTTGAGATCTACATTAGCATGAACTATTTGAGATCTACACTAGCCTGAACTATCTGAGATCTATACTAGCTTGAACTATTTGAGATCTACGCTAGCTTAAACTATTTGAGATCTACGCTAGATTGAACTATTCTAGATCTACACGAGTTGAACTGTTTGAGATCTATACTAGCTTGAACTGTTTGAGATCTACACTAGCTTGAATTATTTCAGATCTACACTAGTGTGAACTATTTCAGATCTACTCTAACCTGAACTATTTGAGATCTACACTAGCTTGAACTATTTGAGATATACACCATCTTGAACTACTTAAGATCTACACCAGATTGAACTATTTGAGATCTACACTAGCTTGAACTATTTGTTTTCTGAAAGACATGGCAACTAAAGAATCAGCACTTTATGAAATATCTTGCTTGAAGTGAACGCTCGAATGATGAAAAGTGTACTGGACTACTTACAGATGTTCATCAAAACAGTTCTGTTCTACAGCCGTTCTTCAGCACAGTTCTGTTCTACAGCCGTTCTTCAGCACAGTTCTGTTCTACAGCCGTTCTTCAGCACAGTTCTGTTCTACAGCCGTTCTTCAGAATAACTTTTTTTTGTGTCTTGGTGCACCAGAAATGTGGGAGATTTTATCACACCGGACATATGCATTTTAGACATTTATATTTATGACTTCCACATCACATTCTAACGTCTTAGTCATATATCTATATATATATATATATATATATATATATATATATATATATATATATATATATATATATGTCACTTGAAATCTACTAACACATTTATAAATGCCGAATAAAACCTAAGCTTTATTCGTCTTACCTTGACAATACATGGACATAAACAGAAACACAATTCTAGTAGTGAGCACCAAGGAAAATGTATCTTTTGAAAACCTAAATCATGCAACAATTTATTCAGTCAAGCGTCACTTGTAATGCAAACTCCACTACCTTCGTCTAAGGTTTAACACTACAGTGAAAGAAGCCACAGAATGTAGAAGACGTTCCTTATGCTGCAAGAGCCGTGCATTACTCTCTGGAGCTTTTCAACATTAACATACTGTACCAGCACATTTTTTGTTTGTTTGTATTTGATAAACAACTCCAAAGAGCTGTGCTTTTATAAACTACATATTATTGAATACTGTTCAATAAATATCTATAACTCTTCATTTGTTCTATTATTCAATATTCTGCCTTTACAGATCAGACGAAATTGCATATATAATCTAATTAAAAAAAACTCTACTGAGCACAATTGTGTCCGAAAAAAGAAATGCTCACTTCATGTATTCGGCTAGTAAATATAAACCCCGATTTGTTCACACTTCATGATTCACACAAAGAGTTTCTAACATTTAATCACATTAGACAAAAGCGAGGAAAAAAAAAAGAACTCGATCATTCTATCAGTAAGAACTGAGCGAGGCAAAAATGTTGAACCAGGTCGGTATAAAAATAGTTTAAAAAAGAAGAAACTCTGCCAAGCTGAGCACTGGAGTGAGGTTTACGCTGTTCCCAATCTTGAAGGTAAACGTTAAGAGTATCGAACCCTTCCAGGACGATCGCGAGTGTATTGAAAAATGAGAAAGCACGATAGCGCCAGGGGTGAATGAATTTATAGTTCGATTTATGATTGGGCGCCACTTTCAGTGCGGTATGGCAAACCGATTGGGTCATATTCCTGCCTGGCTTGTGTCTTGAAATATGGACAGATTTCTGTGGAAAAGAAAAGACTGGGAAATATAACGCAATAAATCAGGGCCCTAGGTTGTAGAGTGTCGTATAGATTTCATAATCTCATTTTGTTTTACCCTTTTGTGTGACATTTTAACGATTTAATAAACTTTTTAGAAACATTTTTCTTATTTTCGTCTTTATTTTTTTATTTTATAACTTTTTTAACATTTCTGTTGACAGTAATTTTTACGAAATAATGGCCATTTGAAATTTTTGGGTCCCTTTTATGAGCAATCTTCTTGAAGTTTTGTGGGATTTGTGTTGCTGTGTTCAACACATGTTGGTATAGATTGCAGCTGCTTCATTTCCGTTGAGTTAAGATTCTATCTGGCGCTATGTAATACACAAAACTAACCTGAGGTTACCGTTTCAAAACTGGAATTTGCAGCTCTCTCTCTCTCTCCCCCCCCCCCCCCCCCCCCACTTGTCTAGAGTGCGACCACCATGCTCTTTGAAAGCATTTTTAAAAGACAACGGTTTTTGCTCTTTGCACGTCGATGTCAACACTCACTGTGCTCAAACGTATATGTCCTTTGTACGTCGATGTTAAAACTCATAATGATCAATAGTATATGTTCTTTATACGTCGATATCAGAACTCACAGTGTTCAACAGCAAATAATTTTCGTACGTCGATGCCAGAACTCATAATGTTCAATAGTAAATGTTCTTTGTAAGTCGATGCCAGAACTCACAGTGTTCAACATTAAATGTTCTTTGTACGTCGATGTCAAAACTTATAATGTTCAATAGCATATGTTCTTTTGTACGTCTGTGGCAGAACTCATAGTGTTCAATAGTAAATGTTTTTATACGTCGATGTCAGAACTCATAGTGTTCAATAGTAAATGTTTTTTATACGTCGATGTCAGAACTCGTGCGTTCAATAGTAAATGTTCTTTGTACGTCTTTGTCAGAACTCATTGTCGTAAGTATTTGATGTATCCAATGGTTTACCTACAGCTGAATTTATCTAGAGTGTTAATTGTGAATCTAGGAAAACAACATAAAGTTTTGTTGGTTTTTTTTTTTTACAATCGTCTTTACCAACGTTCGCCCTAGATGAAATCTTTGCCTTTAAAGTGGTTGCGAGTTTTATGAAAGTTTGAGTAAACGCATACACACATACACACTCACACACACACCACACTCGCGCACAAATAACTCACCGCAATAGATCGTGCGATAAAGCTACATAATATTATCCCTCTGATTTGCAACAATACAGAAGAGGTCAATGTGTGCTTTTAATCAATAAATACAACGATATCATGGATTGGGGGGGGGGGAGGCTGGAAATAAGTTGCCGTATGGAAAGATTCCGTCTTAAGTTCATTTCTTTAGCTCACGTGACATAGATGAGCCGTGAACATAATAGTGGAAATGAAGACCATGAATATAATTATGAAACATATAGTTCTCTTGTTATATGCATCAGTGATAACAATATTCGCTAATTATCATCATCATTTTCTGTTGTCTCTATAGACTGTCAAGTGTCTCCTGTTATGTCTGCGTCTTGTCTTGGTAGTGGGACTGTAAAATCTATGATATTAAGTACAACAAACATGTTGTGTTCAAGAACCATCGCCTTCTTAATATTTACGGTCAGTAAGAACACGTCATATGATCTGGTCATACTGCTATCAATGATTGATCGTGCTCCAAGCTCATAGCATTGTTCTCTCTCTTTAAAAAAAAAATTACTTGTACTTGATTCTGACAGCTTCTCTTCAAAATGCTTTTAGTTATTTCATCTTTTGATACTCCAAACCTACTACCCTTGTCTAGTTCTATAAATCAGTAGCAAAACAAAGCAAGCACCAATAACTTCCATGATGTGCTTTCGGTCAAACTTGAAGGTTTCGTATCAAAGTGCTGGGAAGTGAGTATAATTAAAACTGGACCCTAAAGATTAAACCTTTTATGTTGACATAACCCCATTCTGGCTTTAGATGAAATAGGATGAGGAAACAACACAGATTATGAGTATTTGATTCAATAAACAGTTTTTAAAAAAAATAAACTAAGGATGCTTTATGACGTATCCTCATGTTGATATTCTGTTAAAGGTCTTACCATTAAACAGGATTCGAATTTTACAATTTTTTTATTCTCTCGTCTGTTTGATTTGCTTAAACTTTTTTTCATTATTATCTGATTTCCATATCTTCAGAAGTATTACAATAACGAGTAATACTGACACATTACGGTTCTAAAGCAGATATATTTTAACTGTGGAAGCCACATTGAGGGAAACACAAAGAAGGCATCTATCGCTCTATAAAAATAAAACAACTAAAGAAGTTATGAAGAGGAGTAGACAGAACTACAAAAATACCAATTTTTAAGGGCATGCATCTTTCCTGCCTCAACATATGCATATGAGACCTGGACACTTAACAAAACACCTGAGAAACACATAAACGCCTTTGAATGTAAATGCTACAGAAGAGTTCTTCAGGTATCATGGACACAAAAAAGAACAAATATATCTATACTACAAGAACTTAATATTCAAGAAGGTTGGCTAGTAAAGAGGATTAAGCAGAGAAAACTTAAATATTTTGTACACATTAAACGTCATGATAATTTAGAGAAGACCATCTTGGAAGGATACATAATGGGAAAAAGAAAGAGAGGAAGACCAAATCGAAGGCATTGTTGATGATCTTTGAATGGATGCATCAGCAGCAGGACATCTTGCTTACAACCGAGAGTCCTACAGGAGAGCTGTTAGGGAAGCAAAGTTTCGCAAGAGACATGCAAAATGACTGACTGAATGGAAGCCACCAAACATGAATATGTTGAGTAACATGCGCGTGTGTTGAGTTACGTCTCCAAAGATTAATTATACTAGTATTTGGATAACATCATCTACCACTTAATAAGTCTAATCCCTTCCATAAGTTTCCATTGTAATACATTGCCTCGGGATATGTTGCTGCTCAGTCTTGTGACGTGTCCTATATATTTTCTGCCTCCAAGTGTTGGCATAATGTACGCTGCAGTTCCTCATGAGTTGATTAATTTGTCCTGCCACTCGACATGCGTTATTTTATAGAGGCAGAAAAGCTGGAAACAGTGAAGTGGATTCTCGCGTCTTGAACATGCGGTCCATGTTTCAGATCCATATAATCAATCAGGTTTGTTAAATCAGAACCTTTATAGTCAGCGTTAATTTTCTGTTGTTCCATGTCCATAGTCTGACAGATATTGTAGCTGCGTATCAACTTCTTTATCTGGAGTGAAAATAGCCGAACTTGTAGATTCAAGATAGCTTAAATTATCGCGCGAGCCAAGTGATGGATAGGCATTGCTGGTCGTGCTTCCTTATTCTGTGCGCTAGTCTTCTTCTTCTTCTGTGTTCGAGGTTATTGGTCACTTCAGATCCTGAGCCTTGTCGACATGGCAAAGCCCGCAGTCCTCTCCAGATCCTGATAGGAGCCCCAAAGCTTTTGCCCCAAGCTTGTGTCCTCTGGCTATGTCTCACGCCTCAGGGTTTGAGCACTCTTGAAGGATATGTTCTGGAGTCTGGACTCCACTGTGCGTTAGTGATTATTAAGACTTTCTGTGAAGAGGCACAATATGCTGTGCGTTAGTGATTATTAAGACTTTCTGTGAAGAGGCACAATATGCTGTGCGTTAGTGATTATTAAGAGTTTCTGTGAAAAGGCACAATATGCTGTGCGTTAGTGATTATTAAGAGTTTCTGTGAAGAGGCACAATATGCTGTGCGTTAGTGATTATTAAGACTTTCTGTGAAGAGGCACAATATGCTGTGCGTTAGTGATTATTAAGACTTTCTGTGAAGAGGCACAATATGCTGTGCGTTAGTGATTATTAAGAGTTTCTGTGAAAAGGCACAATATGCTGTGCGTTAGTGATTATTAAGAGTTTCTGTGAAGAGGCACAATATGCTGTGCGTTAGTGATTATTAAGAGTTTCTGTGAAGAGGCACAATATGCTGTGCGTTAGTGATTATTAAGAGTTTCCGTGAAGAGGCACAAGATACTGTGCGTTAGTGATTATTAAGAGTTTTTGTGAAGAGGCACAAGATACTGTGCGTTAGTGATTATTAAGAGTTTTTGTGAAGAGGCACAAGATACTGTGCGTTAGTGATTATTAAGAGTTTTTGTGAAGAGGCACAAGATACTGTGCGTTAGTGATTATTAAGAGTTTTTGTGAAGAGGCACAAGATACTGTGCGTTAGTGATTATTAAGAGTTTTTGTGAAGAGGCACAAGATACTGTGCGTTAGTGATTATTAAGAGTTTCTGTGAAGAGGCACAAGATGCTGTGCGTTAGTGATTATTATGAGTTGTGAAGAGGCACAAGATGCTGTGCGTTAATGATTATTAAGAGTTTCTGTGAAGAGGCACAAGATACTGTGCGTTAGTGATTATTAAGAGTTGTGAAGAGGCACAAGATAATGTGCGTTAACGATCATTAAAATATTTTATGTTATGTTGTTCAAAATGTGCATGTGATTTTAAATTTTATTCTGTTGCTCGTGCCTTTTTTTGTGCGATGCAATAAAACAGAGATTTAGTTTAGGTCCGTCTGTTAAATGTCATTTTGACACAACATTAATTAGAATATTAATTATCTTGCCCTTAAGTTGAATTGGAAAAAAAAGTAAAATTTTGCTTCACTTTTTCTTTTGCTACAAAGTTTTCATGGATGTATTTGTTGCTGTCAAACATTTTATTCAGGCATCTTTCTTTCTCTTCCATGCACCGCTTTGTCACTTTTATCCTAACCTCTTCTTCAATTATTTTTACTCTTTCTTCTCTTCTCCATCAATCTCACAGTATCATGCCACCAACTTTTCTTTTGGCTTGTCTCTGAAATTTCTGAAGCTTGCAACGTTTCCTCTGTTTTCTTTTTTTAATCAATGACATCGTGACGAAATACTGCTGATAATGGGTGTGTAACAAAGGAGTGACTAACAAACGAGTGATGTGACAAAGTAATGATGTGCCAAAGGAATGAGGTAACAAATGAGTGATGTGGCAAAGGAATGATGTGACAAAGGAGTGACGTAACAAACGAGTGATGTGACAAAGGAATGAAGTAACAAACGAGTGATGTGGCAAAGGAATGATGTGACAAAGGAATGAAGTAACAAACGAGTGATGTGGCAAAGGAATGAAGTAACACACGAGTGATGTGGCAAAGGAGTGACATAACAAACGAGTGATGTGACAAAGAAAGGAAGTAACAAATTAATGACATAACAAAGGTGCCAGAGATTATTAAAAATATTTCAAAGTGAAGACTCCAATACGTTGTTCAAACTCTTTATCTGCAGTCTTTTTTCCTTAAACTCCTTTATCATGTACACCCTAAACTTAAAACTGACGAGTCCTAGTGCTGTTGGTGTAACCAAGGAGAATAAACGAATTATGCTACAGTCATCTAATCTGTAGATTAACACATGACTCCACTGACATCATCTAATCTGTAGATTAACACATGACTCCACTGACATCATCTAATCTGTAGATTAACACATGACTCCACTGACATCATCTAATCTGTAGATTAACACATGACTCCACTGACATCATCTAATCTGTAGATTAACACATGACTCCACTGACATCATCTAATCTGTAGATTAACACATGACTCCAGTGACATTCTCCTATTTTTAACTCCCTTGAACGGCTCCCATAACAACCTACCCCTTCTGTATGTTGCATATTGTGTCTTTTATATTTTTATTCCTATCTGCTACATCTTTAGTTTACAAAGCTACTTAAGTTTTTAATTGTTTTTGCATCTTTGCAACTATTTACGTCAATTTGTTTCCACAGATTTTGATGATCTGACATCTCCTAATGTACTTTGTAACAATGTAGGTCTGTATTTTTTCATCCTTAATCCATATACTTCGAGTGAGTTTTTTTTTCAAATTTTTTTCTCAGTATGTTTTAGGGTTCTACTCTTGCTTTAGTCTTCTTCTCATCTTTCTGTGGTCTTGAAAATATGCTGTTTTTCATAAGCACAGGCCTAAAAGAAGTATTTTATATTTTTAAAAAACTTATGGGTATATAAGGTATCCCCATAATGCAATGGTGGCACCTAGGGCATCAGTCACTATCTAAATTTTCCTTCACCCGCTTACATACTATCTTCAGCATGAGAGACAATGCACTAAGCACTTTGCCATTCAGGTGCCCTGAGGGGCAAGTAAATCACTTGAACCCGTTTAGAAAGTTTCAGCTGAAAATAACCTGTAGTTTTCATGTCTGTTACAGTGTTGGCTGTTTATTTTTTTGTTCCTAACATCTTGTTTATTGTGCTGACATATTGTACAAGAAACATTTTCAGTAAGTGACTGGTGTCTACAGGTAAATGTTCTAACATCTTGCTGATAGTGCTGACATACTGTACAAGAAACATTTTCAGTAAGTGACTGGTGTCTACAGGTAAATGTTCTAACATCTGCCTACTCATGAACAAATGCTTGAATATTAGTGCCATATACATGCAGTTATTTCACCATGAATGATAGCAGACTGCATAAGATAAATAAGAAGAAAAAAAAAATGAAAATAATTGTTATAAGTTTTGTATACAGCAGAGACAAGGATGCTGTATGTGTGTATGGTGAAAGTTTATAATGTAGTTTGTTGTCTGTAGTTTACATGAATCAGAAATTGTTTCAAATAACTTGTATACAATAATTTATTATTTAAACACCTCAACGTCAACATTGGTAACTTAACAAAACATAAGTCCACGGTATTTAACAACAGAGAGTAAAATATTTATTCTGATACTGGGAAACATGAGTCAAAGTTTCAGACACAGAGCAAAACAAAGCTTGGGATAATCTGATCATGGTAAGCAAATACAAGAGTACTACTTGTAAGCAAAAAAATGACACAAGACAAAAAAATTTACTTGAAACTATGTGTGTCTTTGTCTAAATTTTATATTATTATTACATATGGAAAATGCAACTATTAATTCTAAAATAGTAAAGGTGAAATTCCATGCCATTAAGGCTTATTGGGGATACAGTGTAGGGCTGATATTTCCAAAACCTTCGGTACAAGATCATTAATTCTGAAAAAAAAAAAAAAAGAAAAAAATTCCTCTATTTAAACAATGATCGAAACTATTTTGATGAACACAATACAGAGCCCATTTGATCAATTTCTATATATTTTTTCTAATCATTGTTGCCCTTTATAGTTGCTACTACTGCAATGGTGTCTTGTTTCAGAAGGGCAGTGCAGCTACTCCAATGCTGTCAAATCAAAAGTCAGGCCAGCATTAAGTTATGATTTTCTTAAATCAAGTAAAACATACATTTCTGCACTGTCCTTGAATATATATATATAAATATCTATAATCTGAGTTTACACTCCTGCATTAGCATAGATGCAGTGACCAAGAAAATTATGTAGTCAGATATTGTAGATAGAAAAAAAATTATCTGCGGTGGTCATACTCACATGAGAAACTACTGACTGTTGTTAACAAGTCTTAAGTAAAGTGACAGTCTCTTCCTGGTGCTTATAATCTTGCTCTGGAGACATCATCAGAAGAACTAAAGTAGTGGAAGCCAGCTGTAAACTACAGCAGTGATACAAGGATGTAGTGATATGTACACATTTCTGTTATGAATGAACAACAGTTTAAACAGGGCTGCGACAGTTTTTTTTTTAAAAATAAACATAGCTGACCGACACATTAAGCTGTCTACAAGCAAAACCAGATTATATTTTCTGTCAAGAAAGAAATATACAAAATTCTGACTCTGGCTTTAACCCCATGTGCTTCACCACATGCCACAGCATCCATCCAAGAGTAACTTTGCTAATAGCTCCTGTCAAATGTTGGTTGCTTACAATGTTTTCTGCCACACAGTTTGGATTTCCTGCCAGCACCTTTAATTTGTCCTAGCTCCAGCAGTCTCCTCACAGCTACATTGTTCTTCCATTCCTGCTCTTCATTTTCCTTCATTCTGTCCAGTACAGCCCTAGCAATGTCTCCCTCGTCCAAGAAATTTACAGCATAATTCTTACAATGACAAGTATAACCTAAAGCTGGTGAACTGGTTATATGGCTAGAAAGCTGTGAAAAGACCTTTGAAATACTGCATGAACATGCACACATTTTCAAAATACCATCTATGTAGGCAGCTCAAGATCTTTCAAGACTTTTAACTGTAAAGGAATCTACAACAGCAGATACATACATCACCATCTTCAACTACCTAAACTCTTTTTCTCCAACCATCTGAGTATATGCATTTCTCCACCTATTTAAGTACAACTGTTACACTTAAATAATTTATGTCAAACTTCTGTACCAAATTATCTGAGACAAACCACCTGGTCAGTAGAGATTGTATTACTGAGATTTTACATCAAAGCGAACTTTCATTACCTCTAGATTGTTGGCATTTCAAAACTGAACAGTCCGTGAATACTAACAACACACACAGACAGAGATAAAACTGGTGATGGCAGACAACAGTGAGAAAGAACAAGCACAATTTACACTAATGTTACACGCATCCACACAAAAAAACTGCTATAATCAAGATAACTTACAGATAATTTGAACAGATGGATACACCAACAAGAAACACAGCAGTCGAGCAATATGAAAACTACAACTGGTACAGAATGAGAAATGTGACAAGGTCCAAAGTCAAGATGGCAGTGGTTGCAGCACTGAGTAATCACTGTACAATACACCTCTTCAGGATAAGACATTTTAAAAACTGCAGTTTAAAAAAAACAAACAAACACAAAGCTGAAAAGTTAGGATCACTTGTCTGAAAAATAATGTTAAAGATTTTTCAGAACACTGTGGTCAAAAAAAAAGAAGCAGATGTCACAGAAATTACTGAAATATTATTAAAAGCATGTTTGAACATATAATGTTGGTAAGCATAAGAGCATTTTGATATAAGTATGTTTAACATGAAGCACTGGCTGCTAGAACTGGATATCCTGCTATACTGAAGAGAAAAAAAAACAGCTGTAGCTATAAAACAAAAAGTAAAGTCTCAGAAGTCCCTTAACCAGAGATTCTACATCTCATACAAATAAAAAAAAAAATACAAGAAAAGAAAAGAAAGTGAGACAAAATTAACTGGACTGGGAAGAATCACGTGCAAAAAAATCTATACTCTGTCCGATCTCTGAAAAGGAAAAAAACTTGTCTCAGGTAAGATGAGTCAGTTTACAGGAGAAAACACCCCTTCAGATTTCTCTGATCCCAAATAACCAGAGATTGTAATCTACACTGTCTAGATTTTAAACAACAACAAAAAATATAAACTTAATTACAAACCATATCTTAGATTATACAACAATAAACTGAATAAGTAATATACAGCAAAATAAACCAAAGTCCATTAAATGTATATTTTAAAAAAAACAATATACCTGTATATAAGTACAGAAACAAAACAGAAGAAACAAACTTGTCTGTTACATTAAATAATCGGATCATTTTGAATCTAAAAGATCTACTTTGTATTTTGATACATATGTCCATTGTCAATGACTGCTACTTTTTCTATGAAGACAGAGGTCGGCACTCTGTAACTTGCACTACACTGTGGTGTTATTATTACATAAGTGAAATACCTATTACTCACAGTTTACTGATATTTTATTACTACTTTCATTTATTTGCTACAGACACGAATGTGCCCCACCAACTGCTCATAAGTAGGAAAAAAACAAGTTATTTCCCTTTTGATGAGAGAGTTGCTGACCCATGAATTGAAACATTCATGTTGGAACAGTCTCCAGTGTAAAAAGAAAAACAAAACCTGCTCACTGTACAACCAAAATCTCCCTTCCAATAGGATCTCATACACTATTTTAGAATACAAATGTCACTCCTGAAATATCTTGTGATATCTGCTAAATTAAGTATTTTTTTAAAAATTATTTTAACAAATCTAAAGTATTACCATGTTAAAAAAAAAAAAAACAAAGAAGAAGAAAAAGGAGATATCAAACTATCTGTAACAATGGTTAAATTGGAAAAAAAAAGCAAAAAAAGAATTTTACTCTCAAAACCTTCTTTAAAAAAATATGCAGACAGTATCCATATTATTCTTGTTTGTTGTTCAGTAAATAGTTGTACCCATGGATGCCAACTGTCAGTTATAAAGAGCAGTAGATCAGTTTGATAAAAAGTTTTTTCTGAAAATATCATAGCTAGGAATATTTTGGGTTTCATTAAAAAAAAAAAAATTTTGTGTTTTTGATTTCAAAATAATAATGAAGTGCAATCTTACATACAGAAATGACCGTCTTTTATTATGGTCATACAGGCAACTTACGTCAGCAACCATCGTACAATTTAACATGTGCATTTTCAAAAAAAAAATACTTGTAAATTAAAGGTAGCCAATACATGAGAAGAACCCCTACATATTATGAGAGAGAGAGAGATAGAAAAGGTAACATTCTCTTCTTTATACAACCACTGGATCAGATCTGTAGCACATTAATCTCAGATCATCTCAGAAACAATGTATGTGATGTTTTAAGTTTATGCTTCTCTCTCACACCCCCCCGCCCAAAAAGGAAGATCTTAAATAGTACTTCAGATATAAGAAATGATAAGAAATACTTACTATTACAACTTTTCACTGACTACTTTATGTGCAGCATTAAAAAAAAAAAAATTTTCTTTAGCTCCTTCTTAGAACAAGTATATAAACATGAACTATAACTTAATTCATTAAAATCATTTCTCTTCTGAATTTTGTACTTTGAAATAATTAATTTCCTAGTAGAATAAACTTTGTTCACATCAGTTCCTCTTGGACACGAGTATTTAAAATTCTCAGTTGCTGATACTGGGAAACTCCCCCCCCCCCTTGCTCTTAACATGTATACCGTGGAGGTCACAATGCCCACATTTTCAAACCAATTTATACAGATAAGTGCAAATGTTAAATTCAAAGAAATTAGCTCTTCAACGAAAATAAAAAGCACAAATTTGTTTACAAACTCATGTAATCAGTGTATAAGTAATCATAAAGAACACACACATACATTAAAGTGTTCAAGTAATGTTTGTTTATAAAGAAAAATCAGTCTTCATCAGGGATTCATGACAAAAACAAAAATGCAATAATCAAATTTGTGAATTTGGCAAACAGTAAACAGGATTTAACAGGGACAGAAAAAATTTCCTCCATTCCCCCCCCCCCTCCTTTTTTTGTTTTAAACGTCAAATGTGAAAGAAAGAAATAACAAGGCACACACTGAGTGTTCTCCCAGCATGTGCCTAGCTCCTGGACAACTGTACTTTAGTAGCTCTGAACCTGGGGGTAGTGGACCTGTGAGCGATTGCCACGCACATCTTCTGCACCATCCAGGGGAACATGATCTTCTGACATCCGTGTGTATCTACCATTAGGGAGCATCTGGTTCACTGAACTGATGATCTGTGAACGAAAAAAAAAAAAGATATTTACTACCATAATTTTCTAACTTTGTCTGACTGTAGGATAATTTGCTTCAGAATACTGAAAATGCCTGTCTACATGAGGCACTCTGTATTATACTGCATACACACTGTGATCACACAAGAATTTGTTTAAAACTAACCGCACCCGGCATGAAGTACTTTCCAAAATAGTAGTTTTCTCGATACAATATTAGATATTTTATACTAATTTTTTTGTCTTTGCTGTAAAAATTAAAACAGTTATATAACAACAGTGAAAAGTAAATGTTTGTGTGAATATGATGTTTTTTACTAAAAGTTTTTCTTTCTTTCCTACCTAACTTATGATGAGATTTATCTTGACAAAAATATTCATATGCTGAGCTAGAGTCAAAACTGGCAGATTCTTCATGCAAACTGAGCATCATCAGACTACTGGCCTGATTACCCTCTAGCCAAATTCACTTGTTTTTAACTAGGTTTTTTAATAATATAGACCTGCTATGGTAAGTGACAACCTCTAAAATTCTGGTTTTCTGTTTTTTTAACCAATAATTTACCAATAAATGCTGGTTAACATGATCACTGACACAGCTATTAGTACACAAACTACAAAATATGACATGAACAATTCAGATTCATTAATTATCAAATTAACTCGAGGTTGTATGTGGTTAACATGAAAAAGAAATAAATATGCATCCAACTATCTATTTATGACAAATGGAGAAAAAGGACTTTGTAATACAAGCGCACTTTGTTATTAAGGTTACCAACAGTTACGCCAATCAAAATACAATAAGCTACCCATGGGAGGATGTGTAGCAGCTTCCATTAACACTACTACTCCTCCTCCTTCTGCGTTCAAGTTCTTGGTTATGCTAAATCAGTAACCTGTTGGCCAGGGTGAAGTCCACAGTTTTCTCAAGGTCCTTCCAGCAGCCTCACAGTTTCCACCTTTGGTCTAAGCCCTGTGACCAAGTCTGGCTGCGTAGTTGGGCACTTTTGGGTTACATGTTATGAGTCTGTACCCTGTCCCTGCAGAGCTGTATGCGAGCTGGTAGAGATGGCTCCGCAGCCTGCAGTGGTCAGTTCTTAGTCGGAACAGAACTTTTTTCTTCCTTTGTAACTGGTGGACTGGACCCGGTCCACTGCCTGCGCCCAGCCTCTTGACCCACAGCTGAACATAGCAGCTTTATATGACGGCCTTGGCCTCCCTGTAAAAAAAACTTGATGGCTCCATTTTTCATTCTGCTGCCCTGTTTGGCTAGGGCATCATCTAACACTGAAATCTTATTTGTGTCAATATCATATTTTAAGGTAAAAACAATCCAAGATTTATAATAATGAGTAGTATATCGGTTTTTGGTAGCCTTATTACAGTCAAAGGGATGTAAGTCGAACTGTAAAAAATTTGGTTAGGAAACGCATGAAATATTCAGGTAGTCAGTCTCTGTTGACATAAAAGTGTGATTAGATTCTGTCAGGGGGAAATTTTGGGTGACTTGTTTGTCTAGTTAGAGTCTGTCAGGGGGAAATTTTGGGTGACTTGTTTGTCTAAGTCAAGAAAAAGTCATAAAACATGTAACTGCACAAGAATTGGGTGTCTCGTGGGCAGAAGTTTTAGGGAAGTGAGAAACATTTGATAAAAATTCATTGTTGAGTTAGTTTTTGAGTGAGAAAGTCAGTTTTTTTAAAATCTTCGTTGCAGTAGTAAGTAACTGTGTCAGCAAGTTTTGTATGATGGGCTAGATATATTTGTAACATGTTGCCCCTTGGGACAAAGTTTTGTGTAATTGATGTGTAACAAGGCTACAAGTTTTGAATTGGTGCATCATGATTCTGTGTAATGTCCTTCCATTGGAATTCTGTAAACTGTGAGTATGGACATTTTTGTATATTATCCTTGTACGGTTTTTCTTCCAATGGCAAACCAGTTCTTGCTGGAAGTCTCTGTTTTTTTGTTATCTTGTCACCTGCCATGTGGCAGCAGTCTTGCTCATCACCATCTACTCATTCGCATCTTTTCATCAATATAGTTTATGTGAATTTGTCAATTGCCAGTAGTTTGTTGACCTCCATAATCGTCAACAGTTTTGTCTGATAGAATCTGCTGTGACATTCAAGTTGTTGATATTGTTTGGTGTCAGAATGCCTGGGTTGTGCATTTAATCAGTGTATAACTAAAATGCAAAGTAAAGTTCCAAAGAAATAAGTACTCTAAATGACACTAAACAAAAATTAAAATTCTTCAGTAGTTCTCAACCACAGTTTAAGGCAGCCAACTCTCTTGTTCTAGAACAGTAGTTATCAACCTATGGGCTGTGGCCCAAAGTTGGGCCACGAAAGGGAGTATCATGGGTCCGCACTGAAGTCTCAAAGCAGCAAAAGAAGAGAAAAAAGTAGACTTCACGCAAACAAACTGATAGTAGTGGCAGCGAAAGTCACTGTGATTGAGACGATGTTAATGTTGATACTTATAAGAAAACTCAATACACTCGAAAATAAGATGTGGAGTATATTAAGTACAGGTTCGTCCCATCAACAAATGACCAAAATCTGCCACAGTGTGTTATTTGGTTGCAAATCCTCTCTAATGAGGCAATAAAGCTGACAAAATTGCATCCTTTACTAACTACAAGATATCCAGATCTACAGAATAAAGCCAAAGAATTTTTCGAACTTATAGCCGAGGAATATACGAGGGGCGCTCAGAAAGTAATGCACCACATCGTTCTTCTCAGGAGCTGTTTATTCAAAAGCATGAAATTTATACACAAAATACATGGATATGTCATGTAAAAATCGGTATTATTCAACTCAACATAATCTCAATCAACTTATACAGCTTTATGCCAGTGAAACAAGTGCACGTATTCCTAGCCCGTACCAGATTTTCTCTTGATTATGTAGCCATTTCTTCGCTGCATGAATCACTTCTTCGTCATCTTCAAATCTTAACCCTCAGAATGCATCTTTAAGTGGACCAAAGAGATGGAAATCAGAGGGTGCCAAATCAGGACTATATGGTGAATAGGATAGTACAGTCCAACCTAATTTTCTGATTGCTTCCTGTGTCGCCAGACTTGTGTGAGGGCATGCACTGTCGTGAAGGAGAAGCAGGCCTGCTGGATGCTTTTGTGGCTGAACTTTGCGAAAACACTGATTGAGTTTTTTCAATGTCTTAATACAAGGTTGTGAACTGATTGTCTCTCCTCTTAGCATAACATCCACAAGAAACACACCTTCAATGTCCCAAAAGACAGTGATCATGACCTTTCCAGCTGAAGGAGTTGTCTTGAATTTCTTTCTTCGTGGTGACTGTGGATGAATGTCTTTTTGTCCCAGGTTCAAAATGATGTGATCAGGTTTCGTCAACTGTTAAGATCTTAACCAAAAAGTTATCTCCATCAGCAATGAAATGCTCCAACAATTCAGAAGAAATTGCTTTCCTTTGCAATTAATGGTCATTTGTGAGACTTTGAGAAACTCATCTTGTGCAAATATTAGAAAATCCGAGAGCTTTTCATGTGCACTACCATCACTGACTGACAACTTTAAGGCCAATTGTTGAGTAGTGATACGCCTATCAGAAAGAATAATGCTCTCAAAGCATTTCAACATTTCTGCCTTGGTGGCTGTGGCAGAACGTCCACAACGCGGCCAGTCATGCAACTCCTTATCTCCACTTATTGATTCTTTGATTCTCTGAACCCAGCGACTGACTGTACTCCATTCACATCACATAAACACTTGTGAATGCTCACAACAGTTTCCTTCTCTGCAACGAGAAATTCTATCACAATTTGCTGCTTATGCCACAAGTTGCTAATACAGTCCATTTCAACAGTTAGGGCAGCCATAGCCTTTGGCCGGTTGCGGTGCAATTTGGTTCACACAATCGGCACATGCCATATTTAATGTGTGCAAAATTTCATGCTTCTACCTTCATTATTAGCTGGAAAAAAACAAAACGATGTGGTGCATTTCTTTCTGAGCGCCCCTCATAGTAAACAGAAGACAGTGTTAAAAACCAAGACCCACTCTCAATGAAAAAGCTCTTAAAGCATCGTACCTGACTGCCCAGAGAATCGCAATGTCAAAGAAACCGCACACGATTGGAGAAGATCTTGTTATACATACTGCTGTTGAGATTTGTTACATATTGTTCGGCTCATAATACACTATAACAGTGAACAGTCAGTTACTTGCTCAATTTTGTACTGAGTCAGGTGCAGAACACAAGCATCTCCTATTGCACTCGGGTGTGCATTGGCTGTTCAGAGGAAAAGTTCTTGCAAGGGTGTTTTAGCCTCATTTAGAATTGTTGCAGTTCTTGACAGAACACAATCTCAACCTGGCAGGTAAGGTCACTGATATTGAGTGGCTTGCCATGCTAGCATACCTTGCTGACATTTTTGGCCTTTTGAACAGCACTGCAGGGTAGAGATGCCAGTATACTCAAGACATACAACAAAGTTGCAGCCTTTAAGAAGAAACTACAACTTTGGCACACAGGACTCGAGAACAAATCACAAGACATTTTTCACTATGAATTTATAGAGAGCAATGAAGATAATGGCAAGATTCTGAAAGGAGTCACTGTGTAATAAAAGAACATCTGACAACTCTTGCTGAATATTTTGACAAACACTTCATGCCCGAAGACATTAAACCGTATGATTGGATTCATAATCCACTTCAGTGTGCATTCTCTGAAATAATTGGTTGTGCACAAGAATTAGAGGAACTGTCTAGTGATCGCACATTACAAATCAAATTTAACAACTCCACTGTGGATATCTCTTCCTTTTGGTGCATTGTTTTGCTGGAATATCCGTTTTTGTCAGCCCTGGCAATGAAAGTTCCTCTACCATTTTCAACAACTTACTAATGCAAAGTTTCATTTTATGCACTGACTGCCATGAAAACCAAATATCATTCAAGAATGAACGTGGAGGATGATCTTCAAGTGTGTTTGTCACAATTCTAGCCAGAACAGACATGCTATCCAACCAGAAACAGTGCCATCTTTAAGGTAAACGAAAAGAACTTTTGTGTAGCAATGAATATGCAGTTAAACATGTAGAGAAAATATTACACAATACTTTATAAAATTAGATTTATACCTCGCAAATATAAAGCACTTTATTAGGGGGCTGCAAAAATGTTTGACTTTTAAATGTGGGCTGTGCAGCAAAAGGATCTGAGAACCACTGTTCTAGAAGACATTCAGATAGAGGAATACATCTTCATAGGGCCATGGCATCAGGAGTCATGATGTCAAGATTTTAAAGCAACATTTGATGTACCATTTATGAGAAAGACAAGACGGTAGAAATAAAAAAAAAACTGAAGTCAAAGGTTTGGTTGTCCGACACCACAGCCCTGTGACAAAGTGCAGGCCATCTTACCACAGGTGTCAGGGGTTGTTTGGTGATGCAAAGCACAGCATGAAGGAGACAAAGGTGATTATAACGCTCCCAGCAACATAGATATAGAAAGCCCATCCGTATTGATTCATGATGACATTCAAACCAAATCCCTCATTTGATGTCCCAGCAAACAGTCCAACAGCTGCAATACCTGACCCACCTGAAAAACAATCAGGAGACAAGTGAGAAAACATTTTTTAAAACAGAAATATATTTACAACAAAAGTAGATAGTCTTCAACCTTTCATCCATTCAATTTACATTAATCTGATCTTACGTTTTATTTTCAGATGCTTCATTCCTTCACTCTTATTTCATTATTTTTATTCATATTAACCTCCACTCCCTGCAGCAGCGGTCAGAAAATGGCTCACACAAAAAACTCCCAGGGTTCACCAAGCCTCATTAAAAAAATCGATACCAAGGTTAATGATCTCGGAAGGAAGAGGAACGACACCGCTAGCTACAGAGTTTACGCTAAAGAAGAAAGTAGTCTGAGATTTCTGGTCAACCACTGACTAGGCAACAGAGCACTTATGGTTTAACCGTATGTGATGACACTAGTTCACAACTTTTACAACATACCTTTCATATTAAGTATGGATCATGACATATAGTTTTTTTTTTTGTCTGTTTACCCAGTAACTTGGCTTCTGATTAGAAACACATGCGTATCAGTGGGAGAGGTAACTTTTATATGTTGACACACATTACTACCACTGATGACGGTACTGACTTCAGATGTTCAATTTTTACCAGAATGTAACCGGAAAATAAACAGAAGGCAGTGTTTCACACTTCTAATTTTTTTTTTCCCCCACTTTAACTCACAAGTCATGAAGAGGTTAACAAAAAAAGGGTTAATTTAGATTTTTATACTCTTTACTACAGCAAAATATGACTTGAATTATTTGATTTTCTGATGAACAACCTTGGGGTGAAGATACCGTCTGATTTGGTAGTCAGCGACACATGCCACAGATGACAAAGACCCTGTCCCCCACCTCTCCACTGGTTTCTTGGCTAACAAGGCTTATAGTCCCCACAGCAGTGGAGTCTGTTGAAGAATCAATGCACACCCCTTGCTTTTTAGCTACACTCAAGGACTGAAAACTTATCTGCCATTAACCCACTTTCAAATCCTACATGATCCTGTGCATCAACATCTTCACTACTTTGGCTGCTCCAGGGAGATAGAAGAAAAAAGGTGGTGAAAGGTGAAAATGATAGCAGCCTTTCATAGCTTTCTTCATTTCCTGGTGAATTTATATAGCAAGATAAGCTGATGTCTGCTTATAATATTGCATTTCCACACTTCTCAGTTAACTTGACAACACTTCTACTTATAGTGATACCTACTATGTCTACAGCCTACACAGACACACGTTTTCAATGAGAACCTTCAGGAAGTGAGTCGTCTAATCATGAAGCACCATTAACAACATTAAGAATAATTTAAGTTGGATTTTTTTTTTAAATTTCCTTTTCATAATATTTTTAAAGCAGAAAATTACATTTCTTGTGTTAATTACTGGATACAACAGCTGCTCCTGCCTTTTTATTTGTCTGTTCATTTTTCAGCTTCTTTACTACAGTGACCAACATCTTGTGTGACTCGGGTATTATCATGCCCCTTATCGTATCCGTATGTATTTTCTTGTTTAGATCCACTTCTGTAAGTTTATTATTTAATTATTTCAGTTGCCCTTCTACAATACTTTTTCTTCTACATCTGATGTTCAACCATCTAGACAAGAATTCTAGTTTCCACTATAAATTCCATCATCAGCATGAGGTCTTCCTGCATATGTCAGTTTTTCATCCATGCTATTTCCTTGGGGCCAAGTTTATTGATCTCAAGTCTTAAAGATGGTGCAGGCATCAGGATGTGTTTTATAATCTGGGAACTGTTTTGTCACTCTAACATGGGATTCTAGGTAGCGACCTTCAGTTTATATAGATGGAATACAATTCTAAATATTACAAACATTAAAGCCAGATCACATTAACCAGCCAAACCTGCAAGGAAGGCCATAATTCCATGACAAATGGTCTTTCCACCTGAACAGCAGCAAGTACGACACAGAGCTACCAAAGCACACACTAAAGTCAGAACCACATTCACGAGGCTCACTATGCGGATAATCCAGCTAATTGCTGAAATTTAAAAAAAAAAAACACAAAATTGCAGTACAACACTATAATAACTTCAGCTCTGAATATTATTAACTGTTACAAGTTATATCAGTTAATCCATCAAAAATAAGATCTCTTCCTAAGGTTTACTGATTCCACACTATTACAAACCAGTCTTATCTGTCCATTATTATCTACAAATTAATTTTTGAGATTTTCTCTCACTTTTAAACAACTCATCAGTAAACTTCAGCCCACCCGAGCCCCCCATCCTGCAAAAGCTATTGGTGCATTTTCTCTGAAATAATGCATAAACTTCTCCAAGGAGAAGTGCTAAATTTCTACTAGTCAGTCAAATCAAACAAATGAAAACAGTGACAACATAACCCTGACTGCAGCAAATGTTGAGGGGGTATGTACAGGGTATGAAGGTGGTACACCAAACCAACATCTCCATCCCCTATCTTTTTTTCTCTATGGCCTGACCCCTATCTTTTTTTTCTATGGCCTGACTCTGACTTTAAACAGTAAGCTTCTACCCCCCCCCCCCCTTTGATCAATTCCATTCAAAACTGCCTTCAAGTCCAGCTTCAAGAGCTCCACAGACCTGATAGACAGCCAAGCAAAGCACCTGAATGCCTTCAACTGCTCAGATAGAACTCAGTTACATTCCACATGAGCCAAACACATCAACATCAATATTTGCACAAGCCTCAAAAATGTGTCCATTTGTTCCAAAAATGAGTTAATGCTGATGGTGACAGCTACAAGTCAGAAATATGCATTAGTCAGGCACTGAATACACACCACAGTTTAAGGACATAAGAGTTAGTTGATGACCATTTGAAAAAAAAAATAAGTGCCTCTTCTGTTTCCAGGAAATATAGAGAGAAATTCAGCCCATCATCCTAAAGAGTCTAAATTGATAGTCAAGCATGTTCTTCACAACAGCAAGTTATCCCATACGCTACAGTTTAACTCTTGGCAAATTCCACAAATAGAAAAATTACTGTGAAATTCAAAATCCCTCAAAAAACATCATAAAACAATATATACAGTTGGAATAAACAAGAAAGAAACAAACAAACAAAGAATACAGAGAGAAGAACATCAACTGTGCATGTGCGCACACACACAAACACTTGAACAAACAATCAGAAACACTTAATTATAATCCAAATTTCAGACACCATAACAATATACAGGAAACAGTTGAATATTTCCTAATTAGATTAACTTTAAAAAATATATTTTTAAAAATAAAAACTTTCTATGATACTCCTAATTCAGAACTAACTCTTCCACACTGAACAGTTACAAAATACACCCAAAGACGGTTCAATAATTTGTTTACATAATTCAGAACTAACTCTTCCACACTGAACAGTTACAAAATACACCCAAAGACGGTTCAATAATTTGTTTACATAATTCAGAACTAACTCTTCCACACTGAACAGTTACAAAATACACCCAAAGACGGTTCAATAATTTGTTTACATAATTCAGAAAGTAATGAACCACATCGTTTTTCTCAAGAGCTGTTTATTCAAAAAGCATGAAATTTATACACAATATACATGGATACGTCATGTAAAAATCGGTATTATTCAACACAATCCCCATCAACTTGTACAGCTTTACGTCAGCGAAACAAGTGCATGTATTCCTAGCCCGTACCAGATTTTCTCTTGATTATGTGGCCATTTCTTCGCTGCATGAATCACTCCGTCATCTTCAAATCTTACCCCTCGGAGTGCATCTTTAAGTGGACCAAACAGATGGAAACCAGAGGGTGCCAAATTGGGACTATAGAGTGGATGGGGTAGTACAGTCCAACCCAAATTGGTGATTGCTTCCCATGTTGCCAGACTTGTGTGAGAGCGCATTTGTTACTCACTTTGCAGACTTACTCCCAAGTATGTTCATCCTCTCTTAGTGGCAATAATAATATAGGAATAGCAACTTTATAATTTGAAGTGACTTTAATAATGCACGGGGTGACAATGAGTCGATGAGCGATAAGACGAGGACGACAAGGCATCAATAAACTCCGTGAACACAAGACTAGACGTAATTTACAATTCCACGACATATGTTCCCAGCAGATGCTTTTCGCCATCAGAACATCCTACCACACACTATTCTGCAACTCTTTCCTTAACGACTACATTTCTAACAACCTAAATCTACGTTTTGTCCAGCTGATACACAGAACACAACTCTGCCTCAGTTATATGATTTCTCTCTGACCTGACCTTTCTTTGTCATACCTTATCCGTGACCCATGAATCGAACATGAAAACTGAGACAACGAGAGTGGACTCTAATCACAAGCAGATGACTGTTTTAGAAGATACGCTAACTCTTTTTATATTAACTTTTCTAATTCTCAGATGAGTTAACTGTCTTACATTTTAACAGTCTATATACTGTTATAATTGTCTCTCGTCTTGGCATAACATCCACAAGAATCACACCTTCAATGTCCCAAAAGACAGTGATCATGACCTTTCCAGCTGAAGGAGTTGTCTTGAATTTCTTTCTTCATAGTGATTGCGGATGATGCCATTCCATTGACTGTCTTTTTGTCTCAGGTTCAAAATGATGTCCCCAGGTTTCATCACCTGTTACGATCTTAGCCAAAAAGTTCTCTCCCTCAGCAATGAAATGGTCCAATAATTCAGAAGAAATTGCTTTCCTTTGCAATCAATGGTCATTTGTGAGACTTTGGGGAACTCATCTTGCGTAAACCTTAGAAAATCCGAGAGCTTTTATAACTGCATTTGCACTGCCATTACTGACTGACAGCTTTAAGGCCAATTGTTGAGTAGTGATACGCCTATCAGCAAGAATAATGCTCTCAGCGCATTTCAACATTTCTGCATTGCAGAGCGTCCACAACGGGGCCAATCATGCAAATCCTTATCTCCATTTACTGATTCTTTGATTCTCTGAACCCAGCGACTGACTGTACTCCTGTCGACTGCATAACTTCCATACACATCACATAGATGCTTGTGAATGTTCACAAGTTTCCTTCTCTGCAATGAGAAATTCTATCACAATTTGCTGCTTATGCCGCAAGTTGCTAACACGCTCCATTTCAACAGTTAGGGCAGCCATATTCTTTGGCCGGTTGCGGTGCAATTTGCTTCACACAATCGGCACATGCCATATTTAAAGTGTGCAAAATTTCATGCTTCTATCTTAATTATTAGCTGAAAAAAAACAAAAAAACGATGCGGTGCATTATTTTCTGAACACCCCTCATAAAAACAAACATTAAACTGTTTTAGTAATTATACACAAACTGGGTGGTGACAATTATTTTCATGAAACATCTTTACTACAGCTTTTTTTTTTTGCCACGGCATCATCTTCAAGAGATGTAACACCACTGCCACAATAACATCCTCCACCACTGTGACAGTATCACAGTTCAGCAGAACTCACACAGAAATAAACCACATACAGATGATACTAACTTTCTTTGCTATCATCAGTGTCAAAGCTGTAGGCCTCACACTGCTTGTCACCAACAAAGTCCTCCAAACAGTACCACCAGAGCCCACCATACATTTTAACAACTTTGATGTCACCTATAAAAGGGATGGTCTCCCCAAAGATCTTTGTCACTGTGTTGATGCTTAACTGAAGAAAACAGAATTAAATGATATTTTTACTCAGCTTCACCTACAGCAGTGGCGTGTGTCTAGCACTCATAACACATCTATAATCCATCCATGCTTTCCATTTACTTTTTTTAAGGAGAAGGAACAACATTCTTGCAAAGCTTAAAATGTTCTGTTGCTTTCTATGGTAAGTAGTGGTGCTTACTAATATTCTAGGGCGTGCAGACTACGGCTGAAAAAAAAAGACAGATGTATTACAATAGTCTGGCAACACAAAGTTTGGGTTGATACAGTCTTCAAGTTCTAGAGCTTCTTAGAAGTATGAGATAAAATCAATGACATCTGCAGTAAAACTGGTTCCAGTAATAAAAGTAGAAGTGTATGGTTCAGTTTTACAAAACAACAGAGTGAATGAGCAATGTGAGAAGAGAAGCAAATGGCAGAAAGTAAGATGAGAACACACAAATGAAGAACAAACAACATCCAATATTTCAACATCAGCCTTTTTCAAGTATTACACACAAGGGTAACACAAATGGCAGAAAGTAAGATGAGAACACACAAATGAAGAACAAACAACATCCAATATTTCAACATCAGCCTTTTTCAAGTATTACACACAAGGGTAACACAACACATAAAAAACATGGAAAACAGATGAAAAACCTAGCTTTCTGGTACTTAGTTCGAAAGATGGCAATGAATGTGCCAATAAATGGGGAACCAGCGTGATCGGCTGAGAGATGACAAAGGGTAGCAACTTGGACTAATCGGATACCTACAGCGTAAAACCAAAGCTCCACAGGTGGTGTGCATACTAAAAGGGAGAGAATAATAATGTTGGGGGGGGGGGGGATATAAGGAAGAGACAAGGAAGCTATAAATATCTTACAGTTGCTACTGAAGGAGGAGAGGGCTGGAAGATAAAACTAAAACATAGGAATGAAAAACTACAGCAAAATGAGTGGGGATAACACAAGAAAGTTGAGAAGGAAAAATAGCAGAAAGTAGCTGGGATTCTAAAACTGCAAGGATGCTACATGGACACCTATGCAGTTCTAGGGTGATGAAGGAATCCACAGAAGCATGTTTTCATCAAGAACACCACCTATTACTGAGCAGATGAATACAGCACTCGGGCCAAATCAATTGGCATTAGAATATTTTCTGTTATCTCTTTCAAAAACTGTGCTGTAGGAGTCAGAAGGTTGGAAGCAACTCTAGATGGAACTGGAGACAACAGAAATGTACCACTGCCAAAGTCAGACAATAGAAAAGTAGGAATCAAGATTAAGAGGTATACCTCACTAACATCACAAACCTGCTTAAAAATGTTGGTCAACTATCCTGTATATATTGTTTTATGGGAACCAAAACCATATCAGAATGTCTGCCAATTGCATTGGTTTACAAAAGAACCTGATATGACTCAGTGGAAGACAATATAATAAAAGGAATATCATTATTTCATTTTGCAATGACATTATAGATGACAAACCAGACAGATGACAAACGAAACAGATGAATTAAATGACAGTCTGGCTTTCTGTGAACTGCCTGGATTATAAATCACACATCTGTGCAAAACTGATTCTGAACTATTACGGCCTGCTTAAAAGAATACACTCCATGATCTAACAGCTGGATTACATACTTGCAGTTTGACCTCAAGACCAAACCTTTAACCTTACCTCTATCACTCAGGATGCTTAAAATTTAAGATGTTTTTAAATACAAAGAAAAAATTAAAATCCTGGGACTGCCGTAGTTAAAATTCCTGGGTTTACAAAATATGTAAGTACTTAAATGAATTTTAAAATATCTGTTGTACACTTAGCTACTGTAACTTACACTTCCTTGTTGCCAATATGGGGCAATGGCTCCTGAAGTACAAAACAAGAATCCAATCACCAGCCCAGCAAAGGCAATTCTCTGACCTGTTCCATACTCCATGGCAACAAAATCTCACAGATTTTACAGGGATACTTTATCTGTAATAAGACCATAATATCAACCATTACTTTTTCACCACATAATTTCCATGTATATATATATATATTAACTGACTGACTGGATGATCTTAAATGCTACACTTACATTTTCCTTATTAATCTCTGTTTGGTTAGGTATATCAATTTTTACATTCTGTGTCTTTTAAGCTCACTTGAAATGTTCTTTTACTCCATACATTTGGATCAAACTTTTTCTTTTCAATCACTTTAATGAATAACAAGAATGCAGAGAACAGAATGCATAGCAAAATAATGGCCAAGCAAAATTAAATGATAAAATGATGTTGCAGGCTAACACTTTTCAAATGGTTGTGAACTGGTCAACAGACAACATAAAGAACATCTTTTAATTCTTAAAAAATAAATTAATACTGTTTGGTAAGAAAAATGACTCTATCAGACATGTACAAAACTGCCATGTATGTCAGCAAACTATATTCTATCAAGGTTACCTTCCAGCAGCAACTCATGACTATACTTCCAACATTAAGTCAGACTATCCCTCCAGTTTGTTCCCCTCCGCCCTTCTGCTGATCAGTTCTCACTCCTTCAAGACGTCCACCGTTTCCATTGCAGGCTGCGTTTGAAGTTCCATTTCCAAGATGCGTCCCAACTTTCAGCATTCCAATCCACTTCCGATGATGACCCTTTCTCTCGCTTCTCTAAACAACCATCCACCTGGACACCTTCAGCAGGTTCCTTGGACCTCTATACTGATCACACTCTCCATGAAATCCGCAAGCTTCACCTTCCCCGCGTATGGCACTCTAACTTGACCCCCGGGGAGCAGCGCGCACTTTCACAACTCCAGCGCAGGCGAGATATCGTGATCAAGAGTGCAGACAAGGGCGAGGCCATTTTTTGTTGGAAGAAAGAATTGTACATCCAAGAGGCCATGAGCCAGCCGAGCAACTCTGAATTTTATGCCTCTCACCCTCAAGATCCCACTCTGGCCAACAACCACCATGTTCGTGACATGATCAACGAACTCATCCACAACACTGGTCTTTCTCCTGAGGCTACTCATCTTCACATCTGTGACAGCTGCTTAGGGAAGCCATCCTTTTTATCTATTCCCTAAGATTCACAAGCCAGGCAACCCAGGAAGGCCCATAGTGTCTGCTTGTTCCTGCCCTACGGAACAAATATCCGACTTTCTTGACAGTATCTTTCAGCCCCTGGTCACTAGTCTGCCCACTTATCTTAAGGACATGAATCATGCTCTCATTGCTTTTGAGACCCTAACACTCCAGCCTGGTCACACCTACCGTATCTTCACCCTTGTTGTAGTATCCTTATACGCATCTATCCCGCATGATCAGGGACTTCAGGCCGTCAAGTTCTTTCTGAACAAAAGACACAATCCCTCTATTTCTACGTCTACTATTCTGCGCCTTACACGACTTGTCCTCCAACTTAATTCTTTTGAATTCAACGGCCTGTACTTCAGCCAGATTAGTGGTGTAGCCATGGGTACCAAAATGAGTCCCAGCTACGCATGTCTGTTCATGGGCCACTTCAAACACAAGGTTCTAAGAGCCTTTAGAGGCCCATTTCTTGCCTTCTATAGACGCTACACAGACGACGGCATTGGGGTCACATCAATGCCAGAGGAAGATCTTGACAACTTTATCAGTTTTGTTAAGGAGTACAATCCTGTCATTTCTTTCACCTCCCATGTCTGCTACTTCCACTAACTTTCTCGACATTGCTGTTACTATCGGCCATTCCAGGCTTACTACTTCTATCCACTATAAACCTACAGACTCTCACAGCTACCTTCTGTACTCTTCCTCCCATCCCAGATCGTGTAAGGACTCTATTCCTTTTTCCCAGCTTCTTAGGTTGCGACGTTTGTGCAATGAGGCTTTGGATTTCCAGGATCAAGGCCATAAAATGTTAGATTTCTTCCGTCAATGCGGCTATCCAGAACATGTTCTCTCGTCATCTTGGAACCGCATCAGTCATATATTGCGGTCATAAGCCCTCACTCTTAAACCGCACTGTAGCTCGGACAGAGTCAAACTGGTACTTACGGACCACCCTCATAGCTTGGCAGTTAAAAACATACTGTTTCGTCATCTCCATCTCCTCCAGACCAAGCCTGATACACGTGAACTTTTTGGGGAACCCCCATTGGTGGCGTACAGACGGGACAAGAACCTCAGGGACCTTTTAATTCGTAGTCATATTAAGACAGATGACACTTTTTATGGTACTAGATGTTGCGGATGCCGCAGATGCAACACTTGTCCGTTTGTTGTCGAGGCCAGCCAGATCTCCTTCCCTAAGTCCACGTTATCAGTTCAGGAGGGTTTCACTAGTACTTCACGCAATGTTATTTATGCTATTATGTGCAAACGTTGCGGTTTGAAGTACATAGGGGAGACTGGGTTACGCTTGGGAGATCGATTTTGCCAGCATCTTTATGATATTTCTAAGAGGGCTTGGACACCTGTGGCTAAACATTTTTGCCTTAGCAACCACAAGGAAAAACAGGACATTTCTGTTAGTGTGATCCGCTCTTGTTCTTCTGATGTACGATCTCAGAGGGTCCTAGAACAGCACCTTATTTTCCAGGCTGGCTGTCTCCACCCAGCTGGAATTAACTATGTCTTCAGCTTTCTGTAACTTCTTTAATTTTTTTTTTCTTAACTCTACTTTCTTTCTCCTAGCTACCACTCCCTACCGCCACCCTCTTTTCTTCTCTGGCAACATATTGGTGTTTATAGGGTCTTGTCCTATTCACCAGTTTCATATTTTCTCCCTGCAGGTGTTTATGTTCTTCATTCATTATCTCTCCGCTTCCCCTTTTTCCTCCCCTCCAACACTTTCTCCTCTAGCAGCTATCATGTTTCTATTGCCTCTCCCCCCCCCCACCCCTTTCTACCATTTGTTTTCCTCCTCTCTCTCCACCTCTTCTTTATGACTGGCTCTATTGACATATCCTTTGTGTGGCCCGTGTGGTCCCTATGCATCTTACTAGATACACATTTGTTTCCTACTTCTGGAGGCCATATTAAGATAAGTTTTCCGTTCAGTTATTTGTTTGTCTCGTTGTGCATGTAATCCTCGAAAAAGCCTCACACCAAAATATCGGATGTTGTATGTTTTTCATTTATTCATTCTCATACTTTCTATTCGTTTTTTCTCACTTTACTCACTCCCTCTACCACTTTGTAAAACTACACCATACACATCTATCTAACTTTATCCTTCCAGTAATTACACAGACTATCCTTCCAGCAATTACACAGAGAATCTTTCCAGCAATAATTCACACTATCCTTCTGGCAATTACACAAGCTATCCTTCCAGCAATTAAACAGACTAACCTTCCAGCAATTACACAGACTATCCTGCCATGAATAATTCAGCCTATCCTTCCAACAACTACACTATCCTTCCAGCAATAATTCCAGTAAACAAACTAGAGTGGTGCTACAAGATGGCCTGATGGATAAGATTTAAAATATTTCCCTCAGGCTTGGAAATCTTCCAGGAAGCAGAAAAGAAAAAAATCACTACACCTCATTCTTTATTAAATGTTTTTTTTTTATTTTGAAGAAAAAAAAAAAATTATGTGACATATTTTGCAAAGCTGGTTTCATTTATTAAGCAAACAATAAATTATGTGTTTCTGTAACCCTTCTAAGGGAGTGTATGTATGACTGGTGTGTCTGTATGTGTTTATGTATGTGCATGTATATATTTCTGTGTTTGGGCATACAGATAGGATCGAAGGTGCCTTCTGATTTGGTGCTCAGTGGCTCTTGTATCAGGGTTGGTGAACATAGTAGACCAAAAACAACTTTTTTCCTTAAAAAAAAAAAAAAAAGCAAACAAACAAAATCTGGAACTCCAAATATTTCAAGAATCATTATAGACTTTTTTAACAATATTTATTCAAATAATTATGTAGAAAATATTTTTTTAAAATAAATTACAAATAAAAATTAATGTGACATTTTCAATTCAAGTAAATACTAATATGCTCCTTGTGGTAATCTCTCTCTCTCTCTGAACCTTAAGTGCCCAGGGCACATGGGGCTTCCGCAAGGGTTTTCCACAAATGCCTGTCTTTCGCCTTTTTTTCTGCTCTTGCCCAGGTGAGCCCTCTATTGCTCAACATCCTTTCTGTTGTTCTTCTCCATGTCTCTTTTGGTCTACTCTTACTTCTGCTCCCCTGTAGTGTCCATCTTAGTGCTATTTTTGGTAGTGAGTTGTCAGTCATTCGGAGCACATGTCCCAACCATCGCCAGCGTCTTTCCTCAATAATTGTTGTCAGTGGTTTCATCTGCATTTCTGCCAATAAAATGTTATTTCTTGTGGTGTTTGGCCAAAATATTTTTTTAATTCTACGTAAACATTTAGTCTGGAAAGAATTCAACTTGTTTTCTATGGTTTTGGTGATTTTCCAGCATTCACTTCCATAGAGTAGTACACTTAGAACATTACTCTTAAATATCCTGATTTTCATATTTATGCTTAGTTTATTTGATTTCCATATATTCTGTAGCATTGCAAAAGCCTGGTTTGCTCTAGTAAGTCTGCTGTTGATGTCCTCTGTGCTGTCTCCATTTTCTACTACTCTGCTGCCAAGGTATACAAATTCGTTGACCTCCTCCACTAACTTGTTATCTACTCTGAGTACATTTCTGTTGTTCACACTTTGCTTCATTAACTTTGTCTTTCCTACATTGATCTTTAGTCCTATGTTGTTTGCATTCTGGGTTAACTTGTTTATTTTATCTTGCATATCTTTGTGACTGCTTGATAATAGACAAATGTCGTCCGCAAAGTCAAGGTCCTCCAGCACTGTGTCAAGGGTCCATTGTAATCCTCTGCGTTTGTCTGATGTTGCCTCCTTCATTAACCAGTCTACTGCCAAGATAAATAATGTTGGTGATAGTACACATCCCTGTTTCACTCCTGTTTGTACCCTAAAGCTGCTGGAGGTATGTTCTCCACAGATAACTTTGCACTGAAAACCCTCGTATAGGGCTTTGATTACATTAACTATTTTATGGGGGAGGCCATGCCATCTTAGGATTTTCCACAGTGCATCTCTGTTGACACTGTCAAAGGCTTTCTCAAAATCTATGAATAATGCATATGTTGTGCTATGCCACTCATTTGCCTGTTCTAATATTTGTCTAAGTACAAATATATGGTCTATGCATGATCTTCCTTTCCTAAATCCTGCCTGCTCTTTCCGAAGTTTTTCCTCAAGTGTTGGTACAATTCTGTTGATGATTATTCTGCAAAATACTTTACTAGTGAGTGGCAGTAGGGTAATGCCTCTCCAGTTCCCGCAATCTCTGAGGTCACCCTTCTTTGGTAGTTTTACTATAAGACCAGTTTTCCACTCCTCTGGGGCTTTTTCTAAATCCCAAATTTGTTGTAATATCCGGCAAAGTTGTTTTGGTGTTTCTGTTTCTTCTGCTTTCAACATCTCAGCAGTCACTTCATCTTCACCTGGTGCCCTGTCTGATTTTAGCATCTTTATCGCCTCTTTTACTTCATTTATTGTTATTGGTCCTGTATTGATGTTTAGTTCCGCTTTTGCTTCAGGTATATCTATTGCTTGTGCTGCTTGTGTTCTGTTTAGTAGGGTGTTAAAGTGTTCCCTCCATCTTTCAATTTTTTCTCTTTCTCCACTGACCAGTTGTCCATTTTGTGTTCTTACTGCACTTTCACATCTTGTATTGAAGTTACCTGTCATCTGCTTTGTGATTTTATATATGGTTTTCATGTCATTTGTATATGCTGCTTTCTCTGCTGTTTCTGCTAAGTTGTCATAATATTGACGTTTATCTTGACGGCATGATTCCTTCACTTCTTTGTCTTTTTGTGCATAATTACTTAAAACTCGTTCTTTAAGCCGTTGTGATTTGGTGTTCAGTAATTTTTTCTTGATTTCTTTTCTTTGCTCTATCTTTTCCCATGTGGTCTCACTTATCCATTCCTCTTTTCTCCTTTTCCGATATCCCAGCACCTCTTTTGCTGTTTCCTGTAGTGTTTTATTGAACTCTAATATGGACATTTCTGCTTCATCTTGTAGGACACTGAAGCGGTTCTTAAGTATTATTGAGAATTCATTTCTTGTTTGCTGGTCTATCAGTTTTCTTGTATCAAAATGTATCTTTCTGTGTTCTCCGATTCTGGCTTTCCTTAATTTTAGTTTTATTTTTGCTACCAGAAGGTTGTGATCACTTCCTATATCTGCTCCTTTCCTTGCTTGCACATCTTGTAGTGACCGTTTCCACTTGTTGTTTATTAGTATGTGATCGATTTGGTTTTCTGTGGTTTTATCTGGTGACCTCCAAGTCACCTTATGGATGTTTTTGTGTTGGAAAATTGTCCCTCCGATGGTCATCATGTTTTCTTCACAGAAACTGCACAGTCTTTCTCCATTTTCATTTATTTCTCCGATTCCTTCTCTTCCCATGATTCTTCTTCTATCTTCATTTCCTTCACCTACTTTTGCATTGAAGTCACCCAAGATGAGTAGCATATCATGCTTGGGTATTGTTTCTACTGTGGCTTGGAGGCTTTTGTAAAAATCTTCTTTTAATTCCTCTTCAGCTGCTTCTGTTGGTGCATAACAAACTATAATAGACAGCTTCGTGAATCTTGAGTTGAACCGTGCATATAATAATCTCTCATTTATTGGGGTCCATTTCAGCAATGCTCTTGATGCTTCTTTTGTTATAATCAATGCTACTCCTCCTTCATGAAGATCTTCTTTACCTGACCATATTATTGTATCTTCTGTGTGCTGTGTTGTTAATTTCCTTCTGCCTTGTCCTGTCCATCTTGCTTCTTGTATTCCTAGTATGTCTAGTTTGTATCTGTGCATTTCCTTGATGGTTTGTGCTAGTTTTCCAGTCTGGTTTAGTGTTCTTACATTCCAGCTGCCTATTTGCATCTTTTGTTTAGGTTCCAGGAGGTCTGGAGTCGGGCTGGGGACTTCCAGTGGCTGGCTTTCATCTACAACCTTCATGGGCTCAGTTTCCTGATACGCATTTCTCCTTCCACCTGCATTTGCTTTTTCCCTTGCTTCTGTTTCTGTAGCAGTCTGATAGTTTTTTACCAGATAGGGTTGCTGGCCCTATGCTGAACCCTCCTTAGTCGCCTTTTACGATCATGCATGGTAGGGTACAGTGGTCCTATTCTTTGCAGATCCCGGGTACCACACGGGGGTCCTTGTGGTAATAATTACCTGATATTGTCAAAAACAAAGATTATTACGATGCCATAAAAACTGGAGGTTTATGAAATACCAGAGATTAGATATGCTGATGACACAGTATTACTGTCTACAACACAAAAAGGAATGGAAAAACTAATTTGTCAGTCTGTAAGAATACTGAAGAGCAAAACCTCTATCTTAATGCAAAGAAAACTAAATTGATGACAACTGACACAACAAATAAGGCAGTTGAAATATATATCAAGGAGGAAAAATTAGAAGCGGCACAGATTTTTGAATATCTTGGATCATTACTAACTGATAATGGAGATACAATGAGGGAAATTAAAAGGAGGACATCTATCGCTCTTCAGAAAGTAAAACAAATAAAGAATCTATGGAGAGGAACAGACAGGACTACAAAAATAAAATTTTTAAGAGCATGCATCTTTCCCATTGCAACATATGCCTGTGAGACCTGGACACTTAACATAACAGCTGAGAAACACATAAATGCATTTGAATGTAAATGCTACAGTAGTTTCTCAAATATCATTGGACACAAAAAAGAACAAATATGTCCATACTATAAAAACTTAATACTGAAGAAGACTGGCTAGTAAAGAGGATTAAACAGAAAACTTTATGAATATTTTGGACACATTAAATGTCATGAGAATTTAGAGAAGACCGTCTTGGAAGGACACATAATGGGAAAAAGAAAGAGGAAGACCAAGGCAAAGATGGCTGCAAGACTCTATTACTCTCTCAAAAGGTTGTAAAATTCTTTGACTTCATCCTCTGTATCTTCTGTTGGTCCATGCATATTAATCATTGTTATATTTTTCTTGTTCCCTTGATGCAGAGGCTGCCGATTCTTTCATTAGAGGCACTGAAGTCCATCACCAAGTCCCGTACTTTTCTCTTGACAGCAAAATATGTCCCACGTTCATGTCTTCTATTGGTAATACCTCCATATACCAGTTCTCCTATGATCTTCCTATTATCTTCTCCAAGCCATCCGATTTCCTGTAATGCTGTAACGTCTATGTCATACCTAATTAGTTCATCTGTTAATCTTTTAGCTGCCTGTTTTTTTAAACTTCTTATATTCCATGTTCCAAATCTCATTAATATTTTTGGCATTGTAAACCATTTTTATCTGTCCAATTTCGCGGCTTCTCTATCTGTTTGTAACACTAATCTTTTTTTACAGATATGGGGTAATTGGCCCCATGCTCCAACCCCCACCTTGGAAGACCAGGGTGCAATTTCATCTGACCCCTACCCACACAGACCTTCCCAGCCTGGCTGGACCTGCCAGGAGTAAATTTCCCACTGGTATAGCTCTGGGGGGTGGTCAGGGTACACAAGCTGTCACGTCACAACAAGGCACCTGCACCTTGTGACAGTTACTTTGATGTCACACTTGTAAAATTTAAATGAGCTTTGTATCACCTACAGCAATCATCATTATTCATTTCATAAGCGGCATCTTCTTTTAACCACTTCTTTTCTAAATCTGTGTTCCTTCTGTTTGAATTCTGCCATTTTGTGGGATTGCAGCAAGTAAGAAATAACTCAGAGATATATTTATCTACTTGTACACAATTTGCACTGAGAGCTTTATTTTGTGGGCATTTCTTGACACATGCAAAAAACACAGAGTGAAGTGACTGAGTGCATTAATCAACCTTAGCAGGGCTGGGTCAATGTTGCCAACTGACTGAGTGCATTAATCAACCTTAGCAGGGCTGGGTCAATGTTGCCAACTGACTGAGTGCATTAATCAACCTTAGCAGGCTGGGTCAATGTTGCCAACTGACTGAGTGCATTAATCAACCTTAGCAGGGCTGGGTCAATGTTGCCAACTGACTGAGTGCATTAATCAACCTTAGCAGGGCTGGGTCAATGTTGCCAACTGACTGAGTGCATTAATCAACCTTAGCAGGGCTGGGTCAATGTTGCCAACTGACTGAGTGCATTAATCAACCTTAGCAGGGCTGGGTCAATGTTGCCAACTGACTGAGTGCATTAATCAACCTTAGCAGGGCTGGGTCAATGTTGCCAACTGACTGAGTGCATTAATCAACCTTAGCAGGGCTGGGTCAATGTTGCCAACTGACTGAGTGCATTAATCAACCTTAGCAGGGCTGGGTCAATGTTGCCAACTTGCAATACTTGAAACAAATGAAATGTTTATTCATACATTGAGACTGGGACAATAAAGAAAGATCTATTCACAATTTTTAAAAAAAAATTTTTTTTTTTCCCCTTTTTGTGTGCAGACTCCAATAAAATTATCCAGAATCATCTAGGTTCGTCTGAAAATTATCTTGATTTACAGCTAGCATCTTGATGACTACTTTTGGTATCTAGACACAACCAAAATTTTCTAGATCTAAATAAAAAAATATATATATCTAGACTGGCAGTTTAAGAAGAAAATATTCATCATACTGTAATAGCTTTCAAGCAATGCACAAAAATGTACACACATACACACACATCCACACTTTTGGTACACACTGAATGATGATGCTGTGTGCTAGTTCATATTCTTGTCTTGTCTTGTGGTGACTTTATAGTGTATGTCCAACAGCAAATGTTAGTAAATTAATCACAAAATAAATAACAACACATTAACCACTCCTCTGGCATCTCCGCTATGACGTACAAACAGCTGTTAAACTCATCACACAACTATGTATGTATATACGCACACAGCATGTGAGAGAGGAAATACAAGAAGAAAGGCATATCTAAGTTAGTCACTGATCATCACAGTTTGACAATCAGAATATCAAAGGCCCTCTCACATCTTTTGATCTCAGTCTAAATCTACCTACTGAAGTCACATAACATTATGTTTGGTTATACAAGACCACAGTGAATGCCCAAAAAAAAAAAAAAAAGACAACTGATTGGTCAAGTGGTCTCTTCAATCATTCATGCTAGGCCACATCTACAGAAATTGGTGACTGGAACTTGTGGCTAATGAACAGGTGACAAATTTACAGAGAAGTGCTGAATTAAGGTGAGAAGGTTGTGACTAACACAAAAAATTTTACACAGTATCAAATTACACTGCAATAAAACCTCTCGGATCATTAGGACTGTATCTTCTCTTAGTATTCAGTTCATCGTGATGTATTTGACCATAAACAGTGTATGAAAGCATCAGATGAATCTTGTCCCAGGTATGTTGAATAACATCCTTTGAGACCTGTACAGGTGAGTCAATGGTATCAAGAAGTAAACAAGATTCACTTTGGTACAAAGCACCATCAAAACAAACTGATGCAGAAAGTTGGTGATCACCTGCAGTCTACCTTCACTGGGTGATGGTTCAGGATAGTGATTATGTGGAAACCTTTTATATTCTCCTTAATGTTACTTTCTTCAAAACTAAAATTGTAAACATGTTCTAGTAATCGTCATTAAACCACACTTTAGGCTATGCTTTCTGTTTCAGGAAAAGAAGAGCAACTATACAAATGACCCTGCATTTTATTAAGCTGCTAAACTATCTGTTAACATGTCTGCCATATAGCTCCAGGTTTAACAGTGCACACAAGCAGAAAAACTGGAAATCCATTACCCTAATTATCATGTTCTACAATCTGCACTGAGGCACACTTCCCTCCATTTAATAGACTGCTCTGTGTCACTGTGACATGGTATTGGGTGTAACTGACATTCGCTGACCTCAGTCCTCAAAGAATCTGCTTTGCTTCTCATAATTTACACTTGTATTCTGTCTAGATATATTTATATCAAGTTCAGCAGATGAATTAAATATCAACAGATGAAATCAGCATATGACCAAGAAAAAATAAAAAAATCACAATGATTCACAAACTTTCAAAGTTTCAACAAACAGCCAGTAACACATACCAAAGACCAGAAAAATAAGGATACTTCCTAATTAATATCTTACAGCCTTCCCATGCCATTAATGTCATAAAGGGTGCACTTGGTAATTCACCAAGTTTCCCGTTTTTTTGGCGAGCTTTTCAACATCATCAAAGGATTTTATGCCTACTAATTTGGCTTCTCTAAACAATGTCCTCTTTAGAATTTCATGTGGTCAACATCTTTATCTTAAGCCTGTTGTGTTCCACTTGACAGCTTGTTTTGGGATTCTCTGACTGTTTCTTCTCATCATGTGACCGACATACAAGTATGTTCCATCTCCTTTTTCTGATCACCCATGAGACAGGTTGTTGTTCATTCATATACCTTATCTCAGCACTGTTCTTGAATTTGTTCCACTTTATACAAAGTATTCTCCTTAGGCATTTGTTTTCAAAAAAGAGTAATTTGTTGCCTATTTCTTTAGTTGTTTTCCAGCTTTCACATGCATAAATGATGGTGGATATTACATTTGATTTGAATAGTCTTAGCTTGGTTTTTGTCCTTATAACTTTTGAATGCCATATGTTCTCAAGATTCTTGAAGGTCAATGCTGCTTTTACAATTCTAACTTCCTTTCTGGTGTCACCATCTTTGTCTATGTGGCTGCCAAGGTATGTAAATTGGTATACTTCTTCAACAGCTGTTTCTTCTATATATATTTTTCCTCCTTGATTAATTGGAAGTTTCATTGTTTTTGTTTTTTCCTTGTTAACTCCAAGTCCTATTTTCCTAGGCAGTGAAGACAGGGTATCTTTTTTTTCTCATGACTCACAATGTCACTGATATGAGTTATGTCATCTACAAAATCAAAATCTCCTAGATGGGTCCCATAATTAATATACTCAAAGAAAATTCAGACAAGGATGTGTTCTGTCCATTTATGTAATTAACTTCAGGAAGAATAAAAGTAATCAAAAATCATTAATGTCTGCACTAACCATTAATGAAAGAACAACTTATAATCTCAGACATGCTGATGAAACCAAATGCACAGCTCAAAGAATGTATTTTTTTTATCAGGATGCCCTAGAGATTAAGAAATTTGTCTTTTTTTTTACATGTGCATGCCAGAAGTTGCTATATTTTTTTTTAAAACTTCCCTTGCATGTTACTAAGAATTTTACTGCAATATTTATAGCTGCAAAAACTTTGGATTTCATACACTCACTTCACTTTCAGCATTCAAGCCTTGATTTTGCCACTCCTAATCTAAACATCCTACATGTTTCTAACTGGACCACCAATGATTCATTTACATGGCTGGCTAATAATTTTGAAGTGGCAGAATGCAAGCCTCTTGAAACTATTAATCTCTCAGGTTATGATGGCCTAGATAATAATCCACTTGACATTAGTTAAACAAACAAACAAACAAACATGTATATCTATCTCTTTGCTGAATCTAATACATGCCATATATGTGATTTCATCAACTGTGGTTTTAGTTACCTGTGGTTTGAAAATATTAAATTTTAAAAATCCAAAAACTTGAAATTCATCAACTTTAAATTCATAAACTTCACGCACGTCTGCACTCCTCTGTTAATTTTTTCCAGGTTTCTTGCTTGTACAGGTATGCCACAACATCCACAGTATAAAAATATTCATGCTCAGAGCACTGTTGTAACTACTGTAGTGTTTTGCATAACTCATTAGCTTAATATGGTCCCCAAAGTACAACAGTGGTGATTCTGGTAATTCTGCCTGGCCAAAGAGGAGCCTTGATGTGTCTTAAATGTGCATATTCTTTTAAATTAAACTATCATAGACATGTATATAAGTTAAATAACATTACACTGGGTTCAATGTTATCCACAGTAAGGTTTGAAACTTAATAGTTGGATTTGGGGAGAGTGCCATACTTGAAATTTCACTCAATTTTATACATTTAATAATAAAAATAACCTAACTAGGTTTACCTACTGCCTACAGGAGAGCTGTTGGGGAGGCAAAGTTCCGCAAGGGACATGCAAATGACTGACTGACTGCTGTGAAATATCTGTCTAGACAATCCATCTTTTCAATTTACTACAATTATGAAGAGCAATCTTTCTTTTGCCAACGTTGTGGTATACACCATTTTTACTTATTTCTGCTTTGCCATTTTGCTAACTGCTGCATTCCTTTTCTCTTAACGGAATTATATGCAGATCTAGGCTATTTCTTGGTTTCCTCGAAACAAAGGTTAAGACCAGTCACATCAGAGTGACAACTATGAACTCTCACCAAACTAAGATGCCACCAATTCTTGCGTGGATGTAAATTACATAACATAATAATAAAACATTTTTTTCTATAAAAATTAACACCACTCTGTTAACAGATACAAGCCAAATACATTTTCCTTGCTAGTTTCTTGTGCATTTACAACAACTGACTGAACAGAAATGTGTGTAATTTTAATACTAACTGGTGAAGGGGTGTAGAAGAATGCTGGTAAACAAAAATAACTGGAGAAGGGGTGTAGAAGAGTAGTGGTAAACAAAAATAACTGGTGAAGGGGTGTATAAGAGTGGTGGTAAACAAAAATAACTGGTGAAGGGGTGTAGATGAGTGGTGGTAAACAAAAATAACTGGTGAAGGGGTGTAGAAGAGTGGTGGTAAACAAAAATAACTGGTGAAGGGGTGTATAAGAGTGGTGGTAAACAAAAATAACTGGTGACGGGGTGTATAAGAGTGGTGGTAAACAAAAATAACTGGTGAAGGGGTGTAGAAGAGTGGTGGTAAACAAAAATAACTGGAGAAGGGGTGTAGAAGAGTGGTGGTAAACAAAAATAACTGGTGAAGGGGTGTATAAGAGTGGTGGTAAACAAAAATAACTAGAGAAGGGGTGTAGAAGAGTGGTGGTAAACAAAAATAACTGGTGAAGGGGTGTAGAAGAGTGGTGGTAAACAAAAATAACTGGAGAAGGGGTGTAGAAGAGTGGTGGTAAACAAAAATAACTGGTGAAGGGGTGTAGAAGAGTGGTGGTAAACAAAAGTAACTGGAGAAGGGGTGTAGAAGAGTGGTGGTAAACAAAAATAACTGGTGAAGGGGTGTAGAAGAGTGGTGGTAAACAAAAATAACTGGAGAAGGGGTGTAGAAGAGTGGTGGTAAACAAAAATAACTGGTGAAGGGGTGTAGAAGAGTGGTGGTAAACAAAAATAACTGGTGAAGGGGTGTAGAAGAGTGGTGGTAAACAAAAATAACTGGAGAAGGGGTGTAGAAGAGTGGTGGTAAACAAAAAAACTGGTGAAGGGGTGTAGAAAGTGGTGGTAAACAAAAATAACTGGAGAAGGGGTGTAGAAGAGTGGTGGTAAACAAAAATAACTGGTGAAGGGGTGTAGAAGAGTGGTGGTAAACAAAAATAACTGGAGAAGGGGTGTAGAAGAGTGGTGGTAAACAAAAATAACTGGTGAAGGGGTGTAGAAGAGTGGTGGTAAACAAAAATAACTGGAGAAGGGGTGTATAAGAGTGGTGGTAAACAAAAATAACTGGTGAAGGGGTGTAGAAGAGTGGTGGTAAACAAAAATAACTGGAGAAGGGGTGTATAAGAGTGGTGGTAAACAAAAATAACTGGTGAAGGGGTGTAGAAGAGTGGTGATAAACAAAAATAACTGGTGAAGGGGTGTAGAGGAGTGTTGGTAAACAAAAATAACTGGTGAAGGGATGTAGAAAAGTGCTGGTAAATAATCATCTGCTTTAGTAGTCTGCACTCTGAAAAAATGTCACAACCAATGCTCTTGTCCCCATACCCATACGACTTATTTGTTAACACCTAAATGTTAAACAGACCAAGACAACAGTGGCATGACAACCTGGAAAAAGACCTCAGAGAGGACAACTGGCAGGAGAAGACTAAGAACAGAGAGGAATGGAGACAAGTTTTGTCTGCAGCAGTGACTTGCAATGGCTCTGAAAGCCAAATGAATGAACTGTCTACTTTCCATTTTTTTCCCTTTGTTGTTGTCTGATGAAGCCATATATCAAAATATCACACTATATTCTATTACAAAGTAAAGTTTGTTTCCATATATCTATATATAACACAAGATATAAAGTGCAGTATTCTAGTCCTTTTTGGACGTCAATCATTATCTTAAACATTTACAGCTTTACAAAAGCTCTTCGTAGTTACAAGTGAAATGATTTAAACCCTGTAATTTAAATCTTCACTCTTTACAGCAGTGGTTCTTAAAATGGGTATCCATGGACCACCAGGGAGACCACGGACTAGCAAATGGATTGGCTCGATTAAAAAAAAATATCTTAGCATCATATGGTTTCTTTTTAGTGCTTTGTTAAAATCTGTTCTCAGACTCAAAAGGTGTCCAATGCTCACAAAAAAATAATTAAGAACCACTGGTCTACAAAGACTTAAGATCCCAAAACTTGGCCTCATGATGAGTATGGATTAAAAATTGTGGGTCACTCACAGAAAACTCATGGTGACAGTGAGATTTAGGAAGGAGATCCCTTTCTTTGTCTAGATGGCTGAGATTATGAAATTAAATGCAGAGGAGAAACGTTAGTCCACATGCTTCCACAACGACTCTGATTTAAAAGAATAAAACAACACACTTATGTCCTTTTACACCGACGATCGTCCCTACCTTTGCGGGTCTTGGTGCCTGGGAAAAAAAAATGCCACAAGCGCGAAACAAGCTGAATATAATGAGCGCCGAGGTTATAGATTGCCGCTAAGTAGATCCGCGAAAGCCTGGGGCAGTCTAATGGTTCGCTAAGTGGAGAATGAAATGTCCTTTTATGGAAAACAAACCAAACAAAACCTACGGCGGTAAAAACTTGTTCCAAGCAGGACAACCTGTCTTCTCACTACTACTGTATCTTTTCCTGGCTTCTTATCTTCTTGCACACTTCATGTATTTCCCGTAGATTTTTCGTCCATGCCGCCTCGCTCTTGTTTTGAATGACAGTTTTTGTTTTTTTCCCCCCAAGGACGACTTTTTTCTCTCTTCCATGAGAAGATAAAGACGCAACAAACAACGGGACAGCTTTCTCTCCATGCGCGTTTTTTTCTTTAATTACATCT
Organism: Achatina immaculata; assembly: GCA_009760885.1. Classification (NCBI taxonomy): domain Eukaryota; kingdom Metazoa; phylum Mollusca; class Gastropoda; order Stylommatophora; family Achatinidae; genus Lissachatina; species Lissachatina immaculata. The sequence goes on from CM019713.1 coordinate 51,468,792, forward strand.
GCAAGATATATATAAATCAACACAAACCTTATAATGTCCAAAATAAACTGCGTTTTCGTCACGTACCAGCAGCTCTTTGTGTTGCTTTGTTCCACCGACTCAACTTTCACGTCCGATTCGTCGCAACAGAAAAATGTCTGGCAAGCAGCTGAACGTTTCGACTGCGCATGTCAATTCTTCGAAACTACCGGCGGTTTCCTGAGAACAGGCCTAGTAGCCGCCGCCGATCGAACAACGAGGGACAGTGGTTTCAGTTTTGTTAGGCAGACGTTAACCATCATCGTGTGGCGCACACGCTGTAAAAGCTATCTGCTGTCTCCACGCGTTCTAACATTTGAACATCTGAATTCGAAATATACTAAAATATCACTTTCAGTGCCTAAAAAATTAAATTTTCTTTAATCATGAAAATAAATTGAAGTCTGTGAGACCATCTAACAAGCAGAAATCCTGCTTCTAGGTTGATTAAAATAACAACTTCTTCTCTGCACGTATACACATTTTCATGTGTGGTGTGCAAGGGTGCGTGCATCACTTAATCAGTTTCCTTTGTATTCATTGAACCAGATCGCAAACTGGGAGAATACAACAGATGTATATGTATAGTCTTGATCTTCTGCGCTAGTCTTCAAGAGGATATTGACAGCGTTGTATCATGGTTCACAATTAGACATTATAGAAACAATCCATTGCAATATCTACTCTTTGGACCCAACACAACCGACTTCAGCATGATGTATAGGACCGAAACTGTCTTCAAATTTCGATCGCTGTACACTCGGCAAGATTTCTTTTACCAAGGGTACAACGTGCCAATAGAAAAGAGTCTTGATCAGCTTAACCATGACGCAAGCAGTCAGCTTTAGGTCGCTGAGCACAGTCTCACTCAGTACTGCATGTTCCCAAAGTTTAAGTTGCTGTTCATCCGTGGATATTTCTCAGAACTACACTAATGCAGCACGTATAGCTCACTTTATTTCACGTTACATTTGATTGTAATTACTTCCCCACATTTAATTGGCAACAATAACGTTATGTCTTCATTCATTGTTGATTCATTGATGTGACATATCAACTTACTCTTAAAGCCCCTCGTTAATTGCTTCACATTTAACTACTCTAGTGAACACATGACATGCACTTAATTAGATTTCTCCTCTCTCTCTCTCTCTCTCTCTTTCTCTCTCCCTCTCTCTATCTTATACATATACATCCACACGCATACACTCTCTCTTCTTTTCTTATACTCACAGTTTCCCTTTTCAATTTAATAAATGAAGATTTCAGTTCTGAACAAAGATTGAACTCCTCCTTGCAGAGTTGCCAAAATGTATTTCTTTTCTTTTTTTTTCCTTAATGCTGAAGAATGTAGCAAAGAGTTTCTAATCAAATAAGAAACAGCAGAAAATATAATTCAATACAGAGAAATAAATAAACCTATATATTCTTCAAGAAAAAATTTTTTTTCATATTCTCAGAATTATAAATCTGCTTGGAGTCATGCTATATATGGTTGATTTTTACAAAAACAAAAATAAAAAAAGCTATTTTACATGGTCTTTTAAAAAATGCTTTTATATAGTCATTAAAAATTATTTTATATGGTATTTTATAAAATTCTTTTATATGGTCTTTTTACAAAAAATCTTTTATATGGTCTTTTTATAAAATTCGTTTATATGATCTTTTAAAAAATTCTTTGACATGGTCTTTTTATAAAATTCTTTTATATGGTTTTTATAAAATTTTTTATATGGTCTTTTTACAAAAAAAATTCTTGTATACGGTCTTTTAATAAAATTCTTTTGACAAAAAAAATTGGATTGTTTATTAATGATCTATTTTTAACCATCTTGAGCAATGCATCACTACCACATTAATGTCAGAAAAAAAGTGGTAAACTTTGAGCCTTTCCAACACTATGGAATTGAGTCATGGACAATGCAGGGATCGTTTAGAGGCAACATAGATGCAGTTCCTTAGAAGAGTGCTGAGAGTGCCACTGACAGCTAAGATTACAAACAGGGAATGTCTAACAAGAGCAAATGTAGAAATGAACCTTAATTAAGTTCATGTAAGAAAAAAGAAGAAGAACGACTTTGCGTCATTCATTGGACATGTAATGAGAAGGGGAAAGCTTGAATATATCATAACAGGAAGGATAAATCGGAAGAGAGACAAGGAAAGACAACAACAACAACAAAAAATCATGGACAGTTTAGCGCGATGGCGCAATAAAAGGTCATAAACAGAGCTTATGGAAAATATCAAGGACCGAGATTTGTGGAGGAGCATGACCGTCTACTGACACTGCATTCTAACGACGGAGATTTTATCTTAATTGTGCTCTTGTGACTAACGTCTTGTATAACTATCATATTGGTTTGTAATATATTTATTCATAGTATATTTTTTTCCTTTGTCAAGTTTTGAATCATGAAAGTTAGAACTGAAATTAGGCACCACATTTTCATGAGACCATGGATCTCTCTCTCTCTCTCTCTGCCCCCTCTCTCTTCTCCTCCTCTTTTTTCTGCCCCTCCCTCTCTTCTCCCTCTTCCCTTCTCCCCTTCCTTTCTCTCTCTGCCCCCTCTCTCTACTCCCCATCCCCTCTCTCTCTGTGCCCCCTCTCTCTTTCTGCCCCTCCTATTTCTCTCTGCCCCTTTCTCTCTCTTTTCCCCCTCTCTTTTCCCTCCTCCCCTCTCTCTTTCTGTCCCCTCTCTCTCTTCTCCCCTCCCCTTTCTCTCTCTGCCCCCTTCTCTCTCTCTGCTCCCTCTCTCTCTCTCTTCTCCTTTCCTCCATCTCTCTCCTCCCCTCCCCTCTCTTTTCTCCCCTTCCCCCTTTCTCTCTCTCTTTGCCCCTCTCGCTCGCTTCTCCCCTCCCCCTTTCTCTCTCTGCTCCCTCTCTCTTCTCCCCCTCCTCTCTCTCTTCTCCCCCTCCACCTCTCTTCTCCCCCCCCCCCTTTCTCTCTCTCTCTCTGCCCCATCTTCTCCCCTCCCCCTTTCTCTCTCTGCCCCCTTTCTCTCTCTTTTCCCCCTCTCTTTTCCCTCCTCCCTCTCTCTTCTCCCCCCCCCCCCTTTCTCTCTCTTTCTCATATTCGACACCTGTCGGAGACTGAAGCTGAGCACGGTAGCCTCAGTGTTATGTCTTCTTTTCCTGGTATCACGATGTCACGACTGGGCTACTTGCTTTTAATAAGGTATAGGATGGCCGAGTGGATAAGTGCGCTGTTTCTGGTGGTTTTGGCGGCTGCTCGCCCCACCAGAGTCTGTGATTCCAGTCAGGATCACTTTCTCGTTATTTCTATTTCTCTCACACCTGAAGTACCTTGTCTACTTTTCTTTTCCTCGAGTGCAACCATGCATCACGGTGCTAGATCGCTTCACTGCGCACAAGCTTCGTCATTTATCGTTTCAAAAAATGCGTACCCGATGACCACCGGATATGACATCATTTGTTAAAAATAGGCAGGTAAAGACAACGTGACCTAAGCTTTGCCTAGGAGAAACTAGGTTAGCCAAGTTACCGTAATTGTTTTGATGCTTATTAGGTCGATTGGGCAACTTCATAAATTTGGTGAAATGTCGTGTTTGTCACTGGCGACTTATGTCAAGGATTTGTAGTTACGTCACAGTGATCTTGATCTAGTGTAAATGTAAAGATTTTTTGGAATATTAGTGCATTTAACATACAGATTACAACATGAAAGTGAGAGAGAGGGGGGAGAGAGAGAGGAGGGAGGGGAGAGAGAGAGGAAGGAGGGGAGAGAGAGAGAGAAATGCAATATTTACACGAACGGGAAGACAGTAAGACAAGTGAACAAATGTAATTTTGCTCAAAAGCAGGAACAACAAAGACAAAAGGAGACCAAGAATAATTGAAATCACCTCGCGATTTAGACTCCCCCTGTGTCATCATAACAGAGAAAGAAGTTTACTGTGTCAGCATAACAGAGAAAGAAGTTTACTGTGTCATCATAACAGAGAAAGAAGTTTACTGTGTCATCATACAGAGAAGGAAGTTTACTGTGTCATCATAACAGAGAAAGAAGTTTACTGTGTTATCATAACAGAGAAAGAAGTTTACTGTGTCATTATAACAGAGAAAGAAGTTTACTGTGTCATCATAACAGAGAAAGAAGTTTACTGTGTCATCATAACAGAGAAAGAAGTTTACTGTGTCATCATAACAGAGAAAGAAGTTTACTGTGTCATCATAACAGAGAAGGAAGTTTACTGTATCATCATAACAGAGAAAGAAGTTTACTGTGTCATCATAACAGAGAAGGAAGTTTACTGTATCATCATAACAGAGAAAGAAGTTTACTGTGTCATCATACAGAGAAGGAAGTTTACTGTGTCATCATAACAGAGAAAGAAGTTTATTGTGTCATCATAACAGAGAAAGAAGTTTACTGTGTCATCATAACAGAGGAAGAAGTTTACTGTGTCATCATAACAGAGGAAGAAGTTTACTGTGTTATCATAACAGAGGAAGAAGTTTACTGTTTTATCATAACAGAGAAAGAAGTTTACTGTGTTATTATAACAGAGAAGGAAGTTTACTGTTTTACCATAACAGAGAAGGAAGTTTACTGTGTTATCGTAACAGAGAAAGAAGTCTACTGTGTCATCATAACAATGAAGGAAGTTTACTGTATCATCATACAGAGAATGAAGCTTACTGAGCTTTGCAGAGCCAATATTGCCGAACTGTTCCAACTCTTCGTTGATACCCCACATAAAATCTTTATCGACTTAGCTAATGGGCAGGGATCACAATAGACCCCAATGGCAGCAGATTTTTGCTGAAGAAATAAATACTGCACATCCCCTGCTTTGTTAGCGCCACCCAAGGACTGAACAAAATGTCGCGGTAACAGCTGCCAACCTACACGATTCTATGCATCAACATCCGCATCGCATGGACTGCAAGAAGAAGAAGAAGAAGAACCAGTATCACTTTATGGCCGTAAAAATAGAACAATAAATAAATGATAGGACAAACTTTAGAGTCAACATGAATGTTGTTTCAGAGAAAGAACAACATGTAACCTGCATAGCCAGAACACAGAGGTCCGTAGAGAAGCTGCAGAACATGCTAAAAGAATTAAAATAGGTCAGCACATGTGCTGTATGATTAACATTCGAAAAATAATGGGCAAAGCATTTTTGACGTGAAAGAAATAAAAAACGGCAACAGAATTACTTGGAAAACTAGAACCCGGTATTGTGCTGGCAGGGTGGACAACCTATAAGCCACCATGAGCTGGTTCGTATCTGCTCTGCCATCTTACATATTATATTCTTCCCGTGCCGTTAAACGTCGCATAGGGCTCGCATGGTTGTTTGCCAAGTTTTCCTGTTTTCGGCGAGTTTTTCAACTTCATCAAGGGATGTTATGCCCACCAAACTGACTTCTCTTAACAATGTCCTCTTTAGAGTTTCAGCCATCTTACATCATAGAAAAAAAAGGGGGGGGGGGAACAGTACTTGACTTAGCCAAGCCTTTAATGTGGCTGAAATTATCACGACAGCTGGAAAAAAAAACGAAAACATAATCTGAACAAGTCAAAGGACAAAAAGAAACAAACAAGACATCTCACTTACAGGCTGACGTTGTTTTATCCTGTACAGTTTCCCTCTGGCTGCAATGCTCTGACTTTCTCCGTCCTTCGTTTTCACAGTGCAACCAGCCAAAATGATATCTTTTGATGTTATCCACCCGCTGTTGGCGAGATCTTCAGCTGCCGTGCGTGGAGCAGTGCTCCTCCCGGCCAATGAAGAAATTTGCAAATGAGGTTGCCGCGCAGCATCACTGCGGAAAAGGTGGTAGAAAGGATAAAGCGAAGCAAACAGTCAAATCACGGCACCTCTGGTCTGGAGGTCGGCCACGTCCTGAGTGCAGTCATATCGGGTGAAATGCATGAACCGGCTTGTCCCAGAGGTTAAGACACTGCTGGCGAGACTCTTCAAATGCCGCGCGTGGAGTGAAGCTCCTCCCCTGGTTAAGGAAGTGAATGCGGAAAAGAAATAAAGGTTGCTGTGCGGCGCCGATGGGAAAAGGTGGTGGAAAGTGAAGTTTAACCGGTATGTCCAGTAGTATCGCTACGAGAGCTATACACACCACGGCACCTCTGCTCTAGAGGCCGCCCACGTCCGAAATACACCTACACTGGTGAAATATGCCTAAACCGGCATACACCAGGGGTGGAACTTGATGGCTAGACATGTCATGCCACCTCCGCTCTAGAGGTCGGTAACGCCTGATAAACACCCATACTGGTGAATTTTGCCTAAACTGGCTCATACCAGGGGTGAATCTTGAAGGCTATGCATGTCATAGTACCTCTGCCCTAGAGGTCGGTCCCGTCCCAAACACGCCCATACTGGGATAATATGCCTAAACCGGCTCAACCCAGGGGTAGAAGTCACTAGTGGCGAGGATTCGTCCTCCTGGACAAAAGCTCCATCCTGGTCACAACTAGGAAGGGTAGCGGCCACGACCGCAAAATGCTGAAGTCGGAGACACTGGACCAGGGAAGTCTAGATAGGCAACCACCTCTCACCCGGCGGGGATGTTTGCGTATCCTAATCACGCCGAGGTTTTCCGGTGAGAAAGTCCAACCCTGGACTGGATGGGCAACCACCTCTCACCCGGCGGTGATACACGGGTATCTCAAAACACGTCGAGGTTTTCTGGTGAGAAAGTCCAACTCTGGCCTGGGTGGGCTACCGCCTCTCACCCAGCGGGGATGCACTGATATCCTAAACACGTCGAGGTCTTCCGGTGAGAAAGTCCAACCCTAGACTAAACTGGTGCAATGAAAACCACGGTGTCACGCAATCCCGCTTCCGAGACCCACCAAGAATACAGGCTAAAGCACTGTGATACTCTGAACCCCTTGTGGTCCTCTCGTGGATCTCGTGTGGTCTATTTTGGACCACACAGGGGACCACGGGACCTAACGAGGACCACAGGCGTGAATTCAGTAGGTTCACAGTGCGATTTTTGGTGGTAGAAGTGAACGAAGAAGAAGAAGAAGATGTTATCCACCCATCTAAGCCGTTCTGCTTGTAAGGGGGGAGGGGGGTGATCCATTGCTCCAGAGCTGGAAGGTTTTCCGTATTGTAAGGGTAGGCCAAAAGGACTTTGGTGGGAGGCCCGGGGGAGGGGGAGCTATAATCTATTGAAACTGATTTGGGGGAGGGGGAGAAGAGATTTGTGTACTGGCTTACAAAATTTCTCTCAAAGACCCTGTCCGGACACCCAGGCTAAACATAGGCTTCTCTCCACCCCCCTATCCCCCCTACGGTCCTGATTTATACCGTTCACCGCTTGATATACAGTCTGATTTCTCTCTAATGCACACCGAGATCCAGTGCTCTTTAGAAGCTGGTTGTAGTTTAGATCTGTATGTTTAGATCTGTGCCCACTCGATTTGGGTTCTTTCCCATCTTTATGATAATTATGTCGGTGCAGTCAAAGATACGCTAGTAAACTACATGTATGTAAAATAGCAACGTCTAAAAGTGTAAAGTGTGATTACGCGCATATCGTCCTAGTTAACAGACAGTCAGTAGTGATACGTGCATCATCTTAACGTAGTATATTCTGATTCGGTGTGCATGAGGACCAGGTGACTCAGTCACTAAAAGAGAAACGCAGATACGCTTTAATCTTCTAGCGCTGAAAATGGCCGCTCCCCCGAGCAGTCAGCTAACATTCATTCATTCATTTATTTGCATGTCCCTTGCGGAACTTTGCCTCATTAACAGCACTCCTGTAGGCCTCTCGGTTGTGGGCAAGTTGACCTTCTGCTGTGCATCCATTTGCAGATCAACAACGATGTCTTGCAGTCATCTTCGCCTTGGTCTTCCTCTCTTTCTTTTTCCCATTATGTACCCTTCCAAGACGGTCTTCTCTAAATTATCATGACGTTTAATGTGTCCAAAATATTTAAGTTTTCTCTCTTTAATCCTCTTTACTAGCCAGCCTGTTTCAATATTAAGTTCTTGTAGTATAGATATATTTGTTCTTTTTTGTGTCCATGATATTTGAAGAACTCTTTTGTAGCATTTACATTCAAATGCATTTATGTGTTTCTCAGCTGTTTTGTTAAGTGTCCAGGTCTCACAGGCATATGTTGCGATGGGAAAAATGCATGCCCTTAAAAATCTTATTTTTGTGGTTCTGTCTGTTCCTCTCCACACATTCTTTAGTTGTTTTACTTTCTGAAGGGCAATAGATGTCCTCCTTTTAATTTCCCTCATTGTATCTCTATTATTAGTTAGCAGTGATCCAAGATATTCAAAGCTGTCCACTTCTTCCAGTTTTTCCTCACTGATACATATTTCAGCTGCCTTGTTTGTTTTGTCAGCTGTCATCAATTTAGTTTTCTTCACATTAAGATAGAGGTTTTGCTCTTCGCTGTTCTTACGGACTGATATAATTAGTTTTTCCATTCCTTTTTTGTGTTGTGGACAGTAACACTGTGTCATCAGCATATCTAATCTCTGGTATTTCATAACCTCCAATTGTTATGGCATCGTAATATTCTTTGTCTACATCTTCTCTAATATTCCTCATTATATTTTCAAACATTGAAGATAAATTGGCAAGCAGATGTACATATGATAACAAACTTCCTACAGTTTATCTCCTGCGTGAGCCGGGCAAAGACTGAGAGCGGTGACTTCATCAAGAATTTCCCCTCCTTCTAAAACTGTACAAGCTCTTCTATAAATAACTGATCGGTCTTTTTGGATAAACTTTTACGAGAGTATCTACTGCTAGTACTATCTGTTGTCCTGAGATTATCTACTGCTAGTACTATCTGTTGTCCTGAGAGTATCTACTGCTAGTACTATCTGTTGTCCTGATATTATCTACTGCTAGTACTATCTGTTGTCCTGAGTGTATCTACTGCTAGTACTATCTGTTGTCCTGAGAGTATCTAAATGTATAAACTAGGAAATAAGTAGAAGCAGCTTTATTATTTAACCATCGCCTGTTAATGTCTTCTATAGGAGCACATGATTTTGCTTCTGTGCTATTCCAGAAGCTAAGTCATTTACAATTTTCTTTATTTTTTTCGTTTTTTTTATTGTTTTATTAACATCAAATTAATGTGAATCTGTACTTTGTCTCCTCTCTCTGATTCTTCGTCCTGTTTGTTTTTTGTTTGACAAAAGCTCGCGCCGAAACGTTACAAGTTTGTTATCGTTCAATAATAAAGCTATTCCTACTTTTTTCCCCTAGTTTATACATTTTGCTATTACAACTTTACTGCGGTGCTTTGTGTATAGTTGTATGCTTATATACTAACTATTGAGAGTATCTGTTTCCACAGACACCAGCACATCTTATAATCAGCACTTGGAGTAGGGAATCGTGGAAAGACTGATAGCCAACGGCTGCTGTCTGGGCACGCTGCTCCGAGCGCTGATTATAAGCTGTGCTGGTGTTCTTTGCCTGTGAGAGTATACTACGGCCGACACGAGGTCTCGTCCTACTTTCAGGCGGTACACGCGAATATCTTGTGTGATGTGACAAGCCCGCTCCACCACTCTCTCGTTTTATCTGCCTCCTTTGTATCAACATTATGTTCACAGATTTCCTCACTCTCTGCTTCCAGTTTATTCTCAGTTATTCCTGTCAACATTATGGTTGTCACTTTCCAGACTTATTATTTATCACCTCCATCCGGTTACTTATCGATTTATCAATCTTTATATATCATATTAAGTTTAAATACTCACGCCTTTGCTCTTTTATATTTCTTTCTGTGACCCACTTTTATGCTTGCACTGACCAGTCATTTTAAATTATCTGTATCTGAAATAAAAAAAAAAAAATAAAAACAGAAACAAGCTAAAAAATAAATAAATAAAACTTCAGAAAAAAAACCGGAGAGGTGAGACAGGGTCTTGGCCAGCTATGGTTCGCTAATCCTGACACTAACATATCAGCTATGGGTCGTTGATTGCCTAATCCCCCCCCCCCCCACCCCACTGAAACTCAACAGGAAAACACAACAAATTTAAAACCATTGCTTCTACATCATATATAAACACATAAAGAAGATTAAGAAAATTTATGACAACAATTTTTGTTTTCAGCCTTTGACCCACAGCCTCGTAGCGTCTGAGCGTTCCCTGCACAAAAGCTGAAAGGAAGTATATTTAATAATTACCAAGCTACTGAGTAGTGTCACGGATTCTTTTCAGACTGAAGACCCATAGAAAAGTTGGCTATCTACCTGTGTGGCTATGCTTTTATTCACATATTAGAAATCACTTCACTGGATATTCTTATGTGTACCAGTTTACAGTATTTTTCTTTATTGTCTACGTTTTTATCACGTGTGTTAGTGACAGAAGCAGAAAAGCATGGATATCAGATTCATTCATTCATTCATTTGCATGTCCCTTGCGGAACTTTACCTCCCAAACAGCACTCCTGTAGGCCTCTCGGTTGTGAGCAAGATGGCCTGCTGCTGATGCATCCTAAGGATGTATATTATCTCCCTTGCTTTTTGGAATTGCCATAGACTTTATAATGAAAAGATGCTGTACAGGTAAAAAGGGTATTGATTGGGTACATGGGACCTAAATAGAAGATATTGATTTTGCAGATGACATAACTCTTATCAGTGACAATGTGAAATCGATCCAGGAAAAAACAGATTCCCTGTCATCCTTGGCTAGCAAAACAGGTCTTGAAATTAATAAAGACAAAACAAAAATAATGAAACGTCTCATTAATCAACAAGGAAAAATATATGTTGAAGGAACAGCTGCTGATGAAGTAAACCAATCTGCATACCTCGGCAGCCACATAGACCAGGATGGAGAGATCAGGAAGGAAGTTAGAATTAGAATTGCAAAAGCAGCACTGTCCTTAAAAAATCCTGAGAATATATGGAATTCAAAAGTTATAAGCACAAAAACCAAGTCAAGATTATTCAGTTCAAATGTGATATCCACTCTCACTTATGCATGTGAAAGCTGAAAAACAACTAAAGAAACAGACAAGAAATTAGACTCTTTTGAAAACAAATGCCTCAGGAAAATACTTGGTATAAAGTGGAATGAATTTAAGAACAACATAGAGATAAGACAGATGAGCAAACAACAACCTGTCTCATGGGTGATCAGAAAAAGAAGATGGACATATGCAGGCCATGTGATGAGAAGAAACAATCAGACAATACCAAAACAAGCTATCAAGTGGACCACAACAGGCCGAAGAAAAAGAGGTAGACGTGAAACTCTAAAGAGGACATTGTTAAGAGAAGACAGTTTAGTGGGCATAACATCCCTTGATGAAGCTGAAAGACTCGCCGAGAACAAGAAAACTTGGCAAACAACTACGCGAGCCCTATGACGTTTAGCGGCACGGGAAGGATGTAAGATGCAAGTTTGTGACAGGGAAACTCAAGAATGAAACATCTGAAAAAGTAAGTTTCATTGTTCTTACCCTTCATCCTGAGAGCCCCCAGAGTTTGATTACAAACAACAGAAATAAATCCAGAGTCAAACTATCTTCACCAGTTATTATATGCAAATGATAAATTGTCTATGTAGAATCCACTGTTCTAAAATATACAGAACACTGGACTGAGCCCAATCATAATTAATTAAATCAGTAACACTTTTAAGTTTGCCCAAAGTCTACAACCTCACTTACCATCGTAACAGTAACTGAATTCCGACTATTCACTGTTCTCTCTTAACTTTCACCCCATCTGACCTTGAACTCTTAAGGTCTCTCTAAAACTGATCTGCCCATTAAATGTCCGCTATCTCTCTGATTTATAACTCGACGCCTAAAACTGTCTCTATTTAAAAAAAAAAACTACCTGCTCCAAGCTTTTTTTTTTCCTTCCACATATTTCTCTTCAGCAGTTGCAAAGCGTTTATCTGTCAGATCTAGGGCGTGAAGATGCTGTCCAATTAGGCAATCAGCGACCCATGGCTGACATGCTGGCTTCAGGGTTAGCGACCCATAGCTGACATGCTAGCGTCAGGGTTAGCGACCCATAGCTGACATGCTAGCGTCAGGGTTAGCGAATCATACCTGATCAAGACCCTGTTCCACCTCTCCCATGGTACCCCTAGTAACAGGTCTAGCCTGGCTAACGGCACCGGGATCATCATAGTCCCCATGATGGTGGAGTCTGCTAAATAAGGACTGCACACCCCCCTGCTTTTTTACTGTACTTCGGGACTGAAAAAATAGCTGCCGATACGATGCTGTGCCTCAACACCTCCACATCATTGGCTACAAGTAACACTAGCTCGCCGTTACAGGGAGATAGTACAAGTACAACTGTCAGATTTAACCAACAGATTCTGAATTTATGAATACTGTACGCCGATTAAAGACATGCTGTTACCAGAGTTACTGAACAAACTTGTCATGTCCTTTCTACAGTATTTCTAGCCCCTCGTCCATCTGCCTTTGCTGTTATGAAGATGTTGGCTTTCTACCTGCGTGGCTATGCTTTTTCACAGCTTGGAAATCACCGGCACTAGATATCCTTATGTGGATCGGTTTACAGTATTTTCTTTATTCTCTGCAGAACCACTTATATTTGCAGACACTCCGTGCCAACCGCGATCCGCGCACTCTTATATGGTATGCCGCTGACACGCGAGAAAATGAAACCGCCACCAAGAAAATACAGATTGAAACTGAAACTCGCCTTGCATTGCCTTCCGCTATTTCCCTGTAACTGCCAGCTGGTGTCCCTTGCAGCCGATGCTGTGAAGGTGTTGAGGTACAGAATCCTATCGGAGTGGGAGCGGGTTATGGCACCTATTTTTTTTTTTTTCAGTCCCGGAGTATGGCTAAATAGCAGAGGATGTGCAGTGCACTATGGAGATCCCTGCCTCCTTACCCAGGCTCTGCCTGTTATTTTACTGGGGGTACCAACGGAGAGGTGGGACAGGGTCTTGACCAGCTATGGTTCGCTAACCCTGACGCTAGCATATCAGCTATGGGTCGCTGGTTACCTAATCGGACAACGCCTTCGCCAGCACTAAAACTCAACAGGAAAACAAAACAAATTTTAAACCATTGCTTCTACATCACAGAGGATAATATAAACACACAAAGAAGATGAGGAAAATTAAAATGATAAAAACTTTGTTTTCAGCCTTTGACCCACAGCCTCGTAGCGTCTGAGCGTTCCCTGCACAAAAGCTGAAAGGAAGTATATTTAATAATGACCAAGCTACTGAGTAGTATCACGGATTCTTTTCAGACTGAAGGCCTTATAGAACGGAATAACCCAATTAAGTCTAGGCTCGGGTTAGGGAAAGGTTTTTATTTCTTCTTTACTGCGACATAGCACAAGCGAACGAGAACGAACGAACTTAAACTTTGAAAAGGGGGGGGGGGGGAAAGAAATGGGCTCTAGTAGGGCCTGTATGACACACTGCCCTTCGTCGAACAACTTTTAACTTAACTTTCATACATTAACTTTAGTACATGGAGTAATAACTACGTAAAGGACATGAAGAGAATTCAAGTGAGCTAACTGTTACATTCAGCCTCGGACACACACCTCGTTAAACATACAACGTAGTAGTGGTAGTTTGTGGAGGTTGGGGGGGGGGGGGGGGGGGTTGGGGCGATTGAAAAAAAAAGGACAGAGTCAATACCCGTCCCCCGTGAGCATTCAACAAATCCTTTTAACATATTTTTTCCCACCTTTCTTAAAGCGATTTGTTGATATAATGAATTTATTCTGCCACTCTGAAACGTGTTTTTTTTTTTTCATTTTCCGCCTTTCATATCTTGTTTTCCTCTCTTTTCAACATTTGCGCCGCACGCTTTCATCAGTTTGAATTGGTTTCCTGTGTTGCTTCAGTCCCATAACGCATTCAGTCAGTCAGTGAGTCATTTGCATGTCCCTTGTGCTATTTTGCCAAACTAGCAGCTTTCCTGTAGGTCTCTCGGTTGTGAGCAAGACGACCTGCTGCTGATGCGTCCATTCGCAGATTATCAATGATGTCTTGCAGCCATCTTCGCCTTGGTCTTCTCTTTCGTCTTCCATTGTGTACCCTTCCAAGACGGTCTTCTCTAAATTATCATGACGTTTAATATGCCCAAACCATTTAAGTTTTCTCTGTTTAATCTTCTATATTAGCCAACCTTCTTCAATATTAAGTTATTGTAGTATGTTTATATTTGTTCTTTTTTGTGTCCATGTTATTTGAAGAACTCTTCTGTAGTATTTACATTCAGAGGCATTTATGTGTTTCTCATCTGTTGTGTTAAGTTATATATCTTACACGGCTATATAATCACACAACTCTCTATATCTTAGAAAATGGTAAGACTGTTTACAACAAAAGAAAGAGCACACAGCTGTAACGTCTCGGTTTACGTCTTAATCATATAGAAACATACAGGACAAAAAAATAAGAAAAGCAGAGAAAATATATAACAGATAAGAATGGACATAAAAACACAAAAATAATAGGAAAAAAACGGAGCACAGCGTGTGACGTGCAAGAAGCTGCGTCATAGAGTGGCCGTAGTGAAGCATTGCCAATATCTAAATAAAGACTTGTGATATGTAATGCCAGTCTGACCGATTGGTAGTAAAGATTGGTGTGGAGAAAGGGGAAATAACAGAGAGGAATACAATGCTTGTGATGCTTATAAAAGGGTGGGAGGAATCGTTGAATATGGTTGGGGTAGAGCGTTTGTAAAATATAGTGCAGTAATGGTTTTGAAATATCAGTTGCAGGTGAGGAAAGAGTAGACGAGAACTTAGTAGGGAGGGAATATAATTGTGGAAAAAGGCAAGGTTAAGTATAGCTTAGTTTCAGTTTCAAACCGTGTGGTTCCATTGTCCCGTATTCCTGTATGTAATGGTTCTCGAGCGCCAGGCGGCTGCTATCATTAGAGTGCCATTGTTTAACGACTGTTATTAGAAAATCATGCTGGAGGACCTTGACTTTGCGGACGACATTTGTCTATTATCAAGCAGTCACAAAGATATGCAAGATAAAATAAACAAGTTAACCCAGAATGCAAACAACATAGGACTAAAGATCAATGTAGGAAAGACAAAGTTAATGAAGCAAAATGTGAACAACAGAAATGTACTCAGAGTAGATAACAAGTTAGTGGAGGAGGTCAACGAATTTGTATACCTTGGCAGCAGAGTAGTAGAAAATGGAGACAGCACAGAGGACATCAACAGCAGACTTACTAGAGCAAATCAGGCTTTTGCAATGCTACAGAATATATGGAAATCAAATAAACTAAGCATAAATATGAAAATCAGGATATTTAAGAGTAATGTTCTAAGTGTACTACTCTATGGAAGTGAATGCTGGAAAATCACCAAAACCATAGAAAACAAGTTGAATTCTTTCCAGACTAAATGTTTACGTAGAATTAAAAAAATATTTTGGCCAAACACCATAAGAAATAACATTTTATTGGCAGAAATGCAGATGAAACCACTGACAACAATTATTGAGGAAAGACGCTGGCGATGGTTGGGACATGTGCTCCGAATGACTGACAACTCACTACCAAAAATAGCACTAAGATGGACACCACAGGGGAGCAGAAGTAAGGGTAGACCAAAAGAGACATGGAGAAGAACAACAGAAAGGATGTTGAGCAATAGAGGGCTCACCTGGGCAAGAGCAGAAAAAAAGGCGAAAGACAGGCATTTGTGGAAAACCCTTGCGGAAGCCCCATGTGCCCTGGGCACTTAAGGTTCAGAGAGAGAGAGATTAGAAAATCAGACCTTCCTCTGTGATTGAGGACGTTGAAATGATTAGAGACTGATTTAGATGCATGCTGGGAGATGTCATAAAGATGTTTCTGCACGCTGTCACATAATCTGAGATAGGTCTCTCCGATGTAAGCTGTCATACACTCATAGCACACATCCTATCCTCTTCCACAGCAACCTCAAGAGGGATCCTTCCTTTTGTCGAAACTACAAGGTGCAACCGCCCTCGCTGTGTCACCTGCCCCATGTAGTCTGGGAAAAGAAATCGATTACCTATCCCATAACTGTCCTCACACTCCATGAGGAATCCACATGCGAGTCCCGCAACGTAATTTATGGCATTATGTGCAAAAGAGTGTTGGATGCTGAAGTAGACTGGTTTCCGATTAGGTGACCTATATCTTTGTCCTGGCTGTTTTTGTACGAATAAAGTGTAAACCGAAACGTCACATCTGTATGCTCGTTTATTAATAAAGCTGTTCCCACATTTGCTTTAAATAGTCTTAACATTCTGTAGTCAGAGCTTTACTGCAGTTGCGTTTTTTATATGCTTATGTTCAAAGCTGTTCATGCCCATATATCTTACAAAGCTAAATAATCACATAAACTTTCTATGCCAACCAGAGTTGAATAATCACACAGCTCTCTATATCTTAGAGAGCTAAATAATCACATAGCTCTCTATATCTTACAGAGCGAAATAATCACACAACTCGTCGTATCTTACAGATCGAAATAATCATAGACTATGTATATGTTACAGAGCGAAATAATCATACAACTTTCTATATCTTAAAGAGCGAAATAATCATACAACTTTCTATATCTTAAAGAGCGAAATAATCATACAACTTTCTATATCTTAAAGAGCGAAATAATCATACAACTTTCTATATCTTAAAGAGCGAAATAATCATACAACTTTCTATATCTTAAAGAGTGAAATAATCATACAACTCTTTATATCTAATCACACAAGTCTCTGCATCTTTAAAAAAAAAATGTCCCTTCCCGCCTCTTCATAGTAAATCCACTGATTTATGGCCTTACAACATCTAACTACAACAAAAAGTTTTTGTTGGAATACAGCCTGCATTTAGTGTTACAGACAATTGTTGTAACAGCTTGGTCTAGTCATAAATTGATCAGGTGACTAAACCACTCCAGTTCTTCCTTCTGTAGTAAAAAAAAAATCATTCTGCCCCATTTACGTTTCAGACTGGAGCTAAAGAAAAGCTTTGTTAACGTGACAGGCCCTGAAAGAAGAACTTTGTTAACGTGGCAGGCCCTGAAAGAAGAACTTTGTTAACGTGACAGGCCCTGAAAGAAGAACTTTGTTAACGTGACAGGCCCTGAAAGAAGAACTTTGTTAACGTGGCAGGTCCTGAAAGAAAAGCTTTGTTAACGTGGCAGGCCCTGAAAGAAAAGCATGCAAGCAAAGAAGGAGAAACTTTCGGTAGCTAAGTATTTCTAAGATCAAGGAAGGAATCTTCGTCTACCCATAAACTGGTCAAGGAAGAGAGAACTTTGATTTGGTTCTTGAAATAGATGAGAAAGTGGTTTGAAAAAGTTCTTAAATCTGATATTCGCAACTTCCTGGGTAATCGAGAATCTGAAAAAAAGGTATGTTGTTTAATGGACTTCTGGCAACATGGCACTCCAGATCCACTTCCTTGATTCTTGACTTACTTCCCCCCCCCCCCCAACCAACCCCCAAACAAAAAACTTTGGTGCAATGAGTGACGAACATGAGAAGTGTTTCCACAGGACGTTCCAACAATGGAAAGAAGACACCAGGGCAAGTTGAGGCTTGGGAAAGAAGACACCAGGGCAAGTGAAGCCTTGGGAAAGAAGACACCAGGGCAAGTTGAGGCTTGGGAAAGAAGACACCAGGGCAAGTGAAGCCTTGGGAAAGAAGACACCAGGGCAAGTTGAGGCTTGGGAAAGAAGACACCAGGGCAAGCTGAGCCTTGGGAAAGAAGACACCAGGGCAAGTTGAGGTTTGGGAAAGAAGACACCAGGGCAAGTGAAGCCTTGGGAAAGAAGACACCAGGGCAAGTGAAGCCTTGGGAAAGAAGACACCAGGGCAAGTTGAGGCTTGGGAAAGAAGACACCAGGGCAAGTGAATCCTTGGGAAAGAAGACACCAGGGCAAGTGAAGCCTTGGGAAAGAAGACACCAGGGCAAGTGAAGCCTTGGGAAAGAAGACACCAGGGCAAGTGAAGCCTTGGGAAAGAAGACACCAGGGCAAGTGAAGCCTTGGGAAAGAAGACACCAGGGTAAGTTGAGCCTTGGGAAAGAAGACACCAGGGCAAGTGGAGCCTTGGTGACTATTAGCGGAGTGTAACAAAAGATGCCGCAGAAGCAGAATACAAATGAAAAAGAAGATAACGAAAAAGGATTCTATGTTATATGCGATGCTTCATTTACTACGTTGTTGTGTTCAAATAGCTGATTTTCGTTTCATATTCATTTTTATCGTCCCATTTTCAATGATATCTAATTTTATAAGGCAAAGTAATTATTTATACTGTGTGTGTGTGTGTGCGCGCGCGCGCATACTAATGGTGTTAACGGCACAGTTTAGTCTCGCACTATCTACTAACGTAACAGCTGACATCCTAACAAAAGAAGGTGGCAGATTACCTGAAACAGATACAAGCATGACACACGAGAAAGCAAACTATAACTGATAATCATTCATCATCATCAGGTGCCGTGTCGACTCGCGTTGGCTGTTATGCTTCTCCAGAGTACACGATCCTTCACGCAGCCCATCAGCTCAGTTGGTGATCTCCTCTCACACCATCCCTTCAGACTGTCCAGTATCATTTCTCTTGGTCTTCTTGTGGATCTTCTTCCCTCTGTTTTTCCTGTTGTTATAATATTTAATCATATAGATAATTATAACTGTGATAAACAGTAGCATTCAAGAATAAATGTTCTATCAGAAAATATGACGCTTACTACCAACTTGGTAGGGAGAAGCAAGTGATCATTTTTCAGCTCTGCAACAGGTCCCAACAGATTGAATAGCAGCTTTTCAAACAAGTTCAAGACTGGGCTAACTGACACGTGCAGCATTGGCAAGATGATAGAAGAACATATAATCTACAGAAGTGACCAACCTATGAATAGAAAGGAAAAAAATACGTAGTCAACACCAAAACCAGTTCAAGAGAGGCTATATGGGGATGTAAACCAACTCCAGCTGACCATCGATTACTTTAGAAGTACGCAGGTGGCCGTTTGAGAATGAAAAAAGAAGAAGAAGAAAAAAGAAGAAAAAAAGAAGAAAAAAAGAAGAAGAAGAATCTCACAGGACGGTTCTGGTAGAGGTGTATTTGCTGTGAAATTTGCTGATCATCCTGAAATTTGATCTCATGAATTTCATAAACCTCTTTACAGTGTGTAAATAAAAGGCTGCGTCTATGATAGATCATTGCAAGTTTCATAGTGAGATATAGACACTTTATCACAGTTTTTTTTTTCTAGTAGAATCAGCAGCAACTAGAATTTGTGACTTCCGCTGACGGGAGATAAACGGAAAAAAGGCAGTTATTTAGAAAAAGACAGTTATTTCTATGAGTTTCATCCCTTGAACAAGCCACGGCGTGTTACTAACTGGCATATTAGATTATACAAATAATAAAATTACAAATCCGTTCTCTTTTTTACTAAATGAAACTTAGGGACAATCACGTAAAATAAAATTTGCAAGAATTGTGACGTTTCTTGCATCACGAAGATAAACAAGTATTAGTCCAGTACTGTACAAGTCTTGCCTACACACTGTAGTGTGCTAGTAGTGTACTAGTATGGCATGTGCCGAAACTGAGACTTGAAGTAATGAATGTTTTCCTCCTTCACTGTGTCAAATAACGTCACTATTTACAGAGCAGAGTTACTTGACGTACTGCTACACAAGTGACACAACAGACGTTACACTGATAAACACCATGTAACAAATGAAAGCCCACGACGAACAACCACTACAAATCCGTACACGAACGTGACCAGTTTACATAAGTACAACTCAACTCAACACCACAGTTGTGACACTCAACATGAATCCAAAGAGCACAGGATTCCAGCAGTTACAAAGATCAATCAATCAATCAATCAATCAATCAATCAAGTGCCATGCCGCGTGGCGTAGGCGATCATTTCTCTCCACAATTCCCTGTCTTTTGCGTTGATTATGAGCTTCGCCCGTGGCTTTCCTCCTAGCCACACTGACAGCCCATACAGTAACTTCTCTCTCTGTCTTCCTCCCTCAATTTTTCCAGTTGCCACAGTGTGTTCCAATTTTCCTCTTCTCAGAAAATGTCCTATAAATCTCGACTGTCTGCTTCTGATCTTTGCTATAATTTGCCTTTTAACTCCAGCCTCTCTTAAAACTTCTTCTTTGGTTTTCTTAGCTGTCCATGGTACCCTCGGCATCCTTTTCATGAACCTCATTTCCATGGCCTCCATTTCTCTCTGTACTCTCTTATTCATGGACCATGCTTCACACCCATAAAATAAAATTGGCTCGATCAGAATCTTGTTTCCATTGATATGGATCTGCTGCACAAGATGTTTCTCATTTTCTGGAATGTAGACATGGCCTGAGCACGTCTGCTTTTTATTTCATTGTGACGTTTCCCATCAGTTGTTATAATCGTTCCTAAGTATTTGAATCTATCAACTCGTTCAGATTTATGCCATCGATGATAATGCTACATTTTGGTGGTATTATTTTCTTTGAGATGACCATCACTTCAGTCTTCTTTTTGTTCAGGCTGAGACCTTTATTTTTACTTTCACGAACAACGACGTCCAGAAGAGCCTGTAGCTCCCTTTCACTTTTAGCAATCAGAACTGTGTCGTCTGCATATCTTAAGTTGTTAAGGTTGTACCCGCCAAATGATACTCCTGGCACACTCTCTATATTTCTCATTATGTTTTCGCTGTACAAGGAGAAGAGGTCAGGAGATAGAGCACATCCTTGTCTCACTCCCAATTTAATGTTTTGGAATGCTCCTATTTGGTTCTCAACCCTCATTTCTGCTGGTATATGTTTTTGATGAGTTTCAGATCTTTCCCATCTATATTGATGTCCTTCGGCATTCTTGCAATTTCTGCGTGTCTCACTTTATCGAATGTTTTACAGTAGTCTATTTACAAAGATCAACAAAGTTTTAATGATGAATCCCAGTTTGAGGTGGGTGTTGTAAATGAGCTTGGTGTGAACTGATGGAAACAATCAACAGTGAATATACACTGAAAACGTCCGGACGATTACCCCAGCCATGAGACACACACGCAGGCAACACTGAAAAACGTTCCAACTTCATGTACACAGAAAACTCCAAGCCAACCTCGGTCTTGAATCTCACCCACTGTCCAGAAAAAGGGACAGTAAACTCACAAGTACTATATGACAAGGTTCATGATAATCTTTGTCATGAAAAGACCAAATCATCTACGACAAACATTTGGTCCTAAAAAGGACAAATCAGTTACGACAAACATTTGGTCCTAAAAAGGACAAATTGAGCACAACTACATACTAGACTCTACAACAATTTTGTCCTGATAAGGACAACCAAACACAAAACTTACATTATGAACCAAGGGATCCCTAGTCCACCCTCCAGAACAAACTAACACATCCTCTCACTTCAGTATCTAGAACAAACCAACACATCCTCTCACTTCAACATCTAGAACAAACCAACACATCCTCTCACTTCAACATCTAGAACAAACCAACACATCCTCTCACTTCAACATCTAGAACAAACCAACACATCCTCTCACTTCAACACCTAGAACAAACCAACACATCCTCTCACTTCAACACCTAGAACAAACCAACACATCCTCTCACTTCAACACCTAGAACAAACCAACACATCCTCTCACTTCAACACCTAGAACAGACCAACACATCCTCTCACTTCAACACCTATAACAAACCAACACATCCTCTCACTTCAACATCTAGAACAAACCAACACATCCTCTCACTTCAACACCTAGAACAAACCAACACATCCTCTCACTTCAACATCTAGAACAAACCAACACATCCTCTCACTTCAACATCTAGAACAAACCAACACATCCTCTCACTTCAACACCTAGAACAAACCAACACATCCTCTCACTTCAACACCTAGAACAAACCAACACATCCTCTCACTTCAACACCTAGAACAAACCAACACATCCTCTCACTTCAACACCTAGAACAAACCAACACATCCTCTCACTTCAACACCTAGAACAAACCAACACATCCTCTCACTTCAACACCTAGAACAAACCAACACATCCTCTCACTTCAACACCTAGGACAAACCAACACATCCTCTCACTTCAACATCTAGAACAGAACCAACTCATTCTTACACCCCTCCAGGTCAGATCCCGTGGTTGACTCTCCAATCAGAACACGGGGATGACTCTTTATCCATGCTCTGTTAAACAGCTGAGCTGTAATCGTCAAAACTTTTGGCCATAGCAAGTGGGTGTAAATGACCCACATTCTGCAACAAAGTAAACATTCTGTTACAAAGAGATAGCAGGAACCACAGCCATAACTTCAGCAAGGAATATTAAGAAAGACTGAAAAACGATCAGTTACTTGTACTTAAAGACAACCGTCACGTATGTGCTGTCCTTGCTCCTATTATGCATCCAGCAGACACGTATCTGTTATCTTTGCTCAGTAGATTCAAATGTGTTAATAAGTTAATTTGTCTCAGTTCAGTTTTCTGACTTCTAAAATTAACGATCTTTAATTGTGCTCTTGCTTAAAACCGAGAGGCTTTAACAGGAGAGCTGTTAGGAAGGCAAAGTTCTGCAAGGGACAGGCAAATGACTGAATGAATTGTGCTCCGGTTTGGATTGTTGTCCAGGCTTGTACTTGTTTGAGTACGGAGAAGATAATCATTTTTAGCAGTAAATTTTCTAAATCAGGTTTTCTTTTCGTTTTTTTTTTTATAGGAATACAGAAAGTCAAGAGTTTGTGTTTTGTTTGGTATATGTTGAAGGCATCAAACTTTTGTGTTTGTTGGAACAAAATGACACCAAACAAGTCCTTCAGGCGTCTGCATTTCCAAGTACGGGTCTCTATGTCAGTGTTTATGTCTTTATGTCCAAATATTCAGCATTTCCAAGTACGGGTCTCTGTGTCATTGTTTATGTCTTTATGTCTAAATATTCAGCATTTCCAAGTACGGGTCTCTATGTCAGTGTTTATGTCTTTATGTCCAAATATTCAGCATTTCTAAGTACGGGTCACTGTGTCAGTGTTTATGTCTTTATGTCTGATCATGCGAAGTGTAGCTTGTTTGTTTTTTAATAGGAAATGTCTTGTTCTTGTGTAGTTTGGATCTGTGTGGTTATGTCGTTCGAGAGATGAACCATTTTTCTTGTTTCTGTGCACCGACTTTCAGCCCATTTCTTCTTCTTCTTCTTCTTGAGCTCGTTTCTTTTTCTCATATTTCTCTTCCATCATTTGTCTCGTTATTACGATCTTTGTGTTCATTATTATTAACTTCATATCCATTATTATATTAATTTTCCTCGCTTAACCCCATCTAACTTTTGAAAATTACGACTCCTGACATGAACACATGAGAATATTTCCAGATATTCACCTGATTCATCTCTCTATGTTCGCTGTGCCAACATATTACCAGCAGAATTCTGTCAATGACGCTTCATACATTCATCCTAGTTTTATGTTTCTAAGCGTCCTCTTTGTGTACATCAGATGTATTTTATTACGATTAATAAACAAGTTATTATGATTTTTAAAAAAAAGCTCTTGCAAAATGTTTCAGCTATTTTTTGTTTTTCTGCTCCTGTGTGTTTTCAAGATGGATAGAAGCTGGCACTCCTTGGAAATCTTCAGGAAGATAAACTAAAGTTAATTTATTTTTTTTCTTATCTGCCGGACATAAATTACATTATCTGTCTATTTCTGTATATCCGCTGACAGCTCATTTCATCTGGGCCGTAGATTCTTCGTGGTATCTTGAATTGTCTACTTTTTCTTGTCTCCCCCGATTTCTTTCCCTGATATCTACAGATCTGCCCTGGAGCGTGTACCAGCAGTACATGTTCTTGCTTTCCCTAGATTTCTGTATGGGTACGTGCTTATCAATCATTGGCTTATCAATGATCTGCCAGGACACGAATCTTTAACTTAGGTAGTTTTGCAGAGTTCATTATTTATTCATTACGTCTTTTAATTTCTCGTTTTCATTGGCATTGTTTCAGTGGAAAAGCTGGATTCAGATAACGCGGCTGTTTGCAGAAAGGATGAATGATGTTGAAAAGAAAAAAAAAAGATAAACATGTCACTTTTGAGTGAAGATAATCATTTTTAGCAGTAAATTTTCTAAATCAGGTTTTCTTTTCGTTTTTTTTTTTTATAGGAATACAGAAAGTCAAGAGTTTGTGTTTTGTTTGGTATATGTTGAAGGCATCAAACTTTTGTGTTTGTTGGAACAAAATGACACCAAACAAGTCCTTCAGGCGTCTGCATTTCCAAGTACGGGTCTCTATGTCAGTGTTTATGTCTTTATGTCCAAATATTCAGCATTTCCAAGTACGGGTCTCTGTGTCATTGTTTATGTCTTTATGTCCAAATATTCAGCATTTCCAAGTACGGGTCTCTGTGTCATTGTTTATGTCTTTATGTCCAAATATTCAGCATTTCTAAGTACGGGTCACTGTGTCAGTGTTTATGTCTTTATGTCTGATCATGCGAAGTGTAGCTTGTTTGTTTTTTAATAGGAAATGTCTTGTTCTTGTGTAGTTTGGATCTGTGTGGTTATGTCGTTCGAGAGATGAACCATTTTTCTTGTTTCTGTGCACCGACTTTCAGCCCATTTCTTCTTCTTCTTCTTCTTCTTCTTGAGCTCGTTTCTTTTTCTCATATTTCTCTTCCATCATTTGTCTCGTTATTACGATCTTTGTGTTCATTATTATTAACTTCATATCCATTACTATATTAATTTTCCTCGCTTAACCCCATCTAACTTTTGAAAATTACGACCCCTGACATGAACACATGAGAATATTTCCAGATATTCACCTGATTCATCTCTCTATGTTCGCTGTGCCAACATATTACCAGCAGAATTCTGTCAATGACGCTTCATACTTTCATCCTAGTTTTATGTTTCTAAGCGTCCTCCTTGTGTACATCAGATGTATTTTATTATGATTAATAAACAAGTTATTATGATTTTAAAAAAAAGCTCTTGCAAAATGTTTCAGCTATTTTTTGTTTTTCTGCTCCTGTGTGTTTTCAAGATAGATAGAAGCTGGCACTCCCCGGGATCTTCAGGAAGATAAACTAAAGTTAAATTTATTTTTTTTTTATCTGCCGGACATAAATTACATTATCTGTCTATTTCTGTATATCCGCTGACAGCTCATTTCATCTGGCCGTAGATTCTTCGTGATATCTTGAATTGTCTACTTTTTCTTGTCTCCCCCGATTTCTTTCCCTGATATCTACAGATCTGCCCTGGAGCGTGTACCAGCAGTACATGTTCTTGCTTTCCCTAGATTTCTGTATGGGCACGTGCTTATCAATCACTGGCTTATCAATGATCTGCCAGGACACGAATCTTTAACTTAGGTAGTTTTGCAGAGTTCATTATTTATTCATTACGTCTTTTAATTTCTCGTTTTCATTGGCATTGTTTCCGTGGAAAAGCTGGATTCAGATAACGCGGCTGTTTGCAGAAAGGATGAATGATGTTGAAAAGAAAAAAAAAAGATAAACATTTCACTTTTGAGTGAAGTTTATTTTATTTCAAACATCCGATTGTGATCAGCGTGGAAGAATGGAGACTGGAAGAAAGGTAAAGTTCGGGCAAGACGAAAGGCTAAATATCCGTAGTATAAGCGTCTTATGACTTTACAATTGCCTTTACAAACGGTTATATTGTGTCATATATTCATTCAGTAATCTAAAGCGTGTAATCTATTAAACCTGGTTCCACTAATCGAGGATGTTAAAACAAAGTGTTTAGCTACGTGGAAGTGAAATAAACTGCATTCATTCATTCATTCATTTGCATGTCCCTTGCGGAACTTTGCCTCCCAAACAGCACTCCTGTAGGCCTCTCGGTTGTGAGCAAGATGGCCTGCGCTGCTGCATCCATTTGCAGATCGTCAACGATGTTTTGCAGCCATTTCGTTTTGTCACCCTCCGAAAGTAATTTGTAAATTATTTGCAACTCTTCCTATTCCGCCAAGTGGAACGTCTTAAATACAGTCACACACCAATACTACATTACAAGGCCTGCGTTTTTGCCTAGGAGCCTTGTATACATTTACCGTGTATGAAGTTTGTCTGTGTATGTGCTATCTCTGCATATACAACATATACACAGTTTGCAAGAGTCTGTTACGTGCAAGGATAGCGATTGTTTTGGTTACGCATCCAGCCAAGCAACAACAGCAATTGCGAAGATAGGGCGGGGGAGAATGTAGACGTAGAGGCGGGAAAACGAAAAGGAGGAAGAAGATACGGGAAAAAAGAGCAAAAAGAGGCGGAAACAAGAAAAAGAGGCGGAAACAAGAATAGTGAAAAAAAACATAACGAAGGAAAATACTTATAAAAGCACACAAGCAGACTTTTACAAGTTGTTTTTTTTTTATGTCAAGGTATTCTTACGTTATTTAATGTCTTCCATGCGTCTCATTGCCACGTTTTACATTATTGATGTCCTCCACGCGTTTCATTGCCACGTTTTATATTATTGATGTCCTCCACGCGTCTCATTGCCACGTTTTACATTAGTGATGTCTTCCACGCGTCTCATTGCCACGTTTTATATTATTGATGTCCTCCACGCGTCTCATTGCCACGTTTTACATTATTGATGTCCTCTACGCGTTTCATTGCCACGTTTTACATTATTGATGTCTTCCACGCGTCTCATTGTCTCGTTTTACAATAGTGATGTCTTCCACGCGACTATTGATTTTCTAGCAAGAAACATAGTCACGTCTGCGCTATATTCTATCTGCTGATGTGTATTGAAAATCAATAACCGTTTTATAGAGCACGCGTTCGTGTGAAGTGACAGACCCTCTTTCCTGTCATGCTTGTAGTTTTGTCTATCATGAGCTAGCAAATACAAGACTGAACACTCGGAAATACAAGCTTTTCATCTATAAAAATGAACTTATTGTTCGAGAGTGTTCATATTTTGCAAGTCTTATAATTACATGTTTTCTTCGAGTACTTAAAGTGAGGTCGTGGAAGAATCACTTACAGCTTGGAGATGTGACTGCGTGTGGTGCCAACGGAAGATTTTTGTGTTTGTTTGTTTAGAAATCTTGTTACAAATACAATTAATATACTAACTCAGATTGTATATAAACTGTTGGTAGTGAAGACTGTACATAAACTGTTGGTAGTGAAGATATAATACAGAAAGACTACTAAGCTTTTTGTTTTGTTTTAGCTTTTGAAAAGGGGGTGGGGGTGATATTTTGCTCAGGCGGTAAATGAGTTCCGTTGAACACGAGTCATAAACATGAATACTGTAAATTTTGCTGGTGAAAACATGTTACAGCACAACCTAAGACAATCCACAGGGTCAGGTTTGATGAAGTTTTGTTACACGGAGCTAAACAAGAACTGAAAGAAGAGGCGAAGCTACATCGCTACAGATAAACACATATACGTTTGGTGGTTGAAAGAGGTTGTTGAATGGCTAAAAAAGTGTATCTTTTCCACCTACGCTTTCTACAAACAAAAGAAACGTAGCTAACAAACTCGAGGAAAGGAGAGGATCGGGAATGTATCTTTGAAAAAAAATTTTACTTTGATATCAAAGCAAAAACTATACTCATTCGATGCTGAAGCTATAAACCACGGGCCTTAATCTGATACCGACACGGACGTCTACGTGGCCGAGCGGGCGTTGTGATAGTAGGGGGTACCTTTGTATAAGTCATAGTAACAAACTATTTCCATGTTCAACATGTGTGTATCATATAATCAAAATAAGTGGAAAGGAATGAAGTTATTTGTCATTAAAAGAAAAGAAAAGAGGACAGCTGGTATGAAAAGATGGAAACATTTATGGCCGCCAAGAAAAGTTTTTTTTTTTTTTTTGCTGAGAAATAAAATTACATTCTAAATACGAAATATGTAGGTCAACAAGAAAACATTATTTGCGTCAATATTGTGGGGATGATTTTGACATGGAATAAATCTAACAGGTCTATCATTGCCACGAACACATACAGTAAGATCGGTAGAGTCGGTCGGTGTGACTATTTTGCTTACCGACCTCAAAAAACCACTTAAAAATTACAGTCGAGTCAGTGAAATGTCCTCCATTATCAGGCCTGACAGGAAGTTTCGATTTAACTTTTGATTGAGAAGAGCTCTGACTGGTTAAGTGAAAAGTTCGAGTTTTCACCGAAAAAACAAACAAAACAGACGCCTTTACTGGCTCTACGGGAGGATCGCGTAGACTAGAAGAGACCTAATGGTATGAGTATTAAGATTTGCGTAGTTGGGCATTTTTGATTCACTACTAAGTTGAGAGTTCAGAGATGTTTTAAGCAAAATTACTGCAGTAATTGGGTATAGAGACCCAAAACTTACTTCTTTTACTTGATATTAATACACCCAGTTTGCTGTGTAAGCTAGCTGATAAATCTAGTATAAAGCTAGCATAGATACTTAGCAGTCGTTCATAACTGTCCTCCACAAACTGCAGTCAAGTGCCAGAACAGATATTTCCATATACTAAATCAGTTCTCTCTTTGCGCTGCACTAAAAAAAAAAGAAAGATAAAATGAGTCCAGATCGTTGTTCTTGAAGTCTACACAGGTCCATCCATGTATTTTAAATAAACCCATTCAGAACACAGTCAGAGTACAACAACATATGGCACCTGGTCTATTCTTGGAAAAGCAGATTTACTTGTAAATTTTATAGCTTTTTCCGCTTTGTTTTCTTTACATGAGTAAACTATTCTATTTTTTTTTCAGTACACAGAGATATTGTGCTGTGCTGGATGTGCTAGGGATTTTATAAACACGTTTCGTGTTCTCTATATTCACTGGACTCAATTTATACGTACATTTTGATGAATTCTAATATAATCCACATGCTACAGAAACTGCTGACATTTCTCATAATAGATATCTCAGGTACGAATTTAGTTTTTTTTTGTTGTTGCTTTTCTAATGTAAAATAATGGCTGTATCTTTTGGTTTGTTTCTTTCACGTTTTCTCAGCATTTACCTCCTCTTGTTTCGGTGTTGTCGTTTGACTTAAACGTTTATTCTCACTTATATCAAACGACGGCTGTGGCCTCCATTTCATCTCCCTTACCAATCTTCTTTGATGCTCTGTGCTTCATTCATTCATTCATTTCCATGTCCCTTGCGGAACTTTGCCTCCCTAACAGCGTTCCCGTAGGCCTCTCGGTTGTGGGCAAGATGACCTGCTGCTGATGCATCCATTTGCAGATCAACAACGATGTCTTGCAGCCATCTTCGCCTTGGTCTTCCTCTCTTTCTTTTTCCCATTATGTACCCTTCCAAAATGGTTTTCTCTAGATTATCATGATGTTTAATGTGTCCAAAATAGTTAAGTTTTCTCTCTTTAATCCTCTTTACTAGCCAGCCTTTTCCAATATTAAGTTCTTGTAGTACATTTGTTCTTTTTTTGTGTCCATGATGTTTGAAGAACTATGTGCTAGTTCATGAATATAAACCTGAATTTATTATTTTCCGTCATGTGAGAACAAGCTCCCCTTACATTACTAGCTGGACGCCTGAATGGCGAAACGGTTAGTGCGCTGGTCTCTCATGGCGAAGGTTGTGGGTTCGAATCCGACCACAGGCAAACCCCCTCCCCCCCCCCGACCACCCAGCTGTAGAAATGGGTGCCCGACTTATTCTGGAGTTGAGAAAGGTAGCCAGGCGTGAACACCTTCTAGTCTGCTGACAGGTCAAGGAAAATATTGGCACTAACACCCATATCCCTATGTACCTCTTAGGCATGACAGGATTACCTTTACCTTTACTCTTTTTTTTTTTACATTATTAGCTAGGACGGGTTGATAGCAATATCAGACGGTGATATAATTAGTTTTGCATTAGACTTATAATAATAATTTTTCCAATATTTTTCCTCCTCAGATTCACTCATATTTACTATTCCTTTATCCTCTTTATTCCCCTTATTACATTTATATTTATACTCTCAGATCAGACTTTTCTTCTTCGGTTTCTTCCACATTGTAATAAACAGAATATTATTTACTTTCATGGCCAGTTTCGGGAGTTTCGTCAAAGATGGATCCCTGCTTTTTCTCGGAAGATTCCGCCTACGCTAACGGAAAATGTTTCAAGGGATTCAGCAACAGATTGTCTGGGGATGAAGCTCAGGTTTGTGTTGGTTTTTATTATAAAAAAGCTAGAAAATGTAAGAATGATTGTCTGGGGATAAAGCTCGGGTTTGTGTTGGTTTTTATTATAAAAAAGCTAGAAAATGTAAGAATGATTGTCTGGGGATAAAGCTCGGGTTTGTGTTGGTTTTTATTATAAAAAAGCTAGAAAATGTAAGAATGATTGTCTGGTGATAAAGCTCGGGTTTGTGTTGGTTTTTATTATAAAAAAGCTAGAAAATGTAAGAATGATTGTCTGGGGATAAAGCTCGGGTTTGTATTGATTTTTTATTATAAAAAAGCTGGAAAATATAAGAATGATTGTCTGGGGATAAAGCTCGGGTTTGTATTGATTTTTTATTATAAAAAAGCTAGAAAATGTAAGAATGATTGTCTGGGGATAAAGCTCGGGTTTGTATTGATTTTTTATTATAAAAAAGCTAGAAAATGTAAGAATGATTGTCTGGGGATAAAGCTCGGGTTTGTGTTGGTTTTTATTATAAAAAAGCTAGAAAATGTAAGAATGATTGTCTGGGGATAAAGCTCGGGTTTGTGTTGGTTTTTATTATAAAAAAGCTAGAAAATGTAAGAATGATAGTCTGGGGATAAAGCTCGGGTTTGTATTGATTTTTTATTATAAAAAAGCTAGAAAATGTAAGAATGATTGTCTGGGGATAAAGCTCGGGTTTGTATTGATTTTTTATTATAAAAAAGCTAGAAAATGTAAGAATGATTGTCTGGGGATAAAGCTCGGGTTTGTGTTGGTTTTTATGATAAAAAAGCTAGAAAATGTAAGAATGATTGTCTGGGGATAAAGCTCGGGTTTGTGTTGGTTTTTATTATAAAAAAGCTAGAAAATGTAAGAATGATAGTCTGGGGATAAAGCTCGGGTTTGTATTGATTTTTTATTATAAAAAAGCTGGAAAATATAAGAATGATTGTCTGGGGATAAAGCTCGAGTTTGTGCTGGTTTTTTTTAAAAATAAGAAATCTAAAAAATGTAAGAATGATTGTCTGGGGGAAAAGCTCAAGCTATTATAAAAAGCTAGAAAATGTAAGAATGATTGTCGGCGGACACAGCTCAGATTTGTAGTGATTTTTTTTATTATACAATGATTTTTATTATAAAAAGCTAAAAAACGTGAAAATGACCCTATCTTGTAATATTTAGCGGATAAGGTGTTAGTGCCCATATGTTCCTTGACCTGAGGGCACACGACAGGATATGTGGTCAGCAGTACTCTCTGCTTTCTATCTACGCTTAGCGATTTAAAAAAATAGCGCCATATTGTTATTACGAACTTTTGTACCTCGAAATTTTTTTTTTATGTAACAGACTTTACAAGGGTCGTTAATAATAACTGGTTGTGTGTGCGTAAATCGGACTCTCGTAACTCGAGATTGCGTGTACTGTATACGGGGCCGTAACAGAAAATGGAGCTGGGCCATTCAGGTGACCGTATCACTATTTGTAAGACTGGTTTGTTGGTAGTATTAATAGTAGTAGTAGTAGTAGTAGTAGTAGTAGTAGTAGTAGTAGTAGTAGTTCATTCTTTCATTTGCATGTCCCTTGCGGAACGTTGCCTCCCAAACAGCACTCCTGTAGGCCTCTCGGTTGTGGGCAAGATGACCTGCTGCTGATTCATCAATTTGCAGGTCAACAACGATGTCTTGCAGCCATCTTCGCCTTGGTCTTCCTCTCTTTCTTGTTCCCATTATGTATCCTTCCAATACGGTCTTCTCTAGATTATCATGACGTTTAATGTGTCCAAAATATTTCAGTTTTCTCTCTTTAATCTTCTTTACTAGCCAGCCTTCTTCAATATTAAGCTCTTGTAGTATAGATATATTTGTTCTTTTTTGTGTCCACGATATTTGGAGAACTCTTCTGTAGCATTTACATTCAAATGCATTTATGTGTTTCTCAGCTGTTTTGTTAAGTGTCCAGGTCTCATAGGCATATGTTGCAATGGGAAAGATGCATGTCCTTAAAAATCTTACCTTTGTGGTTCTGTCTGCTCTTCTCCATAGATTCTTTATTTGTTTTACTTTCTGAATAGCGATAGATGTTCTCCTTTTAATTTCCCTCATTGTATCTCCATTATTAGTTAGTAGTGATCCAAGATATTCAAAACTCTCCACTTCTTCCAGTTTTTCCTCATTGATATATATTTCAGCTGCCTTGTTTGTTTTCTCGGTTGTCATCAATTTAGTTTTCTTTGCATTAAGATAGAAGTTCTGCTCTTCGCTGTTCTTACGGACTGACATAGTAGTAGTAGTAGTAGTAGTAGTAGTAGTAGTAGTAGTAGTAGTAGTAGTATCATTTTTTTGTGAAAGAGGTTATAACTGTGGGCTATTTCTGTGCTAGAAAAAAAAACAAGGGGGGGGGGGGGAGGCAGGGATCGCCTTAGTGCCCAAGGTGGTGGAGTCTGCTAAAGCAGCATTGCACACCCCCCTGCTTTTTAGCTCTACTCAGAGACTGAAAAAGAAAAATAACCGCCGTAATCTGCTCCCAAGCCGATATAATGCTGTCCCTCAACATCTTCACCGCATCGGCTGCAAAGAACACCAATTCACAGCTCCAGAAGAAGAAGAAGAAGATGAAGCAGAAGAAGAAGAAGAAGTAACATTCTAGCCGAAGGAGGGGCTAGAGAAAGTAGCAGTGGCACTGGGGGGCGTGGTAGTAGATGAGGCGCTGGTATTATAAAATGTGGCAATATCCGGCAGCGATGTGATGCTGGTGAATGTGAGGAAGAAATATAGCGTATTACATGTAATAGTCCAAGACAAAAGGAGGAGGTGAAAAAATAATCTGCGAACAAATGAAATTCCCTGGATACAGCAGTCTTTATTTATCCAGTGCTGAAGGTTTTGTCACATTATCCTGTGGATTCCCTATAGGAGGCTTGCCAATCTTTCTGGGGAGGCGGGACTCTTGCGGAAATTAGGACACAAAAGGAGTTGAATCAAATAGCGAACATCCAAACCAAGTTAAATTATTATAGTAAGTATTCTTGTCTACTGGAACGGTTGTTATCTCTCTCTCTCTCTCTCTCTCTCTCTCTCTCTCTTTAATCTTACACTCTTTTGATGTTTTTTTTCATAATGTAATTTGCATACTTGTATTAAATCGAGTGTGTGGGAAGAATGAAAGATAGAGTGATGAAGGGCAGAATGTAAGACGGGCCTACGTGTCCAATTCTTTACCCTTTAAAAATAAAGATTATTCATTCATTCATTCGTTTATTCATTCGTTCATTCATTCTCTCTCTCTCTCCCGACCGACCGATTCGTACACCTAGAGCTTCCATCTACGTCCTTGTATATGATGTCCATGTGTTGTCTCATTCATACTGATATTTCCTTTTCCTACGCGTTGATGTATCACCCTTACATGCTGATGTATTAAACCTGGCAGTGTTATATTCTGAGGTATTAGGCCTATCAGTCTTACATGCTGATATATTATTCCTACGAGACTGCGGCTTACCTGTTGTTCCCTCTTTCTGGTATACCGAAACAATCATTCATACATAAATATTCATCATTCCTTACACACTGGTGTAATAAATGCATCATTCATATTACCTACACACTGGTAGATTGCAACCTTCCTTTCTACACACCGATACACTGAATCAATTTTTGTTGCACAGAGATGTCATCCAGTCGTATAACCTTGAAAATCCTCACAAAACTTCTCATTAATAACAGCTATGTTGGGTGCCACCTTGACTGCTCCAAAAAATGAAACATTCCAGTGGAGGTCATGGAAAGATGCGTGTCAGATTCCAAATGAATGGTGGGATGTACTGCAACCCAACAAACCAGGGGTTGAAGGCTGTCTGTTAATGGCTAACAACCACAAATTCCATGATGGAGCCTGCCCTCAGAATTTCCCGTATATTTGTGAGAGGCGTAAGTTTTTATTTTTGTATTCTGTGTCCTCTCATTCTTTCATGTTCTTTCATCAGCAATTCGCTTACATTCTATAGATATAAGTTATGTGTATTTGACCAGTGTATCTGTATATTTTTTATTTGTGTATTTTGATGCTTCTAAAGCACCAGTGAATGAAATACAATTTTCTGAGAGATGTTGCGATGTTTTTATAGGTATTTCTCTACTTTTGCTACATTTGATGGGCATTGAGATGTTGGCACTTCTCGTGGAATTTTACATACATTCGTTGCAAACTAGTCTCATAAACCTGAATATCGCGTTTCTGATTCTGTTGACTTCAAACTAGCATTTCAGTCATTAGTTCAATCGTTCTATCCTGATATTGCTAACTCAAGCAAAAGATACTGTCAGGCTTCTCTCTTTACAGAAGCGGCAGTTCTAAAATAGTTTGTTTCCTCTTCACGCGTGAAAGTTAGACAGAGGCCTTCAGTCATAGAAATGAAGGATCTTGTAACTTACGACAACAACGAACCAGATCCAGTACACCAGCTACAAAGACATCAGCAAACCATCCCCTTTCGCCTAAGGGCAGGCCACTTCAGACTACTGAGCCACCTACATCGACTCAAAATGTCTCACACAGACGAGTGCCCATGTGGCAGACTCCAGAACATATCCTTCAAGAGTGCCCAAACCATGCGGACCTGAGGCGTGAGGCATGGCCAGAAGACACAAGCTTGGGGCAAAAGCTTTGGGGGCTCCTATCAGGATCTGGAGAGGACTGCGGGCTTTGCCGTGTCGACAGGGATCAGGATCTGATGAGACCAACAACCTCGAACGCAGAAGAAGAAGATAACTTATAAACTGGACACCTTGAGGTTACTGTTTATGTTTGTATCGACTTGTGAGCGTGAATCGACGTTCTTAATGGTGGGATTCATCAAATCTAAACCAGATCTCAAATTGTTGATATCACTTTTGCCGATAGGAACTCAGATATGTTTTAAGTTTCAACATGCAGCCAATATTTCAACTTGCAAAAGAAATTAATTGTGAAATTATAAGTGAACATATTTCTACGGTGTTTTATGTTACATTTCTACCTGTTTATTTTAAACACTTAAGCTGAAAAAAATATGTGAATGAGAAAATGTTTTGAATTAACCTTATTCAAACGATGAATAATTTGGTTAACGTTTTGATCTACGCATTAATTTAAATTCAACAGCTTTTCACAGTGTTGTGAACTTTACTTATCTAATATTATTATCTAATACATTTAAAGTGTTTATATAATACATTTAAATTGTTTATATAATACATTTAAATTGTTTATATAATACATTGAAATTGTTTATGTAATAAATTTAAGGCCTGAGTTAAGCTTCAACTGTCTGCTATACAAGGACACACATGGCTCAACCATTGAGCAAAAAGAAATCTTGCGTGTATGGTACACCATAGATCTTATGGGAAGTCAGATTTGTCTTATCTGCGTAATCTGAAAACTGAATGTGTGTCTAGTATGAAAACTGAATGTGTGTCTAGTAGGAAAACTGAATGTGTGTCTAGAAGGAAAACTGAATGTGTGTCTAGTAGGAAAACTGAATACAGGTTTCAGCATAATAAGTAAAGTAGATCTTCAGTGTAAAATCACGCTACTGAACAGAATTAAGTAGCACAATAATGTTTATGTTTGTGACATAATGTTTATGTTTGTATACTCAGTAGAGTAAAATTGTTGTAAAGGATCAGCCGTCAGGAATGTGGGCTTGGACCGTAATTTGTAAGTTAACAATATCTGTATATTACTTTCCTACTGTCACCTGAACAACACATAATTTTGCTAACAAGAAAGGTTCACTGTAAAATGCACCCTAAAATAATGTACTAATTTTATTGAGTTTATTTAATGAGCGAATTCGGGGGGGGGGGAATCTTTCACAGATGAGAGATAATAGAAATGACCACTGCGGTAAAACTGGTTCTAGTAATGAAAGTAAACAGAGGTGTTTGGTTCAATTTAAAAAAAAAAGTAGAGAGAGAGAGAGAGAGAGAGAGAGAGAGAGAAAAGTTGGCAGAAACAAGAATGGCAGAAAGTAAATGAGCACGTATGACACAATCCAATATTTCAGCAAAAGCCTTTTTTCTGGGATACCAAAAAGCTAGTCTTTAATTTTTCATCTATTTTTCGTGGTTTTATCTGTTGTGTTGTTTTTGTATGTGATCCTTGAAAAAAGGCTTTTGCCGAAATATTGGATTGTTGTATGTCTTTCACTTACATGTGTTCATTTTACTTTCAGTTTTTTTTCTATCTTTTTGTAGATTTGAGCCATACAACTCTATCTACCATGTATAGACAGTGCGTTAAAAATATTATTTTAAAAATAAACACATTTTCGTTAATAAATCACATACTTATACATGAGAGATGTGACAGGATATTAATGAACAAACTCCATAGTTACATTAGGTTACTCTTAGTGCAAATATATCAAGATTGGTAACCCCGCATTCCGGGCATTCCCATATTTGCTCCGCCTTCCGTTCCAACACTCAGTGAAGCGCGGGGCCTGCTGATAGAGCCGGTCCCACGGTGTAAATATTATTACAAGGAAAACGCAAGTACTGTTTGATTTAGTTTTCTTTATATTTCTTATTGTACACATTGGCAAAGTACATGGTAGAAAAAAACTTCAGATTTTATGTGTATGTTGTGTGTGCTGTATATGTGTATTCAGTTTCCTGTCTGTAGAAGGTTCAGTTCTCCTTCCCCTCCCTAAAAGAAACCGTCCATAGCTCATATATTACAGCGGTTTCCTGCGGCATATTTGCATTAACTTGATCGAATTTCGCAGATCATGTGAATCAAATTTTACTGCTCAAACGCGTTTTTAACGATCAAGAGATTTCTACAAATCAAAGACACGTCACGCACAAATGGAAAGGTTAGACTAACTGAAGCTCACTCTGGGTTATCGACATCCTGAAACCACAGGGGAAAAAAAAAAGATGTGGAGCAACAAAAGAAAGTTAAATGAGCTTGAGTGACACAATATCAAAGAGTGTGTTCATGAATAACACCAGCTACTGAGGACACTGAAAACAGGTTTGTAAGCTATGTACACTGTTTATTGTGCCTTTGCTTACCTTTATAAGTAGCTCTGTTCTACCATGAAGGAATCTAGGGAATATGGTGTCCATATTTTCCTTGACCTGTCGACACACTAGAGGGTAATGTGGTCAGCATCACTCTTGACTACCTTTCCCTTCCCAACTCTGGAAGAAGTCAGGTACCCATTTCTACAGCTGGGCGACGAAGGCGCCACTAGTCGGATCCGAACCACCGATCTTCGCCATAAGAGACAAGTGCACCGGCCAATAGGCCACTCAGGCGTCCACTTATCTTTGTAATGGGACAAAAATACATTTTCTTGGTACCACCTTCTAGTCCCTAATGTGGTGCAGCCTTCAGAGAAGCTTGACCAGGCAGCCACCAGCCAGGCATGTAGCTCAAAGGATCTGGGTCATAAGAAATGCAAGCACAAACTCGTCATTGCAGTTCCTAACCTCATTGTACTGGAAATAAGAGCTTTTGCTCTCTTTCAATAGCTTACAGACCAGGTCACAGCTGCGTGTTAGAGGCAGTCGCTCACTCTCATAACCCCAACAAGAAGAAAACATAAATTGACAGAGGTCTGACTGTGTGTGTGTTTTGTCTTATTTATTTATTTATTTGTTTGCATGTGGTACTTCCTTAAGTTCATGCACCAAAACTGCTAGTAGACCATTATCTCTTCTAGTAAATGTCTGCTGCCAAACCGCACAGAAAGGAGAAAAAAACACTGTATTAAACTTTCGCTGAACCTCATCAAGAAGTCTTTTTGCCCTTTCATCACTGAAAGGTATATGAGGAAGGAAACAAGAGAAGGCAAAACATGATACTTCCGTGCATAGTAAAATAATGCTTTAAACACAGAAAGAGTTTGACCAGGTGCAGCGGGGATTGAAAAACGAGCCGATCTTATTAGAGAAATCAAGAATCGGAAAACAACTGCAAAAGTGTGGTTTCTAATACCCATCTATGAGGTATATCCAAATACCTTGGAGTAGCATAACTTCAGATGGGGAATGCAGAACAGAAATTAGAAACAGAATAGACCAAGCAAAGACTGCATTTCAGAGAATGAGAAACATATTAGCTAACAACATCCTTATCAATGAATGTTAGAAAACGAGTCCTAAAATGCTATATTGAACCTATCTTGTTATATGGAAGTGAATCATGGACAATAGGCAGGTCTGCACAAAAATCATTGGAAGCAGCAGAAATGTTGTTTATTAGAAGAATGTTGCGAACCCCCTGGACAGCAAAAATAACTAATGAAGAATGTATGAGAAGAGCTGGAGAGACAAAAAATCTTGTCAAAAAGATAAGAGAGAGACAATGTACTTTCATAGGACATGCAATGAGAAGAGGGGGCATTGAAAATATAACAACAGGAAAAATAGAAGGAAGAAGATCAAGAGGAAGACCAAGAGAAATGATACTGGACAGTCTGACGGGATGGTGTGAGAGGAGATCAGCAACTGAACTGATGGCCTGCATGAAGGATCGTGTACTCTGGAGAAGCATAATAGCCAACGCCAGTCGGCAGGGCACCTGATGATGATGATGATCTATGAGGCACGCGATGAATGAATTGAGCACAAAGCACTGCTTCCTTCTTTCGTCCTCTGTCTGTCCACACCATGTTCACTGAAATAGTTTTTCCCATGAAAATCTTGTTAATCTTTACCACACTCACAGTCGTGTGAACAGCGTCTCTCTAGGCAGGGGGGGGGAAGCATAATCTTTATCTGAGGTAGTTTCCTAACACATGTGTCAGGTTCATTTTTTTATTTTACAGCTGGGACGAGCGTAATCTTGTTACAGACAGCAATGAACGTTTGTCAGTCATTACATTTTGGAGAAATATGCATAACTGCAATTCATGTAGCGACAGACAGTTTTAAATAAGATTGTGTTTCAAAATTAGTTCTTCGCATTTCATTATTATCAGATTTTAAACAAGTCTGTGATGGAACTAAAAATAAAATATTGAAAATTCTCTTTTTCATTGTTGCGAACAACGACATGTTTTTTTAAGCAGTGTAATATCATTGTCAGCTGTCCCAACTTGTGAAAGGCGGCTTGCCCCAAGTTCATAAAGTAATGCTTGCTTTGTTCTGTTTGTTATGTTAAGGATGAAACTGTTTTCTGTTTGTTATGTTAAGGGTGAAACTGTTTTCTGTTTGTTATTTTAAGGATGAAACTGTTTCTGTTTGTTATGTTAAGGGTGAAACTGTTTTCTGTTTGTTATGTTAAGGATGAAACTGCTTTCTGTTTGTTATGTTAAGGATGAAACTGTTTTCTGTTTGTTATGTTAAGGATGAAACTGTTTTCTGTTTGTTATTTTAAGGATGAAACTGTTTCTGTTTGTTATGTTAAGGGTGAAACTGTTTTCTGTTTGTTATGTTAAGGATGAAACTGTTTTCTGTTTGTTATGTTAAGGATGAAACTGTTTTCTGTTTGTTATGTTAAGGACGAAACTGTTTTCTGTTTGTTATGTTAAGGGTGAAACTGTTTTCTGTTTGTTATGTTAAGGGTGAAACTGTTTTCTATTTGTTATGTTAAGGGTGAAACTGTTTTCTGTTTGTTATGTTAAGGGTGAAACTGTTTTCTGTTTGTTATGTTAAGGGTGAAACTGTTTTCTGTTTGTTATGTTAAGGATGAAACTGTTTTCTGTTTGTTATGTTAAGGGTGAAACTGTTTTCTGTTGGTTATGTTAAGGGTGAAACTGTTTTCTGTTTGTTATGTTAAGGATGAAACTGTTTTCTGTTTGTTATGTTAAGGATGAAACTGTTTTCTGTTTGTTATGTTAAGGGTGAAACTGTTTTCTGTTTGTTATGTTAATTGTGAAACTGTTTTCTGTTTGTTATGTTAAGGGTGAAACTGTTTTCTGTTTGTTATGTTACGGGTGAAACTGTTTTCTGTTTGTTATGTTAAGGACGAAACTGTTTTCTGTTTGTTATTTTAAGGACGAAACTGTTTTCTGTTTGTTATGTTAAGGATGAAACTGTTTCTGTTTATTATATCTTACTGTTTTTGTAAGTCTCTAACATCAATTCCCGAGGTGTCTGCTTCCTCCAATGTCTCATAATTTGTAGTTAGTTTCTCTAATTCTTTGTCATTATCTCAACTAAAAGAACTTTCAGTGACTTAAAGAAATCTTTGCGTGAAAACCAAACAGAGATTTTCGCAATCAAACCAAACTTTAACTTTTTTGTATTCGCAAGCAAGCTAAAAGTTAGTTTTTTTTTTTTTGTACTTATTCGCAAGCAAGCCACACATTAGTGAAAGAGTATAAACTAATGGTGATCATAGTGGACATTACACTCACTAAAAGTATGGAAGAAAATCATTTTTGTTGCAGAGATGAAAGTTAATGAAACAGTTAAGTTAAAGAGCACAAAGGAATAAAAAAAAACCAATAAAAATCAATCAATAAAAATGTTTTGAACAGTCAACGCAAGAAAGTAATTGGTTAATTAATAACCGAAGGGGGAGGGGGAAACCTGA
Source organism: Achatina immaculata (assembly GCA_009760885.1). Classification (NCBI taxonomy): domain Eukaryota; kingdom Metazoa; phylum Mollusca; class Gastropoda; order Stylommatophora; family Achatinidae; genus Lissachatina; species Lissachatina immaculata. The sequence continues at coordinate 51,509,523 of CM019713.1, forward strand.
GGGTGTGTCAGGATTATACGAGATGTTTTCATGTGAGATCCACTGTTTCATTGATGCCTAAGGAATATACTCGGTATAAAGTGGAACGGATTCAAGAACAACGCAGAGATAAGACAAATGAGCGAACAACAACCAGTCTCATGGGTGATCAGAAAAAGGAGATAACATATATGTCGGCCACGTGATGAGAAGAAACAGTCATAGAATCCCAAAACACGCTATCAACTAGAACACAACAGGCCGAAGAAAAAGAGGTCGGGCATGTGAAACTCTAAAGAGGACATTGTTAAGAGAGGCCAAATTAGTAGGCATAAAATCCCTAGATGAAGTTAAAAAGTTCACCAAGGACAGGAAACCTTAATAAACTACAATGTGAGCCTTGTGTGACGTTTAACGGCACGGGTAGGATGCAAGATGTTTCACTGAGGATACTTCCACTTTTTCTGAGTAAAGATTCAGTTGGTTTCCCTTGTTCACTTTTGATTTAAATCGACTAATAATCCAACTTTTATCATTTGGATACTGAATGTTACCGTTATGTGAATGTATGTGTACAATATAGCTTACATACTATGACATGAACATCATGTACACAGGTGTACAACTTTCTATTCAGTGGCTCTTGTGACTGACCCTTGTTATGCCTGGCCGGAGTCAAGTTATTTTAACGGCAAGTGCTACCAGACTTCCGTCCCTAAGAATACAACATGGAACGATGCCCAGGTTCGTTTTTTTTCTTACACGTGATCCTGACTCCCCCTGACTCTGTTACGATACACCATATTCCAGCTTTCTGACTCCCCCCTGTCTATTACGATACACCACATTCCAGCTTCCTGGCTCCCCCTGTCTGTTATGATATACCTTATTCCAGCTTCCTGACTCCCCCCTGTCTGTTATGATATACCTTATTCCAGCTTCCTGACTCCCCCTGTCTGTTATGATATACCTTATTCCAGCTTCCTGACTCCCCCTGTCTGTTATGATATACCTTATTCCAGCTTCCTGATCCCCCTGTCTGTTATGATATACCTTATTCCAGCTTCCTGATTCCCCCTGTCTGTTATGATATACCTTATTCCAGCTTCCTGACTCCCCCTGTCTGTTATGATACACCTTATTCCGGCTTCCTGACTCCCCCTGTCTGTTATGATACACCTTATTCCAGCTTCCTGACTCCCCCTGTCTGTTATGATACACCTTATTCCAGCTTCCTGACTCCCTCTGTCTGTTATGATACACCTTATTCCAGCTTCCTGACTCCCTCTGTCTGTTATGATACACTTTATTCCAGCTTCCTGACTCCCTCTGTCTGTTATGATACACCTTATTCCAGCTTCCTGACTCCCCTTGACTTTGTTACGATATACCATGTTCCAGCTTCCTGACTCCCCCCTGTCTTTTATGATACACCTTATTCCAGCTTCCTGGCTCCCCCTGTCTGTTATGATACACCTTATTCCAGCTTCATGACTCCCCTTGACTTTGTTACTATATACCATGTTCCAGCTTCATGACTCCCTTTGACTCTGTTACTATATACCATGTTCCAGCTTCATGACTCCCTTGACTTTGTTACTATATACCATGTTCCAGCTTCATTACTCCCCTTGATTCTGTTACTATATACCATGTTCCAGCTTCGTGACTCCCCTTGACTCTATTACTATATACCATATTCCAGCTTCATGACTCCCCTTGACTCTGTTACTATATACCATATTCCAGCTTCATGACTCCCCTTGACTCTGTTACTATATACCATGTTCCAGCTTCATAACTCCCCTTGACTCTGTTACGATACACCATATTCCAGATTCCTGACTCCCCTTGATTCTGTTATAATACACCATATTCCAGTTTCCTGACTCCCCTTGACTCTGTTATAATACACCATATTCCAGCTTCCTGACTCCTCCTGTCTGCTACGATACATCATATTCCAGCTTCCTGACTTCCCTTGACTCTGTTATGATACACCATATAAATGTTCATCCTTCTTCCATTATGTTACTGAATTCTCTTCCCTTTCCTTTCTTCCACTGAACGAATTTAATGAAGTATTTACACCACGAATTAGAGACTGGAGTAGGGGGACAGGCAATTCATAATGTAGGGTTGTTATTCAGAGCTGAACAGAGTAGATGTGTCTATAAATTGAAAGGAATATGGATAAAAAGTCGAGGGTACTTCGTGTAGTTATAGCGACAGAACTTTGATGGAGCCAATACCAACGGCGTCTTTACTAGGCAGTTGTGTATGGCACAAATCTCAGGGCACATTTTTATAGAGGGCCGGTCCCAAGCCCGGCTGAGAAAAGAGGATGGTTGGACATAGGGCCAAGTACTCAGTTCTCTAAAAATACTTCAGCTACGAAGACGCCAACAAGGGCAATAAATGGAGAAACTTGCTGATAGCCTATGTCCCAGATAGGGATAAAGAAGGAAGGCCCTTAAAGATTTCATAGCTGCAGCACTGGATGAAGGTATGAAAGTCAGGTATGGGGGTATGTGGAGTGATGAGAGTAAGAATATCACGTGGGCCAAGGCAAAGGAAAAAGAGAAAACTACCCAGTAATAATGGAGGCATCAACAGCAGAGCATCTTGCTTACAACCGAGAGGCCTACAGGAGAGCTGTTAGGGAAGCAAAGTTCCACAAGGATATGCTAATGACTGACTGACTGACTGACTTAGTACTAGGAAACTAATTTTATAGAAAACACTGATTGCCTGTTATTATCGTTGAGAGCATATGCACGCAACTGGAGCATGTTTTGGCAGCTGGTACTGTGGCGGAGATGGTTTGAATAATGGCGTGAAATAGGATGTGAAGCAGGGAATGAATCTAAGAATGGTCTTTCGGTAAGGTCTACCATCAAAGGGGAATAACAGCCTGTTATTATGAACATCATGTGGTGCTGAAGTACGGCTTTGACCAGCTTTGCTTTACCGGCCTTGAGAACAGTGCCTTCACTGTTAAAGAGTTAATATACTGGCACAAGGAAGATGGATCTCAGATAAGCAATATCTGTATTTTTATTTGTTGTATTTTCTTTTCAACTGTAATTTTTATTTTTCAGTGTCCGCGAGAGGTAAAATGTGGGGGAATGGAGGAAGAAGAGTGTCTGCTGAAATATTTTCTGCTTGTTTAATCTTGTTTCAGATTTTCCCGTCCCTTCACTTCGTCTATGTTATTTTATAATTCTTATTAATACTGCACCGTACACCTATATCTTCTCTTATTAACACTGCGCCATACACCTATATCTTCTCTTATTGATATTGAGCCATATCCCTATACCTTTCTTATTAACATTGTAAAATATCCCCATACCTTCTCTTATTAGTATTGCAACCATATCCTTATATCTTATCTTATTAACATTGCGCAATACTCCTATATCTTCTGTTACTAACATTGCACATTACCCTTATATCTTCCAATTCTAAATAACGTTGTACCATATATCTTCTCATACTAACATTGAGTCATACTTTTATATCTTCTCTTACTAACATTGCACCATACCTTTATATCTTCTCTTACTAACAGTCAGCCATACTTTTATATCTTCTCTTACTAACAAAGTGTCATACCCTTACATCTTCTCTTACTAACATTGCACCATACCCTTATATCTTCTCTTATTAGCATTGCATCATCCCCATATACCTTCTCTTAATAACATTGCATCATACCCTTATATCTTATCTTACTAACATTGCAACATACCCCTATATCTTCTAATTCTAAATAACATCGCATCATACCATTATATCGTCTCTTAGTAACATTGCACCAAACTCTTATATGTTCTCTTACTAACATTGCACCATACCTTTATATCTTCTCTTACTAACAGTCAGCCATACTTTTATATCTTCTCTTACTAACAAAGCGTCATACCCTTACATCTTCTTTTACTAACATTGCACCATACCCTTATATCTTCTCTTACAAACATTGCACCATACCCTTATATCTTCTCTTATTAGCATTGCACCATCCCCATATACCTTCTCTTAATAACATTGCATCATACCCTTATATCTTATCTTACTAACATTGCAACATACCCCTATATCTTCTAATTCTAAATAACATCGCATCATACCATTATATCGTCTCTTAGTAACATTGCACCAAACTCTTATATCTTCTCTCACTAACACTGCATCATACCCTTACATGGTCTGACGCTCAGTAACATTGCACGATACTCCAACAGGCAACTCTCTTTCACAACTCCATTATAGCATTGTCACCCAAATGCTCTAAATCCTCTGCATATCTAACATAATTTTTACACACCCATTAACAAAGCAATTATGTCTTCAAGAAACGGAACAAAACATTTTTTTATACTCAAATCTTTATGCACCTTTACAATATCTCGCACGGTGACCAGGAATATTGTGGTACTCTCGACGGAGAATGGTCTCTGCCAACATTTGAAACAGACGACCAGAAAAAATTGCTGGTGGCCTTGATAAAACAACTGAACATCACAGGTATTCTTATTTTCTTTTCTTGACCATTTCTTGGCGTTAAAAAATTAATAAGCAATGAACAGCAAAAGCAAACTGTAGGTTAATGGTTCTTAACATACATTGACAAGCAGGGGGATCCATGGATGGACTTTGCTTTCTTCGCGACCATTTTTATCGTTGGAGGAGATGAGCATTAGTCGTACAGGCAATGGATCTTTATACTCATAGAGATAAAGAACTATGGAGAAACGGTTTCCTTTGTGAACTTCCATGACGAAACAAAGTAGGCAGCTTTGAGTCATAAATTACGAAGCAAAAACAACGAAGAAAGACGCTGATTTTAAGAGTTTATATTTATCAATTACATTAGTAGGAAACTAGGGAAAGTATTTGAATACCAGAGAATAAGAAATGGGGAAAACAAAATATTTTTTAACAAAATTTTTAAAAGGCCTTTATGTGTATAACTTTTGTCTCTGAGCAAAGTTTTTTTCTTCAGACTCCTTCGCAGAGCGCAGGGTTAAATCATCCTCTGTGAGACAAATTTAAAATATTCTTTCTTAGGTTCTCACACTTTAAAAGAAAAATCATCAGTAATTAATACTGCCATTTTTGTTCTCAAGTCTGAATAAAGAACATTTTGCCACATATTCTACAAGAACATATAACGTTTTTCTAGTTGGTTTATACTTTATAGATTTTGTCCGTAGAGAATAGCAGATAAGGCAACAGCGTGCATTAATAAATATATATTAATTTAAATCCTGCAGTTCACAAGTTCATATATATATATATATATATATATATGCACCATATCTTTATGTCTTCTAACAAATATTTTTTAATGAAACAATATGATAAGTGAAGAGACTGTTTATCATCGTGTAACAACAATGTCCATAACTACGTTTTCTTGCCATCATTTTTGTGTTTTTGATAACAACAGAGTTTTAAACAGAATAGATTTGTGCATTTTAAGATGGACACCACAGGGGAGCAGAAGTAAGGGTAGACCAAAAGAGACATGGAGAAGAACAACAGAAAGGATGTTGAGCAATAGAGGGCTCACCTGGGCAAGAGCAGAAAAAAGGGCGAAGGACAGGCATTTGTGGAAAACCCTTGCGGAAGCCCCATGTGCCCTAGGCACTTAAGGTTCAGAGAGAGAGAGATTTGTGCATTATATATATTTTTTTTAATCAGAAAAGTCTCTCTTCTATGTTTACCCTCTAAAGTTATTGACTGAAAACTCATGGTGTTTGTCCCTGGAACATTTATTTTGAGATATCTTCCACATAAAATAAAAACTTGTGCTCTTCTAGGTAATGTGTGGATGGGGTCAACGAATGCGCAGGGCAACGGCGGAACGGGCACGACTTCTGTTCACGGTAACAGTCAACAAAACAGCGCAGGGAACAGGGTTTGTACCGCACTTGGTCAAAATGGAGGCTCGAAAGATGCCAACTGCAGCTCAGTACAGACAGGGCTATGTACTGAAGGTACGCTTTTCTACTATGTGTTGTTGGTGTTGCCTGTCCAATACATTGCACGATATATTGCAGCCTCCAGTTGTGATGATTGTGTCAAAGTGTTTCTATGTTTCCACCAAAGAAATACAGTAGTTTTGAGCTAAACATATACATTTTTTTGTATGTTACAAAACAGCCTGGCTTTTCCCAGTAGCGTTTCTCTTTGCGTCTTCCTTTATTTGCTTTTCTTTTAATGAATAAGACAAAGTTAACCATGCCTGCTTAGAAATGAATTAAAATAAGCATGCATGTACTTATTGCTTAGAAATGATTTAAGTTAATCATGTACGTACGTATTGCTTAGAAATGAATTAATTCATGAAATAATAGTATTATGTAACACGAATGTGACAAAACAAACAAGGCAACTGAAATATGTATCAATGAGGAAAAACTGGAAGAAGTGGAGAGTTTTGAATATCTTGGATCGCTACTAAATAATAATGGAGATACAATGAGGGAAATGAAAAGGAGGACATCTATCGCTCTTCAGAAAGTAAAACAAATAAAGAATCTGTGGAGAGGAGCAGACAGAACCACAAAAATAAGATTTTTAAGGGCATGCATCTTTCCCATAGCAACATATGCCTGTGAGACCTGGACACTTAACAAAACAGCTGAGAAACACATAAATGCCTTTGAATGTAAATGCTACAGAAGAGTTCAAAAGAACAAATATATCTATACTACAAGAGCTTAATATTGAAGAAGGCTTGCTAGTGAAGAGGATTAAAGAGAGAAAACTGAAATATTTTGGACACATTAAACGTCATGATAATTTAGAGAAGACCGTCTTGGAAGGATACATAATGGGAAAAAGAAAAAGAGGAAGACCAAGACGAAGATGGCTGCAAGACATCGTTGACGATCTGGAAATGGATGCAACAGCAGCAGGCCATCTTGCTCACAACCGAGAGGCCTACAGGAGTGCTGTTTGGGAGGCAAAGTTCCGCAAGGGACATGTAAATGAATGAATGAAACACGAATGTCAAACACGTGATCAACGGTTCGCACGCGGTTCCTTTTCATTCACAGAAGGCCATAATCTTTTTCTTCATCGACACCAGTGTTCCTCACCATTTCTTTTGGTTCATGGACCCTCCCCCTTTCCGACCTGAGAAGAGCTCTCGACCCTCTTTAAAACTAAACTATACATACATATATATATATATATATATATATATATATATATATATATATATATATATATATATAGTCTATTTTGTGATCCGCGAACCCCAAAAATCCATCTATGGATCCCGTGAGTGTCAATGTATCTCATGTTAAGAACCATTGATCTACAGTTTGTTCTCTCTGTTCATTCGCAGCTCGAGGTCCTGTATTACTGGAACTGAGTGAAATTCAATATTCATTCAGTTTCTATGCAGTCCAGTGTGTATTACCGTGCTGGGCCTTTTTTCTATTTTTTTTTTAGGTAATTTTCAAGTCCTACTACGGCGAGCGGTTCAGCAATGATTGAATTCCCCCACCCCTCTCTCTCCCTGTCTGTTTCTCTCTCTCTCTCTCTCTTTCTGTCTGTTTCTCTCTCTGTCTGTTTCTCTCTCTCTCTCTCTGTCTGTTTCTCTCTCTCTCTCTGTCTGTTACTCTCTCTCTCTTTCTGTCTGTTTCTCTCTCTGTCTGTTTCTCTCTCTCTGTGTCTGTTTCTCTCTCTCTCTCTCTGCCTGTTACTCTCTCTCTCTTTCTGTCTGTTTCTCTCTCTGTTTCTCTCTCTGTCTGTTTCTCTCTCTCTCTGTCTGTTTCTTTCTCTCCACTGAGAAAGGGCAGAATGTCAGACGGGCCTGCGTGTCCAATTCTTAACCTTTTTGAAATAAAGATCAATCAGTCAATCAATCTCCCTCCCTCTCTCTCTCTCTCTCTGTTTCTCTCTCTCCCCCCTCTATGTCTGTTTCTCTCTCTCTCTCTCTGTTTCTCTCTCGTTCCTCTCTCCCTGTCTGTTTCTTTCTCTTTCTCTCGGTATCTGTTCCTCTCTCTCTTTCTCTGTCTGTTTCCCTCTCTCTCTCTCTGCCTGTTTCTCTCTCCCTCTCTCTGTGTCTGTTTTTCTCTCTCTCTCTGTTTCTCTCTCTCTCTCTGTTTCTCTCTCCCTCCCTCTCTCTCGCTCTTTCTCTGGTCCATGTCAATCAGGCGTTGGTCGTCACTGATTTCCACAACCACCTGTCCTTTGCTCTTTCTATAAGCTGTGTTTCGGACTGCGCTCTGTGCCACTCTTTTAGTCCGTCAAGTATCTTGTTTCTTTGTCTTCCTCCGTCCCTTTCCCCTCCAGTTTTCCTGTTGTCATCAAGTATTCCAGTTTGCCCCTTCTTAAAACATGTCTGGACTGACGAAATCCCAGTGAAGCGTAAATATTTATTTGACCTTTTTCCAGCTAGACTAAGGGCAGAGTGCTGCACTGTACGTGTTTGAACTACCCATCAGCCATTGTAAACGTGTTGTATTGCTTCAGCTTCTGTCAGTTGTGATTATATCTTATCTTATATATCTTATATCCTTCCCGTGCCGTTAGACGTCACATAGGGCTCGCAAAGTAGTTCGCCAATTTTTCCTGTCTTCGGCGAGTCTTTCAACCTCATCAAAGGATGTTATGCCTGTAAACTTGGCCTCTCTTAATAATGTCCTCTTTAGAGTTTCACGCGGTCTGCCCCTTTTTCTTCGGCCTGTTGTGTTCCACTTGATAGCTCGTTTTGGGATTCTCTGATCATTTCTTCTCATCAAGTGACCAACATATGTCCATCTCCTTTTCCTGATCACCCGTGAGACTGGTTGTTGTTCAGTCATCTGTCTTATCTCTGCATTGTTCTTGAATTCATTCCACTTGATGCCGAGTATTTTCCTTAGGCATTTGTTTTCAAAAGAGTCTAATTTCTTTTCTATTTCTTTAGTTGTTTTCCAGCTTTCGCATGCATAAATGAGGGTGGATATTACATTTGAATTGAATAGTCTTAACTTGGTTTTTGTGCTTATAACTTTTGAATTCCATATGTTCTCAAGATTCTTGAAGATTGATGCTGCTTTTGCAATTCTGATCCTAACTTCCTTTCTAGTGTACAAGTTGTGTACTAGTGTACACAAGTGTACTAGTTGTGATTACAGCGTAATTTTCAAATTGCCATACAATTTTTTTTTATTCTCTCTCATGTTATTTTTGTTTTTCAGTTCTTTCTGGTATTACCGCGAGTAACTGTATTCATTACATTAGAAATATATTTTTTTAATATAAAAAAACCTATAATTTCATGATCTAGTTCTAGCGTTGTCTTTAGAATTTTAATTTTTATATGTCTTCATTTACGTCAGTAGCCATGCCCTGACATAAAGAGTGTCATTTAACCGCAGAGAGCTTCAATCCATGTGATGTTTATCTCCCTGGCGCTGAATACTTCAATGGGCGATGTTTTTTGTACGTCCAAACCAGAATGTATCAAGATCAGGCACAGGTAATGTTTATCATTTACTACACCAAGAATACCTCAGAAGAATACTTCGTGAGTATTACCACTGGTTCCAACTGTCATTTTTTTATAGGAGAAGAGAGAAAATAGAACCATTGTTACGCCGTTGAAACATAAAGAGGTATTATGTTCATAATTTTCTAGATCGGTTGGTAGACTGTAGGGTGGTATGGTCCAAATGGTACATGACTCAACTTCAGAGAGGGAAGGAAAGAACGAACAAAACAAAATATTCCTGGTTTAAGAGAGTCATGATTTTGGAAGACAACCTGTTTTCAATGTCATTCGTTTGGAGGGTTGCGATCCGTATTTGACAGAGATACTCTTGTTTATGATCTAATGGAGCTGTGAAGTTACTTCGCTCCTTATGGTATATGTAGTTACCCTTTCCTTCCATAATTCAAATAAAAGCAGGTGCCAGACTATTTGGGTGAGATTCGAATCCGCAGCCTCCAAAGCCTGAGGCGAAAGTCTAATCCCGAGACCGCGCAGCCTCTAGAAGTGGTAGGTATTTATTTTTCATTTTTTTCTTTTATTCCTCCAACCATAAATTCCCCAGATCTCTGGATACTGGGAACAGAACGATAAATTCCCCAGATCTCTGGATAGTGGGGACAGAACGTCCTGGTGTACTGTGGCACACATTTAAAATCCCAGGACAGTTGGAAATCGCAAAAATAGTAGGCAAGATGGCCGCTGCTCTGGCAAAATTCTGAGAAATCTGTCATGGAGGTTGGCGCATGCGCTTGGAGTGTCTAATGCTGCCTGCAACACCCTGTTCTGAAGTGTTAATGGGACGGAGGGGGGCGGGGAGGGAGGGAGGGAGCATCTATCGCTCCTCAAAAACAGATATAAGTTAAAAACATAATATACACGGAATAAAAACATATTATTTTACTAGTTTTGGGTCTCTGGGCCTACTACGGTACCAGCTAAATTCGCATTACAAACTATTGTCGTGTATTGGATCTACTATACAATGGTGCGTTGTGGGTGTTGATGTGTTATCCACCAGGTGAGCTAGTACTTGACTCTCGAACTCTTTACATCACTATTCACTGAGCAGATATTTTCCTTAACTGCTTCACAAGTGGCACCAAAATGGCACACTGAGATACACCGAGTAAAAAACCGAAATCCCAGGTGACAGTAACATAGTACTACAAGTCAGTGTACGAACATGAGCAACAATTGGCACACGTAACATGAATCCAAAATACTGCAGGATTCGTCACGTACAAAATAAAAAAGTTTAATGAAGGAACACCCAGGTTGTGAATGAGTGTTGCAGATGGACGTTGTGACTGAAAAGTGATGAAAAGACAATCAACAATGAATGCAAGAAACTGTTTGGAAGATTACCATCGCAATGGGACACTCGCACTATTACCATCGCAATGGGACACTCACACTATCACATAAAACGTTGGAAGGCACGCTAACCTCATGTACACTGAAAACTCCAGCATACCTTTCCGTCTAGAATCACATCCTTTCCTAAAAAGGGGACAATCAACAAACAAACTCTACACAATAAATTGTGAAAATTGGCCTTAAAAAAAGACAAATCAGTTACAACCATTACATATTAAACTCTACAACATTTGTCCTAAAAAGTACAACCAACCATAACACTTACATTACGAAATCCTAGCAAACATCTCAGAACGAAACCAACATATGTTCTATCACTTCAGCATCTCGCGCAGAACTCTTTCGTGCATACAGCAAGCTCAGACCCCGTGACTAAGCTAGCCAACAGGAACACAGAGACATGTCTTAATCCGTGCTTGCTTTAAACAGCTGAGCTTTGGTCAACAACTTTTGACCACAGCAGCAGGTTTTCAAGCCCCCATTCTGTCACTGAATAATCATTCTGTTACATTATCTCTAACTACATGTTAATTAACAAAAAAAAACAATTGTCATAAATTCAACAAAGGAAGTAGATCATGCTATTATGCAAAACAAACAAAATGTGCTGAATTAATGAAAGCTGTGAACGAAGTGTTTTTTTTTATTTACAGTGTTTTTGACTAAAGCGTAGGCTTAACCTTCATTTGCAAGGCTAATTAAAGCCGGGAAGAAATCCAGTAAATTAATGATAGATAAGATTACACAATTAAGCTTAACACGAAACGGGGTAACGATAGGATAGTTGAATAATACTCGTATTACCACGAACAGAGGTATAGAGCTAAGATGAGATCTTGACATAAGACGGTGAGGGAGGGGCGGGGGAGGAGGAGGTGAGGAAATCGTGTGAAAACTATTATGCCCCAACAGACGGGAAACCCACTATGTTCCAACAGTTGAGAAAACCAGTATGTTCCAACAGGTGAGAAAACCAGTATGTTCCAACAGTTGAGAAAACCAGTGTGTTCCAACAGGTGAGAAAACCAATATGTTTCAACGGGTAATAAAACCAGTGTGTTCCAACAGGTGAGAAAACCAATATGTTTCAACGGGTGATAAAACCACTATGTTCCAACAGGTGAGAAAACCAGTGTGTTCCAACAGGTGAGAAAACCAATATGTTTCAACGGGTGATAAAACCACTATGTTCCAACAGGTGAGAAAACTAATATGTTTCAACGGGTAATAAAACCACTATGTTCCAACAGGTGAGAAAACCAGTGTGTTCCAACAGGTGAGAAAACCACTATGTTCCAAAAGGTGAGAAAGCCAATGCGTACCAACGAGTGAAAAAGGCACTGTGTTCCAACAGGTGAGAAAACCACTATGTTCCAACAGGTGCGAATCTAGGCACACACCAGCCGAAGGTCTATAGCTGGATCATGATCCACGAGTTTCGTGGAAGTCCATAGTGTTCATGCCCCCTCCTCAGTATATCCACTGATAACAGGCCTGCGATGATAACAGGCCTGCGATGATAATAGGCCTGCGATGATAACAGGCCTGCGATGATAACAGGCCTGCGATGATAACAGGCATGCGATGATAACAGGCATGCGATGATAACAGGCCTGCGATGTTGATACCAGGCCTGCGATGATAACAGGCCTACGATGATAACAGGCCTGTGATGATAACAGGCCTGCGATGATAATAGGCCTGCGATGATAACAAGCCTGCTATGATAACAGGCCTGCGATGATACCAGGCCTGCGATGATACCAGGCCTGTGATGATAACAGGCCTACGATGATAACAGGCCTGTGATGATAACAGGTCTGTAGTTATCTTCAGTTGTTTTTCTGACGTTTGCATAAAACTCAGTCCGGGTCACAACAGTACATCTATTAAGAATATTAGCTAAAATAAAACAATGGCCATTACATTTGGTGCTTTTATCGGAACGCTACGTGATATACAAACACGGAAGTTGAAGTTTCTGGGGTAGAAGCAATGCTGAGGTTAAAGAAGTAGTTAAGTTCAAAATACTCTAGATATCACGCTCAGAGAAGCAGCCATCACATTCACGAAGCAGACACCACGCTCAAAGAAGTAAACATCACACTTACGGAAGCAGACATCACACTCAAAGAAGCGAACATCACACTCACGAAAACAGACATCACACTCACAGAAGTAGACATCACACTCACGGAAGCAGACATCACACTTAAAGAAGCGAACATCACCCTCACGAAAGCAGACATCACTCTCAAAGAAGCAGACATCACACTCACGGAAGCAGACATCACTCTGAAAGAAGCAGATATTACTCTCAAAGAAGCAGACATCACACTCACGGAAGCAGACATCACTCTGAAAGAAGCAGACATCACTCTCAAAGAAGTAGACGTAACATTAAAAAAAAAAGTGGACAAAACAAAGCGGACGGAACATCATGGCTAGGCAACAAAAAAATCTTGAAGAGAACAAAATTCAATGACGCACATGCCACAAGAACTTAACGAAGCCAAAGCAAAGCGTCACCTGACATAGGAGTCATTAACAAAAACCTGTCACCTGCGGTAGCGGTATTACCTGACATAGGAGTCACTAACAAAAACCTGTCACCTGCAGTAGGGGTATTACCTGACATAGGAATCACTAACAAAAACCTGTCACCTGCAGTAGGGGTATTAACTGACATAGGAGCCACTAACAAGAGCCTGTCACCTGCAGTAGGGGTATTACCTGACATAGCAATCACTAACAAAAACCTGTCACCTGCAGTAGAGGTATTACCTGACATAGGAGCCACTAACAAAAACCTGTCACCTGCAGTAGGGGTATTACCTGACATAGGAATCACTAACAAAAACCTGTCACCTGCAGTAGGGGTATTAACTGACATAGGAGCCACTAACAAGAACCTGTCACCTGCAGTAGGGGTATTACCTGACATAGGAATCATTAACAAAAACCTGTCACCTGCGGTAGCGGTATTACCTGACATAGGAGTCACTAACAAAAACCTGTCACCTGCAGTAGGGGTATTACCTGACATAGGAATCACTAACAAAAACCTGTCACCTGCAGTAGCGTATTAGTAGCGTCATTACTATTTCACTTGTTTCTCTACTCAACCTCAGGAATTCTGTGAAAGCAAAGATGCTTTTCTCGCAGAGCCCAGGTACGAGAGTCTAAATAACTATGTCAAGGGCATGGCTAAGAGATACTCAGGTAAGCCTGTAAGTGTAAAGTTCGTGTTTTCTGTGATGAAAGGTGCATTACCTGCTGTGGTACTCTCACGCTCCAGTATCTTAATAGCTCTGAATGCACGTAGATCGAAACGAAGCTATAAAACATTTCATCTTTCTGTTTATCTTTAACCCTCTGCGTCTTATTTCTCTTTTGCTTAGATATGATTTTGATTCATCAGTTCGTTTAATGGCGTTTTCTTTTCTGGATATAAAGCAGGCATGCCATTATTCTGTGGAGGGTATGCTGATCATCAGTTTTGCCGAAAAGATTTTCTTACAGCTCATTTTGCCAAACGTTGGATTTGTATATTATGATACATTAATTGTAGGCAGTATTTGTGTTGTAGGAAAATTTACTTGTTTATAAATTAGGAGTTAATTCTTTTTAGTTTCTTCTCCACATTACAGCGTATAATCTGTACTGGTGGGAAGTACACGATTCTCTTATTTGAATGTACTGTTGTACTGGTGAGAATCCCTTTTATCCTTATATATTTCATCAATCTTCTGTCCCCAAGACTTTCTTTATCATATATATCATCAATCTTCTGCCCCCAAAAGACTTTATTTATCATATATATCATCAATCTTCTGCTCCCCAAGACTTTCTTTATCATATATATCATCAATCTTCTGCCTACAAGACTTTCTTTATCATATATGTCATCAATCTTCTTCCTCCAAGACTTTCTTTATCATATATTTCTTCAATCGTCTGTCCCCAAAGATTTTCTTTATCATATATTTCATCAATCTTCTGCCTCCAAGATTTTCTTTATCATATATTTCATCAATCTTCTGCATCCAAACTTTCGCGGCTTATCACAGTTAAGAATATTGCAAATCTTTACTTGAGTTAACATTAATAATAAAACTTCACAAACACACAGCCAACCCGCATGAATTCAATAAATCAGAATTGCAATCTCAAATACATTTATATCATTTTAATTCCACTAACGACCAGAAACAATCAGAAACAGACAAAATATCAAGGGGCATAACTTATTTTGATGGCAAGATAATGTTAAATGAAGCATAATGATGATCATGAAGCATAAACATACAATTTGAAGTAAACACATATCGAATATAAATAATCAATGGCATGGACACATCTATGAGGGTCATATCGAAAGTCGTGATGAAAAAATATTTTTAATCAGAATTTGTAGATAGAGAAAATATAAATGCATCACTTTAGTGTGCATCCTTTTCTTTACTTTTCAACATAATCTCCATTTCTCTGCACACATTTTTCCCATGGCTCTGCAAGTTTGAAAATACCCTCCCGGTAGAATTCCGTTCCAGCTGACCGAAGTCACAGAAGGGCTGCTTTCTGGACGTTCTCTCCTTTTGGACCCAGCGGGCACAAACTTTTCTATAGCCTAGGGTTTCAATCATTTCGTGCACTGCATTGTGTCCTATTCCAAGATTTACAGCGATTTCAGATGCTGTGACACGTCTATTTTCTTTAATGATGTCGTCATCCCTTTCCACGCTGCATTCAGTGGGGGCAGTTCGAGGGCGACCGCTGCGAGGCATATCTTGGATGCTCATGTTTCCATCTTTGAAATGTTTACCCACCTCCTAACACTGCTAGCACCCATCTCCATAAGCAAACTGAAGTCTTTTGGTGAATTTCAGCAGCGGGGATTTCCTCTTTAACGAGGAACTCAATAACAGCTCACGTTGACGAAACGAAACTTTAGCATCTGCCATTTTGTTTCTGCTCCGCGTGGTCACGTGACATATGATGGTGACGTAATGTGAGATCTACATGAAGTGCAAAGAATGCAGATTAAGGTGATACATTTAAATTTTCTCAATGTATAAATTCTGATTTTAAAAAAATCTTTGCTCACAACATTCGGTATGACCCTCGTATGTGAATTCGAATGCATCAGACTTCATGTGATGTTAACAAATGATGGTGATCAGTGAGATTAGAATTGTCCCAGCATTCCAAGACTAGCACATATTACACATGACTGGCCAGCAAATACATACGATCACTCACATAAAGACAAATCACATTTCTTTATCAGCCCAAATGCCATCTTCGGGCCAGTAACATACATATAAGGGTCATTTTGGTAAGTAAAGTAAATTTAAATGTGGTGGCGCCAAAATTCACTTAGTGACGTCACTACTGCCAATTATCACTATTCAAACTACGTCAGCGATGCGTTGTTAACTTTCGGAGGCTGTTTGAGTTGAGCTGGTTAGCGGTCGCTTCACAAATGAGCACGAACGAGTTCCATATGGTGAAAAAAAGATTTATTTAAAGAGGTGGACTTGCTCATTGCTCAAAGCGGATGTGGATGAAGTTTATGGGGACTCTGCTCCATCGCTGATGGTTTATTTCTGGATAAATGAGTTAAAATGTAATCGAACAAGCGCTGGAGATAACGTGCGCTCTGGAAGCCCCGTGGAGGTCACCACACGGAAAATCGTTAAAAAAAAAGGTCGCAGGTATGGTTATGAATCATCGCCGAATGAAAGTTTGTGAGATAGGAGAGACTGTAAGCATCTCAACTTAACGAGTAGTTCATAACATCCTGCATGAAAAGTTGCACATGAAAATGCTTTGTGGGCGATGGGTGCCGCGTTTGTTGACTGTCAACCAAAAACGCACGCGAAAGGACATTTCAAGGCAGTGTTTGTCGGTATTAACCGCAATCCGTGGGACTTTTTGCGCCGATTCGTAACTGTTGACAAAACATTGATCCATCACTACACACCTGAAAATAAGCAACAGTCTAAGCATTGGATAATGAATGGTGAAAGCGCTCCGAAGAAGCCAAAGACCATTTCACGGGCTGGTAAGGTGACGGCCACTGTTATTTTAAAGGAGGGGGGGGAGACTTCCTAAGGAATCATTCTGACTGACTACTAAGAGAAAGGTAAAACAATAACAGGAAATATGCAAAATTGTTGAACTGTTTGAAAGAACAGCTCAAACAGAAGTGGCCAAGATTGGTGCACAGAAATATGTTCTTTCACCAAGGCAACGCGCCTTCCCACAAAATCAACCGTCGCTATGGTAAAATTGCACGAATTAGGCTTCCAAATGATTCCTCATCCACCTTACTCTCCAGACTTGGCCCCGTGTGACTTTTTCCTGTTCTCAAAGTAGAAAATGTGTCTCTATGAGAAGCAGTTCTCGTCAAAAGAGGATATAATAGCAGCCGTAAACTAGTATTTTATAGCCTTTGACAAAAAGTACTATGCAAATGGGATGAAAAAAAACCTAACTGGACCATGAGTATGGCCCTGAGTGGGGACTATGTTGAGAAATAACAATTATTCTCTCCTCCCCCTCCCAGGAAAAAACAGTGTTTATCTAGCTTTTTTTTTTACCTTAATTATCAAACGACCCTCGTATTGCATTTTTAACTTCAGTCTACCATTCTTCATACACATCACATTTTTAACAACTTATACTTATGAGAACTTATAATACAACTTAAACACAGGTGGAGATCCTAGCTTAACAATCTTTCTTATCACAAAGCAGATTACTGAAAACACGGGAGGAACAGTTTTAACGCAAAAAACAACATGCTACATACAACACCTGGCCACGTTTCCAAATGAAATGAATCTCCCTCGGAGACAAGCAATTCAAAACTTTTCCCGGAACTTGTTTCGTTTCGCTCCGTGTCTGCGCCCACACGAAAGGAAACAATAGATGTTCACAGTGTGGCAAGGACCAGTCTCTTTATGGTTGCTTCTTTTGTCTTCATATGCCACCCTCGTTTCCTCTTTAAATAATGCTGCACTAGCAGAATTGCTGTACACGTGATTTTTATCTTTCGAAATTTCTTCAAAGTTCTTGATGACTGAAATATCTTTCACTATTGACTTAAAAACATCTTTCTCTATTTTGGATCTGCCCCCCCCCCCTCCTTGCCTTCACAAGACAACTACGAGTTCGATGAGGTTACAGCTGCCATCCAGTCTTCCTACATGTTCCACGCACATTATCTTCTGCTGTTTAATGTTGATATCATAGACGTAAGTTTAGCGCTCTGCGGAATCCAAGAGCTGGTTACTTTATCTTGATGTTTAACTTTATCTTGCAGTCACGCTTGTGAGACTCACAGAGAATACAGGCTCAACTTCTGCGATGCTTGTGGTCCTCTCGGGGATCTCGTGTGGTCCTTTCGGGGACCACGGGACCTATCGAGGACCACAGGAGTAAATTCAGTAGGATCACGGGGCGGTCGTGGTGGTAGAAGCGAACGAAGAAGAAGAACCGTATCTTGTTTTTAGCTGTATCTTGACGTTTAACTTTATCTTGATGTTTATTACTTTGTTTGCGAAGGTAGAGAAGATGGAAACTTATGTTTTTTTCTCACTCCTTTCCGTGTTGTTCTTGTTTTAGAGTCATATAATAAATATGATAGATGAGAGTCTCTGTCTTTAGTCTTACTCTTTTTGTTTATCCAGGCCCTCTTTCTCTGTCAGTGAAATATGATAGCTGCCTTTCCTTTTTTGTACCGACGTAATCTTCTACAGCAGTGGTTCTTAACATGGGGTTCATGAACCCTGAAGGGGTGGGGGTGGGGGGGGAGGGAAGGAGGTTCCCAAGGAAGGATTTTTGGGATTCACGGGCCAGCAAATGGAATGGCTCTATGAAAAGAGGTTCTATTTCTTTACGTTTTCAGTGAGGGGCCCCTAGTTTTTCTCCGGTCGGAAGGAAGCGGGGGAGGGGAATCCACGGCAAAAAAGGGGAATAAGTAACACCGGTTTATAGATAAGCTGTAACTATATTTTCTTTCTTAGAAAAATATGGCGGTGAAGCCATATATATCGGCGGAAATAAGACAAGGGACGATACATGGATGTGGATGACTTCTGGACTACCATTCAGCATGACCTTCACAGACTGGTCAAGCTCTGAGCCAACCAAAGACTGGGACGAGTATTATGTCAGCTTGAAGGGAAATAAAAACTGGTCTTGGAACAACATCAACAGAGAGAATTTTTCTTTCATATGTCAAAGAGGTACATCTTTCTGTCTGCCTGATTAGCTGTGCACATACCTACTTACCTACCTGTCTGTTTGCATACCTACGCATCCGTCTGTGAGTCAGTCTGTGTGCACGTACCTACTTACCTACCTGTCTGTTTGCATGTCTACGTGTCCTTTCCGTGAGCCCGTCTGCCTTTCTGTTTACATGTTATAAACATGAATACGTACGCGTTTGCCTGTTTGTTTGTCTATGTCCCCATGTCTCTCTCTCTCTGTCTCTCTCCTCTGTCTCTGTCTCTCTCTGTCTCTCTGTCTCTCTCTCCTCTCTCTCTGTCTCTCTCTGTCTCTCTCTGTCTCTGTCTCTCTCTGTCTCTCTGTCTCTCTGTCCCTCTCTGTCACTCTGTCTCTCTCTGTCCCTCTCTGTCACTCTGTCTCTCTCTGTCTCTCTCGGTCTCTGTCTCTCTTTGTCTCTGTCTCTTTCTCTCTCTGTCTCTCTCCTCTCTCTCTGTCTCTCTCTGTCTCTCTCTGTCTCTCTGTCCCTCTCTGTCACTCTGTCTCTCTATCTCTCTCGGTCTCTGTCTCTCTCCCTGTCTCTCTCTGTCTCTCCTCTCTCTGTCTCTGTCTCTTTCTCTCTCTGTCTCTCTGTCTCTTTCTGTCTCTCTCTGAATCTCTCTCTCTCTCTCTCTCTCTCCTGACATTTGAGTGCCAATGGCACGTGGGGGCTTCCGTAAAGATTTAGCAAAGACGCCTTTTAATGCCTTTTCACCCTCTTTTGCCCAGGTGAGCCCTCTTTTACTCACCATCCTCTCTGTTGTTCTTCTCGATGTCTGCTTTGGTCTGCCCTTACTCCTGTACCCGTGAGGTCCCCACCTCAGTTCTATTTTTGATAATGATTTACCAGAGTACATGTCCCAATCATCGCTGGTGTCTTTCCTCAATAATCGAGCTCAGTGGCTTCTTCTGTACTCTCTGTCTTCTGCCTTCTATCTATTTATTTTCCACAATTTTCATAATCAGTTTTCTGATGCTGTATTCTCTCTCACTCACTGCCACACTGTGGAGTAATCCATAGAAGTTGTCTAGTTGTCGATGTTAGTTCCTGAAGTCTATTTTCACTAGCGTATTTCACGTAAAAGTCTGGTAGTTAATGCATCTATAAAATCTGGGTATTTTACTACTCCCTCTAGACATTGGCGATCCGTGTGAGGAGCTGTTACCTGGCGGTGTCTTTGGAAGTGAGGGGTGTGTGAAATACCTGGATTCTCAGGTGACAAGAGATCAAGCTCAGGTAAAAGAAAGAACAAAAAAAGACGGGATTTTGAGGGGGATAATAGTTTCTGTTATTGTGATTATTATAACTGTTTGTTATTGTTGCCGCTGTTGTTCGTCTTACTGTTGTTATTGTTGTTGTGCTGTTACTGGCATGAGTGTTTTAGCGTTGTTGGTATTGCTGTTGTTTTACTGTTTCTCGTACTGCCGTTCTTGGTATTGTTTACTATTACGGTTGTTTTACTGTTACTTGTTTTACTGTTGCTTGTTTTAGTGGTGTTTTACTGTTACTTATTTTACTGCTTTTTTACCGTTATTTGTTTTACTGCTGCTTTACCTTTACTTGTTTTACTGCTGTTTTACTGTCACTTGTTTTACTGCTGTTTCACAACTACTGATATTGCTGTTTTAGTGTTACTGGCATTACTTTCGTAGCACCTCTCTGTAACTGGTAAACCGAGCTCTTCGCTGTGGACATCCCGATAATCTCGGGAATCAGACATCGATCTGGAATGAACCACAACGAGCGACATGGAACCAGACACGAAATTGGGTGGAAAGATCTAAAGATCTGCTTTGAATCCCCAGAGCCGATCCAGTTTTACAGAATTCTGTACAAGCTGCATCAGCCTGAAGAACACATCACTCGTTCAGACTGATAAGTGGTTATCCCCGCCATATCATGGGCACACGGCACGCTAGGGATTGCGGCATTATTGTCCTGTGAAGCCAATGTTCGGCTGGGCATTCAGCTGACGTGATAGAGTCAGGGTTCGGGAACTATAGCTGACCAAGATTGTGCCCCAACTCTTCGTTGGTAACCCCAATCCCAGTAACAGAGACTAGCCCGGCTAACGGGGTGCAGGGATTGTAATCCCTCGTGGTTGTGGAGTCTGTCGAAGAAGTACTGAGCGGCCTCCCCTCCTTGTTCAACTACACGCAGGGACTGACAAAATGGATGCCCTGCCCCGCTCCCAAGCCGACACCATGTTGAGCCTGGAAAGATCCACAGCGTCGGCTGCAGAGTGCGGGCTCCAGGGAGAGTGAAGAAGAAGAAGAAGTCTGGCGAGGCTGAGTGTAATTTTCATTAGCTTTAATTCTGTTGCCATGACAACTGAAACGTCTGATTGTATTCCTCTCTGACAACTGAACATCAAATGGCGCCAGGAACTTTGCTTATAAGTCTCTTGTCAGAGACATTGTCATTGTAGTGTTTTGTTCTTAACTCGAGGGTATTTTGTTCTTAACTCGAGGGTATTTTGTTCTTAACTCGAGGGTATTTTGTTCTTAACTCGAGGGTATTTTGTTCTTAACTCGAGGGTATTTTGTTCTTAACTCGATGATATTTTGTTCTTAACTCGAGGTATTTTGTTCTTAACTCGAGGGTATTTTGTTCTTAACTCGAGGGTAATTTGTTTCTTTGTCAGAAAGCCTGTGAGGAAGATGGAGCGTTTTTGGTGGAAAAGGCACATGAAAACTTGTCTGTTGGGGCGCAGAAGTATCTGAATGCCAGTGCAGGTAGATGCTTCTTATTGTACTTTTACATCGGGAAGAGAATGAAATATGAAACTGAAAGAAGGCGCATGAATTAGTTATGCACCCACGAACGATGATGGGGTAAAAGACGATTTCTATCATCATTTACAACAAATCATTAACAAAGTCCCTAAACACGACATCCTAATTGCAATGGGGAAATTCAACGCTAAGGTAGGGAAGGATAACACCGACGTCGAAAAAGTGATGAGGAAAGAAGGAATTGACACGGTAAATCAGAACGGAGAAAGATTAATTGAAATATGTCAAACAGAGGGCATGGTCATTGGAGGCACAATATTTCCACAGATGATAGAACTAGAAATCAGATAGATCATTTTTGTATTATAAAGCAATACAGAACATCTCCGATAGATATAATGGCATATAGGGGTGAAGATGTCAACAGTGATCACAATCCCTGTATAGGGAAAATAAAACTAAAATTGAAAAGCCAACACAAGAAATCAATACGCAGAAAGATAAACAGCCACAGTATACAAGAAGAAAATACTGACAGTAATTTCAGTCAGGAACTTGCCAATCATTCCACAACACCCAGTGAAGTAGTGGAGATAGGTACAGATGAATTATGTAATTCTTACAGCATTGCCATAATCACAGCAGCAAAAACAAGCACTGGGCTGAAAAAATCAAATAGAAAAGCATGGATATCAGAAAACACATGGAAGTATATACATGAAAGACAAGCAGTCAAATTAGACATATTGAATGTAAAGACAGATCTTGAAAAAGATCTGGCGAAAGCAACGTACAAAGAAATAGACAAGAAAGTAAAAAGTTCAGCTAGAAGGGATAAAAGAGAATACATAGACAGTATGGTGAAAGAAGCAGAGAAAGCAGCAAAAACAGGAGACAGCAAAAATTTATATAACATAAAAAGAGGTTAACAGGTACTATTACATCTAAGGAAAGACCAATCCTTAGCAAAACTGGAACCCTATTAAAATCAAGTAAAGACCAAAAGCAAGGATGGGCTGAACACGTCCGAGAAATACTTAATCGATCACACACAAAAGAACTGATAAACTTTGAAACCGACTTACCAACCCCACAACTAAATGTCAACCTAGATGACATTACATTGCATGAAATTGAAACAGCAGTGAATTTAACGGCCAACAACACAGCTGCAGGTGAAGATGAAATAACATCCGAAATGTTAAAAGCTATCAATAGTGACAACATGACACAACTAAAGAGAATATTTTATAAGGTTTAGAAAGAAGAAAAGGTCCCTTCTAAATAAAAAAACCAATCATTGTTAAAATACCAACAAAAACGGCAACCTTAGCGACTGTAACAATTGGAGAGGAGTAACCTTAGTATCAGTTGTGTCAAAAGTATTTTGCAAGGTCATTTTGAATAGACTTAAAGATATAATGGATACTGCAATGAGAGAAGAACAAGCAGGATTTCGAAAAAGGAGAAGCTGTTTCGACCAGATCTTTAGTCTAAGAATAATACTTCAAGAACATATTGAAAAATAATTCAATAATGAACTTCATAGACTTTAAAAAGGCATTTGATAGCATACACAGAGATTCATTGCGGAGAATTTTAAGTTTATACGGAATACCATCTACAGTTGTCAACATAATTAAGGACCTCTACAACAGATATGTTTGTGCAGTCAAAACAGAAGAAGGGATGAGCGAATTGTTCCAGATTGAAACAGGCGTTAAACAAGGATGTATACTACCTCACTTGCTTTTTGGAATTGTCATAGACCTCATAATGAAATAATGCTGCACAGGTAACACATATATTGATTGGGTATATGGGACCCAAGTAGAAGATCTTGATTTTGCTGGTCTTATGAGTAACAGTGTGAACTCCATGCAAGAAAAAACAAATAGCCTGTCTTCACTGACTACCAAAATAGGACTTAAAATTAACAAGGACAAAACAAAAACAAATGAAAGTTCTCCTTAACCAAAATGGAAAAATACACGTAGAAGGAACAGATGTTGAAGAAGTCAATTAATTTGCATACCTCGGCAGCTACATAGATCAGGATGGTGACACCAGAAAGGAAGTTAGAATTAGAATTGCACATAACAGCATCGATTTTCAAGAATCATGAAAATATACGGCATTCAAAAGTTATAATGACTAAAACCAAGTTAAGACTATTCATTTCAAATGTAATATCCACCCTAATTTATGCATGCGAAAGCTGGAAAACAATTAAAGAAATTTGACACTTTTGAAAGCAAATGCCCAATGAAAATACTCGGCATCAAGTGGAACAGACGAGCAAAACAACAACCCTTTCATGGGTGATCAGGAAAAGGCGATGGACATATGTTGGTCACGTGATGAGAAGAAACGATCAGAGAATCCCTAAACAAGCTATCAAGTGGAACACAAACAGGCCGAAGGAAAAGAGGCAGACCACGTGAAACTCTTAAGAGAGGCCAAATCAATAGACATAAAATCCCTTGATGTGGTCGAAAAGCTCACCGATAACAGAAAAAAATTGATGAACTACCTTGCGAGCCCTATGTGACGTTTAACGATACGGTAAGAATAGACCATTTTTGTATTAGAAAGCAATACAGAACATCTCTCATGGATGTAAGGGCTTATAGGGGTGCAGATGTCAACAGTGATCACAACCTGTGCATAGGGAAAATAAAACTAAAATTGAAAAGTCAACACAAGAAATCAGTACACAGAAAGATAAACAGCCACAGCCTAAAAGAAGAAAATACTAACATTAATTTCAATCAGGAACTTGCCAATCATTCCAAAACACCCAGTGAAGTTGAGGAGATAGGTATAGATGAGTTATGGAATTCTTACAGCACAGCCATAATCACAGCAGCAAAAGTAAGCGCTGGATTGGAAAAACCAAATAGAAAAGCATGGATATCAGATAAAACATGGAAGTATATACATGAAAGACGAGCAGTCAAATTAGACATGTTGAATGCAAAAGCAGATCATGAAAGAGATTTGGCAAAAGCAAAATACAAAGACATAGACAAGAAAATAAAAAGTTCAGCTAGAATGGATAAAAGAGAATACATAGACAATATGGCGAAAGAGGCAGAAAAAGCAGCAAAAACAGGAGACAGCAAAACTTTATATAACATACAAAAGAGGCTAACAGGTACTATTACATCTAAGGAAAGACCAATCCTTAGCAAAACTGGAACACTATTAACGTCAAATAAAGACCAAAAGCAAAGATGGGCTGAACACTTCCAAGAAATACTCAATCGACCACACCCAAAAGAGTTGTTAAACCTTGAAACTGACTTACCAGCCCCACAACTAAATGTCAATCTAGATGAAATTAAATTGCATGAAATTGAAACAGCAGTGAATTTAATGGCTAACAACAAAGCTGCAGGTGAAGATGAAATAACAGCCGAGATGCTAAAAGCTATCAATAGTGACAACATGAGACAACTACAGAGAATGTTTAACAAGATTTGGAAAGAAGAAAAGGTCCCTTCTAATTGGAAGAAAGGAATCATTGTTAAAATACCAAAAAAGGGCAACCTTAGTGACTGTAACAACTGGAGAGGAGTAACCTTAATATCAGTTGTGTCAAAAGTATTTTGCAAGGTCATTTTGAATAGACTCAAAGATATAGTGGATACTGCAATGAGAGAAGAACAAGCAGGATTTCGAAAAGGGAGAAGCTGTCTCAACCAGATATTTACTCTCAGAATAATACTTGAAGAACATATTGAAAAGCAGAAACCTTTAATACTGAACTTCATAGATTTTAAAAAGGCATTTGATAGCATACACAGAGATTCATTATGGAGAATTTTATGTCTATATGGAATACCATCTAAAATTGTCAACATCATTAAGGACTTATACAATGGATATGGTTGTGCAGTCAAGACAGAAGAAGGGATGAGTGAATGGTTCCAGATTGAAACAGGTGTGAAACAAGGATGTATACTGTCTCCTTTACTTTTTGGGATTACAATAGACTTCATAATGAAAAAATGCTGCACAGGTAACACAGGTATTGATTGGGTAAATGGGACCCAACTAGAAGATCTTGATTTTGCTGATGACATAACTCTTATCAGTAATAATGTGAATTCCATGCAAGAAAAAACAGATATCCTGTCTTCACTGGCTAGCAAAATAGGACTTGAAATTAACAAGGACAAAACAAAAATAATGAAAATTCCCATCAATCAAAATGAAAAATACACATAGAAGATACAGATATTGAAGAAGTCAATCAATTTGCATACCTTGGCAGCTACATAGACCAGGATGGTGACACTAGAAAGGAAGTTAGGATCAGAATTGCAAAAGCAGCATCAATCTTCAAGAATCTTGAGAACATATGGAATTCAAAAGTTATAAGCACAAAAACCAAGTTAAGACTATTCAATTCAAATGTAATATCCACCCTCATTTATGCATGCGAAAGCTGGAAAACAACTAAAGATATAGAAAAGAAATTAGACTCTTTTGAAAACAAATGCCTAAGGAAACTACTCGGCATCAAGTGGAACGAATTCAAGAACAATGCAGAGATAAGACAGATGACTGAACAACAACCAGTCTCATGGGTGATCAGGAAAAGGAGATGGACATATGTTGGTCACTTGACGAGAAGAAATGATCAGAGAATCCCAAAACAAGCTATCAAGTGGAACACAACAGGTCGAAGAAAAAGGGGCAGACCGCGTGAAACTCTGAAGAGGACATTATTAAGAGAGGCCAAGTTAACAGGCATAAAATCCTTTGATGAGGTTGAAAGACTCGCCGAAGACAGGAAAAATTGGCGAACTACTTTGCGAGCCCTATGTGACGTTTAACGGCACGGGAAGGATATAAGATATAAGATAAGGATATCTTATATCTTATATCCTTCCCGTGCTTTTAAACGTCACATAGGGCTTGCAAAGTTACTGATAAAAGTTATGTTATCAGCAAAATCAAGATCTTCTAGTTGGGTCTCATGTACCCATTCAATACTTGTGTTATCTGTGCAGCATTTTGTCACTATGAAGTCTATTGTAATTCGAAAAAGTAAAGGAGAAAGTATACATCTTTGTTTCACGCCTGTTTCAATCTGGAACCATTCACGCATCCCTTCTTCTGTTTTGACTGCACAAACATATCCATTGTAGAAGTCCTTAATGATGTTGACAATTTTACATGGTATATATATATATATATATATATAAGAGATATCTATAGTAATATAATATAATTAATATAATATAATATATAATAAAAATAACATCTTATTGGCAGAAATGCAGATGAAGCCACTGACAACAATTATTGAGGAAAGACGCTGGCGATGGTTGGGACATGTGCTCCGAATGACTGATAACTCACTACCAAAAATAGCACTAAGATGGACACCACAGGGGAACAGAAGTAAGGGTAGACCAAAAGAGACATGGAGAAGAACAACAGAAAGGATGTTGAACAATAGAAGGCTCACCTGGGCAAGAGCAGAAAAAAGGCGAAGGACAGGCATTTGTGGAAAACCCTTGCGGAAGCCCCATGTGCCCTGGGCACTTAAGGTTCAAGGAGAGAGAGAAATATATAATAACATAATGCAATATAAATAAAGAAATATAGAAAAGCAAACACTAAAAATAATGTTCTGTTATTTAGGCGTGTTTGATTAGACATGTGTAACAGATGTCATATAAAAAAATAATTATCTAATGTCTGCAGGCACAGAAGCTGCCTGTTATGAGTTAAAATTAATATAGTACAGACGCAGAAGTAACGCCAAGGAGATTGTGCATAGAACAAACACCAGGGGATAAAAACACCAGGGCCTAGCATGTGATAGTAACTGCGGAGTTGAAATACTTGACAGCTAAGTTGAAGGTGGCCAGTGTATGTGTATGACAGGTCTCATAGACAAAACCGAGTGAGTTGAGAGAGACTTAATTTCTTGTGGCCGATCTAACACACGGTCATGTCTGTGAGCCCCATCATCTTGAACGCGAAGACCAGTTCAGAGATGGTTTGAGACGGGTCAGTATTTTGACCAGCTATCGGTCGCTAGCAGTGGCGTTTCTCTATCAGTGGTACACTGTTCTTATAAGAACTCGTGGTTGAGCTGGCTCTGCTGAATGAAGATGCAGAGATGAATACAGGCAGCCTCTAATTAACGAGTAGAGATATGAAACTCTCTGCCACGGACAGAGAAAGAACTACTCAATCGATCAGAACATCAGAGAAGTATTTATGTTCCTTCAGACAAGTTTTTCGGCCGCTTTAGAAACTCCAAGGTGACTAAACCCATTTAGGTCTTGACTCCAAGTGGTTTGTTACTTTTATCTGCTTCACGAGACTGGGTGCACCACTGGAACACTGGAGACTAAAACGTTCCAAAACGTTTCTCACCGCCGTAACATGGCGAGGCCCCCTTATATTCTACCAGGCCATCATAAACAAGCTCTTCTGTCTTATCTCTGAATGAGCAGGTTACATTTTTTTCTTATTCGGTAAGGTTTGGCATCAAGTGGAACGAATTTAAGAACAATGGAGAGATAAGACAGATGACTGAACAACATCCAGTCTCATGGGTGATCAGGAAAAGGAGATGGACATATTATAGCAGTATTCGTGTAACATATGTTGGGTGTCTCTGAGCCTAGTGGTCATGTTAGAGAAACTGTAATAATACACAGTACACGGAGGAAAGAAATCTTGTAAAAATGTTACCGTGTTACATTTTAATAGTGGTACACGGACTCTGTTTTAGTAGTACTGTTTTACGGCTTTAAGCAGTGCCGAGAAAGGAAAACTGCTTTAATATGTTGGTCACTTGATGAGAAGAAATGATCAGAGAATCCCAAAACAAGCTATCAAGTGGAACACAACAGGCCGAAGAAAAAGAGGCAGACCGCGTGAAACTCTGAAGATGACTGAGAGGCCAAATTAACAGGCATAAAATCCCTTGATGAGGTTGAAAGACTCGCCAAAGACAGCAAAAATTGGCAAACTACTTTGCGAGCCCTATGTGACGTTTAACAGCACGGGAAGGATATAAGATAAGAAGAAGGTTTGGTTGAGTAACTTAGAAAGACTGCTCAGTCCTCGAACATCGAATTGGACAAGATAAAATGGAAGTTTACATAGAAACAAGGGCGATGAACCCGCACTCTTAGCAACCAATCTTTATTTAACAGAGACAGTAACTGATTTTATTTTATTTATACGCCCTCCTTATTTTCTGTTTCTTTCCCCCCTACAACTTTTGCCTTTCTACCTCATTTACAACAACAACAACAACAATATCCGTGTGCTACAATGACTTGATCATGGACAATCTCCACGGTTTGCTACAACATTACCGATGCCACAAGGGTCAAGTGAAGAGTTTGCATGTCAGAAAGGCAAGTATTGTCCTCTGTAGTGTTATTTCTATCTTTGTGAAAGGAGTATGAAGTATACTGTTAAAAAAAAAGAAACTCAACAAAGACGATGTTGCGATTTAAAATGATGTTTGCTGATCAGACAATGGTAAATTGCCTGAAACGTTTACTTGGACATCAACTTCATGGGCTAACCTGAATTGTACAGAGCAGATGATTCATGAGCACAGAAAAGCGGCACTAGTCAAAACACCATTTTTAACAAAAACTCATGACAAGTTCACGAGAATCCCGTGAAACTTACTGAACACAAAACTCACTGACAATGTTATCGAATGCCTATAAAAGATTGACGCTCCTTGAATCAATTCTTTTGAATATTCAATGCGCAAGTATGGCTCATCTCACTATAGAACAACGACTCATCATCACTGGACGTTTACAGACTGGACAGTCACAAAGTGTAGTGACCAGACAATTTAGTGTGGTTAGAAGCACCATTAGTCGCCTTTGGAGACGATTTCAAGAAACTGGCTCAGTTGGAGACCGGCCGCGCAGTGGAAGACCCATAGTCACAACTCCTGCCGAAGACAGCTTCATACGGCTGCGTCATCTCAGGAATCGATTTGCGTCTGCGTCCTCAACAGTCCAATCAATGACAGCAGCTCGTTGAATTTCAGATCAAACGGTCAGGAACTGATTGCACGACGATGGTCTTTGGGCTAGAAGACTCTACAGAGGTCCTGTTCTTATGGACCGGCATCCCCAGGGCCTACTGCTGTAGGCGAACCAGCATCGTCAATGGACCTTGCAAATGATTGGAGAAGGGTTTGGTTTAGTGATGAATTATTCTTTCTGCTCCAGCGACAAGATAGAGAGAGAAGAGTTTACCACAGAGTCCATGAGCGCTACACCCAGAACTGCGTGGATGAGGCTCCTCCACATGATGGTGGAGGTGTACTGGTGTAGGGGACGATCAACTTCATGGGAAGAAGTGACCTGGTGCAAAATGAAGGACGCCTGAATGCCCAGCGATACGTCGCTGAAGTTCTTTGTCCTCAAGTCCTTCCACTTCTGGCTGCATTTAGAGTCGATTTTTCAGCAGGATAACGCTCGACCTCATGTGGCACAACTCACCACCCAGTTCCTCGCTGACAGCACCGTCCAGACATTCCGTGGTCATCCGTGTCATCAGACATGAACCAAATAGAACACTTATGGGATGAACTCAACACACAAGTCCGCCATCGAGACGTGGTGCCAACCAATCTCCGACAATTGTCTTTTGCGCTGCGGAAAGAATGGGCAGCCATCGCACAACAACAGATCTATGGGCTAATCTGATCCATGTCAAGGAGATGTCGTTCTCTGATACAGGCCAGAGAAAGCCTTACAACTTACTGAAATGGAGGCCTCAGTCGCGAAGAATAAAAGTCCAAACCAAATTTAATGAACATCATTTCATTGTTAAAGTCTTAACGTTTCTTCATTCCAAGATTGAAACATTAATTCCGTAAAATACAATTTTTATACAAGTTTGAAATTTGGTGTCTATTTCGACTACAGTAGTGTCGCGTTTCTTTTTTTTAACAGTATAATAGTTTGAATTTTGAATAGTAGAGCAGAGGCTACAGATTATATTGATTGCAGATATATGGACACTGGAGTGATAAATGAAAGACGCGCTAAGAATGAATGTGCAAAAAATTATTTCAGCGTAGTCATTTTAAATAATAAATTGAGACAAGAAATCTGTAGAGCTTATATTTTTTTAAGTGTGCACAAACTAAACCAAAGATTAGAGCTGACGGTTATTAAAGTGTAAAAAAAAAATGAAACTAAAAATTAGAGTAATAAATAGTAACAGAAAAAGACACCGTTTACTAATGATTAACCTCTGACAGGTTTTAAGCAAAAGACGAAGAAGTCCTACGTGGCAGTCTTCCCTGAAATGACTCAGGACGTGACAAACATGGCGGTTCTGCAGGTCACGTCCAGCTTCCTGAGTCACGCCGTATACCTGACAATAACCACGTCAGATGGCAAAGAACTCAAGACCTCTGTGACTTGGTTACAGTCTCTGGTTTATGATGTACCAAAGGAAGTAGAACTGTCCAGTACAGGCAAGTTGTAGTTCGTATCGTTCTGGTCGGTTTCTACTTTTTGCGATTCTTGTTATGGAAAATACAACGTGCATTTCGTAGTATATTTACTAAGGGATATGTATTTAAGTAAACAGAACGATATTAATACGATATTAATGAATCTGGTGTAGCAAGTAGGAAGATATTCTTTCTTTTCTTTTCTTTCTTTCTTTCTTTCTTTCTTCTTCTTCTTTAGCTTTCCGAACCACAGAAGGCTCACTACTGCTGCAGATAAAATTCGCCTCAATTCCTCCTTATTCCTAATCTTCTTTTCCTCCAAATCTGCTTTTTTTTTTTATCTTTTCATGTCAGTTTACATTTCTGTGATTGTTAAAATTCCCATCGCTGTTTGAAATACTTTTCATGTTATTTAGTATTCACCACCGCTGACATTTTGAAGTCAGTATTTTTCAAGCTGCCTCTTTACGTGATCTCTTCTTTGCAGAAATCCGCTCTTTGATTGATACCTATCAAACTATAGTCAGTCTGAAAATCTCTTATTATCGAATATTGTTCTCTGTCTCTGTCTCTGTCTCTCTCTCTGCCACTAAAATAACATAGGAAAAATAGTTCAGGATCCAGATTTCATCCACTTTCAGTTCTTCTGAGACGTTGTTATTGCTTGCTTTATCCTCCCATGGAATTCTAAGGGATGCAACATTTCGCCTAAAAAGGTGAACCTCTCTTCCGGTGCTTTTTATCAATTTTCTCCATTCGTCCTCGTATACATTGCTATTGTAAAGATGCATGATTTATTTCCAGTATTCAGTATTAGGTTCTCGGTATCATTTGCGAAAGAGATACACCTGTAATCGCTTCACCACCTGTGCCAGTGAATATCGCACAGAATGTTCATGGATGGTCTTTCGCGTCAATCCTTGTTGACGAGCCACCAGATGCTCTCTCTCTCTCTCTCTCTTTCTCTCTCTCTCTCTCTCTGAACCTTAAGTGCTCAGGCACATGGGGCTTCCGCAAGGGTTTTCCACAAATGCCTGTCCTTCGCCTGTTTTTTTTGCTCTTGCCCAGGTGAGCCCTCTATTGCTCAACATCCTTTCTGTTGTTCTTCTCCATGTCTCTTTTGGTCTACCCTTACTTCTGTTCCCCTGTGGTGTCCATCTTAGTGCTATTTTTGGTAGTGAGTTGTCAGTCAGGATCTGCGAAAATGTAACTGTACATGTATTCTGTACGAGAGAAGTGATACAGTAATCACACTCTGTAAGATGCTTTGCTCTTTGAAAATGATATGTGAATTCCATACCTTCTTCTTCTTTATGCCCGCATGCGGAAATGAAAGATCTTGCCTACAGAAATGTGCTCTTCACGTGATTTCTTCACCAGGTGTCCAGGACAGATACATTTACATAGAGGCCTCACATCCCGTGAGTGTTGTCGTATACCTGAGGTCCGCCGTGATCGAGAGCTCCGCCCTGGTTTATCCTACGAAGTGGAACGACATGGATGGAGTCTGGTATTATGTGACCTCATCACGTGGTGGATCTGAATTAGGTGCATAGTCTTGTAGTCACAGACGTTTACGGTAGTCCTTGCAGTGTTTTCGGTGTATATCGTTCTCTTATGCTTCTGGATTTACTTAGATTGTGCCACCTTTCCGGCCCCGGTTTTGCTGTCTTTGTTTTATGCATCTTTGTTATTTTGCTTCACAACATGTCTCTGTGTGCCTTTTCATGCCATAAATTATTACGAGTCTAATAGGCGACATAGAACAACATACAGTAGATAATATAGACAATATTATGATGTCTTCACACAACAGAAGCATCTCCTGCGTTTACTTCTGTGATTCTGATCCAGGGGAAAAAAAAGAGGTTAGTCCTTCAGCTATAAGGTTCTGGAAGCAGTGGCAAAAAAATCCTGCCACATTGGAGAGTGACTAAGTATCATTTCGGTATCATTTTGGAGAAGACTAAGTGTAGGGTCACTTCATTTCAGTGTCACGCTGGAGAATGACAAAGTTTAGGGTCACTTCATTTCGGTGTCACGCTTGAGAATGACAAAGTTTAGGGTCACTTCATTTCAGTGTCACGCTGGAGAATGACAAAGTTTAGGGTCACTTCATTTCAGTGTCACGCTGGAGAATGACAAAGTTTAGGGTCACTTCATTTCGGTGTCACGCTGGAGAATGACAAAGTTTAGGATAATTTCATTTCAGAAGTAAAGTGCAGTAGATTTAGAACAGGAGAAATACAAAACATATGCACAAATAAAATACGTCGTAAAACTTGGCTTATTGTTCTAGCTGTTGTCGTTTATACCAAAAAATACTGACTGAAATCAGTCTTTCTCTCTCTGACAAACAAATTCTGACTGAAATCAGTCTTTCTCACTCTGCTAAATAAATACTGACTGAAATCAGTCTCTTTCTCTCTCTTTCTCTCTCTCTCTCTCTCTCTCTCTCTCTGCCAAACAAATTCTGACTGAAATCAGTCTTTCTCTCTCTCTGCCAAACAAATACCGAATGAAATCAGTCTCTCTCTCTCTCTCTCTCTCTCTCTCTCTCTCTCTTTCTGCTAAACAAATACTGGATTAGTTCATCAGGTAATGACATTAGTCTCCACGTTCGTTATTACAACAGTAAGAACGGGACCTGGCTTCCCTTTATGGTCTTTCCTAGGTTCCACCCCAATATAAATATATATATATATACTGAATTCTTACCCCGGGTTGTCCACACGCTTAAAGCCGTGCAATCAACACTAAGTGCCAAAACAACATTTACTTTTACAGAGAACATACACTTCTGCCATTTTTTATCTGGATTCCAGTTTATTACACTTATCACACAACAACAAAACAAAGGTGAACATACTTCACATGAACATGCATAAAATGCACACTTATAACACATCATCATTTCATTACTACATTAAGTCAAATTTCATCATATTAACAAGCAGTACCAACAGCACGGATGCATCAGCAGCAGGCCATCTTGCTCACAACCGAGAGGCCTACAGGAGTGCTGTTAGGGAGGCAAAGTTCTGCAAGGGACATGTAAATGAATGAATGAACCAACAGTACGGTCTAGACATTCAATATCGACACGTACATTACCTTATAAGTCATTGTCTAGAAAAACATAAACATAACATAGAGAACCTGTGATCCTCGTGGTGCCGTCTAATAACACAAAATTAGCGCCCCAATCTCTAGACTCACATACACAGATACCAACATTTATCAACATGAGTAATGAGAAATAAAACATGGTAACGCCTGCACGTTACAATGTTGAATATGATATCTCGTACATAGGACAGGACGGTTTAAGCCATCGAACACTTGACCACAAACCGTACAAAACATCATAGGCCCCGTGATACATCTCATGTCACTTAATCTCAAGGAGCTCCACCAGTAACATATAAATGACAGTATTACAATTAGGAATCATTAGTTCATCATTAATCTCTCAACAACTTGGTAATACTCCCAACATATGTGATGTATCACGACTTATATTACTTTACACTTACACTCATATTCGTGATGAAAACAGCTCACGTTACTATTCACGAAGACCTATAAAAGAAAGAATATAAAACACTTACCGCAATTACAAACCATAGACGTCGCACTTCACATACGTTGAAACTCCACATGGACAACTGACCACACTGGAACAAACTACGGATGGCACGATGCAGACTTTACATCAAGAACGCATCACGAACAGTCTCTACGAACACATTCCAGCACAAGACATCAGAATCCTCCGGGAAGTATACCCGTATACACAGAACAACTGACCCTCTGGATAACACACGCCCCCTTATATACCCAACAACTGTTGCACTCGCGAAGCAGTCCGTCTACTTTTGATCGGCCGTAACCAAAACGAAACTGAGCGCTTCACATCAAATTCTGGCTGAAGTCAGTCTTTCTCTCTCTGCCAAACAAATACTGACTGAAATCAGTCTTCCTCTCTCTGCAAACAAAAACTGACAGAAATCAGTCTTCCTCTCTCTCTCTCTCTCTCTCTCTCTCTCTCTCTCTCTCTCTCTCTCTCTCTGTGCAAACAAATTCTGACTTAAATCTGTCTTTCTCTGCAAAACAAAAACTGACAGAAATCCACCTAAGAGCTCTCTCTCTCTCTCTCTCTCTCACTCCCTCCCCAAACAAATTCTGACTGAAAGCAGAGATTAATGGAACTTATCTGTCTCTGTGAACTTCTCTGCAGGTTCATTATTACCTGACGTTTGTCTTCTTGAATACCAGTCCCGAGAATGTAAAAAAGCCATACGTCCGATCTTACATAAATATTTCTTCTGGTATTTTTTCACATACTCGTATTGTTCTAATTCTTCTCTTGGTTCAGCAAAACTGTTTACAAATATAACATTTCATAGCTTTTATGAATTTCATATGCTTTATATCACAATAGTTTTTGTGCTGTTGGTAATATTAATGAAACTGCTGATTTGCTACAACAGTTTCAGAAAGCGGACTGGCCATTGTGTCAGTAACAAATGTGACAAACAAGGTCACTGTCTATGTACCAGACCAGGAGACTAAGGCCAGGGTCACTTCAGGTCAGGTTATTTACTCGTTCAGGTATGAGTACTTCCAGCATATGACTCATAAATGTGTACCTCGGGAGTGCCATAGTATAGATGTGTACTTGGAGAGTGTCATAGTATAGATGTGTACTTGGAGAGTGTCATAGTATAGATGTGTACTTGGAGAGTGTCATAGTATAGATGTGTACTTGGAGAATGTCATAGTATAGATGTGTACTTGGAGAGTGTCATAGTATAGATGTGTACTTGGGGAGTGTCATAGTATAGATGTGTACTTGGAGAGTGTCATAGTATAGATGTGTACTTGGGGAGTGTCATAGTATAGATGCGTACTTGGAGAGTGTCACAGTATAGATGCGTACTTGGAGAGTGTCATAGTATAGATGTGTACTTGGAGAGTGTCATAGTATAGATGTGTACTTGGAGAGTGTCACAGTATAGATGTGTACTTGGAGAGTGTCACAGTATAGATGTGTACGTGGAGAGTGTCACAGTATAGATGCGTACTTGGAGAGTGTCATAGTATAGATGTGTACTTGGAGAGTGTCATAGTATAGATATGTACTTGGAGAGTGTTATAGTATAGATATGTACTTGGAGAGTGTCATAGTATAGATACGTACTTGGGGAGTGTTATAATACAGACATAAGCGTTTATTTTTCATAACAAATTGCATTAAGCATATCTTAAAATAAGGTAACACGGAGGAGACAAGCTCTGTAAATAGGAACTACATCGAACACCGTGGGACATGGATAATTACATGCATTAGGACGTCATGTAACAGAAATTAAAAGAGGCACATATATGGCACTAGAAGAGTAAACCAAACTTTTGTTATGAAATACTTCAGGTCAGGTCAGTCAGTCAGTTTGTCAGTCAGTCAGTCAGTTATTTTCATGTCCCTTGGGGAACTTTGCCTCCCTAACAGCACTCCTGTAGGCCTCTCGGTTATGAGCAAGATGCCCTGCTGCTGCTACGTCCATTCGCAGATCATCAACGATGTCTTGCAACCATCTTCGCCTTGGTCTTCCTCTCTTTCTTTTTCCAATTATGTACCCTACTAAGACTGTCTTCTCTAAATTATCATGACGTTTAATACTTCAGGTAAAAAGTAAATTTATCTCCTGCCCTAACTAAAATCTTCACTTGCATACATAGTTTATATCCAGCAAACAGCCATGATAATTCTAAGTGCTTGCGTCTTCCTTATGTCTTAAGTAGCAGCTCACATCTGTGATACAACAAGCTGGCCAGGATTGAGATATATGAGGAATGTTGGAATGAATGAAATAAAATGACGATTAGCCTTGGATCGATAGTTTAAGGAAATGTCTACAGAATTTACATG
The DNA here is from genome assembly GCA_009760885.1 of Achatina immaculata. Taxonomy (NCBI): domain Eukaryota; kingdom Metazoa; phylum Mollusca; class Gastropoda; order Stylommatophora; family Achatinidae; genus Lissachatina; species Lissachatina immaculata. The sequence continues at coordinate 51,546,801 of CM019713.1, forward strand.
AACTCTAACACACATCTCTTCAAAGATCACGACTCTAATTTAATAAAATAATACGCAATTGGTCCCCAGCTGACATTTCATCTTTCATTTTTTGATTTGCGTCACGTGAAGTGTTAATCATTTGAAGTGTTAATCATCTGATGTGTTAATCATCTGAAGTGTTAATCATCTGAAGTAGCTCGTATATGTTCCGTGATTCCTTTTTTAAAGAAATAACGCACGTATTGACATAACTTAACAAACGGATCGGCAGGAAGCGCAGGAACCTCTGACAGGCGCAGGTAACTGCAGGCTAGGTTGTCTTCTTCTTCGTCGTCGTCGTTCGCTCATACATCGACACCAATCTGTCACAAATGCTCCAGTTCTTCTCAGGCTTTCATAACCACCAAAGAGCTCCTCTATACGGGACCTGGGACTTTCTCGTGAGTTGTTCTCTACCGTGTTGAGAGGGCTTGTCTGTCCCGATTACTCGCAGAGCTATGCTGAGGGCAAGGGTCAGACAAAACTCAGCTCAAGCCCTTCTGCCTTGCAGGATCTCTGGAGACAGTGAAAGACCACGGAAGCAAACCGGAAAGAAATGTGTGCTGAAGACGGATGTTCTGGGCTCTGGGCTCAAAATGACGCCCCAGTGCCAGTAACTGCAGTACAATACAACTCACGCCCACGTGACAGAATATAGAATGACTTTGTCATTCTCCTGTGTGATCAGAATGTAAACTGGAATATCAAGAGAAACTACATCCGCTTTAAAAATGTTCACCTTCGTTTTCCAACCAATTTTTTATTGTTTCAAATCTTTTTTTTTCTGTGAACCTCCAGTACTCCGCTGTCTGTGAGTGGCACCTTGACAGAGGCATTCCAGACCCTTTATACCATGAAATACAGCAACGTGGATGCTCTTGTGGTCAATGCGTCTTCAGCAGTGGCCGTGCTCTTGGAAGAAAAACGTGTAAGTTCATATTACAGGCATCAGTTGCTTCTCTAAAGAGAATATTCTTTGGGCTGCTTCTCCATAAATAATATTTTGGGGTGCTTCTCTATAACGAATATTCTTTGGCTGCTTCTCTATAAAGAATATTCTTTGGTTGCTTCTCTAACGAGAATATTCTTTAGCTGCTTCTCTAAACAGAATATTCTTTGGTTGATTCTCTAAAGAGATCATTCTTTGGTTGCTTCTCTAAAGAGAATATTCTTTGGTTGCTTCTCTAAAGAGAATATTCTTTGGTTGCTTCTCTATAAAGAATATTCTTTGTGTGCTTCACTAAATAGAATATTCTTTGGGAATCTCTGGTTTATAAATGTTACCAGAGTCTCCTATAGGAACTGTTGTCACGTGGTGCAAAAACCTGTCCACACTCCCCCCCCTCCCCTTACTCTGTTGGTTATCTATACTGACCAGCTTGATTTCATCCTCTATGCCCAGCCACGCCCCCTTAAAACACTGGAAGCCCTTTGCTTCCTTCCCTCTGAATACTTTTTTTTTTTCACAATACTATAAAAAGACTTATTCACTCATAACAACGTATGCAAAGTGTTCAAATGATAAAAATAAGAGCATAGCATATTTCTGGCCTTGCTAAATACAGTTTTCATGTCTAAGTTAATATGTTTTATACCATATTTTCTTCTGTTGCGTACTCCCTTCTGGTTCTCACACGAACTTGCTTGCTGATGCTGTTATCTTCTTCGTATCATAGTTATTGAAAACATCTGCTTTTTATACAGAAATATGAACAAGATACGTATGTTAGTATGTTAATATCTCAGAATCTAAAATGCGCTAGAAAAAAAAAAGTTAGAGAAGAAAAAAATAAACACACAGCATACAGCACCTTACAGATTAACCCTCTCTTCACATGTTCTCCTCACAGACGGACCAATCCACCGGTGTTGTTTTGGACCACAGCTTTGACCAGACTGTACCACCGAGCTGGATCTCAACAGAATACATCTCCTTCCCGTCTCTTCCTCTTGATAGGTCTCCTAACATTCTGAGGTTCTCGTCCGTGCAGAACAACACTGTTATACAGGTGAGCGTAACAGTGCCAAGATGTTTCGGATATCCCTGCGCGAAAGTAGTACCTCCTTCTACTATTACTTTCAGACTGCTAGTCACACTTGTAGTACTTTTGTGTTATTTTTCTGCTACATTATTACTGGTTTAGATATACGGCTGTTCGTCTTACCACAGCTGAGACTGCTTCTATTAACTATTACTGCTACTAAATTACTACTACTTTTTCTTCTACTACTACTACTGCTACTACTATTAAAACTATTGCTACTAATATTACGCTAATTCTGCTACTACTACTACTACTACTACTATTACTACTACTACTATTACTACTACTATTACTACTACTACTATGATTGCTACTACTACTACTTCTACACTACGTTACTTTTACGACTATGGCAGGTACTGGAAGACAATGCTAATCCTAAAACTCTTGCTGCTGTAGTGAGGACGAGGACGTACTAATCAAGCTGAATGAGTCAGTGGTCAATGACCCATAGATGACTGCTTGCGTCATAGCCGGCCAAGACCATATTCTACCTCCCAGTGGTGCTCTGGCCAAGTGAATGGGAATCGCAGTGGGATAACGAACCTGATCCTATAAATGCCTCCAGCCGAAGTCGGATGTGTTGGATCGAAAGGCACATATCTGCAACACATCGCAACCAACGCCCATTTGAGGGTGAACGACGACGACAAAGGGGACGAAGAAGAATAAGAAGAAGAAGAACACGAAGAAGAAGAACACGAACAAGAAGAACAATAACGAGAAGAAAAAGAACAAGAACACGAACAAGAAGAAGAAGAAGAAGAAAGCAAGAAGTCAATAAGACGAAGAAGAAGAAGAAGAACAACAACAACAACAACAACAAGACGAAGAAAACAAGAAGACAACGAAAAAGAGAAAGATGAAGAAGAGGAACAAGAAGAAGAAGAAAAAAAAAGAAGAGGAAAAAAGAAAACGAAGAAGAGGAAGAAGAAAACAAGAATAAGAACAAGAACAAGAATAAGAACAAGAAGTAGAGGCAGAAGAACAAGAACAAGAAGAATTTACAGCAACACTGCTACATCTGATATAGGCATTGTACGATTGCTTCTAATCGACTTTGTTATATTTTTAGATCGTCGGGAAAAATGGGCACACAGAAACGGTGACTCTGGACGCGGCTGGAACTGTGAGTCAGTTCCTCTTGCCAGGATCAGACTTCTATTACCTTCACAGCAACCAGCCATTTTACGTCCTGAAAATAACTCAGAACAGTAAGTTCTTACGGGCAGCACAATGCTGGAAATATGTTCTATGAAGTAAGTTCTATATTTAGCTTTGTTGAGGAGTACACTTCACGGTAATTTTCTACTCGTTTCTCCGTGGTTTATGTTCTGGGGCATCATCAGTCCATTCCGGACATGTCCATCGGTGGTGAGATCCCACCCGCCCCTCCCCCCACCCTCCATCCCAACCCGCTAACTTATCCATCAGCGTGTTGCGGCTGACAGTGCCCGTCCTGTGCTGGTTGACAAGGCCCCTCAGGCATCCAATGTGGCTCTGGTTCCTGGCCGTGCCAGTCTGTACTCCCATCCCTCTCGGTCTAAACAGCCATGTGGGTTTGCTGCTCTCTCAGTATAAACAATGATGTGGGTTTGCTGCTCTCTCAGTCTAAACAATGATGTGGGTTTGCTGCTCTCTCAGTCTAAACAATGATGTGGGTTTTCAGCTCTCTCAGTCTAAACAATGATGTGGGTTTGCCGCTCTCTCTATCTAAACGGAGATGTAGGTTTGCTGCTCTCTCTATCTAAACGGAGATGTGGGTTTGCTGCTCTCTCACCCTTGCCTGTCTCTCTGAGAACATCAACAGTATCAGCTCGATCCAGTGGCTGCTCATCTGTGATGATGGCAGGCCCAGCCAGCCTATCAGTTCTCTCGTTTTCCTGGATGCCCGCGTGCCCACGGACACAGATGAAGGTGACTCTGTCAGTCGTTGCTTTCTGCGATGGCACAAGCCACAGCTTGCGTACAGAGCAAGCTTGGACCCAACGGATCAGTTGTAGCCAACCCAGCGACAACTAACAGTAGCACGAAGTGAGTTCTTCTCTCTGGGATAAGCTGAACGAAGCACAGCAAAGTTCGCGGAAGATTTTCTCAAGTTTCTTCTTTTTAGATCTTGGATGAACCCGTAATTTAATTTTGTGATTTCAGAGAATGGAACTCCAGTCTAAAAAAAAATGCACAGGATGATGATAAAGTCTTTCTCCTATAAAGAAAAACCATTTCTTAAAAACTTAAGCTAGATTGGAGAGTGAATGTTGTTCCATTACATTCGCCGGTGTTTAGAGGATTTTTTTTTCTGTACAGAAAGCGCTACAATCGCCACTATCAAAATGGCGTCTAATGAAGGAGAAAGGCCAGAGTGTTTTGTGGTATCACAAAAGAAACACGCCAGTAGTTACTAGCCAGTATCGTTCACCAGGCATTACTCTTTCTTGACCTTTTAAAAATTTATTTATGGTGACATACAAAGACGAAGGGTTCAGTTCACCAGTTCCTGTTCTCGTTCACGATCTCTCGCGGAAGCTGTGGGTATCTCTGGCGGAAGCTGTGGGTATCTCTCAATGAAGATGTGGGTATCTCTTGCGGAAGCTGTGGGTATCTCTGGCGGAAGCTGATGGTGTCTCTGGCGGAAGCTGTGAGTATCTCTTGCGGAAGCTGTGGGTATCTCTCACGGAAGCTGTGCGTATCTCTGACGGAAGTTGTGCGTATCTCTGGCACAAGTTGTGCGCATCTCTCAATGAAGCTGTGGGCATCTCTCACGGAAGCTGTGCGTATCTCTCGCGGAAGCTATGCGTATCTCTCACGGACGGTCTGCCTATCTCTCACGGACGGTCTGCGTATCTGTCAATGAAGCTGTGCGTATCTCTCAAAGAAGCTGTGGATATCTTTCAATGAAGCTGTGGTTATCTCTCACTGAAGCTGTGCGTATCTCTCAAAGAAGCTGTGGATATCTTTCAGTGAAGCTGTGGTTATCTCTCACTGAAGCTGTGCGTATCTCTCACGAAAGCTGTGCGTATCTCTCAATGAAGCTGTGCGTACCTCTCAGTGAAGATGTAGGTATCTTTCAATGAAGCTGTGCGTAACTCTCAATGAAGCTGTTGACAACTCTTAATGAAGCTGTGGGTATCTCTTGTGGAAGCTGTGGGTATCTGTCATGGAAGCTGTGCGTATCTCTCGCGGAAGCTCGGTGGAATAAACTCTCATCTGCGCGAGATCTTCCCACTATGTATTACGTTCGAGTGTTGATTGGATGAGTTTAAGGAAAGAGAGAGCCTATCAAAATTAGCGCGGAGAAAATTATACACTAAACGTCCTTTATTTCTATCAAAGTTATAGAATGCAGTGTGTATGGTTAAAATCTACGAAAAACATAAGACAGTTTACGTGTGAGACAAAGAAAACTGGTAAGAAAATGAGTGTATCATCACTTTCAGTTCTTCATATATTCTTTCTGTCACGTCCTAAAGTGATTTGTATTATTCCAATACTAGCCACGCGACATTGTGTTCCATCACTTTACTAAGTGCAAAGCCTTAGTGTTACATCACTTTACTAAATGCAAAGCCACTGTATTCCATCACTTCATTGAGCCCATGTCTCTTGTGTTCCATCACTTTATTGAGTCCACGCCTCTGTGTTCCATCACTTTATTGAGTCCACGCCTCTGTATTCTATCACTTTATTGAGTCCACGCCTCTGTATTCCATCACTTTATTGAGTCCACGCCTCTGTGTTCCATCACTTTATTGAGTCCACGCCTCTGTATTCCATCACTTTATTGAGTCCACGCATCTGTATTCCATCACTTTATTGAGTCCATGTTTCTTGTATTCCATCACTTTATTGAGTCCACGCCTCTGTGTTCCATCACTTTAGTGAGTGCGAGTCTTGTTGTTTATTATTTAACAAATTTATTCACTAGCAATAAATTGTTCAGAAAAAGATTTACTTGTTACCAATACATTCGCGAGCACTGTCTGGTTTACATAAGAATATGTTCTTACTCAAGAATTACAAAATTTTTGGTGAATTTACATTTAGGCCAGCGTTCTTAACAAGCAAAGTGTAAATATAACGCTTTATTGTTAAATATGACACTTTATTGTTTAACTCCACAATTTTAAGCGTATCAACTGCAAGAGTTTGTATCACAAAATGTTCCAATCTTTTCATTCTTTTTCTTTAGGGTCAGGGATCGATGATGCCCGATCCTGTATAACTTCACTTGTGTCCAGAGACCTCTGGCGACATCAGTATGGCCTCCACGTTACATCCCTCATGGACAGTTTCCAAGTGTACCTGGCTGTGATTGTTGAAACGGTGAAATCGGAGACGATCGAGCTGTATTACCCCCGCTCCGAACTTACCTGGAACTGTAGCGGTATTACAGGTAGTCTAATCTCTCTTCCTGATTTACAAATATTGTGCTCCATTCCATTATCCTCATTCGATCTGCCACCAGCGTCCAAATATTTTCAGACCAACACCTTACTATTTGTAAATGATAGCATTATGACAGTTTCCGTGTTATAATAGAAAAGTTAATGAACCAGTACACACACTGACTTGCATTTCTTTGTTACGGTCGGCACCTTTGTTAAGGAAGAGTGTTTCCTATGTTGATTCTCTTTGTTATGCCCTAAGTAAAGGTTTTTTCTTTGCTCTTTATTGGACATTCAAGAAAAGGTGTGATAAGATTCATGAATGGAGAAGATTCACTGGTGTTTGGATTTTTTTTTTTCAGTACACCTGATATTTTATATATTTCCTTTCTTTTCTCGTCTTTTTTTAAAATGATTATATTTAGTGTTAGTGTTCAATACGGCTGGTTATGATTAGTGAGTATATAATCTTCAATACGAATAGTTATAATTAGTGTTATTAGTCTTCAGAGATCATGTATTCAATATAAGATTAATAATAGAGAAATGCAGAGAGTTTAGTGTGAATCTATATTTATCCTTTATAGACTACACAAAGGCATTTGATTGTGTACAACACCAGAAACTTTGGGAAATAATGGAAAAAATGGGATTTCCAACACATCTGATACAATTACCATCACTGTTGTATCTAGACCAACTAGCAGCAGTAAGAATAAATGTTGAAACAACACCTTGGTTTGAATGAATAATCTTTATTTTTCAAGGGTAAAGAATTGGGCACACAGGCCCGTCTTACATTCTGCCCTTCATCACTCCATCTTTCATTCTTCCCACACACTTGATTTAGTACAAAAATACAAATTAAATTAGGAAAAACATATCAAAAGAGTGTAAGATTTAACTACTACATTCAAGATAAAAGAGAAGAAGTAATTAACCTAATAAAAATGCACTCACGCACACATACACACGCAGACATATACATAAATAAAAATACATTGTAAATACAGATCTTCTAACATATGTTTTTGTTTGTTTTTTCTTTTACATAAAACAAGGGGTCCGTCAGGAGTGCATATTGTCACCTTACTTATTTAACTTGTATACTGAAAATATAATGAGGAATGTTAGAGAAGATGTAGACAAAGAATATTGCGATGCCATAACAATTGGAGGTTATGAAATACCAGAGATTAGATACGCTGATGACACAGTATTACTGTCCACAACACAAAAAGGAATGGAAAAACTAATTATGTCAGTCCGTAAGAACAGCAAAGAGCAAAACCTCTATCATAATGCGAAGAAAACTAAATTGATGACAACTGACAAAACAAACAAGGCAGCTGAAATATGTATCAATGAAAAAAAACTGGAAGAAGTGGAGAGTTTTGAATATCTTGGATGACTACTAACTAATAACGGAGATACAATGAGGGAAATTAAAAGGAGGACATCCATCGCTCTTCAGAAAGTAAAACAACTAAAGAATCTGTGGAGAGGAACAGACAGAACTACAAAAATAAGATTTTTAAGGGCATGCATCTTTCCCATCGCAACATATGCCTGTGAAACCTGGACACTTAACAAAACAGCTGAGAAACACATACATGCCTTTGAATATAAATGCTACAAAAGAGTTCTTCAAATATCATGGACACAAAAAAGAACAAATATATCTATACTACAAGAACTTGATATTGAAAAGTCTGGCTGGTAAAGAGGATTAAAGAAGAAAACTTAAACATTTTGGACACATTAAACGTCATAATAATCTAGAGAAGACCATCTTGGAAGGGTACATAATGGGAAAAAGAAAGAGAGGAAGACCAAGGCGAAGATGGCTGCAAGACATAGTTGATGTTCTGCAAATGGATGCATCAGCAGCAGGGCTTCTTGCTGACAACCGAGAGACCTACAGGAGAGCTGTTTGGGAGGCAAAGTTCCGCAAGGGACATGCAAATGAATGAATGAATGAATGAATGAATGAATGAATGAGAGAGTCTTCAGTACGAGTTGTTATAGTTAATGTTAATACAGTCTTTAATACGCTTTGTCCAGGGACCACCATGTCTGGATGCTACGTCAGTTTGCCTTCCGGATTTCAGTATCACTACCATATTAGGTTGACCGACTATAGGTCAAGGTTTGGGGCTTACCTCTACGCCTGGAGTCTCTCGTCCATCATCTGCCACCCTCTTGGTGTGATCTCCGAACCCGTAACCCCAAAGGTAAGAAGTGATATTGTAACAGCGCGAACGATGAGAGTTACAAAAATCATGAACGCTCTGTAACTGTGTTCATTTTTAAGAAGACAAAGCGACCTGTTAGAATGTTACGAATTACTTCCTTCCTTATCGTATTAAATATCTGTAGAACAAGCAGCCGATTGCCAGTTGTTTACCGTTGCTATGATTTTCTATTGCGGCCAGACCTTTCTTGCTCTTTGTTGTGATATGGTCTGCACGCTCTTTATATCCCAAGCTGCGACTGAATCTTATGCCTAGATACTTAATGGAACTGGTTCTACCAACAGCGTGGCCACACACGGTCATCGCAGGCACTGGTTTTATTTATTTATTATTTTGTTGGGGGGGGGGGCAAGTGATTATTTAAGGAGAACCTGTATGGTGAACGTCATGATAATTTAGAGAAGACTGTATTGGAGGGGTACATAATGGGAAAAAAGAAATAGAGGAAGACCAAGGCAAAGATGGCTGCAAGACATCGTTGATAATCTGCAAACTGACGCATCAGCAGCAGGACATCTTGCTTACAACCGAAAAGCCTTACAGGAGAGCTGTTGGGGAGGCGAAGTTCCGCAAGGGACATGCAAATGACTGAACTGAACTCCCCACGGTTGCCTTTGCAGGATCTCCCCGGAAGATACTAGACCAAGGATGAAGGAGTTGGGACAGAAACTTGATGTGGCAAAACATAAGCGACTGTTCAAAAACTTCAGAAGGATGGTCAGTCAACACAGGACGGATGTAATTAAATACTGGACGCTGAAGCACGCACTGAAGAGCGATCTGGCGCACCTTTGGGAGTCTCCGAAGTACACAAGTATTTCTTCCTTAGTCAAAGTAAGAAGGACTAAGGAAGAAATAAGAATTAAACATACGGGGCTGTGCTTTGAAAGCTGGTTTCTACAACCTTAAAGAAGATAACTAACATTAGTTAAATTATTTTGTTTTCACATTCGTATCCACAGTGCTGTGAATTCTTTTTAGAGAGAAATATTTTCCAACTGAAATAGCGAATACGACTGAAAAAAAAACACACACACGTGCACACACACACACACAAACACACACACGAGGAGAGAGAGAGAGAGAGAGAGAGAGGAGAGAGAGAGAGAGAGAGAGAGAGAGAGAGAGAAGAACTTCTGTTTTATTTAAACAGTTTGATTTTGAATCGATGATTGTAAAGTCCACTTCTACTCTCAAAAGACAAAACCAAGGGAGACAATCACTAATATTATCACTTTTATGTAAGATACAGTCAGATCTGTGGTTTTGTTTTTTTTTTTTTTGCTCTGGTACCGCTAAACTACAAAGGGCCTCGGGGTTCACCCAGCCTCTAAAAATGGGTGCCAGAGAAATCTGGAAAGGTAAATGCTGTCAGGCGTGGTACTGGCCACATTACACTTTCTTATGCCGATGATCTTGGAAATAGGGACACAACACGGTACCCCCAATATTCCTTTGTGGCATGGAAGCGGGGATTTGATCTTTACCTTTACATTTACTTTACATCTACGGTACGCCAAACACAGAGACTTTAGTACTGATCTTAACAGTTTTAGCTGGGAGACAAAATCAGAAGGAAATCATTTATTAAAAAAAACATTTAAAAAGCTAATAATCATCCATCCATCCATTAGGTTTCTCGTCCAGTATCTTCTTCCTCTCTCTCTCACTCTCTCTTGTCTATCTGGCAAAATTCACCTTTCTCTTGAAATAATAACAACTCTGATATTTTGTACACGCAGGTGGACTTCCATGATATAACCAGTCGAGAACAAGTCCCTGTGGAATGCAGTACACCCTTGACTACCAGCTGGACAGTATCCAGTGACACGGCAGACTTCATGACCTCCGAAGTCCATCTTCAGACGACCAGCGAGGTCACTGTCGAAAGTTCCACAGAGATACCAAGAGACGTCGTAACGTGTGCCCCACAGTCTCCTAGAAGAGACCCGAACGTCCTTAAAGAGATGGCGATAGAAGACGCCAAGGAGATTAACGAAGTTTTGCAGGTGGAGGCGAGAAATACTTCCAGTTTTAAGAGGACAAAAACCTCGGTGCCTGATCCGAGACTGTCTGCCAAAGTTATAGGCTGTGGCGGGGTTTTGTTTGTTGGATTTTCTCTGTTTGTTGTAGTCGCTTCTGATGTGGTTGATCTTGTCAGGTATTGCTGTTCACTCTCTACGGAGCATAGAATCTTATGAAGTAGAGAATATTACTACTATTACTACTATTACTACTACTACTACTACTACTACTACTACTACTACTACTACTACTACTACTACTACTACTACTCTGCTGCTGCTGCTGCTACTACTGCTACTACTACTATTATTTATTATACCAACACACCACTAGAAACCAAGAGACAGCTATTTAATAGCATATTTATACCACCGTTGCGTGCCATCAACGCCAAAAATGGGTACTAACCAGCAAAATAAAATATCCACGTGTGAAAGGAGATGTCTGAGAAAAGCAGTAAACTTCACTAGGAGACACACGCTTAGAAATGATGATATAACACAAGTGGTGCGAACTACACCATACAATACACAGAGAAACCAAAGAATTAAGTGGTTTGGCCACCTAATAAGAATGGCGTACTTATAGTCAGGCACATACAGGGCCTTCAGCCAAAGAACTACAGGGCACAGATCAAGAGGAAGTCCTCGAAAAGATGGATAGATGGTGTTATAGAAACACTCGCGAATTACGGCATGAACATCACTGAGGTAACCCACTTGGTCCACAGAGGTCAAATGCATCTTCCCTCGGCATAAGAGGAAGTATGCAGGAAACTCTCTAATGTAGAGAGCGGAAAAACTTCACAAAATTCCTTCAAATCATCAGACAAGTGTTTCGGCTCTATTAAACTTCTGTCACTCTAAGGGGGGTGGCCCCCTCTGGGTCATGACTCCCAGAGGTCCTGTTAGTGTTGCCTTTTTTTCTCCCGTCCTGGAGCTGAACCCACGATCTTTCAAACTGGCACTGCACTTGGAAGTGCATCTTAGCGATTTAGCTAAGGAGGACCGGTATTGGTTGTGACAAACGAAATTACTTCAGCTTTCAATGCTTGTTTCGAATACTCCACAGCCAGCATGAGGCCTTTTCTGCTGTTTCTGAAAGGCTTTTCAAGGCCATTGCTCTTGCTTGTCCCTTTATGCCCAGTTGCTTACATAGATGGTATGGTAATGTTACTACGAATCCTCTCTCTCACACCTGTACAGCTATTACTGTTGGCTTGACACCTGCCCCGGTATAAGAGGAAGGATAAAGTAAAGTAAATTATTTAAAAATTTTCATTATTCTGTTGCCCAAGATATAAGTACTCCGAGTATAACATCGTATTTCACAATAACAAACTTGTCCGTTGTCCTTTCATGATCATTCAGTCAAATGATTATCATTTCTCAATATCGTCTTTCTTATCTCCCTTAACGTCTCGAACAGACAGTTTTTCTACTGTAACAGCCTGTTTCTAGAGCTTTGACCTCGCACTGAACATAATGTGACTCCTCATTAACGTATTCATTAGTGGAGTGCACATTTTTTTTTCAAACTGAATCTCCTTCTCGTCTGGCTTCATGTAGTTCAGGGATTCTCAGCCTGTGTTTAAAGGAAAAATAAAATATGTAACCAAACCTTTCTTTTCTTGGAAAGGTTTATTCTCAACATCTTCTTATAAATCAGACAAATGTTACAGGAATTCAGATTTCAAGCAAGCTCTTTCTCTCATATCTTTCCGTCCACACATACGTTGATAGTTTCAATAATATGTTACGTGCCGACTGGCGTTGGCTATTATGCTTCTCCAGAGTAGCCGATCCTTCATGCAGGCCACCAGCTCAGCTGGTGATCTCCTCTCACACCATCCCGTCAGACTGTCCAGTATCATTTCTCTCTGTCTTCCTCTGGATCTTCTTCCTTCTATTTTTCCTGTTGTTATAATATTTTCATTGCCCCCTTTTCTCATTGCATGTTCTATGAAAGTACATTGTCTCTTTCTTATTTTTACAAGTTTTTTTGTCTCTCCAGCTCTTCTCAATAATAATAATAATAAAGTGTGTATATTGTGATATTAAATATTTGTCATTTTGTATATTTTTAAAAAAAAGTATGTGAGCTTATATTTGATGGCAAGTAAAAACGTAACCTCAAATCGAGGAAGGTGACCACTGATAAATATATGAAAAGCCTCAAAGAAGTAAAAAATAATATGTTCATATATGTTTGAGTGAGTACTTCCTTTCATTTGTAGTACCTTTTCAACCCGCCCTCATAATATAGTCATTTCGGACATTAAATATTGTGAGGGTTTGGAGAAGGTAGTCTTGGAAGGGGACATAATGGGAACAAGAAAGAGAGGAAGACAAAGGAGAAGATGATAACAAGATAATTGTTTGCTGATTTTACGAATGGATGCCACCAGCAGCAGGGTTTCTTGCTTACAACAGAGAGGTCTTCAAGAGAGCTTTTAGGGAGGAGAGGCCTTCAAGAGAGCTTTTAGGGAAGAGAGTATTCAAGATAGCTTTTACGCAGGAGAGGCCTTCTAGAGAGCTTTTAGGGAGGAGAGATATTCAAGATAGCTTTTACGGAGGAGAGGCCTTCTAGAGAGCTTTTAGGGAGGAGAGGCCTTCTAGAAAGCTTTTAGGGAGGAGAGATATTCAAGATAGCTTTTACGGAGAAGAGGCCTTCTAGAGAGCTTTTAGGGAGGAGAGGCCTTCTAGAAAGCTTTTAGGGAGGAGAAGACTTCAAGAGAGCTTTTAGGGAGGAGAGCTTCTTTTAAGGAGGAGAGGCCTTCAAGAGAGCTTTTAGGGAAGAGAGTATTCAAGATAGCTTTTACGCAGGAGAGGCCTTCTAGAGAGCTTTTAGGGAGGAGAGATATTCAAGATAGCTTTTACGGAGGAGAGGCCTTCTAGAGAGCTTTTAGGGAGGAGAGGCCTTCTAGAAAGCTTTTAGGGAGGAGAGATATTCAAGATAGCTTTTACGGAGAAGAGGCCTTCTAGAGAGCTTTTAGGGAGGAGAGGCCTTCTAACAAACTTGTCCGTTGTCCTTTCATGATCATTCAGTCAAATGATTATCATTTCTCAATATCGTCTTTCTTATCTCCCTTAACGTCTCGAACAGACAGTTTTTCTACTGTAACAGCCTGTTTCTAGAGCTTTGACCTCGCACTGAACATAATGTGACTCCTCATTAACGTATTCATTAGTGGAGTGCACATTTTTTTTTCAAACTGAATCTCCTTCTCGTCTGGCTTCATGTAGTTCAGGGATTCTCAGCCTGTGTTTAAAGGAAAAATAAAATATGTAACCAAACCTTTCTTTTCTTGGAAAGGTTTATTCTCAACATCTTCTTATAAATCAGACAAATGTTACAGGAATTCAGATTTCAAGCAAGCTCTTTCTCTCATATCTTTCCGTCCACACATACGTTGATAGTTTCAATAATATGTTACGTGCCGACTGGCGTTGGCTATTATGCTTCTCCAGAGTAGCCGATCCTTCATGCAGGCCACCAGCTCAGCTGGTGATCTCCTCTCACACCATCCCGTCAGACTGTCCAGTATCATTTCTCTCTGTCTTCCTCTGGATCTTCTTCCTTCTATTTTTCCTGTTGTTATAATATTTTCATTGCCCCCTCTTCTCATTGCACGTCCTATGAAAATACATTGTCTCTTTCTTATTTTTTACAAGTTTTTTTGTCTCTCCAGCTCTTCTCAATAATAATAATAATAATAAAGTGTGTATATTGTGATATTAAATATTTGTCATTTTGTATAAGCTTATATTTGATGGCAAGTAAAAACGTAACCTCAAATCGAGGAAGGTGACCACTGATAAATATATGAAAAGCCTCAAAGAAGTAAAAAATAATATGTTCATATATGTTTGAGTGAGTACTTCCTTTCATTTGTAGTACCTTTTCAACCCGCCCTCATAATATAGTCATTTCGGACATTAAATATTGTGAGGGTTTGGAGAAGGTAGTCTTGGAAGGGGACATAATGGGAACAAGAAAGAGAGGAAGACAAAGGAGAAGATGATAACAAGATAATTGTTTGCTGATTTTACGAATGGATGCCACCAGCAGCAGGGTTTCTTGCTTACAACAGAGAGGTCTTCAAGAGAGCTTTTAGGAGGAGAGGCCTTCAAGAGAGCTTTTAGGGAAGAGAGTATTCAAGATAGCTTTTACGCAGGAGAGGCCTTCTAGAGAGCTTTTAGGGAGGAGAGATATTCAAGATAGCTTTTACGGAGGAGAGGCCTTCTAGAGAGCTTTTAGGGAGGAGAGGCCTTCTAGAAAGCTTTTAGGGAGGAGAGATATTCAAGATAGCTTTTACGGAGAAGAGGCCTTCTAGAGAGCTTTTAGGGAGGAGAGGCCTTCTAGAAAGCTTTTAGGGAGGAGAAGACTTCAAGAGAGCTTTTAGGGAGGAGAGCTTCTTTTAAGGAGGAGAGGCCTTCTAAAGAGCTTTTAGGGAGGACAGGCCTTCAAAATAGCTTTCAGGGAGGAGAGACCTTTAAGAGAGCTTTTAGGGAGGAGAGACCTTCTGGAAAGCTTTTATGGAGGAGAGGCATTCAAGATAGCTTTTATGGAGGAGAGGCCTTCAAGATAGCTTTTACGGACGAGAGGCCTTCAAGAGAGATTTTAGGGAGGAGGTGCCTTCTAGAGAGCTTTAGGGAGGAGAGGTCTTTTAGAGAGCTTTTAGAGAGGAGAGGCCTTCAAGACAGCTTTTATGGAGGAGAGGCATTCAAGATAGGTTTTACGGAGGAGATGCCTTCTAGAGAGCTTTTAGGGAGGAGAGGTCTTCTAGAAAGCTTTTAGGGAGGAGAGGTCTTATAGAAAGCTTTTAGAGAGGAGAGGTCTTGTAGAAAGCTTTTAGGGAGGAAAGATCTTCTAGAAAGCTTTTAGGGACGAGAAGACTTCAAGAGAGCCTTTAGGGAGGAGAGGCTTCTTTTAAGGAGGAGAGGCCTTCTAGAGAGCTTTTAGGGAGGACAGGCCTTCAAGATAGCTTTTAGGGAGGAGAGGCAGTTAAGAGCGCTTTTAGAGAGGAGAGGCCTTCTAGAGAACTGTTAGGGAGGCAAAGTTCCGCAAGGGACATTCTAATGAATGAATGAATGAATTTCAACTCACTCCGTAATATAACGAGTGGAAGGAAAGAACAAATCCCAGTAAGGCGCTGCCTAGAGAAAGCAAAGCAGGTAACGAAGATAAAAGTTCTCAGTTAGAAGACGGAAGACGCATGCGGAAGGAAACTGGCCCTTACAATGCAAACTTCTTGTGTTGCTGTGGCCTAATATACAAACTCAACAATGGCAGAATCAAGCAAGTTCAGAATAATCGTGTAATGCAAACCTCCTAACTAACCTAAAAATAATTCTATTCTAGCCCAGCGTTTCCCAAAGTGTACGATATAGCGCCCCCCCCCCATGGGCGTTGAGGATGTGGTAGGTAGGTAACGGTAAAGGTAACCCTATCACGCCATAGAGGCACATAGGGATATGGTGTTAGTGTCCATATTTTCCTTGACCTGTCAGCACACTAGAGGGTGATATGGTCAGTATTACACCTGGCCGCCTTTCCTTCCCCAACTCCAGAAGAAGTCGGGTACCCATTTCTACAGTCTCTAGCCGGATTCGAATCCCCGACCTTTGCCATGAGAGACCAGTGCACTAACCACTTCACCACTCAGACACCCTGTTGAGCATGTGGCTTGGGAGAAAAGGGGGCGGCAGCCCGAAGAAGCGTGGGAAACACTATTCTAAACAGTCTTCTAAGACGAAAAGAATGCAAATATATACGTACATATAATTTTAATTTGAACGAAAAAAAAACATAGCAAGAAATTTAAACATACTGGAACTTCAGGAAATAAATCTCCAAAAATATGCTCCAAAGTGACTTTAAAAAATGTACGAGTATAATGGACCAAAATACATCAACATTAATCCACCTTATTTATATGGGAAAAACTCGCGCATTTCTTGTATATACAGCATGTCTACGTGCTGTATACGTGAATATAGTTCATGATCTGTATTCCGTTATTTGCTATAAGGTTGCTAGTTTTATCATTGAAATAAATGAAATTTCATCTTTCTGCGACAATTTTTACACTATCTTTCCGTTTATGCTTTTTAAAATTAATTCAGCTAATCTTCTGTGTTTAGATGAGTGGTTAGGAGCTCGCTCTACTAATTTGGTGGAAACGGGTTCAAGTTCCAACAGTTGGGATTTTTTTTTCTGATGCCACCACACCAAAAAGGCCCAGAGGTTTACACAGGCTCTAAAATCTGGGAGGGTAAATGCAGCCAGGCATGAATGATGCTGACCACACCACATTTTCATGTGTGGAAGGTCTTAGAAACAGTGGCATCACACTATATCCCTAATATATCTTCATGGCGTGGAAGCTAGAATTTTACCTCTTACCTTTACCTATTTTAATCCAGTGACAACCGTACACCATATGTGTCACCATTAGTTGTCCTTCCCCTGGTGTAAGTAGGAACCTGCTGTCCATTTCAAAAATTAATTTGACGGGGGCATTTCTCGATGTTAAAGCAACAACAGTCGTTGTGAGAGGCAAATGCACTAACCGCTTCGCTACTTTGGCCCCCATAGAAAGAAAAGCCCCTAAAAAAATAGCCAAATAGATCTACTACACCACCTCACAACACGATGTCGAGACACAAGTGTAGCGAATATGTCACAACACGATGTCGAGACACAAGTGTAGCGAACATGTCACAACACGATGTCGAGACACAAGTGTAGCGAACATGTCACAACATGATGTCGAGACACAAGTGTAGCGAATATGTCACAACACGATGTCGAGACACAAGTGTAGCCAATATGTCACAACACGATGTCGAGACACAAGTGTAGCCAATATGTCAATCTCAGACACGCCGAAATTTATGCCTAAACGCAATGTCGCGTTAAATTAGAATGACCAGTGTTCATTTCCAGGAGGAAAAGGAAGGAAGGAAGGAAGGAAGGAAGGAAGTCCAAAAGAAAAATATCTCAGATGACTGAGCAAGTTTCGTGGAAAAAGAAAACATCTGAACTAGTTAGAAACACCAAGGACCGCACACGAGGGAGAATAACGATCGCCAACGCTACCATCATTATCATCATCATCATCATCATCATGTGCCTCTTCCAGATTTGAAAGTTGGAGGTAATGAATCTCCAGCTCCTTCTCGCTGATGGTGCACGCAGCCAGGCTGTGTCCTGTCTGTTCTCGTATGTTATCTTCCCATCTACATCTATGTCTTCCTCTTGCTCTTTTTTTACTTTCACTTTTCCTTCTAGTATGATCTTCAGTATGTTTGTTATGTCTTTTGATATAGCCAAAATAATTTTTATTCCAAAGTTATCCAGCACGGCACATAACAGTAATAATAATAATAATTAAATGTTCTGTACACAAAACTGATATGTTAGGCAGAGAAAGGTTGGGCATTGTTATTATGTTATCTCTGTTTAAGAAGAGCGTAATGACAGTGTATATCTTAGATATTTGTTTTGCTCAAATCCAGAAGATTTTTACTTCTCGTTAAAATAAATAAGTGCTTTGACACTGTCTTTACAATTTTAAAACTGAAACAGCTACAGACAATTGATTTATAAATGTCAATCAATATTTTTTCTTCCTTGTTAAAATTTCTAATTACGGATAGATCTTAATAATGTAGCTAACGGTAATTCAATGGACACAACCAAGTTCTTAACTAAGGGGAAACAACTTCAGTATAAGTAGGATATAGTAATAAACTCCCCTAACGACGGGAGATAATCATTCCTTTATAAAGTAAAGAAACAGGTCTTGCTAATGAGGTTCCATTGCGCCTTGTGGTGACGCTATTGCAACAATATTTATTCTTGTGACATTAAAAGTCAAAATGCTTTTTTACAGCTGACAGATGTGCAGGATAAAATCAACAAGAATAGTTACATTAGCATTAACTGAGTGTAGCATTAACACACTGTTTTTTAAACGGGACAGATAAAAATATAATTCAGGTATTAATTTCCAGCGTTATTATTCCTTTTCAACGTCGCAGTTCAATGTCAACTTCTCGGCCATTTGGCTAAGATACTTACCTGGTACGGAAGGCACTATGAAATAAATTTTTAAAAAAGGTGGTCTTTCTACCCAGGTTAAGTAGATTTTAATCTACAAACCCTCACCACACACGTGCTAAAGTTATCTAGCGAGCCCATGCGGGCATTAAAAAAAAAAAAATTGGGCTGAGATCAAGGGTATGAGGTCAAAGTGTCCTCGTGGCAGGTACCTTGATCGAAAAGCCCTTTTGGTTAGGACAAAAGCGTTGTTTATTTTTTAACTAAACCAGATGCCCGAGACCTGCCCTGCACATTGAATGCCCGGGGGGGGGGGGGGGTAAGGTCCACATCTCGTTACGGGTGGACCCGGTTTGCTGTACCACCGGGTCACGGCCTGTTGTTTTCGTCGTCTTAAAAAAAAAACAAATTAACCTACAAAATGCTTACAGGCATTTTTCCAAATTTAATATTTGCTATAAATGTTACAGGTAAACCTCCCACGTTCCCAGCTGTCAAATCAAAAGTCAGGCCCACCCAGTACATTGCTATGGGGCCCAGAGGGTTTCCCTGTTTAAAGTTGAGCCCGGATGGCACCGGGGCCCGTACTGGATGAAAAAAGAGCTGGCAACGTTGGCCCGTACTGGATGAAAACAGATAAAAGGGATGGCAACTGGGGCCCGTACTGGATGAAAACACATAAAAGATATTGCAACGGGGCCCGTACTGGATGAAAACAGATAAAAGGGATGGCAACGTGGGCCCGTACTGGGTGAAAACAGATAAAAGGGATGGCAACTGGGGCCCGTACTGGATGAAAACACATAAAAGAGATGGCAACAGGGCCCGTACTGGATGAAAACAGATAAAAGGATGGCACCGAGGGCCCGTACTGGATGAAAACAGATAAAAGGATGGAAGATTTGCACTGGCATATAAAATTTCTCTCGGAGATTCTGGCCAAATTCTAAAACTCGTGCCATGAATGATGGATACTGCAACTACAAAAGGGACAGAAGTCTATTAAAAGCGTATTTCTTCTTCTTCTTCTTCTACTTCTTCTTCTTCTACTTCTTCTTCTTCCTCCTCCTCCTCCTTCTTCTTCTTTTTCTTCCTCCTCCTCCTCCTCCTTCTTCTTTTTCTTCCTCCTCCTCCTCCTCCTTTTTCTTCTTCTTGTTCTTCTTCTTCTACTTCTTCTTCTTCCTCCTCCTCCTTCTTCTTCTTCTTTTTCTTCCTCCTCTTCCTCCTCCTTTTTCTTCTTCTTCTTCCTCCTCCTCATCCTCCTCCTTCGTCTTCTTCTTCTTCTTATTCCTCCTCCTCCTTCTTCGTCTTCTTCTTCTTATTATTATTCCTCCTCCTCCTTCTCTTCTTCTTCCTCCTCCCCCTCCTTCTTCTTCTTCTGCTTCTTCTTCCTTCTTCCTCCTCCTCCTCCTTCTTCTTCTTCTTCTTCCTCCTCCTCCTCCTTTTCTTTCTTCTTCTGCTTCTTCTTCTTCTTCAGTCTCACTAGAATTGCGAGCTGGAGTTCTTTGCAGTCTTTTTTTCAGCTAAGAAGAAAAGGGTGCAGTGATCTCAAAGAGAAGAATCCCACCAAAATGTAGCATTACCATCGATGGCACAGAACTGAAACAAGTTGATAGATTCAAGTACTTAGGAACAATTATAACAACTGATGGGAAATGTCACAACGAAATAAAAAGCAGATGTGCTCAGGCCAAGTCAGCATTCCAGAAAATGAGAAACATCTTGTGCAACAGATCCATATCAGTAGAAAAAAGATTCTGAGTACTTAAATGTTACATCGAGCCAATTTTGTTTTATGGATGTGAAGCATGGTCCATGAATAAGAGAGTAGAGCGAGAAATGAAGGCCATGAAAATGTGGTTCATAAGAAGGATGTTGAAGGTACCATAGACAGCTAAGAAAACCAATGAAGAAGTCTTAAGAGAGGCTGGAGTTAAAAGGCAAATTACAGCAAAGATCAAAGACTGACAAGCGAGATTTGTAGGACATTTTCTGAGAAGAGGAAAATTCGAATACACTGTGGTAACTGCAAAAATTGAAAGAAAAAGAGACAGAGGAAGACAGAGAGAGAGAGAGAGAGAGAGAAAGAGAAGTTACTGGATAGGCTGTCAGTGTGGCTGGGAAGAAAGTCACCGGCGGATCTCATAATCAAGTCTAAAGACAGGAAATTGTGGAGAGAAATGATCGCCTAGGCCACGCGGCACTGCACTTGATTGATTGATTGAATGATTGAACCAAAGGGTGTGCAATACTTCTTTAACAGACTCCACACCCCTACTGAGAGCTGTAGCACCACCCCCGCTCTTCCCACCACCCCACTACCCCCCCCCCCCCCAAAAACACCTCAGCTTCTCATCCTTGAAGTGTTTTGATCACTAAATTAACTTCAGTAAAACAGCTACTGCCAAGACAGGAAACAAAAATCTCTATTTCTGAGAAAACAATGAAATTAGTGAGAAAATAACACGTCTTTTGAGTTACGCTTCACCAACATTCACTAAGCGTTCACGTAATATATATATATATATATATATCAGTATTCCCTACGAGTATAATAAAATAACAATTAACTCTCCTCCCACATCTCTGCCACTGATCTTGTCGGAAGTAGTTTAACACCTCCTGGAGCAATGTTTATAATTTATGAGTTTATTTTTTATACATCATATTTTCCTAATCCAAGATCTGCAGAACTCGTTCTTGTGCATGAGTTACGATGCAAAAATTTTCATTAACTCTTACCTGGATTTTTTTTTTCATTCCGTAATAAATACTTGCAATGAAGCAGTTATCTGTAGTTTTATATATATATATATATATATATATATATATATATATGTATACTGTTCACAAAAAGAAGCGCAACAAATATGAAGTGACGATTTAAACTGAAGTTCGCTGATCAGACAATGGCAAATTGCCCGAAAAGTTCAAGTAGACATCAGTTTCATGTGCTGACCTGAATTGTACTCAGCAGATGATTCATGAGCACAGAAAAGCGACACTAGTCAAAACAGCATTTTTGACAATAACTCATGACAGGTTCATGAGAATCCCGTGAAACGTGCTGAACATAAAACTCACTGACCATGTTATTGAATGGCTATGAAAGATTGACGGTCCTCGAATCAATTCATTTAAAAATTCGATGCGCAAGTATGGCTCATCTCATTATACAACAATGACTCATCATCACTGGACGTTTACAGACTGGACAATGACAAAGTGTAAATAATTTAATGTGGTTAGAAACGCCATTAGTCTCCTTTGGAGACGATTTCAAGAAACTGCCTCAGTTGCAGACCGACCGCGCAGTGGAAGACCCATAGCCACAACTCCCGCCGAAGACAGCTTCATACGGCTGAGTCACCTCAGGAATCGATTTGCATCTGCGTCCTCAAAATTGCAGCCAATGACAGCTGCCCGTTGAATTTCAGATCAAACGGTCAGGAACCGGCTGCACGACCGCTGGTCTTTGGGCTAGAAGACCCTACAGAGGTCCTGTTCTTACATCACCAGAACCGACTGCAGTCACCGAACCAGCATCTTCGATGGAACGTTAAGAATGATTGGAGAAGGGTTTCGTTTAGTGATGAATCATTCTTTCTGCTCCAGCGACACGATAGATGGAGAAGAGTTTACCACAGATTCCATGAGCGCTACGCCCAAAATTGCGTGGCTGAGGCTCCTCCATATGGTGGTGGAGGTGTACTGGTGTGGAGGACGGTCAACTTTATGGGAAGAAGTGACCTGGTGCAAATTGAAGTACGCCTGAATGTCCAACGATACGTAGCTGAAATTCGTCGTCCTCACGTCCTTCCACTTCTGGCTTCACCATGGTCGATTTTTCAGCAGGATTTTTCAGCTCGACCTCATGTGGCACAACTCACCACCCAGTTCCTCTCTGACAACAACGTCCAGACCATTCCGTAGCCATCCATGTCATCAGACATGAACCCAGTAGAGCACTTATGTGAAAAACTCAACAGTCAAGTCCGCCTGCGAGACGTGGCGCCAAACAATCTCATGCGGGAAAAGTGGGCAGCCATCTCACAACAACAGATCCAACGGCAATCGGATCTATGCCATGTCAAGGAGATGTCGTTCTCTGATACAGGCCAGAAGAGGTCACACACCTTACTGAAACGGAGGCATTAGTCGCAAAAAAATAAACGTGCAAACCACATTTAATGAACATCATTTCATTGTTAGAGTCTTAACGTTTCTTCATGCCAGGTTTGAAACATTAACTCCGTAAAATGAAATTTTGATGCAGGTTTGAAATTTGGTGTCCATTATGACTACAGTAGTGTTGAGTTTCTTTTTTTTTAACAGTATATATATATATATATATATATATATATATACATATACATATATATATATACACATATATATATACATTATATACAGTATATGTATATACATTATATACAGTATATGTATATATATGGAAACAGGAAACTTAGCGAGTCCTACGCCACTTTTAACGGCACGAGAAGGATGTAAGATGTAATATATATAAATAACTGATCTGAAAATTCATTTGCTGTGAATGCTGAGTTCAACGCCCCCAATAGTGAAAACTCCAGTGAGGCAAATGTTGTGATTTAAACAGATGGGTCTGTTGTACGGCACCAAAGGAGTAAGCCAGTAGTTCTGCGCTATGACCACAAGCAGTATGGCGATGACGGTTACGAAAGCTTTCATATGGCTGGAGTCACAAGACTACACCCGTGTCTGGATATTAAGTGATTCAGTGAGTATGATCCAGAAGGTCGAGGCAGGTTCTGTACGTAAAGCAGGGGCTTGAGTCTTCGCAGAAATCAACGATTCGCAGAGTTACCTTCATCTGTGTCCCTGCGTTCATGGGCATCCAGGGAAATGAGAGAGATGATAAAGTGGCTGACTCTGCCATCATCGCAGATGGACAACAGCTGGATCGAGCTGATATTGTTAACGCGCTCAGAGAGATATGCAAGAATGGAGGACTTCGAGGGCAATGAATCTACATCGCTGCTTATACTGAGAGAGCTGGGAGTACAGATGTGCCCGGCCAGGAACCAGAGGCACGCTGGACATGCGAGACAACTGGTCAGCCAACACAGGTCGGACACTATCAGCTACAGGACACTGATGGATATGTTAAAGGGGATTTGGGAGGGGGGGATCTAAGCATCATACCCGGGTTCTAGTGATAATGACCCAGACCATAAGCCATAAACCATAAACCATAAACCAGTTTATCTGAAGCAAGAAATACTACCTTAAGTAAATATAGCTTGTAAGAAATGAAACTAGACAATATTTGTGGAGTACCTTTTGTATTGAAAGTATGACCTGCCGCTTATGAATTTAAACACATTTTTTTTCTGAAAAACACGTATTAGGTTTCAGTAAATCTCAGTCTGGGACTGAGGGCACTGCAAGATTAAGAACTGAGTAACTTAATAGTTTGACCTGAACACTTGCCAGGGAGAATTTATTCGCTTTTCTGAGCTCATGCACAATGAGTGTCCAGGTGTCAACACAAAGGTCTGACCCAGTCACAAAAGAGGTTCGTCAGATGTTTCTGGACGTCATTTTTGTCGGGGTCTGTGGTTTCGTTAGCGTGCTTGGCATGGGGGCTAACATAATCAACATCAGTGTCTTCATCAAGCAAGGCTTCAAGGACAGTATCAACATCAGCCTGTTAGGTCAGTTTGTCTCGTGGAATGTCTTTTTTTTCAGCCTGCATCTGTTTCTATAAATGTCCTCATGTTTCTCTCGGTTGACATAGCTGAAAAGTGTAGTTTCAGTATTTTTCTTATGTAAGTAGCTGAGATAAATTCAGCAAAACGTGTTGTCTACTTTCATCTTGTACCAAAAGAACAAAACACGGCCACGTTTATTCATATAATGATATACATGAATCAAAGAGTAACTTTAATTTTTTCCCCTCTTTATTTGGATGAAGTGTATTAACTTCCTGCATTCCTCGAAAAAAAAGTATCATCTGACTGATCCTGCAGCCAGCTACGCACGGGCTCTTTAATCTCCTCGTCTCTAGTGGATTTCTTTATGCCCTACCGCCGCTACGAGGGATTCAAAAACATAATAATCACAAGGCGAGAGGTCGGGTGAATATGCTGAATGCAGAAAACTCTCGAAACGCAGATTTGTCAATTGTTGAGGTATTGCACTTCCTGTGCTACACATATATACATATATATAACATACATGTAGAAATATATATTATTAGTATTTATATATGTGTATTATATTATTTGTCTTTGAATGTAAATACTACAGAAGAGTTCTTCAAATACCATGGACACAAAAAAAGAGCAAATATATCCATACCACAGAAACTTAATATTAAAGAATTCTGGCTAGTAGAGAGGATTAAACAAAGAAAACTTAAATATTTTGGACACATTAAATGTCATGATAATCTAGAGAAGGGTTACATAATGGGAAAAAGAAAGAGAGGAAGATCAAGGCGAAGATAGCTGCAAGACATCGTTGATGATCTGCAAATGGATGCACCAGCAGCAAGGCATCTTGCTTACAACCGAGGGGCCTACATCAAAGCTGTTAGGGAGGCAAAGTTCCGCAAGGAACATACAAACGACTGAAATGAAATATATGTGTGTCCATCTGCACATTTCTGTTTATGTGATGTGTAGGCAAATGTATAGTTTGCTGCACTCAGTTACCAGTTAGCGTGTATATGTTCTTCAGGTCTGGCTCTAGCAGATCTAGCCTGTGTAGCCACTATGTTCTGGTCAACTATCTGCATCAATCCTTTGATAGTCAACAGTGGACAACCTTTCGCCACCATAGACTTCTTGTACTTAACAGGATCCTGGCCGCACGTCTGTTTCAATAGGTTGGTTAGTGTACACCTTGTATTTCAAATCTGCCTTGTTGCATTATATAAGCTAAATACGTTACATATACTAAGCTCGGTCCGTCAGGGGTGCATATTGTCTCATTACGTATTTAACTTGTATACTGAAAATATAATGAAGAATGTTAGAGAAGATGTAGATAAAGAATATTACGATGCCATAACAGTTGGAGGCTATGAAATACCAGAGATTAGATATGCTGATGACATAGTATTTCTGTCCACAACACAAAAAGGAATGGAAAAACTAATTATGTCAGTCCGTAAGAACAGCGAAGAGCAAAACCTCTGTCATAATGCGAAGAAAACTAAATCGATGACAACTGACGAAACAAATAAGGCAGCTGAAATATGTATCAATGAGGAAAAATTGGTAGAAGTGGAGAGTTTTGAATATCTTTGATCACTGCTAACTACTAATGGAGATAAAATAAGGGAAATTAAAAGGAGGACATCTATCGCTCTTTAGAAAGTAAAACAACTACAGAACTACAAAAAAATACATTTTAACGGGGATACATCTTTCCCATCGCAACATATGCCTGTAAGACCTGGACACTTAACAAAACAGCTGAGAAACACATAAATGCATTTGAATGTAAATGCTACAGAAGTTCTTCAAATATCATAGACACAAAAAAGAACAAATATATCCATACTACAAGAACTTGCTATTGAAGAAGGGTGGCTAGTAGAGAGGATTAAACAAAGAAAACTTAAATATTTTAAACATATTAAACGTCATGATAGTCTAGAGAAGACCTTCTTGGAAGGGTACATAACGGGAAAAAAGGAAGAGAAGAAGACCAAGGCGAAGATGGCTGCAAGACATCGATGATGACCTGCAAATGGATGCATCAGCAGCAGGTCATCTTGCTCACAACTGAGAGGCCTAGAGGAGTGCTGTTAGGAAGGCAAAGTTCCGCAAGTGAATGAATGAATGACACTAGGCTCTTTATTGCTAGAGAACTCGCGCGAAACCGAAAATTACATTGTAGCTGCAGGCGTGGTGGCTGCTGTGGAGTCGGGGCACCAATTCTTCCACTCTCATATTTGTTTTCCGTTCATATCCAGCTTCAGTTTTGAGTTATTTATCTGTCTCATCTCCGCATTATAGTCATTTAACTTTCTCATCTCTACCCTCAAATCCGAATCTATTATAAAAAGAATAATTCTATTGACTACATATTTCTTCTTCTTCTTTTTCGTCTTTTTTCTTCCTCCTCTTCTTCTTCTTGTTTTTCGTCTTTAATCTCAGTGGAACTGCGAGCTGGTCTTCTTTTCAGCCAATGTTGTGAAGATGTCGAGCCACAGCTTCCCGTCGGATTGGGAGCGGGTCATGACAGTTATTTTTTCAGTCCCTGTGTCCAGCTAAGGAAGCAGGTGCAATACTTCTTTAGCAGTCTCCACCACCATGGGGCGTACTGCGATCCCTGCCCCGTTAACTAGACTAGGGCTATTACTGGGGATACTAACGCAAAGCTGGGACAGGGTCAGCTATGGGTCTCCAGATCTGACCCCAGCATGTCAGCACACGTAATCCAATGGAAAGAAAGTTTGGGCATGCCCTAGAAAGAACACACTAAAGCGTAGTCGCAAGTATACATGTCATCATTATTAATTTCTCTCTTTTGTTCCTATATCTCACATCTATCTTCAGATGACTTAATAAAGTCTCTTCTTATACGTTGAGTCCTTTCCTTGTTCTTTTTTTTCCCCAACCAACTGTTCTCCGCAGGTTCTTTAACCCTATCTGGGAGACAGGCCATCAACAAGGGCTGTCCATTTATTTCTGTCCTGGGCCGTTTCTTCTATCTGCCCAGCCCACCTTTCTGGTCTCTGCTCAAGCCTTCTTCGCCAGGTGTTTATCTAGGTCTTCCTTGTTTCCAGTTACCCTGGGGATTATAGGGTGAGAGGCTGTCTGGTTATTTTAGAGGTAGGCTTTCGAACTGTATGTTCTCCGGGGGCTTGACTTGATGATTGTCAAAAGCAGACAGCGTCATCGCCCGTCTGATTCTATCGTAAACGATACATCTACCCCATAATAAATAATATATTTCTGCCACTTTCATTCTCAGTTGCTTCCGAAAACAGGTGCTGCAAATGATCCTTGTTGTGAACAGCCCCGAGTAAAAAGATTAATGTTGACGTTAGCATCTGCTTGGTTGTTAATACACATACAACCAAGTGTACAATGTATTAAGATGTCATTCATCATTCAGACACGCATTCTTCCATTTTCTGACACAGTTTTCTTAACATAAGAATGTAAGGTATCTTTTTTCGCCCTGACGACACGGTTGAGACAGGCGGCTGTTTACATCCTGCTTTCATAGCACATAGTTTAGTATCTAATAGCACAGGTAGTCGGTTTAGTATCTAATAGCACAGGAAGTCAGTTTAGTATCTAACGAAGTACCCAATCTCTTCTTTGATATTAAGATATCACAAATATTGTGTCACATTGCATTTTTATTTTTTCTTAAAAAAAGGTTTGATTATAAAGTTATATGAGTTTACCAGCCCGTAAGTATTTTATCATTGTTACTTTCTTCTTCTTCTTCTTCTGCGTTCGAGGTTGTTGATAACATCAGCCCGCAGTCCTCTGCAGATCCTGCTACATTCTGAGACGTCGTATTCCTGTTTACTTGTCTTGCCAGCTTCCGCCTCAAGTTGTGTTATTTTGACTTGTAATTTTGGACAAGATGATGTATAATGTTATTGTTTTGTTTTGTTTTTTGTTTTTTTTTCACTCAGGGTGACAAGTTTCATTACTTCATTTATCACCCTGGAGCGATGCCTCTGTGTGACGGTGCCACTGAAGATTAAGACCATCATCACGGCTTTCCGCACCAAGGTCATCATCTTCTCCATCTTTGCTGTCATGTTCGCCATCTTCTCGCCTACTTATTACGTCAACAAACTAGAGTGGCGCTTCAGCGGCGTCTGGAACAGATCCAGACTGAGCCTGGCCTTCACGGAAGACAGGGCACTTGTCGAGACTGTCACCTTCCTAATTCACAGCGTGATTCTGTCAACCTTCTGTCTCGTCACTGTCCTCGTCACTTCCGTCATCTTAATCTTCAAGCTAAACGACAAAGCAAAATGGCGGCAAACATCTGTCCCGCCAGATAGGAATACACTAGAAACAACCTCTTTAAGAGACAGAAAGGTTGTAAAAATGGTTACTCTCATTTCTATCATCTTCTTCGTCTGTTTCTTGCCGAGCACTGTCGTCTTCTTCATAATGGCCTACGACCCTGAATTTAACTTCGGAGGAAAATATGAGAATTGTTTCGTATCTGTATGGTCCGTGGGTTTACTTTTAGAAACAGTCAGTTCTAGTATAAATATTCTTGTTTATTATCGAATAAGTGTGAAGTTCAGGGAAACGTTTATACTGATGTTCTGTGGAATATTTCAGGTGGAAAATGCGTAGAAATCCAGCGGCCATACCATTAGACACAATACGAATGTGACAGAATGTAATTCTCAGAGCTTATACATTTTACAGTATACTAATGTGACAGAATGTAATTCTCAGAGCTTATACATTTAACAGAATACGAATGTGACAGAATGTAATTCTCAGAGCTTATACTTTTTACAGAATACGAATGTGACAGAATGTAATTCTCAGAGCTTATACATTTTACAGAATACGAATGTGACAGAATGTAATTCTGAGGGCTTATACATCTGACAGCCTGTAAATGTGACAGAATACGAATCTTGAGAGCGTATATATTTGACAGAGTAAAGATAT
This sequence comes from Achatina immaculata, assembly GCA_009760885.1. Classification (NCBI taxonomy): domain Eukaryota; kingdom Metazoa; phylum Mollusca; class Gastropoda; order Stylommatophora; family Achatinidae; genus Lissachatina; species Lissachatina immaculata. Next base: position 51,576,257 of record CM019713.1, read on the forward strand.
GGCTGTGAATCTAGAAACTTGACTAATTTTTGTTTTGTTTACTGATGAAACTTGTTTACATTTTATGTAGTTTTAAACTCAATGCAGTGTTGTCACTATCTGTGATTCTCTCTTCTTAAAACAACATGCAGGTATTAATACTTCTGTGCTGTTTGTTTCAGATTTGAATCTTTTTGAAATACAGATTAATTTATGTAATTGTTATTAAGAAATACAACTTTGAGAAAAATATAACCTCGAATAACTAAATAGTTAATACACTCGCCTTTCGTGGTGAAAGATCCGTGGTTCGATCATGACTGAAGGCGCCTGATTCGATGATGCTGTAAAACCTGGTACATATTCTCTTCTAATGCTCGTATAGGAGTGACAGCCAGACTGTGCAACATTTCGCTCGTAACGTGTGCTACATAAGCATTAGGTTATGTGCTACATAATTCAAAGATAAAGCTGGAAACCAAGGGACATTACCAAGTCAAAATTGTTCCATGTGAGAGTTTATTGGCCCTTGTTTTGATCCACATTTGACGTTGGCTATTAATACATATTCAAATCGGACTTGCTTTTCTTCAAATGCTTTTGTTGTTTTTTTTTAACAAAGACTTAATAAATGACGCTGTATTTTGAGACCACATCCTGTTTTTATTTACAGAAATTTCGATGCTGTTCTACTCACATACAAAGCACAATAATATCGCGAACAGACTCCGAGTTCCTAGACAAAATTTGACAATTTCCGCGGAAACACGCATATTTTTCAATACACTTTCAGCAAAGTCATTTAAAACTTTCATCAGTGTTAACTCCCTTGAATGTAGATGCCTTGAAACACGTGAACACGCCAGGAGGTGAGCCTAACAAGATTCTCATTTTCTTGCTAAAAACTTTGTTATACGAAGCACATTTACATTAAAATTCTCTGTTTAATCTCTGGATTTTAAAAACGTCATTGTTGTTCATATTCCATTGAGCTCCATTGTGCCTTATGATGTTTAATACGGTTTTGTTTAGAGAAAAAGATCATGAGTTTACAATACTAGAAAAATGATTAAATAACAAACCACTCAACGTGCCAGCCATAAACCAAACAACCACCTAATGAACCAAACACCCATCCATCCAGTCTGATCAACTAACAGACCAACCAACCAGCCAGTCATCTGATTAGTCGGTCAAGCCAATTATTTAACCAGTCAACCACTTGATCATCCAACCAACCACGCATCTATCCAGTCTGATCAACATACCAACCATCCATCCAAACTGATCAACTAAAGCATCAACGATCCATCCATCCATCAAGCCAACCACCAAGCCATCCAGTCAGCAAATCAGCCAGGTAACCAAACAATTAATCAGCCAACCACATAATATATTAACCAATCAAATAAACAATCGATCAATGACTTGAATGGTAACTTGCCCATTCAACCCTCGATCAACAAAAAAAGATTATTTTCTGGCCTCAGATTTTTGTTCTCTGTCTGTCATATGGCATTCTCGTCAGAGAAAAACATTAACAGTCAGAAACAAACATTAACAGTCAGAGGCATACATGAAGACTCAGACACAAACATTAACACTCAGAGATAAACATTAACACTTAGAGACAAACATTAATAATTAGAGATAAACATTAACACTCAGAGACAAACATTAACACTCAAACACAAACATGAGCACTCAGAGACAAACATTAACACTCAGAGACAAACATGAGCACTCAGAGACAAACATTAACACTCAGAGACAAACATTAACACTCAGAGACAAACATGAGCACTCAGAGACAAACATTAACACTCAGAGACAAACATTAACACTCAGAGACAAACATGAGCACTCAGAGACAAACATTAACACTCAAGGACAAACTTGACTAATTTTTTTATGTTTATTGATGAAACTTGTTTACATTTTATGTGGTTTTAAACTCAATGCAGTGTTGTCACTATCTGTGATTCTCTCTTCTTAAAACAACATGCAGGTATTAATACTTCTGTGCTATTTGTTTCAGATTTGAATCTTTTTGAAATACAGATTAATTTATGTGATTGTCATTAAGAAATACAACTTTGAGAAAAATCTAACCTCGAATAACTAAATAGTTAAGACACTCGCCTTTCGTGGTGAAGATCCGTGGTTCGATCATGACTGAAGGCGCCTGACTCGATGATGCTGTAAAACTTGGTACATAGCCTCTCCTAATGCTCGTATAGCAGTGACAGCCAGACTGTGCAATATTTCGCTCGTAACATGTGCTACATAAGCAGACTTATTAACACAAAGATAAGAGCTGGACACCAAGGGACATCACCAAATCAAAATTGTTTCATGTGAGAGTTTATTGGCCCTTGTTTTGATCCACATTTGACGTTGGCTATTAATACATATTCAAATCGGACTTGCTTTTCTTCAAATGCTTTTGTTGGTTTTTTTTTTAAACAAAGACTTAATAAATGACGCTGTATTTTGAGACCACATCCTGTTTTTATTTACAGAAATTTCGATGCTGTTCTACTCACATACAAAGCACAATAATATCGCGAACAGACTCCGAGTTCCTAGACAAAATTTGACAATTTCCGCAGAAACACACATATTTTTCAATACACTTTCAGCAAAGTCATTTAAAACTTTCATCAGCGTTAACTCCCTTGAATGTAGATGCCTTGAAACACGTGAACACGCCAGGAGGTGAGCCTAACAAGATTCTCATATTCTTGCTAAAAACTTTGTTATACGAAGCACATTTACATTAAAATTCTCTGTTTAATCTCTGGATTTTAAAAACGTCAGTGTTGTTCATATTCCATTGAGCTCCATTGTGCCTTATGATGTTTAATACGGTTTTGTTTAGAGAAAAAGATCATGAGTTTACAATACTAGAAAAATGATTAAATAACAAACCACTCAACGTGCCAGCCATAAACCAAACAACCACCTAATGAACCAAACACCCATCCATCCAGTCTGATCAACTAACAGACCAACCAACCAGCCAGTCATCTGATTAGTCGGTCAAGCCAATTATTTAACCAGTCAACCACTTGATCATCCAACCAACCACGCATCTATCCAGTCTGATCAACATACCAACCATCCATCCAAACTGATCAACTAAAGCATCAACGATCCATCCATCCATCAAGCCAACCACCAAGCCATCCAGTCAGCAAATCAGCCAGGTAACCAAACAATTAATCAGCCAACCACATAATATATTAACCAATCAAATAAACAATCGATCAATGACTTGAATGGTAACTTGCCCATTCAACCCTCGATCAACAAAAAAAAAGATTATTTTCTGGCCTCAGATTTTTGTTCTCTGTCTGTCATATGGCATTCTCGTCAGAGAAAAACATTAACAGTCAGAAACAAACATTAACAGTCAGAGGCATACATGAAGACTCAGACACAAACATTAACACTCAGAGATAAACATTAACACTTAGAGACAAACATTAATAATTAGAGATAAACATTAACACTCAGAGACAAACATTAACACTCAAACACAAACATGAGCACTCAGAGACAAACATTAACACTCAGAGACAAACATGAGCACTCAGAGACAAACATTAACACTTAGAGACAAACATTAACACTCAGAGACAAACATGAGCACTCAGAGACAAACATTAACACTCAGAGACAAACATTAACACTCAGAGACAAACATGAGCACTCATAGACAAACATTAACACTCAAGGACAAACATGAGCACTCAGAGGCAAACATTAACACTCAGAGACAAACATTAACACTCAGAGACAAACATTAACACTCAGAGACAAACATGAGCACTCGGAGACAAACATTAACACTCAGAGACAAACATGAGCACTCAGAGACAAACATTAACACTCAGAGACAAACATGAGCACTCAGAGACAAACATTAGCACTCAGCTTCTTCTAGCATAAAAACATACCTGAAGACATGCTTACTTTGTTTTATCTTTCACATAAACATTATACTCAGTGGAAAAACACCTTACGACACCTGCAGATATGACTGCCCAAAGATATTTTTCAACATAATCTTCCATACATTCCACTAATTGTCTCATCAATCCATCACCCGCAATAACATACCAGAACTAATTGTCTCATCAATCCATCACCCGCAGTAACATACCAGAACTAATTGTCTCATCAATCCATCACCCGCAGTAACATACCAGAACTAATTGTCTCATCAATCCATCACCTGCAGTAACATACCAGAACTAATTGTCTCATGAATCCATCACACGCAATAACATACCCGAACTCCTAGAAACAAAACTTGATTCATAACAAGCTTCAGTTTCTTCAACAAATTATATTACTGCTGTGAATCTATACTTCATTTTCTCTATAAACTCTACATGTCTGCAAAACACACGTAAAGGTCTACCATAGACTATACTTGGAATTGTAAACACACACAAGAAAGTCCCACAGAAGCTCTACTAACTGTAACAAACGCTAGAAAGTCTCACAGAAGCTCTATTAACTGCAACAAACAATAGAAACTCCCATAGAAGCTCTATTAACTGTAACAAACAATAGAAACTACCACAGACGCTCTACTAAAGGTAACAAAAATAAGAAAGTCCCACAGAAGCTATACTAACTGTAAAAAACAATAGAAACTACCACAGAAGCTCTACTAACTGTAACAAACACAAGAAAGTCCCACAGAAGCTCTACTAACTGTAACAAACACTAGAATGTCTCACAGAAACTCTAGTAACTGTAACAAACACTAGAAACTCCCATAGAAGCTCTATTCACTGTAACAAACAATAGAAACTCCCACAGAAGCTCTACTAACTGTAACAAAAACAAGAAAGTCCTACAGTGGCTCAATTATCTGTAACAAACAATAGAAAGTCTCTGACACACTTTTCTACCTGTATACACACACAGGTGATTGCCCTACCCTTAATAACTCTACTAGTTATATACACACACATGTGAGAGCAAGCGATAGAACTCTACTAACTGTATACACACACGTTAATGTCACACCCATAATTCTACTAACTGTATACTCACACACGTGAATGTCACACAAACATAACTCTACTAACTGTATACACACATACATGAATGTCCACCCGCCCCCATAACTCTACTAATTGTATACACACACACGTGAATGTACAACCCCAATAAATCTACTAACTGTATACGCACACGTGAATGTCCATCCCCCCCCCCCCAAAACTCTACTAACTGTATACAAACACACGTGAATGTCCATCCCCCCATAACTGTACTAACTGTATACAAACACACGTGAATGTGCACACCCCCCCCCCACCATAACTCTACTAACTGTATACACACACGTGAATGTCCCCATAAACATTTACTAATTGTACACACACACTTGAATGCCCCCCCCCCCCGGCCACTTAACTCTACTAACTGTATAAACACACAAAAGAATGGCCCCCACCCAAAACTCAAATAACTCTATAAACATACACGTGAATGTTCCCTCCATAACAAAAGTAACTGTATAAACATACACGTGAATGTAACAAATCCCCCCAGCCCCAATAGCTCTATTAACTGTATATACATACATGTGAATATCCCTTCCCCATAATTCTACTAACTGTATACATACAAGTGAATGTCCCTCCTTACTCTACTAACTGTATACACACACGTGAATGTAGTCCCCCCTTACAGTACTAACTGTATACACACAGGTGAATGTCGTCCCCAATAACTCTATTAACTGTATACACACACTTGAATGATCCCCTCCCCCAACTCAACTAACTATATACACACACGTGAATGTCTCCCCCACCCCCAATTCTACTAAGTGTATACACACAGGTGAATGTCGTCCCTACTAACTCTACTAACTGTATACACCCACGTGAATATCCCTCCACCATACCTCTACTAAATAATTTCACAGAAACGTTAATGCCCTTTCCCCATAACTCTACTAACTGTATACACACACACACACCCACATACACGTTAATGTCAACCATATAACTCTACTAACTGTATACACACACAGCCGAATGTAACGTCCATAACTCTAATAACGGTATACACACACTTGAAAGTCCCTACAACCCAGCCCTTATAACTCTACTAACTGTATACGCAAACTGTACTAACTGTAAATACACACGTGAATGTAGTACCCCTATCTCCACTAGCTGTATTCACACATGTGAATGAAGTATTACTAACTGTATACCTACACGTCAATGTCATCCCTATTAACTCTACTCACTGTATACTCACACGTCAATGTCATCTCCCTTAACTCTACTAACTGTATACCCACACGTCAATGTAACCCCCCTTAACTCTACTAACTGTACACACACAAAACGTGAATATCCCTCCATTATAACTCTACTAACTATTTACACACAAACGTGAAGGTCCCTCCCCATAACTCTCATAATTATATACACACACACACGTTAATGTCAACCCCATAAATCTACTAACTGTATACACATAAACGTGAATGTTTCCCCCAATAACTCTACTAACTGTACACACATAAATGTGAATGTTTTAACCAATAACTCTACTAACTGTATACACACACATGTGAATGTCTTCCCCCCTAAATCTACTAACTCTACACTGTACACACACACACGTTAATGTCTTCCCTACTAACTTTACTCACTGTACACACACACGTGAATGTCCACCCCCTGACTCTACTAACTGTATAGACGCACACTTGAACGTCCGTCAATGACTCTACTAATTGTGCACACACACGTGAATGTACGCCCCTAATTCTACTAACTGTATACAAACTCACGTGAATGTCGCTCCCCCCCCTCACCTCCAAATTTTAGTAACTATATATACATGCACGTGAATACCGCCCCCATAATTCTACTAACTGTATACACACACATGTAAATGTCGTACCCCATAATTCTACTTACTGTATACCAACAAACAAGTGATTGTCGTCCCCCTTTAACTCTACAAACTGTATACATACATGTGAATGTTGTTCCCCCTAACTCTACTAACTCTACTAACTGTATACATATACACGTTAATGTCTTACTCATTAACTCTACTAACTGTACACACAACCATACACACGTGAATGTCTTTCCGCCTAAATCTACTAACTGTACACACACAAACGTTAATGTCTTCCACCCTAACTCCACTAACTGTATACACACAGAGGTGAATGTTCCCCCCATCCACCTCTACCAACTGTACACACACACGCGAGTGTTCCCCCCCCCCCACCCTAACTCTACTAACTGTTTACACACAAGTGAATGTCGTCCTCACTAACTCTACTAAGTGTAGACAAACACGTGAATGTCCATCCATCTCTACTAACTGTATACATATACGTGAATTTCCAGACTATTAACTCAACGAACTGTATACACACACGTGAATGCCCCCCCCCCCCAACTCTAATAACAGTATAGAGAAAAACACGTGAATGCCCACCACCCCTATAACTCTATTAATTGTATACACACACGTGAATATCCCTTCCACATAACTCTACTAACTATTTACACACACACGTGAATGTCCCTCCCTCATAACTCTACTAACTATATACACACACGTTAATGCCAACCCCATAACTCTACTAACTGTATACACACACATGTAAATGTCGTCCCCCATAATTTTATTAACTGTATGCACAAAGAAGTGAGTATCGACTCCCCTAACTCTACCAACTGTATACACATACTCGTGAATGTCGTCCCCTCCCCTAACTCTACTAACTGTATACACATACATGTGAATGCTACCCCAGTATCTCTCATTCATTCATTCCTTTGCATGTCCCTTGCGGAACTTTGCCTCCCAAACAGCACTCCTGTAGGCCTCTCGGTTGTGAGCAAGATGGCCTGCTGCTGCTGCATCCATTTCCAGATCATCAACGATGTCTTGCAGCCATCTTCGTTTCGGTCTTCCTCTCTTTCTTTTTCCCATTATGTATCCTTCCAATATGGTCTTCTCTAAATTATCATGACGTTTAATGTGGCCAAAATATTTAAGTTTTCTCTCTTTAATCCTCTTTACTAGCCAGCCTTCTTCAATATTAAGCTCTTGTAGTATAGATATATTTGTTCTTTTTTGTGTCCACGATATTTGGAGAACTCTTCTATAGCATTTACATTCAAAGGCATTTATGTGCTTCTCAGCTGTTTTGTTAAGTGTCCAGGTCTCACAGGCATATGTTGCGATGGGAAAGATGCATGCCCTTAAAAATCTTATTTTTGTGGTTCTGTCTGCTCCTCTCCACAGATTCTTTATTTGTTTTACTTTCTGAAGAGCATAGATGTCCTCCTTTTAATTTCCCTCATTGTATCTCCATTATTAGTTAGTAGTGATCCAAGATATTCAAAACTCTCCACTTCTTCCAGTTTTTCCTCATTGATACATATTTCAGTTGCCTTGTTTGTTTTGTCAGTTGTCATCACTTTAGTTTTCTTTGCATTAAGATAGAGGTTCTGCTCTTCGCTGTTCTTGCGGACTGACATAATTAGTTTTTCCATTCCTTCTTGTGTTGTGGACAGCAATACTGTGTCATCAGCATATCTAATCTCTGGTATTTCATAACCTCCAACTGTTATGGCATCGTAATATTCTTTGTCTACATCTTCTCTAACATTCCTCATTATATTTTCAGTATACAAATTAAATAAGTAGGGTGACAATATGCACCCCTGACGGACCCCTTGTTTTATAAACACACGTGAATGTTGTCCCTCCTAAATCTACTAACTGTACACACACAAACGTTAACGTCTTACCCATTAACTCTACTAACTGTACACACACACACACACACAAAGGTGAATGTCTTCCCTCATAAATCTACTAACTGTACACACACAAACGTTAATGTCTTACTCATTAACTCTACTAACTGTACACACAACCATACACACGTGAATGTCTTTCCGCCTAAATCTACTAACTGTACACACACAAACGTTAATGTCTTCCACCCTAACTCCACTAACTGTATACACACAGAGGTGAATGTTCCCCCCATCCACCTCTACCAACTGTACACACACACGCGAGTGTTCCCCCCCCCCACCCTAACTCTACTAACTGTTTACACACAAGTGAATGTCGTCCTCACTAACTCTACTAAGTGTAGACAAACACGTGAATGTCCCTCCATCTCTACTAACTGTATACATATACGTGAATTTCCAGACTATTAACTCAACGAACTGTATACACACACGTGAATGCCCCCCCCCCCAACTCTAATAACAGTATAGAGAAAAACACGTGAATGCCCACCACCCCTATAACTCTACTAATTGTATACACACACGTGAATATCCCTTCCACATAACTCTACTAACTATTTACACACACACGTGAATGTCCCTCCCTCATAACTCTACTAACTATATACACACACGTTAATGCCAACCCCATAACTCTACTAACTGTATACACACACATGTAAATGTCGTCCCCCATAATTTTATTAACTGTATGCACAAAGAAGTGAGTATCGACTCCCCTAACTCTACCAACTGTATACACATACTCGTGAATGTCGTCCCCTCCCCTAACTCTACTAACTGTATACACATACATGTGAATGCTACCCCAGTATCTCTCATTCATTCATTCCTTTGCATGTCCCTTGCGGAACTTTGCCTCCCAAACAGCACTCCTGTAGGCCTCTCGGTTGTGAGCAAGATGGCCTGCTGCTGCTGCATCCATTTCCAGATCATCAACGATGTCTTGCAGCCATCTTCGTTTCGGTCTTCCTCTCTTTCTTTTTCCCATTATGTATCCTTCCAATATGGTCTTCTCTAAATTATCATGACGTTTAATGTGGCCAAAATATTTAAGTTTTCTCTCTTTAATCCTCTTTACTAGCCAGCCTTCTTCAATATTAAGCTCTTGTAGTATAGATATATTTGTTCTTTTTTGTGTCCACGATATTTGGAGAACTCTTCTATAGCATTTACATTCAAAGGCATTTATGTGCTTCTCAGCTGTTTTGTTAAGTGTCCAGGTCTCACAGGCATATGTTGCGATGGGAAAGATGCATGCCCTTAAAAATCTTATTTTTGTGGTTCTGTCTGCTCCTCTCCACAGATTCTTTATTTGTTTTACTTTCTGAAGAGCAATAGATGTCCTCCTTTTAATTTCCCTCATTGTATCTCCATTATTAGTTAGTAGTGATCCAAGATATTCAAAACTCTCCACTTCTTCCAGTTTTTCCTCATTGATACATATTTCAGTTGCCTTGTTTGTTTTGTCAGTTGTCATCACTTTAGTTTTCTTTGCATTAAGATAGAGGTTCTGCTCTTCGCTGTTCTTGCGGACTGACATAATTAGTTTTTCCATTCCTTCTTGTGTTGTGGACAGCAATACTGTGTCATCAGCATATCTAATCTCTGGTATTTCATAACCTCCAACTGTTATGGCATCGTAATATTCTTTGTCTACATCTTCTCTAACATTCCTCATTATATTTTCAGTATACAAATTAAATAAGTAGGGTGACAATATGCACCCCTGACGGACCCCTTGTTTTATGTCAAACCAACTTGTTGTTTCACCATTTATTCTTACTGCTGCTTGTTGGTCTAAATACAGCAGTGATGTTAATTGTATCAAATGTGTTGGAAATCCCATTTTTTCCATTATTTCCCAAAGTTTCTGGTGTTGTACACAATCAAATGCCTTTGAGTAGTCTATAAAGGATAAATATAGATTCACATTAAACTCCCTGCATTTCTCTATTATTAATCTTAGATTGAATATATGATCTCTTGATCCTCTTCCTTGCCTGAAGCCAGCTTGGACCATATTGACTTCTTCTTCTATTTTCTTTCGAAGTCTACCCATTATGATTTTTAACAGAATTTTACTGGCATGACTAATCAGGGCAACAGTTCTGTAGTTGGTGCATAATTTCAGGTTACCCTTTTTTGGCAGTGGTATGAATACAGTTCTTTTCCATTCTTTTGGCCATATACACGTGAATGTCATCCACCTAACTCTACTAACTGTATACATATACACGTGAATGTTGTCCACCTAACTCTACTAACTGTATACATATACACGTGAATGTCATCCACCTAACTCTACTAACTGTATACATATACACGTGAATGTCGTCCCCCTAACTCTACTAACTGTATACTTATACACGTGAATATCGTCCACCTAACTCTACTAACTGTATACATATACACGTGAATGTCATCCACCTAACTCTACTAACTGTATACATATACACGTGAATGTCGTCCCCCTAACTCTACTAACTGTATACATATACACGTGAATGTCGTCCCCCTAACTCTACTAACTGTATACATATACACGTGAATGTCATCCACCTAACTCTACTAACTGTATAGATATACACATGAATGTCCCTCCCGCTTTAACTCTACTAACTGTATACACACACACACACACGAGAATGCCCCTTCCCTCCCCCCCCCCCCCCACCAATTGACTGTACTTACAATATAAACACACACATGAATGGCGCCCAAAACTCTATTAACTGTATAAACACCCACGTGAATGGCCCGCACCTATAACTGTACTAACTATATATGCACACACACACACATAATTGAATGGCCCTTCCATAACTCTAATAACTGTATACACACGTCAGTGCCCCCCACCCATAACTCTACAACTGTATACACATACACATGAATATCCCTCTCCCATAAATCTACTAACTGTATACACACAAGTGAATGTCCTCGTTCCCCCGCCCCCATAAATCTACTAACTGTATAGATACACGTGAATATCCCTCCACCATAACTCTACTAACTGTAAACACAAACACATTAATGTCACCCCATAACTCTACTAACTGTATACACACAGGCGAATGTCACCCCATAACTCTATTAACTGTATACAAACATGTGAATGTCCCCACCCCCACCCCCATAACTCTACTAACTGTATACATACACGTGAGTGTAATACCCCCAACTCTACCAACTTTATAAACACACGTGAATGTTGTCCCTCCTAAATCTACTAACTGTACACACACAAACGTTAACGTCTTACCCATTAACTCTACTAACTGTACACACACACACACACACACACAAAGGTGAATGTCTTCCCTCATAAATCTACTAACTGTACACACACAAACGTTAATGTCTTACTCATTAACTCTACTAACTGTACACACACACACACACACACGTGAATGTCTTTCCGCCTAAATCTACTAACTGTACACACACACACGTGAATGTCGTCCCCCTAACTCTACTAACTGTATACACACACACGTGAATGTCGTCCCCTCCCCTAACTCTACCAACTGTATACACACATGTGTATGTTCCCCCCCCCCCCACCCTAACTCTACTAACTGTATACACACAAGTGAATGTCGTCCTCACTAACTCTACTAAGTGTAGACAAACACGTGAATGTCCATCCATCTCTACTAACTGTATACATATACGTGAATTTCCAGACTATTAACTCAACGAACTGTATACACACACGTGAATGCCCCCCCCCCCAACTCTAATAAGAGTATAGAGAAAAACACGTGAATGCCCACCACCCCTATAACTCTACTAATTGTATACACACACGTGAATATCCCTTCCACATAACTCTACTAACTATTTACACACAAACGTGAATGTCCCTCCCTCATAACTCTACTAACTATATACACACACATGTAAATGTCGTCCCCCATAATTTTATTAACTGTATGCACAAAGAAGTGAGTATCGACTCCCCTAACTCTACCAACTGTATACACATACTCGTGAATGTCGTCCCCTCCCCTAACTCTACTAACTGTATACACATACATGTGAATGCTGCCCCAGTATCTCTACTAACTGTATATACACAAGTGAATGCCCACCACCCCTATAACTCTACTAACTATATACACACACACGTGAATGCCCACCACCCCTATAACTCTAATAAGTGTATACACTCACATGTGAATGTCCCCACATGACTCTATTAACTGTATAAACACACATGTGAATGTCCCCACATGACTCTATTAACTGTATAAACACACACGTGAATGTCCCCACATGACTCTATTAACTGTATAAACACACACGTGAATGTCCCCACATGACTCTATTAACTGTATAAACACACACGTGAATGTCCCCACATGACTCTATTAACTGTATAAACACACACGTGAATGTTCCCACATGACTCTATTAACTGTATAAACACACACGTGAATGTCCCCACATGACTCTATTAACTGTATAAACACACACGTGAATGTTCCCACATGACTCTATTAACTGTATAAACACACACGTGAATGTTCCCACATGACTCTATTAACTGTATAAACACACACGTGAATGTCCCCACATGACTCTATTAACTGTATAAACAAACACGTGAATGTCCCCACATGACTCTATTAACTGTATAAACACACACGTGAATGTCCCCACATGACTCTATTAACTGTATAAACACACAAGTGAATGTCCCCACATGACTCTATTAACTGTATAAACACACACGTGAATGCTCCCACATGACTCTATTAACTGTATAAACAAACACGTGAATGTCCCCACATGACTCTATTAACTGTATAAACACACACGTGAATGTCCCCACATGACTCTATTAACTGTATAAACAAACACGTGAATGTCCCCACATGACTCTATTAACTGTATAAACACACACGTGAATGTCCCCACAATGACTCTATTAACTGTATAAACACACACGTGAATGTCCCCACAATGACTCTATTAACTGTATAAACACACACGTGAATGTCCCCACAATGACTCTATTAACTGTATAAACACACACGTGAATGTCCCCACAATGACTCTATTAACTGTATAAACACACACGTGAATGTCCCCACAATGACTCTATTAACTGTATAAACACACACGTGAATGTCCCCACATGACTCTATTAACTGTATAAACACACACGTGAATGCTCCCGAGCAGTCTAAGAACTGTATATATACATACACGTGAATGGCCGCCACCTATAATTGTACTAACTAGATATACATACACACAGTTGAATGCCCACCCCACCACATCTCTATTAACGATATACACACATGTGTATGTTCCCCCCCCCCCTCAACAATACTAACTATATATACACACACACGTGAATGTCCACCTATTCAAAGTCTAATAACTATATACATACACACCTGAATGTCGTCCCCTCTAACTCTACTAAATGTATACACACACACGTGAATGACGTCCCCATAACTCTACTAACTGTATATATAAACACGTGAAATCCGCCCTTTTAACTCTACTAACAGTATAAACACACACGTGAATGTCGTCCCCTCTAACTCTACTAACTGTATACACACATATACGTGAATGTCAACCCCTCTAACTCTACTAACAGTATAAACACACACTGCCATTTATGCTTTACGAACACTAACAGAAAGAGCTTTAGAAGTACAGAAAGATCTCTACTTATTCTTCATTGATTACACCAAGGCATTTGACCAGGTGAAACATAATGAAATTAATAAAATGCTTGAAGACATCAATATAGACGGCAAAGACCTGAGGACTGTAAAATATCTATATTGGCAGCAGACCTTTTTTCTCTGTACAGCGAGAATATTCTAAGAACAATCATCACAAAACCAGGCATAAAAATTGGAGGATAAAATATTAACAACCTTCGGTATGCTGACGACACAGTACTGATAGCTGAGAACCAACAAGACCTGCAAAATCTCTTGGATAAAGTCGTCAAAGAAAGTGAATAGAAAGGCTTTACTTTGAACATAAAAAAGACAGAGACTATGGTTATATCTAAGAAACAGAATCCACTAGCATGCAATATTAAGTTAAACGGAACTATTCTAAAGCAGGTGCAGAAATTCAAATACCTTGGAGCAGTAATAACTTCAGATGGGAAATGCAGAACAGAAATTAGGAACAGAATAGGCCAAGCAAAGACTGCATTTCAGAGAATGAGAAACATATTAGCTAACACATCTTTATCAATGAATGTTAGAAAACGAGTCCTAAAATGCTATATTGAACCTATCTTGTTATATGGAAGTGAATCATGGACAATAGGCAAGTCTGCACAAAAATCATTGGAAGCAGCAGAAATGTGGTTTATTAGAAGAATGTTGCGAATCCCCTGGACAGCAAAAATAACTAATGAAGAATGTATGAGAAGAGCTGGAGAGACAAAAAAACCTTGTCAGAAATATAAGAGAGAGAGACAATGTACTTTCATAGGACATGCAATGAAAAGAGGGGGCATTGAAAATATTATAAGAACAGGAAAAATAGAAGGAAGATCAAGAGGAAGACCAAGAGAAATGATACTGGACAGTCTGACGGGATGGTGTGAGAGGAGATCACCAAATGAACTGATGGCCTGCATGAAGGATCGGGTACTCTGGAGAAGCATAATAGCCAACGGCAGTCGGCACGGTACCTGACGATGATGATGATGATGAACTCTACTAACTGTATACACACATACGTGAATATCGTCCGCCCCATAACCGAACTAACTGTATACACAAACACGTGAATGTCGTAAACAGCTAACTCTACTAACTGTATACACAAAAACGTGAATGTCGCCCCCTCTAACTCTACTAACTGTATACACATACACGTGAATGTCGTAACCACCTAACTCTACTAACTGTACACACACACACACGTGAATGTCCCTCTACTAACTCTACTAACTGTAAACACATTCACGTGAAATCCGCCTCCTAACTCTACTAACTATATACACAACACGCGAATATTCACCTCCTAACTCTACTAACTGTATACACACTCACGTGAATGTCCGCCTCTTAACTCAATAAGCTGTATACACACAAACGTGAATGTCCGCATCCTAACTCTACTAACTATATACACACAAACGTGAATGTCCGCATCCTAATTTTACTAACTGTATACACACTCACGTGAATGTCCGCCTCTTAACTCTACAAGCTGTATACACACAAACGTGAATGTCCGCATCCTAATTTTACTAACTGTATACACACAAACGTGAATGTCCGCATCCTAATTTTACTAACTGTATACACAAACGTGAATGTCCGCATCCTAATTTTACTAACTGTATACACACAAACGTGAATGTCCGCCTCTTAACTCTACAAGCTGTATACACATACGTGAGTGTCGCCGCCATAACTCTGCTAACTGTATGCACGCATGTCAATGCCTCCCCACCCTCATAACTTTACTAACTGTATACACACATTTGGATGCTCCCATAACTCTACTAACTGTATACATACATTTGGATGCTCCCATAACTCTATTAACTGTATACACACATTTGAATGCTCCCATAACTCTACTAACTGTATACACGCATTTGAATGCCCCTATAACTCTATTAACTGTATACACACATGTGAATGCCCCTATAACTCTACTAACTGTATACACACATTTGAATGCCCCTATAATTCTACTAACTATATACACACATTTGAATGCCCCTATAACTCTACTAACTGTATACACACATTTGAATGCCCCTATAACTCTATTAACTGTATACACACATTTGAATGCTCCCATAACTCTACTAACTGTATACACACATTTGAATGCCCCTATAACTCTACTAACAGTATAAACACACTGCCATTTATGCTTTACGAACACTAACAGAAAGAGCTTTAGAAGTACAGAAAGATCTCTACTTATTCTTCATTGATTACACCAAGGCATTTGACAAGGTGAAACATAATGAAATTAATAAAATGCTTGAAGACATCAATATAGACGGCAAAGACCTGAGGACTGTAAAATATCTATATTGGCAGCAGACCTTTTTTCTCTGTACAGCGAGAATATTCTAAGAACAATCATCACAAAACCAGGCATAAAAATTGGAGGATAAAATATTAACAACCTTCGGTATGCTGACGACACAGTACTGATAGCTGAGAACCAACAAGACCTGCAAAATCTCTTGGATAAAGTCGTCAAAGAAAGTGAATAGAAAGGCTTTACTTTGAACATAAAAAAGACAGAGACTATGGTTATATCTAAGAAACAGAATCCACTAGCATGCAATATTAAGTTAAACGGAACTATTCTAAAGCAGGTGCAGAAATTCAAATACCTTGGAGCAGTAATAACTTCAGATGGGAAATGCAGAACAGAAATTAGGAACAGAATAGGCCAAGCAAAGACTGCATTTCAGAGAATGAGAAACATATTAGCTAACACATCTTTATCAATGAATGTTAGAAAACGAGTCCTAAAATGCTATATTGAACCTATCTTGTTATATGGAAGTGAATCATGGACAATAGGCAAGTCTGCACAAAAATCATTGGAAGCAGCAGAAATGTGGTTTATTAGAAGAATGTTGCGAATCCCCTGGACAGCAAAAATAACTAATGAAGAATGTATGAGAAGAGCTGGAGAGACAAAAAAACCTTGTCAGAAATATAAGAGAGAGAGACAATGTACTTTCATAGGACATGCAATGAAAAGAGGGGGCATTGAAAATATTATAAGAACAGGAAAAATAGAAGGAAGATCAAGAGGAAGACCAAGAGAAATGATACTGGACAGTCTGACGGGATGGTGTGAGAGGAGATCACCAAATGAACTGATGGCCTGCATGAAGGATCGGGTACTCTGGAGAAGCATAATAGCCAACGGCAGTCGGCACGGTACCTGACGATGATGATGATGATGAACTCTACTAACTGTATACACACATACGTGAATATCGTCCGCCCCATAACCGAACTAACTGTATACACAAACACGTGAATGTCGTAAACAGCTAACTCTACTAACTGTATACACAAAAACGTGAATGTCGCCCCCTCTAACTCTACTAACTGTATACACATACACGTGAATGTCGTAACCACCTAACTCTACTAACTGTACACACACACACACGTGAATGTCCCTCTACTAACTCTACTAACTGTAAACACATTCACGTGAAATCCGCCTCCTAACTCTACTAACTATATACACAACACGCGAATATTCACCTCCTAACTCTACTAACTGTATACACACTCACGTGAATGTCCGCCTCTTAACTCAATAAGCTGTATACACACAAACGTGAATGTCCGCATCCTAACTCTACTAACTATATACACACAAACGTGAATGTCCGCATCCTAATTTTACTAACTGTATACACACAAACGTGAATGTCCGCCTCTTAACTCTACAAGCTGTATACACACAAACGTGAATGTCCGCATCCTAACTCTACTAACTATATACACACAAACGTGAATGTCCGCATCCTAATTTTACTAACTGTATACACACAAACGTGAATGTCCGCATCCTAATTTTACTAACTGTATACACACAAACGTGAATGTCCGCCTCTTAACTCTACAAGCTGTATACACATACGTGAGTGTCGCCGCCATAACTCTGCTAACTGTATGCACGCATGTCAATGCCTCCCCACCCTCATAACTTTACTAACTGTATACACACATTTGGATGCTCCCATAACTCTACTAACTGTATACATACATTTGGATGCTCCCATAACTCTATTAACTGTATACACACATTTGAATGCTCCCATAACTCTACTAACTGTATACACGCATTTGAATGCCCCTATAACTCTATTAACTGTATACACACATGTGAATGCCCCTATAACTCTACTAACTGTATACACACATTTGAATGCCCCTATAACTCTACTAACTGTATACACACTTGAATGCCCCTATAACTCTACTAACTGTATACACATATTTGAATGCCCCTATAACTATACTAACTGTATACACACTTGAATGCCCCTATAACTCTACTAACTGTATACACATTTGAATGCCCCTATAACTCTACTAACTGTATACACACTTGAATGCCCCCGCGCCCTATATCTCTACTAACTGTATACACACACGCGAATGTCCCCTCCCCAATTCTACTAACATCATCATCATCATCATCATCATCATGTGCCTCTTCCAGATTTTAAAGTTGGCGGTAATGAATCTCCAGTTCCCTCGCTCTCCTCGCCTTAATGGTGCATTCAGCCAGGCTGTGTCCTGTCCATTCTCGTATGTTGTCTTCCTATCTGCAACTCTGTCCATTCTCGTATGTTGTCTTCCTATCTGCAACTCTGTCCATTCTCGTATGTTGTCTTCCTATCTGCAACTCTGTCCATTCTCGTATGTTGTCTTCCTATCTGCAACTCTGTCCATTCTCGTATGTTGTCTTCCTATCTGCAACTCTGTCCATTCTCGTATGTTGTCTTCCTATCTGCAACTCTGTCTTCCTCTTGTTCTTCTTTTACTTTCACTTTTCCTTCTAGTATGATCTTCAGTATGTTTGTTATGTCTTTTGATATAGCCAAAGTAATTTTGCATTCGAAAGTTATTCAGCACGGCACATAATTGTAGTAGTAATAATAATTAAATGTTCTTTACACAAAACTGATATGTTAGGCAGAGAAAGGTTGGGCATTGTTATTATGTTATCTCTGTTTAAGAAGAGCGTAATGACAGTGTATATCTTAGATATTTGTTTTGCTCAAATCCAGAAGTTATTTTTACTTCTCGTTAAAATAAATAAGTGCTTTGACACACGTCAATGTACAGTTTTAAAACTGAAACAGCTACAGACCATTGATCTATAAATGTCAATCAATATTTTTTCTTCCTTGTAAACATTTCTAATTACGGATAGATCTTAATAATGTAGCTAACGGTAATTCCATGGACACAACCAAGTTCTTAACTAAGGGGAAACAACTTCAGTATAAGTAGGTTATAGTAATAAACTCCCCTAACAACGGGAGATAATCATTCCTTTATAACGTAAAGAAACAGGTCTTGCTAATGAGGTTCCATTGCGCCTTGTGGTGACGCTATTGCAACAATATTTATTCTTGTGACATTAAAAGTCAAAATGCTTTTTTACAGCTGACAGATGTGTAGAATAAAATCAACAAGAATAGTTACAATAGCATTAACTGAGTGTAGCATTAACACACTGTTTTTTAAACGGGACAGATAAAAATATAATTCAGGTCTTATTTTCCAGCGTTATTATTCCTTTTCAACGTCGCAGTTCAATGTCAGCTTCTCGGCCATTTGGCTAAGATCAAGGGTTTGAGGTCAAAGTGTCCTCGTGGCAGGTACCCTGATCAAAAAGCCCTTTTGGTTAGGACAAAAGCGTTGTTTATTTATTAACTAAACCAGATGCCCGAGATCTGCCCTGCACATTGAATGCCCGGGGGGGGGGGAGGGTGTATGGTCCACATCTCGTTACGGGTGGACCCAGTTTGCTGTACCATCGGGTCACGGGCTGTGCTTTTTGTCGTCTTAAAAAGTGAATTAACCTACAAAACGCTGACAGACACTTTAAAAAAGTTAATATTTGCTATAAATGTACCAGGTAAACCTCCCAACGTTCGACGCTGTCAAATCCAAGCTTTCTGAAACTCACCCAGTACATTGCTATGGGGCCCAGAGGGTTTCCCTGTTTAAAGTTGAGCCCGGATGGCACCTGGGGCCCGTAATGGATGAAAACAGATAAAAGGATGGAAGTTTTGCACCGGGATATAAAATTTCTCTCGTAGATTCTGGTAAAATTCTAAAACTCATTCCACGCATGATGGATACTGCAACTAAAAAAAAAGACAGAAGTCTATTAAAAAGATATTTCTTCTTCTTCTTCTTCCTCCTTTTCTTCTTCTCCTTCTTCTTCTTCTTCCTTCTTCTCCTTATTCCTTCATCTTCTTCTTCTTCTTCCTCCTCCTCCTCCTCATTCTTCTTCTTCTTCTGCTTCCTCCTCCTCCTCCTCTTTCTCCTTCTTCTTCTTCTTCCTCCTCCTCTTTCTTATTTTTCTTCTTACTCCTCCTTCTTCTTTTTCTTCTGCTTCTTTTCTTCCTCCTCCTCCTTCTTCTTCTTCTTCTTCTTCTTCCTTCTCCTTCTTATTCCTTCATCTTCTTCTTCTTCTTCCTTCTTCTTCTTATTTCTTCATCTTCTTCTTCTTCTTCCTCCTTCTCCTCCTCCTCCGTCTCCTCCTCCTCCTTCTACTTCTTCTTCTTCTTCTTCTTCTTTTTCTGCTTCTTGTGCTTCTTCTTCTTATTCCTTCTTCCTCCTCTTTCTCCTCCTCCTCCTGCTTCTCCTTCTTCTTCTTCTTCCTCCTCCTCTTTCTTGTTTTTCTTCTTCCTCCTCCTTCTTCTTCTTCTTCCTCCTCCTCCTTCTTCTTCTTCTTCTTCAGTCTCACTAGAATTGCAAGCTGGAGTTCTTTGCAGCCTATGTTGTGGAGATGATGAAGCCCAGCATCGTGTTGGCTCTTCTTCATGGCATTTTTTTCAGCTAAGAAGCAAAGGGTGTAGTGATCTCAAAGAAAAGAATACCACCAAAATGTAGCATTACCATCGATGGCACAGAACTGAAACAAGTTGACAGATTCAAGTACTGAGGAACAATTACAACAGCTGATGGGAAATGTCACAACGAAATAAAAAGCAGACATGCTCCGGCCAAGTCAACATTCCAGAAAATGAGAAACAGCTTGTGCAACAGATCCGTATCAATGGAAACAAGATTCAGAGAACTTAAATGTTACATCGAGCCAATTTTGTTTTATGGATGTGAAGCATGGTCTATGAATAAGAGAGCACAGCGAGAAATGGAGGCCATGAAAATGTGGTTCATAAGAAGGATGTTGAAGATACAATAGACAGCTAAGAAAATCAACGAAGAAATCTTAAGAGAGGCTGGAGTTACAAGGCAAATTACAGCAAAGATAAAGGCTGACAAGCGAGATTTGTAGGACATTTTCTGAGAAGAGGAAAATTCGAACATACTGTGGCAACTGGAAAAATTGAAAGAAGAGGAGAGAGAGGAAGGCACAGAGAGAGAGAGAGAGAGAGTAGAGAGAGAGAGAGGGAGAGAGAGAGAAGTTACTGGATAGGCTGTCAGTGTGGGTAGGAAGAAAGTCACCGGCGGATCTCATAATCAAGTCTGAAGACAGGGAATTGTGGAGAGAAATGATCGCCTACGCCACGCGGCACTGCACTTGACTGATTGACTGAATGATTGAAGGAAAGGGTGTGCAGTACTTCTTTAACAGACTCCACACCCCTAAGGAGAGCAGTAGCACCACCCCCGCTCTTCCCACCACCCCCCCCCCCAAAAAAAAACATCTCAGCTTCTCATCCTTGAAGTGTTTTGATCACTAAATTAACTTCAGTAAAACAACTACTGCCAAGACAGGAAACAAAAATCTCTATTTCTGAGAAAACAATGAAATTAGTGAGAAAATAACACGCCTTTTGAGTTACGCTTCACCAGCTTTCACTAAGCGTTCACTATATATATATATATATATATATATATATATATATATATATATTATATATATATATATCAGTATTCCCTACGAGTATAATAAAATAACACTTAACTCTCCTCCCACATCTCTGCCACTGATCTTGTCGGAAGTAGTTTAACACCTCCTGGAGCAATGTTTATAATTTATGAGTTTATTTTTTATACATCATATTTTCCTAATCCAAGATCTGCAGAACTCGTTCTTGTGCATGAGTTACGATGCAAAAATTTTCATTAACTCTTACCTGGATTTATTTTTTTTTCATTCCGTAATAAATACTTGCAATGAAGCAGTTATCTGTAGTCTTATATATATATATATATATATATATATATATATATATATATTATATATATATATATACTGTTCACAAAAAGAAACGCAACAAATATGAAGTGACGATTTAAACTGAAGTTCGCTGATCAGACAAGGGCAAATTGCCCGAAAAGTTCAAGTAGACATCAGTTTCATGTGCTGACCTGAACTGTACAACGCAGATGATTCATGAGCACAGAAAAGCGACACTAGTCAAAGCAGCATTTTTGACAATAACTCATGACAGGTTCACGAGAATCCCGTGAAACGTGCTGAACATAAAACTCACTGACCATGTTATTGAATGGCTATAAAAGATTGACGGTCCTCGAATCAATTCATTTAAAAATTCGATGCGCAAGTATGGCTCATCTCACTACAGAACAACGACTCATCATCACTGGACGTTTACAGACTGGACAGTCACAAAGTGTAAATAATTTAATGTGGTTAGAAGCGCCATTAGTCTCCTTTGGAGACGATTTCAAGAAACTGCCTCAGTTGCAGACCGACCGCGCAGTGGAAGACCCATAGCCACAACTCCTGCCGAATACCGTTTCATATAGCTGCGTCACCTCAGGAATCGATTTTCATCTGCGTCCTCAAAATTGCAGCCAATGACAGCTGCCCGTTGAATTTCAGATCAAACGGTCAGGAACCGGCTGCACGACCGCTGGTCTTTGGGCTAGAAGACCCTACAGAGGGTCTGTTCTTACATCGCCAGAACCGACTGCAGTCGCCGAACCAGCATCTTCAATGGACCGTTACGAATGATTGGAGAAGGGTTTCGTTTAGTGATGAATCATTCTTTCTGCTCCAGAGACACGATAGACGGAGAAGAGTTTACCACAGAGTCCATGAGCGCTACGCCCAAAACTGCGTGGGTGAGGCTCCTCCACATGGTGGTGGAGGTGTACTGGTGTGGAGGACGGTCAACTTTATAGGAAGAAGTGACCTGGTATAAAGTGAAGTACGCCTGAATGTCCAACGATATGTAGCTGAAATTCTTCGTCCTCTACTTCCACTTCTGGCTTCACCATGGTCGATTTTTCAGCAGGATTTTTCAGCTCGACCTCATGTGGCACAACTCACCACCCAGTTCCTCTCTGACAACAACGTCCAGACCATTCCGTAGCCATCCATGTCATCAGACATGAACCCAATAGGGCACTTATGTGAAAAACTCAACAGTCAAGTCCGCCTGCGAGACGTGGCGCCAAACAATCTCATGCGGGAAAAGTGGGCAGCCATCCCACAACTACAGATCCAACGGCAATCGGATCCATGCCATGTCAAGGAGATGTCGTTCTCTGATACAGGCCAGAAGAGGTCACACACCTTACTGAAACGGAGGCATTAGTCGCAAAAAATAAACATGCAAACCCCATTTAATGAACATCATTTCATTGTTAGAGTCTTAACGTTTCTTCATGCCAGGTTTGAAACATTAACTCCGTAAAATGAAATTTTGATACAGGTTTGAAATTTGGTGTCCATTATGACTACAGTAGTGTTGAGTTTCTTTTTTTTTAACAGTATATATATATATATATATATATATATATAATAAACAGTATATAAACATTATATACAGTATATATATATATATATATATATATATATATATATATATATATATATATATAAATAAATATTATATATGGAAACAGGAAAGTTGACGAGCCCTATGCCGCTTTTAACGGCACGAGAAGGATGTAAGATGTAATATATATAAATAACTGATCTGAAAATTCATTTGCTATGAATGCTGAGTTCAACGCCCCCAATAGTGAAAACTCCAGTGAGGCAGATGTTGTGATTTAAACAAATGGATCTGTTGTACGGCACCAAAGGAGTACAGTTCTGCGCTATGACCACAAGCAGTATGGCGATGACGGTTACGAAAGCTTTCATATGGCTGGAGTCACAAGATTACACCCGTGTCTGGATATTAAGTGATTCAGTGAGTATAATCCAGAAGGTCGAGGCAGGTTCTGTACGTAAAGCAGGGGCTTGAGTCTTCGCAGAAATCAACGATTCGCAGAGTTACCTTCATCTGTGTCCCTGCGTACATGGGCATCCAGGGAAATGAGAGAGCTGATAAACTGGCTGACTCTGCCATCATCGCAGATGGACAACAACTGGATCGAGCTGATATTGTTAACGCGCTCAGAGAGATATGCAAGAATGGAGGACTTCGAGGGCAATGAATCTACATCGCTGCTTATACTGAGAGAGCTGGGAGTACAGATGTGCCCGGCCAGGAACCAGAGGCACGCTGGACATGCGAGACAACTGGTCAACCAACACAGGTCGGGCACTATCAGCTACAGGACACTGATGGATGTGTTAAAGGGGATTTGGGGGGGGGGGGGATCTAAGCATCATGCCCGGGTTCTAGTGATAATGACCCAGACCATAAGCCATAAGCCATAAACCAGTTTATCTGAAATAAAGTATACTACCTTAAGTAAATATAGCTTGTAAAAAATGAAACTTGTAGAGTACTTTTTGTAATGAAAGTGTGGCCTGCCGCTTATGAATTTAAACACATTTTTTTCTGAAAAACACGTATTAGGTTTCAGTAAATCTCAGTCTGGGACTGAGGGCACTGCAAGATTAAGAACTGAGTAACTTAATAGTTTGACCTGAACACTTGCCAGGGAGAATTTATTCGCTTTTCTGAGCTCATGCACAATGAGTGTCCAGGTGTCAACACAAAGGTCCGACCCAGTCACAAAAGAGGTTCGTCAGATGTTTCTGGACGTCATTTTTGTCGGGGTCTGTGGTTTCGTTAGCGTGCTTGGCATGGGGGCTAACATAATCAACATCAGTGTCTTCATCAAGCAAGGCTTCAAGGACAGTATCAACATCAGCCTGTTAGGTCAGTTTGTCTCGTGGAATGTCTTTTTTTTCAGCCTGCATCTGCATCTGTTTCAATAAATGTCCTCATGTTTCTCTCGGTTGACATAGCTCAAAAGTGTAGTTTCGGTATTTCTCTTATGTAAGTAGCTGAGATAAATTCAGCAAAACGTGTTGTCTACTTTCATCTTGTATCGAAAGAACAAACCACTGCCACGTTTATTCATATACCGATATACTCGGAAAGGACGATGAATTATACAGTAACTTTTCCCCTCTTTATTTGGACGAAGTGTATTAACTGCCTGCATTCCTCGAAGAAAAAGTATCCTCTGACTGACCCTGCAGCCATCTACGCACAGGCTCTTTAATCTCATCGTCTCTAGTGGATTTCTTTCTGCCTAGCGCCGCTACGAGGGATTCAAAAACATAATAATCACAAGGCGAGAGGTCGGGTGAATATGCTGGATGAAGAAAACTCTCGAAACGCAAATTTGTTAATTGTTGAGTTATTGCACTTGCTGTGTTATCCATATATACATATATATAACATACATGTGTACAAATATATATTATTAGTATTTATATATGTGTATTATATTATTTGTCTTTGAATGTAAATACTACAGAAGAGTTCTTCAAATACCATGGAGACCAACAAAAAAAAAACAACAAATATATCTATACTACAAGAACTTAATATTGAAGAAGGCTGGCTAGTAGAGAGGATTAAACAAAGGAAACTTAAATATTCTGGACACATTAAACGTCATGATAATCTAGAGAAGGGTACATAATGGGAAAACGAAAGAGAGGAAGATCAAGGCGAAGGTAGCTGCAAGACACCGTTTATTTGATGCATCAGCAGCAGGGCATCTTGCTTACAACCGAGAGGGCTACAGGAGAGCTGTTAGGGAGGCAAAGTTCCGCAAGGGACATACAAACGAATAAAATGAAATATATGTGTGTCCATCTGCACATTTCTGTTTATGTGATATGTTAGCAAATGTATACTTTGCTGCACTCCGTTACCAGTTAGCGTGTATATGTTCTTCAGGTCTGGCTCTAGCAGATCTAGCCTGTGTGGCCACTATGTTCTGGTCAACTATCTGCATCAATCCTTTGATAGTCGACAGTGGACAACCTTTCGCCACCATAGACTTCTTGTACTTAACAGGATCCTGGCCGCACGTGTGTTTCAATAGGTTGGTTAGTGTGCACTTTGTATTTCAAATCTCCTTGCTGCATTATATAATCTAATTACGTTACATATACTAGGCTCGGTCCCTCAGGGGTGCATATTGTCGCATTACTTATTTAACTTCTCTCTCTCTCTCTCTCTCTCTCTCTCTGAAGCTTAAGTGCCCAGGGCACATGGGGTTTCCGCAAGGGTTTTCCACAAATGCCTGTCCTTTGTCTTTTTTTCTGCTCTTGCCCACGTGAGCCCTCTATTGCTCAACATCCTCTCTATTGTTCTTCTCCATGTCTCTTTTGGTCTACCCTTACTTCTGTTCCCCTGTGGTGTCCATCTTAGTGCTATTTTTGGTAGTGAGTTGTCAGTCATTCGGAGCACATGTTCCAACCATCGCCAGCGTCTTTCCTCAATAATTGCTGTCAGTGGCTTCATCTGCATTTCTGCCAACAAAATGTTATTTCTTATGGTGTTTGGCCAAAATATTTTTCTAATTCTTCGTAAACATTTAGTCAAGAAAGAATTCAACTTGTTTTCTATGGTTTTAGTGATTTTCCAGCATTTACGTCCATAGAGTAGTACACTTAGAACATTACTCTTAAATATCCTGATTTTCGTCTTCATGCTTAGTTTTTTTAGATTTCCATATAGTCTGCAGCACTGCAAAAGCCTGGTTTGCTCTAGTAAGTCTGCTGTTGATGTTCTCTGTGCTGTCTCCATTTTCTGCTACTCTACTGCCAAGGTATACAAATTCATTGAGCTCCTCCACTAACTTGTTATCTACTCTCAGTACATTTCTGTTTTTCACATTTTGCTTCATTAACTTGGTCTTTCCTACGTTGATCTTTAGTCCGATGTTGTTTGCATTCTGAGTTAGCTTGTTTATTTTATCTTGCATATCTTTGTGCCTGCTTGATAGTAGACAAATGTCCTCCGCAAAGTCAAGGTCCTCCAGCACTGTGTCAAGGATCCATTGTAATCCTCTGCGTTTGTCTGATGTTGCCTCCTTCATTAAATAGTCTACTGCCAAGATAAATAATGTTGGTGATAGTACACATCACTGTTTCACTCCTGTTTGTACCCTAAAGCTGCTGGAAGTATGTTCTCCACAGATCACGCTGCACTGAAAACCCTCGTATAGGGCTTTAATTACATTAACTATCTTATGGAGGAGGCCATACCATCTTAGGATTTTCCACAGTGCATCTCTGTTGACACTGTCAAAGGCTTTCTCAAATCTATAAACAATGCATATAGTGTGTTTTGACACTAATTTACCTGTTCTAATATTTGTCTAAGTACAAATATGTGGTCTATGCATGATCTTCCTTCCCTACATCCTGCCTGCTCTTTCCGAAGTTTTCCCTCACGTGCTGGCACAATTCTGTTGATGATTATTCTGCAAAATACTTTACTGGTGAGTGGCAGTAGGGTAATGCTTCTCCAGTTCCCGCAATCTCTGAGGTCACTCTTCTTTGGTAGTTTTACTATAAGACCAGTTTTCCACTCCTCTGGAGCTTTTTCTAGATCCCAAATTTGTTGTAATATCCGGCAGAGTTGTTTTGGTGTTTCTGTTTCTTCTCCTTTCAACATCTCAGCAGTCACTTCATTTTCAATTGGTGCTCTGTCTAATTTTAACTTCTTTATTGCCTCCTTTACTTGTATTTAACTTGTATACTGAAAATATAATGAGGAATGTTAGAGAAGATGTAGACAAAGAATATTACGATGCCATAAATTGGAGGTTATGAAATACCAGAGATTAGAGATGCTGATGACACAGTATTACTGTACACAACACAAAAAAGAATTGAAAAACTAATTATGTCAGTCCGTAAGAACAGCAAAGAGCAAAACCTCTATCTTAATGCGAAGAAAACTAAATTGATGACAACTAACAACACAAATAAGGCAGCTGAAATATGTATCAATGAGGAAAAATTAGAAGAAGTGGAGCGTTTTGAATATCTTGGATCACTACTAACTAATAATGGAGATACAATGAGGAAAATTAAAAGTAGCACATCTATCGCTCTTCAGAAACTAAAACAACTAAAGAATCTGTGGAGAGGAGCAGACAGAACTACAAAAAATAAAATTTTTAAGGGCATGCATCTTTCCCATAGCAACATATAGCTGTGAGACTTGGACATTAACAAAACAGCTGAGAAACACATAAATGCCTTTGAATTTAAATGCTACAGAAGAGTCCTTCAAATATCATGGACACAAAAAAGAACAAATATATCCATACTACAAGAACTTAATATTGAAGAAGGCTGGCTAAAGAGGATTAAAGAGAGAAAACTTTAATATTTTGGACACATTAAACGTCATGATAGTCTAGAGAAGACCTTCTTGGAAGAGAAGAAAACCAAGGCGAAGTTGGCTGCAAGACATCGTTGATGACCTGCAAATGGATGCATCAGCAGCAGGGCGTCTTGCTCACAACCGAGAGGCCTACAGGAGTGCTTTCATAGCACAGGAAGTCAGTTTAGCATCTAATGAACTACCCAATCTCTTCTGTGATATTATAGTATCATGAATATTGCGTCCCATTGCATTTTTATTTTCCTTTTTCTTAAAAGAATAGGTTTGATTATAAAGTTATATGAGTTTACCAGCCCGTAAGTATTTTATCATTGTTACTTTCTTATTCTTCTTCTTCTGCGTTCGAGGTTGTTGGTCACATCAGCCCGCAGTCCTCTGCAGATCCTGCTACATTCTGAGACGTCGTATTCCTGTTTACTTGTCTTGCCAGCTTCCGCCTCAAGTTGTGTTATTTTGACTTGTAATTTTGGACAAGCTGATGTATAAATGTTATTGTTTTGTTTTGTTTTTTGTTTTTTTTTTCACTCAGGGTGACAAGTTTCATTACTTCATTTATCACCCTGGAGAGATGCCTCTGTGTGACGGTGCCACTGAAGATTAAGACCATCATCACGGCTTTCCGCACCAAGGTCATCATCTTCTCCATCTTTGCTGTCATGTTCGCCATCTTCTCGCCTACTTATTACGTCAACAAACTAGAGTGGCGCTTCAGCGGCGTCTGGAACAGATCCAGACTGAGCCTGGCCTTCACGGAAGACAGGGCACTTGTCGAGACTGTCACCTTCCTAATTCACAGCGTGATTCTGTCAACCTTCTGTCTCGTCACTGTCCTCGTCACTTCCGTCATCTTAATCTTCAAGCTAAACGACAAAGCAAAATGGCGGCAAACATCTGTCCCGCCAGATAGGAATACACTAGAAACAACCTCTTTAAGAGACAGAAAGGTTGTAAAAATGGTTACTCTCATTTCTATCATCTTCTTCGTCTGTTTCTTGCCGAGCACTGTCGTCTTCTTCATAATGGCCTACGACCCTGAATTTAACTTCGGAGGAAAATATGAGAATTGTTTCGTATCTGTATGGTCCGTGGGTTTACTTTTAGAAACAGTCAGTTCTAGTATAAATATTCTTGTTTATTATCGAATAAGTGTGAAGTTCAGGGAAACGTTTATACTGATGTTCTGTGGAATATTTCAGGTGGAAAATGCGTAGAAATCCAGCGGCCATACCATTAGACACAATACGAATGTGACAGAATGTAATTCTCAGAGCTTATACATTTTACAGAATACGAATGTGATAGAATGTAATTCTCAGAGCTTATACATTTTACAGAATACGAATGTGACAGAATGTAATTCTCAGAGCTTATACATTTTACAGAATACGAATGTGACAGAATGTAATTCTCAGAGCTTATACATTTTACAGAATACGAATGTGACAGAATGTAATTCTCAGAGCTTATACATTTTGCAGAATACGAATGTGACAGAATGTAATTCTGAGGGCTTATACATCTGACAGCCTGTAAATGTGACAGAATACGAATCTTTAGAGCGTATATATTTGACAGAGTAAAGTTATGGCTGTGAATCTAGAAACTTGACTAATTTTTGTTTTGTTTACTGATGAAACTTGTTTACATTTTATGTGGTTTTAAACTCAATGCAGTGTTGTCACTATCTGTGATTCTCTCTTCTTAAAACAACATGCAGGTATTAATACTTCTGTGCTATTTGTTTCAGATTTGAATCTTTTTGAAATACAGATTAATTTATGTGATTGTCATTAAGAAATACAACTTTGAGAAAAATCTAACCTCGAATAACTAAATAGTTAAGACACTCGCCTTTCGTGGTGAAAGATCCGTGGTTCGATCATGACTGAAGGCGCCTGATTCGATGATGCTGTAAAACCTGGTACATATTCTCTCCTAATGCTCGTAGAGGAGTGACAGCCAGACTGTGCAATATTTCTCTCGTAACATGTGCTACATAAGCAGACTTATTATCACAAAGATAAAGGCTGGAAACCAAGGGACATCACCAAATCAAAATTGTTTCATGTGAGAGTTTATTGGCCCTTGTTTTGATCCACATTTGACGTTGGCTATTCCTACATATTCAAATCGGACTTGCTTTTCTTCAAATGCTTTTGTTGTTTTTTTTTTAAACAAAGACTTAATAAATGACGCTGTATTTTGAGACCACATCCTGTTTTTATTTACAGAAATTTCGATGCTGTTCTACTCACACAGAAAGCACAATAATATCGCGAACAGACTCCGATTTCCTAGACAAAATTTGACAATTTCCGCGGAAACACACATATTTTTCAATACACTTTCAGCAAAGTCATTTAAAACTTTCATCAGCGTTAACTCCCTTGAATGTAGATGCCTTGAAACACGTGAACACGCCAGGAGGTGAGCCTAACAAGATTCTCATTTTCTTGCTAAAAACTTTGTTATACGAAGCACATTTACATTAAAATTCTCTGTTTAATCTCTGGATTTTAAAAACGTCAGTGTTGTTCATATTCCATTGAGCTCCATTGTGCCTTATGATGTTTAATACGGTTTTGTTTAGAGAAAAAGATCATGAGTTTGCAATACTAGAAAAATGATTAAATAACAAACAAATCAAACTGATAGCCATAAACCAAACAACCACCTAATGAACCAAACACTCATCCATCCAGTCTGACCAACTAACAGACCAACCAACCAGCCAGTCATCTGATTTATGTTTTGTTTACTGATGAAACTTGTTTACATTTTATGTGGTTTTAAACTCAGTGCCGTGTTGTCACTATCTGTGATTCTCTCTTCTTAAAACAACATGCAGGTATTAATACTTCTGTGCTATTTGTTTCAGATTTGAATCTTTTTGAAATACAGATTAATTTTATATTGGTCAAGCCAATTATTTAACCAGTCAACCACTTGACCATCCAACCATCCAACCAACCAACCATCCATCCAAACTGATCAACTAAAGCACCAACGATCGATCGATCCATCCATCAAGCCAACCACTAAGCCATTAAACCAGCAAACCAGCCAGCTAACCAAACAATTAATCAGCCAACCACGCAATATATTAACCAATCAAATAAACAATCGATCAATGACCTGAGTGTTACTTGCCCATTCAACGTTCCATCAACAGAAAAGCTTATTCTCTGCCCTCAGTTTTTTGTTCTCTGTCTTTCATATGGCATTCTCCTCAGAGACAAACATTAACAATGAGAGACAAACATTAAAACTCAGAAACAAACATTAAAACTCAGAAACAAACATTAAAACTCAGAGACAAACATTAACACTCAGATACAAACATTAACACTCAGAGACAAACATTAACACTCAGATACAAACATTAACACTCAGATACAAACATTAACACTCGGAGACAAACATTAGCATTCAGCTTCTTCTAGCATAAAAGCATACTTGAAGGCATGTTTACTCTGTTTTATCTTTCACATGAACATTATACTCAGTGGAAAACACCTTACGACACCTGCAGACATATCTCCCCCAAAGCTATTTTTCAACATCATCTTCCATACACTCCACAAATTGTCTCATGAATCCATCACCCGCAGTAACGTACCCTCTACTAACTGTATACACAAACACAAATGCCTCCCCCCCAATAACTCTACTAACTGTATACACACACGTGAATGCCCCCCTCCCAATAACTCTACTAACTGTATACACATCCCCACATTTGAACGATTCTCACAAATTATACTAACAACATACGCACATACATATGCAAGTACACATACATGAACGGCTCCCACAAACTCTACTAAATACACACACACACACACAACTCATGCCTCCTACAAACTGTTCTAAATGTAAACACACACACACCCACACTCACACCCACACCCACACGCAGGCCTATAAGAAGACATTTTTTCTGGTGGGCGCATACTCATCGTCACCATACATCAACCAGCTACTAGCACATGTTCACATTTCAGCTCCAACAGTTTTCTCACATTCTCACCTGACCTGTACTAGACAAGCAGTATTATACGAAAAGTTTTCTCACATTCTCACCTGACCTGTACTAGACAAGCAGTATTATACGAAAAGTTTTCTCACATTCTCACCTGACCTGTACTAGACAAGCAGTATTATACGAAAAGTTTTCCCACATTCTCACCTGACCTGTACTAGACAAGCAGTATTATACGAAAAGTTTTCCCACATTCTCACCTGACCTGTACTAGACAAGCAGTATTATACGAAAAGTTTTCTCACATTCTCACCTGACCTGTACTAGACAAGCAGTATTATACGAAAAGTTTTCTCACATTCTCACCTGACCTGTACTAGACAAGCAGTATTATACGAAAAGTTTTCCCACATTCTCACCTGACCTGTACTAGACAAGCAGTATTATACGAAAAGTTTTCCCACATTCTCACCTGACCTGTACTAGACAAGCAGTATTATACGAAAAGTTTTCTCACATTCTCACCTGACCTGTACTAGACAAGCAGTATTATACGAAAAGTTTTCTCACATTCTCACCTGACCTGTACTAGACAAGCAGTATTATACGAAAGGTTTTCTCACATTCTCACCTGACCTGTTCTAGATAAGCAGTATTATACGAAAGGTTTTCTCACATTCTCACCTGACCTGTTCTAGATAAGCAGTATTATACGAAAGGTTTTCTCACATTCTCACCTGACCTGTTCTAGATAAGCAGTATTATACGAAAGGTTTTCTCACATTCTCACCTGACCTGTTCTAGATAAGCAGTATTATACGAAAAGTTTTCTCACATTCTCATCTGACCTGTACTAGACAAGCAGTATTATACAAACAGTTATTGTACAGTTATTTACACAAAAGAAAAAATCGAACAAGACTATCACTTTCCTTGAGGCGTGACGCACAAAAAGTAAAGGTAAAATCCCCGTTTCCGCGCCATTAAGGCATGTTGGGGAATACGGTTTTAGGCTTGTATTTTCCACGACCTTCGGCACAGGAAAGTCTGATGTGTTCAGTATCACGCCTGACACACAAAATATGCATACGAAAGCTGGAAATTAACTAAATCTTCCTAGATTTCTGTGGTATCATTCTGGGGCTAGGTGAACCCTGTTGGTACCATTTTGGGGCTAAGTGAACCCTGCTGATACCAGAAAAAAATCCCCATTGCTGGGACTTGAACCCGGTACCGAGGGCCTAGCCACTCAATCAACCAGGCCACAAAATGTACCGCATTCGAAAATCCACGATCCACATAATCATATCAGTTTGTTTCTCCAACAGCAGTCTGCTTTCTACATATAACATCCTTCCCGTGCCGTTAAACGTCACATAAGGCTCGCATAGTTGTTTGTCAAGTTTTCCTGTTTTCCGCGAGTTTTTCAACTTCATTAAGAGATGTTATGCCCATTAAACTGGCTTCTCTTAACAATGTCCTCTTTAGAGTTTCATGTGGTCGACCTCTTTTTCTTCGCCCTGTTGTGCTCCACTTGATAGCTTGTTTTGGTATTCTCTGATTGCTTCTTCTCATCACGTGGCCTACATGTGTCCATCTTCTTTTTCTGATCACCCAAGAGACAGGTTGTTGTTTGCTCATCTGTCTTATCTTTGCGTTGTTCTTGAATTTATTCCACTTTATACCATATATTTTCCTTAGGCATTTGTTTTCAAAAGAGTCGATTTTTTTTTGGGTCTATTTCTTTAGTTAATTTCCAGCTTTCGCATGCATATACGAGGGTGGATATCACATTTGAATTGAATAATCTTAACTTGGTTTTTGTGCTTATAACTTTTGAATCCCATATGTTCTCAAGATTTTTGAAGGACAAAGCTGCTTTTGCAAATCTAACTTTCTTCCTAGTGTCATCATCCTGGTCTATGCAGCTGCCAAGGTATGCAAACTGGTTTGCTACATCAAGAGCTGTTTCTTCAACGTATATTTTTCCTTCGCGTTTAATGAGAACCTTCATTATTTTTGTTTTGTCTGTTAATTTCAAGACTTATTTTGCTAGCCAAGGAAGACAGGGAATCTGCTTTTTCCTGCATTGATTTCACATTGTCACTGATAAGAGTTATGTCATCAGCAGAATCAAGATCTTCTATTTGGGTCCCGTGTACCCAATCAGTGCCGATTTTACCTGTACATCTTTTCATTATAAAGTCTATGGCAATTCCAAAAAGCAAGGGGATAATATACATCCTTGTTTCATGCCTGTTTCAGTCTGAAACCATTCACTCATTCCTTCTTCTGTCTTCACTGCACAAACATATCCGAGTTGAGATCTCTAATGATGTTGGCAATTTTAGATATTATTCCATATAGTCTTAAAATTCTCCACAAAGAATCTCTGTGTATGCTATCAAATGGCTTTTTTAAAGTCTATAAAGTTCAGGATTAATGGTTTCTGCTTTTCAATATGTTCTTCAAGTATTATTCTTAGAGTAAAGATATGGTCCAGACAGCTTTCTTACATACATACACGTAATTTACGTGTAAGAAGGTCCACTCTGGCACACATATTTCTGGCTCACACACACATAACACAAACGGAAACCTCTTGGACACGCTCTCTCTCTATATATATATATATATATCTCTCGATCTCTCTCTCTCTCTCTCGACACGGACATGTGGGGAAACGAAAGAGACAGAAACACACGGCAGTCTGCATCTCACTACTACATTAAGCTTTTTATTTTCGTTCGTTTTGGAAGCACAAAAACACCATGTCAGCTGTAATAGTTCATATTCACCTGTCCATCACCACAGAGGTCAAAGGTCATCTTTGATGCTGGCGATGGAGGCGGGGGGCCTCTTAAAAGACAATGGGGGGAGATAGAGAAGGGAGTTTGACAAAAAAAAAAGTAATATACATTTCTTGTCTCAAAACACATGTTTGAATTAAGTAAATCACAAACACATGTATTTAGAAAACACACATCACCAGACAAAACACTAGAACAGCCAACACTCACTTTGTTAAGTTTCTCCGACCACAAGTAATCTAAGATCACGTGTCAGTGTTAGCCGGTCTTAGAATACTTGTGCTCTGGAGAGAAAAACTGAAACAGGGGATACAACCGAAGAAAATGTTAGTTCTTTCGTGAAAAAAACTTAACAGTAAAACTCAAAAAGTGTTGTTGTTTTTTTTTGTGTGTGTGCACTTTTTTTCCCTTCTTCTAACTTGTAACATATTCTTACTGGTGCTGTATATCTGATGAACAGTCTACATACGTACGTACATACAACGAACTGTTTAACTATTCAATACTTATGCCATATAACATGCTGAAGAATAGATAACGGCAATTTAAAATTGTAACGTAAAAAAAAGACTGAATAAAACAAATAACATATTATGTGTGGAAAAATCAAAGATCTAATAAACAAATGGGTGCTAAGTTTAGGTTAAGATCTGTGGGGTGGGGGTGGAACTCGGAAGGAATACAGACATAACGACAATAATTAACAATGATAATGACAACATTCATTGTGACAATAACAGCAAAGGGAAAAAAAATAGTAAACGATATCAAAGATTACATCGATGATCATTTATCACTACAAATGCCACATTAATCAATGATTAATATCACTAGTTTACACAGATAAAGATCATATCACTTTACTATCTATATGAGGTCGTATCACCAACACGTTTACAGTATTACTATATAGGTCGTATCACCAACACGTTTACAGTATTACTACATAGGTCAGTGAATCTTTCTAACAAACACAGCTGTCGTAAATGACAATGGATCTGTGTTTTCTTTCTTTCTTTCTTTCTTTTTGTGCCTTGAAACTGAAGTGAATTCTGGGTACAGTGGATGTTATTTCAGTGTCAAGTATTCACAGAAGTTAATTCATGCATGGACGGACAGAATGGTCCTCCAAACCAGTGAATTGTTTTCAAATGGGAACACAAATATGGACAAGCATTTCATGAAGAAAAAACAAGAAAAGAAAACATTAACCATAAAAGTCCACAAAAGATTTCTTTTCGACAACTTTCCTCCCTCCAGACAGAATGGAAGCTGTGAGTCTACATGAGGTCTTTCTAATGTGTCACGGTACTTCACCTTCTGCACACAAAAATGTCTATTCTGAAAAAAATTAATGTAAAAAAAGGTAACAGCATTCCATGTGAAACTACCGCACAATAACAGAAGAAAAAAAAAAAAAAGAAATGTAACCAAAAACTGAATTCATTGCCATGTTTGATGCAAGTTTCTTCTTCTTCTCTAAGCGTCTCCCAATATCAGGTTGGATATCTTTCAACAACGGGGCAGCCCGCCCAGATCGGCATACAGCTTGGGGCCCGGGGTGACACAGGCGCTGGTCATGTATGCTTTCTTTGTTCTCCATTATCCACGGAAGTCGTGAAGCATATGCTTGAACTTTGACCCGAGAGTTTATACGCTAAACATCATTTGATGTTAAGTCAGAGTAAGCAAGTCGCGTGAAACCAGCTCCCCCGATACGACATTTCAGTACGTGGCCAAACAAAACAAAACTGAAACAAAGCCACAACAGCTTATGGTTATTTACAATGATTCATATCTTGGCCCTTCTTGGATAAGACTTCGCTAATTTCATATCTTGGCCCTTCTTAGATACAGACAAGACTTCGCTATGTCAAACACCCCAAGTGTTCGTCCACATATTGATTTAATATTTATTAAATGGCTTTTGTCCAGATGTGCCAAATACCACAACATGTGACCTATTTTCCCCAAAGACAATTCTTAAAATGAAAGTTTAGCCGAACGTTGACAAAGTATGATGAAAAAAATAAAATACTTACACAAAAATATGGTCAAAATCATGAAAGCAATCACTGAATACATTTAAATCATGAAAACAATCACTGAATACATCTAAATCATGAAAGCAATCACTGAATACATCTAAATCCATGAAACAAAATTAGGAAGCAATTAGATCTCACAAGTTTAAAGAGGAAAAGAAAGAGCAACAATAAAAACTGTAATGGTCCAGATTCGTGACAGAGCTACTTTAAACATACGACAATCACAAAACTAAAGTAACACACGTAACTACTGTAACAGTTTCTGCGATAAGAAATACCAAACAAAATCGTAACGTCCTTCCG
The DNA here is from genome assembly GCA_009760885.1 of Achatina immaculata. NCBI lineage: Eukaryota > Metazoa > Mollusca > Gastropoda > Stylommatophora > Achatinidae > Lissachatina > Lissachatina immaculata. The sequence continues at coordinate 51,614,527 of CM019713.1, forward strand.
GCGTGGACAACGAGATAATAAAAAAAAGTACTGGTATCAAATCTGATGCAAATGCTCTCAGTAATGGCTTCCTGTTGTTGGTAGTAGCAAGCAACAGTGTTGTTTCATGAATTAGTGGAAAAGTTTCAGTATTACAATGCAGTTCGGTATCATAACAGGCACAACTGAATGAAATATTGGTTATTTTTTAGTCTTCTCCCACAGCACTGGCATAGGAGAGTTGAAAAAGTGCCTCTACACCAGGGGCTTCGCTATGTTTCTTAAAAGTCCGATGAGCTGTCCTTATTAAATCAGATAAATTTTGTCCCGTACCCATTTTTCAACTGGTCAGACTGAGAAGATGAGACCTTATCCACATTCTCTACTCACTGCGCTTCTCTCTTAAGCACATACAATAGCTGTATGGTCATTTCAAAATTCAGAGCCGACACATATAATCTGCATACATACATACATATACCAGTATCAGCAAAACCAGTAAAACTGTCCCGGATGAAATTTAAACGATTTCAGCTTTTCTTTCGGAGTCTCTGTAAAGTCTGAACGACGTTTTGGAATGAACAAAGAAGTAGACAAAGAACCAAACAGTAAAAGGACGCGCTGTTGTAGAAAGTCGGGCAAGATTTATAGCTGGACTGACTAAATAAAAATATGACAAATTTTGACTCAAAACACCTGGTCAAAAGGTTAAGAGAAATAAACAGGTGAGTTCAGAACTGACCAGCATGGTCTTCAGGAGCATAGACCCATATCCACAAGTCAGACAGGTGATGTTTCAGGCTCACTGCAACAAAGATGAGGATGTTTCAGGTGTTCTGCTATAACACAACAGAAATGTAAGGATGTTTCAGGTATTCTGCTATAACACAACAGAAATGTAAGGATGTTTCAGGTATTCTGCTATAACACAACAGAAATGTAAGGATGTTTCAGGTATTCTGCTATAACACAACAGAAATGTAAGGATGTTTCAGACTTACGGCTACTCGTCTACATCAGTACAATGATCATCATTTACAAAGATACAAATGATAACAACGGAGTGGATATTAATAATAATAATAATAATGGCAAATATTGACAAAACTGGCTATTTACAGTGATGATTAAAAGACAACCAACATAATCATAATCAGTATACATTTAGGTATGCTTTATATAATAGTCGTCTACACAACCAGTAGGACCTTCACGATGAACACATGGGATTACAGGTTAATATGATGAACACCAAGTCACATGTTTTGTGGTGAAAAGGACACAAAAAAAAGAACTTAATTGTTTATACATTAATACACATTATTAGCAATGGAAACAGTTTTTTTTTGTGTGTGTTTTCCTTAGTATATACAGTTTTCTTTGGTACTGCCTAAGATGGCATCATCATGCAAGAGAGTGTCAAATACAAGGTTTAGTACCAAGTCACGAAACAAAGAATTAGCACTAGACTTCCTCAGTTAAAGATGGTGACGCCGGCTACAAGCAAGCACCGAAATTTTATATAATCTGTCGTAACGGACATATATGCATGTGTCAGTGTGTGTGTGTGTTTTTTATACTGGTCTAGAAAGGCTGTGCCAAAAGACAATTATGTGCGTTAACAACGGCTTGTCTTCCAAGCTTTCATTTTTAATTCGTTGCATGACTTCCTCTCTCAGTAATATCTGAAGCATCTAGTTCTTCTGTGAATGTCAGTTTTATTTTTCCGCCTTCGCATAAGCGATGTGATTCAAGTTTCTGTTTACAGGCAGCTGCGTGATTCAACTTTATGGCTGCAGACAGCTGTGTAGCTGAACTTTACGTCTACAGATAGCTGCGTGATTACAATTTCTGTCTACAGATAGCCGTGTGATTCCAACTTTATGTCTACAGAGAGCTGTGTGATTAAACTTTACAGATAGTATGCGATTAAACTTTACAGATAGCTGTGTGATTCAACTGTATGTCTACAGATAGCTGTGTGATTCAACTGTATGTCTACAGATAGCTGTGTGATTCAACTGTATGTCTACAGATAGCTGTGTGATTCAACTGTATGTCTACAGATAGCTGCGTGATTCAACTTTTCATCTTCTGACAGGTACACGAGTCAACGTTCCGTCACAAATGAAAGAAGCATATTTCTAATGTACGTTTATAATCTATCTAAAATGCAACTTTTCATAATTTGTTTAAACTCTCTCTCTCTCTCTCTCTCTCTCTCTCTCTCTCTCTCTCTCTCTCTCTCTCTCTCACCGACAAAAGCATTTACCGAAACGTGGAAACAGCATTGGCTGTGGTTTCAAAGAATGTTAATTCAAACAGCAAACAAAGTGAACCATTAACAGCACCGGGTTCCAAGATTTCTCCCTGGAATACACAAATAACCACAATATACTTCCTCCAAAACAGTTTACATTCCAAAAAAAAAAAAACAAAAACAAAAAAAAATGAGACAAAATGGCAGATCTGAAAAAACAATAAGATATGGCATCTAAATGTAAAAAAAGAAAAAAAGAACAAAGGTTTTAAAACTTATGGCACAAGTATTATGGAAAAAAATATAACATACATCCGTCCCAAAAATTTGTGCTCTGGTTCGCAAATTGCGTTATAACGGAATATGAATTGTGTGTGGTGTGTGTGTGTGTGTGGTGTGTGTGTGTGTGTGTGGGGGGTGTGTGTGTGTGTGTGTGTGGGTGTGTGTGTGTGTTTTAAAGGAAAATTACTTCAGCGCAGGGATTCTAAACATGGAGGCAGAAGGCTGACCCAGGGAAGAATTTCAAGTCTTGAATTTCAATATTTACACCACAAAAAAAGAATGTTTAATGATAAAAATCATTTTCTGGTGATTTGATATAACTGGGGGGGGGGGGAGAGAAATTCGGGTCGGCCTGGGTTGAAAAAGGGAAGGGGGGCGCTTGGAACCTGGGATGTTGAGAACCACTCTCTGGGGGGCAAAAACGGCTTCCGTAAAGGTGCAAACATGTAAGCGGGGGGAAAAATACGCGCAAAACTCTCACGGGCTTTCTTTGATCAGGTTTTCAAATACTCGGGGAGTGGACCGTAGTAAGCTACGGGCGATGTGTTACAGTGGCAAGTCAAAATATTGTGGTTTTTTTTTTTTTTCATTCAAGAAGTCAGCGATATTAGACAAAAAAACCTGCGAATTTTTTTTATTTGTACTGAAAAAAAAAAAAAACAAAAACAAACTCAGATCCTTGCATAAATTTATCTGATAGCAGTTTTAAACTATAAGTTTATCTGACGGCAGCTGAAAACTATAAATTTATCTAACGGCAGTTGAAAACTATAAATTTATCTGATGGCAGCTGAAAACTATAAATTTATCTAACGGCAGTTGAAAACTATAAATTTATCTGACGGCAGCTGAAAACTTTCCAGCAAATAAAACAGCTTAACAGGAAAACGATCAAAGCTGGAAAACTTGGCCGGCAGTGAAAGGTTGGTTATACAGGATCTGGCGTCTTGTTTGTCACCCTGAGAACGCTGTGTACAAGCGCGGAAACCAAAACGTGATAGTTTCTCTACTAGCGCTAGCGTTGTAGCTTCAGCTCTGCCTGGTGTGCTGGCCTCCGTGGTCTATAAGAAACTATGGGGGAAAGCACAATATTCTGATTCTCACAACTACGTACAAAATTTTAACCAATGCACGCGTTTATCATCAATTTTAAGATCATATTGAGACCTATTTGATCTGGATTACTCTAGGCGGCTGTAATAAAGAGTATTCATCTCATTTTTATATCAGATCCTTTGAAAATGAGGACGACTTCGTTTGTTCGTCTTGTATCTGTCAGGGTCTCTGAGAGAGAGTGTGTGTGTGTGTGTGCGTGTGTGTTTGTGTAAGGCAGTGTAACCCTCCCCCAACCTCCTTTTCATGTATTACGAGCCTCCCGATGACTTCTGGGGCTCACTCTCCGTGCACTGGCTTGTTCCCCCCGAAACCTCCACTATATAGGGCCTTTTATCAGTGAATCACGTGTTTATAGTAATTAAGCCACCATATGGGGCCTTTTATCAGTGAATCATGTGATTACAGTAATCAAGCCACCATAATGGGGCCTTTTATCACTGAATCATGCATTTACAGTAATCAAGGCAAATACAAGAAAATTATGCTGTTAGGTGAGATACAGTGATTATAAAAGCAACTTTGTGATTAAAACACCGGTGTATGTTCACTGTGACTGCCACGAGCGGTCTTCATTCAATTCTTAACCCGAATATGTGATTTTCAAACTTCCTCCTACGATAACAGCGACCTATGGTGTACCAAAATTGTCATATTTTAACAAAGTCCGCAGTTCTAAATCTGAAATTTTCCATGAATATCTGATACCCTGTAAGGATGATATGACACGCAATAAAATCATCTTCGTTATTTTTTAACATAACCATGAGCAACTGTGATACGTGAGCACTTCATCGACTTGGAGGCAAAATCTACCAGCAGCTGACTCGTACATGAGCCACAGACATTTGGTGGCAGCTTACTTCAAAATTTTGAAAATGCCAAATGCCACTTAAAAAAAAAAAAATTTTTTTTAAAAAATCTAACTTGAAAAAAAAACAAAAACTCTTCAGATACATAAACTCAGCTGGGAAGAATGTTTTAAAACTCTTTAAAAAAAAATTGTCCAATCGACATTTTCGTGTTTAAAAAATGAGAATGTTAGATACACTGTAGCCTGGGTCGTCTTTTTTTGAGGCCACAGAGTTCTTGAGGTGAAGATAAGAATTCTAGATAATAATGGAGATTATATATGCTCTCTCTATTCTCCCTAGAAACATGTTCAGCACCAACAGCGAGATTTATGTTCAACAAACAAAAAAAAATTAAGTAAATAAATAAAAAAATAAATCCGAAAAAGACCCTTGTTTCCTGACGTTTGTTCATAGACATTTCATTTGAATAACTTATACCACTGTATATTGATTATTTTGGTGTGGTTATTGATATTAACTCACTTTTCTTGGCATTGGTTTTTGTTATTTAAAATAGCAAAAACCGGTACATCTGCAAATATAAAGAAAGAAAAAGCGTGTCTTTTCCGGACAGGTTGAGAAGCGCTGCAGTAGTTACACTAGGATCCAGAGCTGTCCTGATCGCGGTTTCATTAATATTTGTATACGTAGCTACCTGCTACCTACAGATTATCCGTCTATCTACCTACTTATATACCTGCTACTTACCTACATTATCTACCAATATACCTACCAAACTACCTTTACCAACCTATTTATTATCTACCTACCAATCTACATTATCTATCTACCTTTCTGCCTACCTACTAAACTACCTACCTACCAACTTACCTACCTACCTGCGTATCTACCTACCTCATCGAACTACCTACATACCTACCTACCTGACTACTTACCTACATATCAAGCAACTTATCTATCCACTACCTACCTATCTACTTACTTATGAACCTATTTACCTACCCACCAAAGAACAACGATGGCTGCTAGTGTAACTGTACAACAACCAGGGAAAACGAACCATAAGTAACCTATCCCTCCTCTTCGCCCGTGCACCTAGTAAAGACTCAGCCGGGGGCGGCGGGGGGGGGAGGGTAACAGAGTGGAACCCTCTATAGTCCGTCAAGAAGCTGTTTTTTGGCTCCACCCTGGGGTCTGGTGAACTAGCCATTGAATCCCCCCTCTCAACTTGATAAAACGCGTGTATTTCAGGACCTTCTCTGCGCCAAATGCTAAGACCTCAGTTCCAGATAGACACAGTAATAACAGCTAACTCCATCTACACACTGCTCACCTACGACACCTATCTCACTGTCTTGTCTGTCTGTCTATACTTACATCTACACATTGCTCACCTACGCAGCTATCTCATTGTCTTGTCTGTCTGTCTATACTTACATGTTACAAACTTTGTCGTAAGCTAAGAAACCTGCAAAACCTGAAAATACGTCAGACACGACACCTGCTCCTCTCTCGTGCTAATTCAGCGGGTCACTGTTTATCAGAAACTGTTTATCGTTTATTCTTTTGCCATGTCTGTAGGACCAAATAGTAGGCCAGAGAAATGGTACCTAAAATGCTCTATTTCTTCAGAAAATGTTCTGTTTCTCCGGAACATGCTATATTATGCGCAAAATGTTCTGGAGTAGAAGTTTTAAAAAAAGCTTGTTTTGAAACAATAAAAAAAAAAGATTAAATCTTGTAAAATTGTTGATATATGTGACCGGTTTCATGTTACGATATAACCAACATTAACAACAATGATAAACTTGTATGGCACCAACTACATATTGGTTTTCTGAAGTACACACAGCAACACACAAACAATATATGGCATGAATACGAGAACTCACTTGGTCATGATATCGTGATTATCAATCAGATACTCTCTCGCTTGTGCTTCTCTACGGACAATATTTACAGCATCGAGATCAATGCTTACGTCAAGGCTTCCAACTTCACTACTACCTCTACAGAACTGCAGCACTAATACACGAAACACTACGACTGCGAATCCATGTTAATGTCGTGTAGTTATCTGTTGCCATATTACTGTATATGTCTGGGGTTTTTTCCCTTGCAATAATAGTATTTAATATCAATAATAAATGATAAAAACAGAATATGAGAAGCTCCAGTCTTGTGGGAGGTGGAAAAAAAATCATATTAGATCATACTGTAGTCATAAAATGAATACCAAAATAAAAGTCACAGTGAACATAATTACCAACACAGTTAATATATAGATCATTTGTACAAGTTGCAGTCTTGACCAACAAACGTCACAGACAGCAGCTAAAATGTCATGTTTTATGAACCAATATGTCAAATTTAAAACAAATAAACAAAAACCAAAAAAAATGAACATTATTCTGTACAAAACTGAGTACACTTGGATGTGTTAGGAGTTGTCTGAACTTCGAGGGAGTAATCATTGTGCAGAATCCGCCGACATTAGTACCGTAAATGCTCTAAACAGTACGCTGTACTGAAACGCGCTCCTTTGAGAAAATGGTCCCTGGTTATCTTAAAGAGTTTTGTTAATAAAAATGATTTAGAATTTTAACCGAGTGTACATCTGCAAGTAAATAAGCATTTATGAACTAAGAAAAATTCTGTTCGGCATTTAGTTCTTAACATTCTGAATATTGTAATTCAAGCTTCATATAATTTACAGTAATATATGTGTAACTGATTCACGGCAGCTATGATCTGTAGATCGAAAAGATTGCTTTGCGAGTGCCCTATTTACGCATTACAACAGCGTGCAGGTCCCAGTCGTAAGTACATTAATATGAGATTCTTTAGCTCCTTAAACGAGTTACTCAAGACAGACAGTACGTTGTATGAGGAAATATATAATTACGCAGTAAATCTGGTACACGTCTGAAAGAATATGTCTGCCATTGAAGCAAATTTATAAATCAAATTTCTCTTACTTTTCCTTAAATAAAAGTTGATAATTTTCCTATACATGTGCACATTCCCTTCTCGTGTAATCTATCAAAACATGAAGAAAGCTGTGACATGCGACCATACAATATCATTCTTTTGTTTCCTGAATATTTATATGCCACTGTTTAATGAGATAAACTGAGAGATTCACATTCAGCATTTGTATCAGTGTTAGGTTAACAACAAACAGAATAAAAAAAACCACCTCACTAGTACTGAGGGTGGTTTTTTTGTAACAAGTTGTGTCGGCAAAATAAACAAACTACAACTTTATAGAAATAAACACTTCTCTATAAAGACCACACTTCTCTGCACAAACCACACTTCTCTGCACAAACCACACTTCTCTGCACAGACCACACTTCTCTATGGCGCAAGGGCACTGACTTTCAATACTAAAAATGAAAGGAAATTAGGAGACTCTCAAAATATGGCGAATTTCATCGACAGGAAAAGAAAACAGATACATCAGATTAACTGAAACTGAAAACAGAAATAATGAAAAACACTTTAATCAGGGACTTAAAATATGTCGGTGTATACATCAAGAAGCAAAATAAAACAATGAAAACCAAAGCAGAGCGCACTAAGTTCACGGGGGAGAAAAAAAGAGATGACGACAATATAGGTTGATGGAGAGCTTCAAGAGACGGGATAAATTCCGGTTGCTCGAGTGCAATGTGAAGGCACGGGACAGAGAGAGTTGGAGGGCTATTGCAGCTGAAATCTTAACTGGGTTACGGCACATAATGATGACGACGTCTCTGGGAATCGTCAGCAATAACAAAGAATGAAACTTCGAAGGGGGAAAAGGGTCTCTAAGAAATGTGGAAAATCTGACTGGGTGAGAGGGTGGGGCTTATGACGACCACAGTAAGAGAGAATAAGGCACAGCCCATGAGTGTGGGCGGTTCTTATTAAAACAGATATTAAAGCAACAGGAATACAACGACTCGCAGAGCCACCTTCCATCTTATGTCCCTGGGCACGTGGGCGTTCAGGGAAACGAGAGAGCTGATAGGCTGGCCGGCTCTGCCATCATCACAGATGGACAACCACGGCATGGAGCTGATAGGTTGGCCGGCTCTGCCATCATCACAGATGGACAACCACGGCATGGAGCTGATAGGTTGGCCGGCTCTGCCATCATCACAGATGGACAACCACGGCATGGAGCTGATAGGTTGGCCGGCTCTGCCATCATCACAGATGGACAACCACGGCATGGAGCTGATAGGTTGGCCTGCTCTGCCATCATCACAGATGGACAACCACGGCATGGAGCTGATAGGTTGGCCTGCTCTGCCATCATCACAGATGGACAACCACGGCATGGAGCTGATAGGTTGGCCGGCTCTGCCATCATCACAGATGGACAACCACGGCATGGAGCTGATATTGTTAACGCACTCAAGAGAAACAGGCAGAGTGGAGGAGGACTTCGAAAGCAGCAAATCCACATCGCTGTTTAGACTGAGAGAGCAGCAAATCCACATCGCTGTTTAGACTGAGAGCAGCAAATCCACATCGCTGTTTAGACTGAGAGAGCAGCAAATCCACATCGCTGTTTAGACTGAGAGAGCAGCAAATCCACATCGCTGTTTAGACTGAGAGAGCAGCAAATCCACATCGCTGTTTAGACTGAGAGAGCAGCAAATCCACATCGCTGTTTAGACTGAGAGAGCAGCAAATCCACATCGCTGTTTAGACTGAGAGAGCAGCAAATCCACATCGCTGTTTAGACTGAGAGAGCAGCAAATCCACATCGCTGTTTAGACTGAGAGAGCAGCAAATCCACATCGCTGTTGAGACTGAGAGAGCTGAGAGTACAGACTGGCACGGCGTACGACCTGGACGTGCGAGGGGACCTGTCAGCCAACACAGGATGAGCACTGTCAGCCGTACGACGCTGATGGATATGTTGGGGGGGAGGGGGAAGGGGGAAAGGAGCACATATGGACATGTCCGGAGTTGAATGATAAGTCAGACCATAAAACCATAAACAACAACCGATTAATGAGTAAACCGCCCCCATAGCAACCAGCTCTCAGAAAGCAGTCACGTGTACTGAGTAAACGACCCGCCGTATTTATTCCAATAAACTACCACAGGAAGAAACGTACGACACATGGTATTTGGAGACCACGTGGCGTGCGCCCCATGTAAGACACCAACTAAGCTAGCAAACAAACACGATGTTTGACAGCTCTAATAAAGAAACCCAATGTTGAAAAAAAAAAAAAACAGGACAAACAAAAACCACGCGGTTTACTTGGGTAAAAATAGCCGTGGACAAATAAAATTCTCTGCACTTTTAGCACCATGAATATCAGCGATGAATAAAACAGGAGAAGAGCATTGGTATTCTTGAAATGAGTACAATATGTTATCAGTCATAAGAAAGAAGTGAGGCTTTTAGTGGTCTAGCTTGAAATAGGCTGTGGTTTACAGGGTTCTAAAAACAATACACACAAGAGATAGATTTCACTACATAACAAAATATGTGCTTAAAACAATGTTCGTCTTAAACAAAAGAGAATGACGTGGAGTGGCTGGGGTTCCGTGTACAGGAGAGTCAAACGAGGAAGTGGCGGGTATATGGCTGATTTAAAACAAAAATATCTTCCTTTCTTGCAGACAGAATGTGGTCGTTATCTTATTTATTTTTTAAAAAAATCTTTATCCAAACTCCTAAACAGGACAGTAAACAGGAGACTATATATAACATTGTGGCTAAATGTTCCATCACCAATAATAATATTATAGGACAAAATATTAAACTGTGATATACGGATAGTCGGTATAAGACTATATAAAGTCCGTACCTGGAGCCATGGCAGCCATTTGATCAAAACGATCGTGATCGCGAGAAAAGACAGTCTTCTAATCTTCTGATTATGGCAGATATTCTAACAAACTTTATGAATTCATGGCTTGATTTATTGAAGAATGCCACTTCATGCCCGCTAGGTCGGACAGCATGTAGGGATGAAGATCTACTAGCATGTGGGGATGAAGATCTGCCAGGATGTGGGGATGAAGATCTGCTAGCATGTGGGGATGAAGATCTGCTAGGATGTGGGGATAAAGATCTGCTAGCATGGGGGCCTGAAGGTCTGTCAGGATGTGGGGATGAATATCTGCCAGGATGTGGTGATGAAGATCTGCCAGGATGGGGGATGAAGGACGCATAGCAGTTCTTGGAAGTGGGTGGTGCAGTGATTTGGAGATTTTACATATCAGTACATCACTTCCACTCTTTCTCAGATAATCTTCATCCATCTTGACCCGCATGGGCTAGTCATTTTACATTCATTTTATTTATATTCAGCCTTTCCTTTCATGTACGAGCTCTCCAAGTATGGGAATCTCCTCCCCCTCCCTGCCGTCCCCTGTGTCCTGCTAGATTCCATCCTGACTCGGTATACGAATTTCCTGCACTGTTCACATACTGTACCCTATTTGCGACGTCCTGCTTTCCGGAGATTCGTTTTTCGACCATCAGTTCAGTGACTTCTTACTGCAAATTTGCAATTTAAAAAACAAAAAATACAATACTTATTTAGTATAAAACTGCTTATTTTTAAATCTCTGTGTACAAATTATAAGGTCGCTATAGTATATGTTTTAAAGCATCCTTGTATACTGACAGTAAAGTATTGTATAATCTCTCCCATGAAATTCTGTTTGCGTCCATCTCGCTTTTCGACTGGGCCGTCGGAAGTGGGAAAACGAGAACTATCTGTTGCTATCATTGCTCTCTTGTGTCATTTCCATTGTTTACTGTTACATCACGACCGTTGCTAATAACCCATGCACGGTGTTATCTATGTTGGTTTTCTTCTTCTTCTTCTTTGTTTGGGATTCAGGAGCTGGCGTTGTGTACCCGCTATTTCATTCGAGTAGGTGGTTGTACATTTTTTCAGCGGAAGTAAAGATCCGTAGTTACGACACTTTTCGACGATTCTTTCAAGTCCTTAATACTGCAACAGAAAATTCTAAAACACCGCCCTTGTTCTAGCAGAAAGCACAGTTTATCAAAAACAACTTCGTTTCTCACAAAATTAAAATTAACTTCAGCACCGATCTATAACCACACTGTTTCTGGTAAATACAGAACTCTAAATATTAGTTTGCCATTAGTTTTCAAATTCATTTGTGGGGGGGGGGGGTACCCCGAACATAAAATATTAGTATTCCACACACTTGTTATGAAAAGCTGGTTATGGAATAACAGATAATAGAAGAAGTCAATGAAGAACTAAAATACAGAAGAATGAAGTCGAAACCTTGACCTTTTGCTCATTTTAACTGCGCGTGTTGTAAAAAAAAAATTACTTTATCACAAAATTTAGCCGTTTATATAAATCATTTATGAATCTCCATCCTGCAATGTCCTTCGCCATGTTAGTGCACTCAGACAAGCTGTCTCCGGTCCACCCGCTCGCCGCCTAGCTGTAACCTTGCCGTTTGCTTTCCTCTTTTGCCAAAGTGTTTTCTATTTCCTGACTGTTTTATCCTTCTAAATATGTCCGACAGCAACTTTATGGCTCAATGGTGGTTCCCCCCCCCCCCACTCTGTTTTAGTTGCTCAAAAACATTTCTTTGTCATCAATTCTGTCCAAGAAACATCTTATCTTTCAGCTTTCTATTACATCAGTTCCTTCCACACAGGGAAGGGTTATGTCTTTATAGAACAACGGAAGTAATAACAACAACAAAAAAAAACAGTATGACACAAACCAATGGTTCTCAGACTTGTAAGACCTCTTAGTGTCTGGGCCATACAGGGAACTATATGAAGATTACTGATTTAACAGCAAGTGGTTGGTTGGGGGGGGGGGGTATATAAAGGAGGAGGGTTGTGGCAAATTATGACAGGCGTGAGGCCTGGTGATCACTGACCTAAACGCAGATGGGGCAAGGCTGAGGTGGTACGATAATACAAATAATAAGAACACATACAAATAATAAGAACACATACAACACGATGAACAAAATCCAAAGCGGATACCTCTGTGTACAGTTATCAGCAATAAATCAAACGCGAGGTATTGTAAAACACCACATCTATACAGAAATAAGCGTAATCTTTTCTCAAACTATAAAAAAAAAAGTGCTACCATTTCAAATAAAAAATACGTAAGTAATTTTTATCTCTATACCCGATGAAGCTAATCTTGAGGTACACCATGTTTCGGAAGTTCAAGTGAATTATCTTTCATCTGCGTCAATAAAACCTGACTACAGGAAACATCAAAATCTGGAGGTAATGAAGAAAAAAAAATAATAATAACAGCGACCATGAGAAAGAAGAAGAACTGAGGGCGGTGCTGTAATTTCGAATGTGTTGTGTAATACAAATCTCCGGATCATCAGTGCTGGAAAAATAAGCCAAGAGACGATGTGAAATAACAGAAGGTTAAAAACTGGGCATAAAACGACAGAAATAATAGAAGTTGATACTGAGAGGAGAAGCAACGAATGAAAAAAAAAACTACAAACGCTTAAAAAGATTTTTTAACATATAAATTCTATTATGAAGTTAAGAAGATCCGCCAGAACGTTAATCTGCGTAGAAGGTGCAGTTAAAACTGTGGAAATAGTACCACGAATGAGTTAAATCGAGAGATTTAAGAAGAAGATAAAAGTAACTAAACAGTGAAATTATGAGGATACAGTTATTAAACAGCGAAATTATGAAGATAATGTAATTTAATCGTGAAATTATGAGGACAAAGTAGTTAAATAGTGACATTATGAGGATAATGTAAATGTAAACATAACATCAGTGAAGGCAAACTAGTAGCTAAAACACAAAGGGTAAAACTAAAAGAAATGTAGGAAGTACGTTTAAAAAAGCTAAATTAAATCAAACAGATCTGAGAGCAAAGGATGTTAAAGTAACGGAAGAAAATGGACAGTAAGAAAACAGTGAATATAACAGTAAAGACGTGGTTAGAAATGAAACGGCAGGTTATTCTAGGTGAGGTATTTGTTCATGGAAGGAGAAATGAACACACTGGCTTCAGAAAGAAGTTAAACATAAGGGAACAAGAACTATGAACAAGAAGAATGAAAGCAGGACTGAAGTGAAGTATGGGCAGCACAGAGGTGAATAGACTAACGCCGAAATGGCTGTTAGTACATGGTACACAATTAGAAAGTGACTTTCCGGGGCATTTGTATGAGAACATTTCTGTCAGGCTGCATGTATGACAATTTGTCAGGATAGTGGTATGAGTCTCCCAGGGTGCTTGTATGACATTTTATCAGGCAAAAGTAATCGTATGAGACTGTCAGGTTCCTTGTATGACAATATGTCAGGGCGATAGTATGAGAATTTAAAACAAAGTCAGGGTGATTGTATGAAAACTTATTAGGGTATTTGTTTGTAGGAGAACATGAATGTCAGGGTGATTGTATGAAAACTTATTAGGGTATTTGTCTGAAGGGGAATCTGAATGTCAGGTGTCTATGTACAGAAACTTATTAGGGTATTTGTTTGTAGGGCAACTTTAATGTAAGAGTATGGAAGTGTGGAAACTTATTATGGTATTTGTTTGTAGGGGAATCTGAATGTCAGGTTGTGTATTTATGGAAATTTATTAAGGTATTTGCTTATAGGGAACCTGTATGGAACCTGTCTTGATGCTTGTGAGGGAACATGACTGTCAGGGTGTGCTTGTATGGAACCTGTTGTGATGCTTGTGAGAGAACCTGATTGTCAGGACGTGCATGTATGGAACATGTCTTGATGCTTGTAGGGGAACCTGATTGTCAGGGTGTGCACATGTGAAACCTGTCTTGATGTTTGTGGCGGAACCTGAATGTCAGAATGTGCATGTGTGAAACCTGTCTTGATGCTTGTGGGGGAACCTAAATGTCAGAGTGTGCACATGTGGAACATGTCTTGATGCTTGTGAGGGAACCTGAATGTCAGAGCGTACACATGTGGAACCTGTCTTGATACTTGTGAGGGAACCTGAATGTCAGAGTGTGCACATGTGGAACCTGTCTTGATGCTTGTGGGGGGAACCTGATTGTGAGGGTGTGCATATATGGAAACTTGTGACCTGAATGTCAGTGTAAAACAATGTAAAAACTGATTGTCCGGGAACCTGTATGAGAATCTTTCTTTCAGGCTGATTTAAAATGGTGCAATAAACAGAATGAGGTAGATTCAACTCTACACGCTGGAGAATATCATAGTTTTGTTCCTGTCTGTAGCTCGTTACTTAAGATTTAACACAGCAAAATAAAAACTTCCCAGTGGCAGACGAAAAGTATCTTCTCCACAAAAAGCACCCAGATAACACGGAAACTGACTCGTGTCTTTATAAATGGGCATACAAAAAATTATTCATGCACGTATTAATTAAGTTATAAACAAGACATTATTTGACAAGATAATGAAGTAAAAAAAAAAAAATGAAATGATGCTGGTAGCCGCTATAAAGTTCCGAATGAAATAATGAAATATACTATAACAAGTGTTAACTCTTTACGAAGGTGGCACTAGTTCTACTACATGAGGTTACGTGTAGTATTTGTGGTACATTTGGGAAGTGAAAATAAGAATGGAGAGCGGATTGAGTGAGGGGGGGGGGGTGCTATAAGCTGGCTTGAGACAGCAGTTATGTACTCAGACAGCCCAAACTGGTGGTTTTGTTGTCTGGTTATAAATCTCTGATAGTTTCTTGGCCACTCTTGTTATTTCTATGTTGTTTATTCCTTTTTTTTTTCTTGGTTGGTTTTCTTGATGTCTCTGTTTGCTGATGTGATTACAGCCATTAATTTTGTTTGTGTTGAAAAGACTTCTTGATTTTTTTACATTCTGCTGGATATTGTTGGTTGTTACTGTGTGTTATTCTCCCTGCTGTCTTGAGGTTTGTTTGTTTTTTTTTTCATTTCTTAAAGCTCCATTCTGTTTATTTTTCTTCTTATTTTCTTTTTTTCTAATTATTTTTACTGTCTTTTTTTTAATACTATGCTGCAGGTATGAATATCTGTGCCTGCTGTTTCTAGCCTAACTGTGCCTGCTGTTTCTAGCCTAACTGTGTCTGCTGTTTCTAGCCTAACTGTGCCTGCTGTTTTTGTGGGGTGGGTGTGTCTCTTGCTCACTTTATCAGTTGTTTCTTAGGTGTTATCTCTCTCTCTGTGTTTAATTTCTTTGCTATAGCCTTTTGAGCCCTGCTAGAAATTGGCCAGCTTAGCCTAAGTATTTCGGTGATAAATATACATGTATGACATTGTATGATTGCAGTACCATACCACATTGCAGTTAAAAAGATATTATGAGAAATGAAAACTGCAGTAAAAAGGGATTCTGCTAACAAAGATGCACACAGGTGCATTGTTCAGGTTAGAGAAAAATATGAAAAAAAAAAGTACAGAGAGAGAGAGTAAGGAAACTGGGCAGCGGTCGAAAGGCCTATTATGTCCACTTACTTCACTCCCTCTCTATCTTTTTTGTACAACTGAACCATATACCTCTGTCTACTTTTATTAAATGTAGATATTACAACTAATATCAAACTTGCTGCACTTAATGATGTTTGTAAACAATCGTTATTTTTTATTTAAATGTGGTAATAGATGCAAAAAACAAAAAAAAAGCAAGCAACAATCTACCCCGAAGTTCAAATTATACATCTTTTACAAATCAATTCACTCTGTATGTCTCTGTTACAAATACAGACACACAAGACATGTGTCTGTATTTCCTGTCTCACATATATAAAAACAATAATTAAAGAAATGTTTAAAAGAAAAAAAAAACACCAGAAGATAAAATTACAAACAACACATTGGTCCATTTACAAGTCGCATTGATATGCTGCGAGAAATAACCGCGGTAATATAAAAAAATATGAGATTCCAGTTCAAGTTTCTAAAATTAGAAACTCTTCAAACAGTACCAAAACATCATGGACTGAAACAACAAAAATCTCTCAGATGTACAGCACAGTACAAGTCATAAGAGCACGGGAAATGAGTGAAGTTTATGAATACTGAATGTGGGAGTGAACACAAATTAGAACTTCCGAAACAACACGCCAAAAAAACATGCTAGATTTCAATATCATGGTCACAAAACGTTGAACCAGAACCAACAAATGCCAGGTTGGTAATCGCCTGGCTTCGTGGAGATTACACAGAGATTTCCTTATTTGTCATCGTCCATTTATGATTTCACGCTAGCTGGTCCTTGCAGCTGATATTTTTTTTTCTGGTTCAGTTTCCACACTTTGACAAAATGCTTCTCTTTATTATCCGAAGACGGAACATTTGTGACCGACAGATTTAATGGACAGCAAATATCTTGGACAAAATGCGGACATCCAAACAAACTCTTCTGATCCACAAGATGGACAGGCAAATTAAACCTGCAGCTAGACCAAAATATATGTTGTATACATTTACTGAAATTGAATTATATGTGCTTTTGTTGTTGGTATAAAAATGGTAAACATTACT
Source organism: Achatina immaculata (assembly GCA_009760885.1). Taxonomy (NCBI): domain Eukaryota; kingdom Metazoa; phylum Mollusca; class Gastropoda; order Stylommatophora; family Achatinidae; genus Lissachatina; species Lissachatina immaculata. Next base: position 51,631,450 of record CM019713.1, read on the forward strand.
GTGACAAAAGAACTGTCAGAAAAATAACTGGATTCACATTTTGTTAACAGCTGTAGCTGAGACATGAATTATATAATTATCAACTACAAAACTCAAGATTTGATTCATACAATAATTAGTCATTAAGTACATATACTTCATAAGAGTTTTAGAAAACTACTGGCAACAACATATCATTACAACATCGAACATCGAACTTTAGAGATTCATAGGTCCCTGGCCTTTCCTCGCTCACTTCTACCACAGTTCCACCCCCCCCCCACCCACCCCACAAGTCAAAGATGAAGAGTTATGCTTGTATTCGATAATATTCCTGATCAACATATGCAATGCTGTCTCTTATGATCAAGGTGTTTAATATTCGCTTTAATTATCAAGATTTTCAATGCTCCATTTTGTGACGGAGATGTTCGATAATCTCTTTTTCTCTAATCACGATAAATAACAACAACAGCGCCATGTCACCTTGTGAACAGACAAGTATCGATCTGTACACAATAATCAGCGTCAGTGTTTTCTAGAATCCACTTGAACAACAAAGAAGAAAACGAGGAAAAGCTGGGCTCTGTGAGTGGTACTCAACATGGAAGATATCAGTAATGCTTGGAATTAAGCCATTTTGCCCTATTCACCCTGTGTGATCTCATGCGTATCAGTGCATTGCATCTTGTTTTGTTTTTGTTTTTCTTATTTCGATGCTGCGGTCAAGTTTGTGCTGCCAAATTCAAGCAACATGTTACAACTTCCTTCAGCGAGACAACAAACGTTGATATTCTACTCCAAAAATCTCTGCGTTTTTTGTTGTTTTTTTTTCCAGTTCACTAGATTGTATCCAAAGTTCGTTCATGCCAGATAATTAACAGAAGGAAAGTGAATTACCAAGCACTGGAATAGTTAACGATATGAATTTGAAGCAATGCAGTGTGCACTGGATTCTCGTAACACTCTCAAGTCTTTTGTGTGTGTGTGTGTGTGCTTTACTGTGTTTGAATATTGGTCAGTCATTTGCAAATGACGTACTGGGCGCTTTTCAGCAAAAGGAAGTGGTTCCGACATTTCAGTTGTCTGTAGCTTCAACAGAAGAATGGCTCTGTTATATTTTGTTTCCGTTGTTTGAGAGTCTGCTGAATGAAAATAACAAAGATACTTTACTTTCCTCCCTTATTTAGTCACTTTATATGGCTAGTCAAATGGCAATTGAAATCAACGCGGTCCTTACATACACTGCTGCAGACGACGCACCTGAATGGCTCGTCATGAGAGTGAAATCCGTTGTGGAGAAGGAAGAGAGATGCGTCTTCGAATATCATGTGACAGTGCACGCACTTGTGAACGCGACCTTTGGTTAGGAGGAATGTCACAAGATCGTTGTCGTCAAGGTCGCCTCGCTCGATAGCTTCCACGGTGGTGGAGCTAACCGGCAGGCTTGAGGTGGACTGGGGGGATTCTTGCTCACTTCCAGCGCTGCTGAATCTTCGCATCGGGTGACGCTGTTTCCTTGACGACGAAGATGGAATCATCCGGGTATTCAGGTTCTGGCGTTCAATATGGCGTTTGGGCGGCCTCAGGTCTGAATTATCATTGTTGTTATTGCTGCTGTTGTTGTCGCCAGTGTTGCCAGATGATGAAGACGATGATTTATTATCATTCTTGTCCTTGAAGGTGCCGTGGTCAGAATTTTGGTCGTGGCGATTAACAGTGCTCTTACTGCTGCGGCCATTATGAGGAGAGTCGCGATCTCTTTCCCGATCGTAGCCTCGTTCTCGATCCTGAATATCGCATTCGAAGTGACGATCACAATTACCGTTACTGTTTTTGCCACTACTTCCGCTTCCGCCAGAAGGATTCCTCTCCTTTTTTATTTCGCTCCTCTCTTTGTCTGGACCGCCTTCGAAACTGCGGCTTCTGTTTCTGTCACTGAAACCTCCTCTTTCTCTGTCTCTTTCTCTATCCCCACTGCTTCTCTCGCCGTTTTGACTGAATTTACGGCCAGCGGAGTAACTCCTCTCGTTTACATAGCTTCTTTCGTCGATATCTGTGTCGTCATCGTTATAATTTTCTGCCATTTCGTGATCTTGGTTCATCATCTCCTCGTCTCCATTTGTTTCCATGTGGTTGTCGTCTGGACTGTGCAGGCCCTCGTCGCTGGACACGCTCCTGGCGAATGTTGAGCCATCCTTCTCCTCTCTCACGGTCGTTAAAGTATCCGTGTCGGACCTTTCTTCTGGGGTGTACGACCTGCTCAAGTTGCGCTGTTCCAGGTCAGCACGCTTGGATGCTGACGTGGTACTCACTACATCCGTGCCGTCGCTGTGTTCGGGATGCTGCTGCTGCTGTTCCAAATGTTGCTGATGCTGCTGGTTTGGATGGTGAAGGTGATGCTGTTGAACTTGCTGCTGCTGCTGCGATGAGAAGGTCGGAGATAGTTTGGAGAGGGCGTCGTGTTTAATCTATACCAAAATGAAAAAGAATACTTTGTTATAGTCTTCATATAACAGATTTTGTTTTAAATGAAAACAGAATATAACAGAATATTTGAAATGTTCGTATGACCAAAAGGGCAATGAGAAGTGAGTGAGTGAGTGAGTGAGTGAGTGAGTGAGTGAGTGAGTGAGTGAGTGAGTGAGTGAGGAGTGAGTGAGTGTGAGTGAGTGAGAGAGAGAGAGAGAGATTCTATACAAATTGATTCTCTTCACTACAGTGACTATAACTCAACTATCCGACGTGTGCAAGTTTGGAGAATTGTTGGCAGATATTTCGACAAATATAAAAGATAAAAGACAAGGCCGAGTGATAACCATGGAAGAAACATCTGAAGAGGAAATCCTACAACTTTTATGTCTGTCTGTTTGAACCTTAAGTGCCCAAGGCACATGGGGCTTCCGCAATGGTTTTCAACAAACGCCTGTCCTTTTCCTTTTTATCCGCTCTTGCCCAAGTGAATCCTCTATTGCTCAACTCTGTTGTTCTTCTCCATGTCTCCTTTGGTCTACCCTTACTTCTGTTCCCCTGTGGTGTCCCATCTTAGTGCTATTTCTGGTAGTGAGTTGTCAGTATTCCGGAGCACATGTCCCAACTGTCGCCAGCGTATTTCCTCAGTAATTGCTGTCGGTGGCTTACCCTGCATCTCTGCCAACAAGATGTTATTTCTTCTGGTGTTTGGCCAAAATATTCTTCTAATTCTTCGCAAAAGTGGTCTGGAACTTCAAGGGTAAACAAATAAAATGGACGCAGACGTTATCTGCCTTTAACATGACGTAAGCTACATCCTTCAACAGATAGGAACAGACATCAGCTGTATCCTGTATCTGTCAGTAATACAGAATTGCGCATGTGTCGATAGTAGAACACTGAGCGTCCTTGAACCAGCTCCACAACTGTGGACAAATCGTATGCTCCAACAGAAGTTTTAAAGTGCAGGATCACTAGTCTTGACGACAAAGCTGTCTATTTAACACTGCCACAACGTGTCAGTCAGCCAGGCAGACAAGACAGACACCCTTTTTTTTTAGAAGTGCTGAGACAAATGTACAAATAATCGAAAACGACTGATGTTAGTGCCGAATCCATAGTTTTTGGGGTCGCTCAGATGAACAGTAACACTCCTGATACCGTTTAAGTCCAGGTTCAGCCCCTATCGGCATGGGGGGGGGGGCTAGGGGTGGGGTGGGTGGGTGGGATGGGGTCGCATATAAAAATAATCGAAAACGACCGATATTAATGTCGAATCCATAGTTTTTGGTGTCGCTGAGATGAACAGTGACACTCCCGATGCCGTTTAAATCCAAGTTCATCCTCCACAGGCATTTGGGGGGGGGGGGGGGGTGAGAAGAGGTGAAAAATAAAATGTCCAAACTGACAAAGATTAGTGTAGACTCCACAGTGTTCGGGGTCGCGAAGCTGATTGGTGACAGTCCTAATGACAATTAAGCACACGTTTAGTTGAATAGAACAAACAGAATTCTGCAAGACCATCTAGACTCTGTAGAACCTTCTAGAAGGTTGTGGAAATGAATAGAACATTGTAGAATCCTCTAGAAGATTGTGGAACTGAACAGACCTCTGCAGAACCTTCTAGAAGGCTGTGGAAATGAATACAACTTTGCAGAACCGTCTAGAAGGTTGTAGAAATGAACAGAACTTTGCTGACTGTGATAAATAAATATCCGGGCAACGGCGGGTAATCAGCTTCATTCATTCATTCATTTACATGTCCCTTGCGGAACTTTGCCTCACTAACAGTACTCCTGTAGGCCTCTCGGTTGTGAGCAAGATGGCCTGCTGCTGATGCATCCATTTGCAGACCATCAACGATGTCTTGCAGCCATCTTCGCCTTGGTCTTCCTCTTTTTCTTTTTCCCATCATGTACCCTTCCAAGACGGTCTTCTCTAGATCAGCTAGTATAGTATAGTACCATAACACATGTAAACCTGATGAAACATCGTTCAGAAGAATAGATAAGAAAGAACAGTTATATTTCAGTTCCTGCATTATTCTGAAAAGAAATGTAGCTGCCTGATGAATAAAGAAAGAAAGAAAGAGAATAGAAGATGAAGAAGAAAGAAAAAAAGAAAGAAAGAAAGAATGTAATTGCTAGTGGCTGTAGTTCTGGATAAATATTTCTCGCTTTATAGAGTAATGCGAGGTTTGGTCGAAAAGGTTGATTTAGGTTTATGAACAATTTTTTTTCTTCATCGCACGAACTTTTCATCTCCTCTTGCACACACTGGAACATGCTGGGCAAGATGTTGCTGAACGAGACAAAAAAGGTCATCAGGGGAACTTTCCTAAACAGGAATCAAGAACTGAAAATTAGGAAAGATCGGAAAACGCTAAAAAGAGGAATGGAAAAGAAATGCTCAGCGCTTAGTTAGTACTGGTAGATAGTTCTTTGACCTAAAGGCTGAAGTTCTGATCATTTTATAGATTTTGACAGTTCATGTCTCTATTAATCTCTCTCCTCTCTCTCTCTCTTCTCCCCCCTCTCTCTTTCTCTCTTTCTTTCCTCCCTCTCTCTCTCCCTTTCCTCCCCCTCTCTCTCTTTCCTCCCCCCCCCTCTCTCTCTCTCTGTGTTTGAAGTGCGAGGGTTGGTGGTAGGTGCTACTGATGGACTCCACCTAGAAACCCTCAGAGAGGACGCGAGAAACTATATACCTATATGGGCTGCAGAAACTGGAGCCAATGTGTGTTTTCACGTACAAAATGATTCTTTTAAACGTAATTTATCTTCTTAGTATGTTATGCATCGCAGATTTAAATCTGTGCTTTTACATTTATTTTTTTTAAAAAACCCTTGGACGAAACGCGTGGTTCAGTTAAACAATAGAAACTGATTACGTTAGTGCACATGTCAGTGTAATACGCTGAACCACGTAATCAAATATTGAACAGGCTAATGAGTTATTTCACATTTTTTTTAAATGCTTCTGACTTTAATTTTTTTTAAAGCAGAATTTATAATTCACGTGTGTTTCTGTTCACTATTTGAATAAACTTTGCTTTTATTCTACAAAAATTCAAGGTCTCTCGCACTGGTGAACTAAAGAGGTCTTGCGAGTAATGATTTATAAATGATCTAGTTTTTTTTTTTTTATATATTCAGAACCAGCAAAGTGGACACAGTGGATTTCATGGGGACTGCATGGCTGAGCGATGGTAAGTTTGCCACGGCTTTCTCTAAAGATGATTTTACCACCACATTCACTTACACCACCAGCTTGGGTTTCAGTCTTGGGCGAAGTTTGTCTGACCCCTGGTTAATGGCTGTAGTTTAACTGCCAGCAGGGTTTGGCAGCCATGGTCGGCTGTGACATCCTTGAGACATACATCAAATTAAAACTGAGACTGGGCAAGCCTTTCACACGAGCTCCACCACCATGGATGATATGTCTACCCCAACAGTGCTCAATTAATTAACACAAAAGTTTGTCTCCGGTATCTTGATGCAGTGTGGACATAGCCTTAACAAGCTGTTGATGGCGGAGTTATATCTTTACCACTGCCATATTCACCCTTCCCACCCCAACTGAGGCAAAAACCATAACTCTATTTCATCATCATCATCATTATCATCATATGCCAGGCGGCGTGGGCAGTCATACTCCTCCACAATTCTCGGTCCTTGACATTTCTTTCCATGTCACAATGTCAGGCCTTCTAACATCTGTTCCCTCGGTCATCCTCCGCCTTTCCTGCCTTCAGTTTCGCCCACAGTTATGATGTTCTCCGATTTCTCTCTTCTCATCACATTCCCCGAGAATGATGACAACCTTTTCTTTATCTTTGTTATTATACTATGTTTTTTTTCCATTAGCTTGTCTCAAACACTGCTCATCAGTCATCAGTTATCTTGGCTGTCAATGGGATCCTCATCATTCTCGGGAATCACATCTCTGTTGCCTCCAATGATTTCAAACCACATCTCTGTTGCCTCCAATGATTTAGAACCACATCTCTGTTGCCTCCAATGATTTAGAACCACATCTCATATGTATACAAAGTTTAAGGTTGGTACTACTAATCTATGTACATGTGCCCAGGTGCCCCAAACTGTGGAACATATCCTCCAGAACTGCATCAACTACGAGACACTGAGAAATAATTACTGGCCCAGTGAAACCACTAAAGAAGATAAGCTCTACGGTTCCATACATGAGTTACAAAAAAACAGTGAAATTTATCAAAGAGACAGGACTGCAGATATAGACAGACAGTGCGAACGAAGAAGAAGAAGAAGAAGAAGCACATCTCTGTTGCCTCCAATGATTTAGAATCACATCTCTTTGCCTCCAATGATTTAGAACCACATCTCTGTTGGTTCCAATGACTTAGTAATTTTTCTACCAATAGTCCATGATTCACATCCACATGCAAGTAGCTAAACAGGTTCAAAACAGCTCTTCAATACTTCCCATCTCACATTCAATGGCAGTGACTTATTGCACAAGATGGCTTTCCATTTCCGAAATGCTAATTTTGGCTGGCATATTCTGCTTTTAATTTCTGTGATACATCTCCCATCAGCTATTGTACTTCAAGGTAACCTTAACGCATGCAGTAAGCCTGAGCACGTGTAAATATTAACAAGCTTTAACAGTAACAAACCAAGAGTACCTGGCTTGATATCATGGCTCCGAAAAATGGGTGCTTCGTCAGCAAATCTGCGTGTGACGTCACCGGAAGTGACTGAGGCCCTAGTAGTCCCAGGCCTGGTGGGAAAGATGGCGGAAATGTGGGAGGAGCTCCAGGATGATGGCGGAAAGGTAGAATAGATGAAAAAGGCGGCAGCTGTCCAGGTGAGGGGTACAACCCTAATTTAAATGAGTAGAAATATTATTTCAGGTGTATATTACAGGTAATATTTTGGTAAAAATTGGCGAACTACTTTGCGAGAGGTAAAGTTTTTAGCTTGACCAGAAAAACTACAAGAAAAATAATGTTTTCTGAGGGTAAAAAATGGAATAATAAGAAATTTATTCAAATAAATGCATGCGTTTTGAATAATAACAGTAATAATGATAATAATAATAATTCATTCATTCCTTTGCATGTCCCTTGCGGAACTTTGCCTCCCAAACAGCACTCCTGTAGGCCTCTCGGTTGTGAGCAAGATGGCCTGCTGCTGCTGCATCCATTTCCAGATCATCAACGATGTCTTGCAGCCATCTTCGTTTCGGTCTTCCTCTCTTTCTTTTTCCCATTATGTATCCTTCCAATATGGTCTTCTCTAAATTATCATGACGTTTAATGTGGCCAAAATATTTAAGTTTTCTCTCTTTAATCCTCTTTACTAGCCAGCCTTCTTCAATATTAAGCTCTTGCAGTATAGATATATTTGTTCTTTTTTGTGTCCACGATATTTGGAGAACTCTTCTATAGCATAATAATAATAATAAGAAGAAGAAATATAAAAAGTTCCTGAAAATATCAGCGAAATGTTATGCTGGGAATAAAAACTATTACAACTGAAACCAACAGTTCGACCAAAAGCCTTCATCTCTTTAAAGAAAAATACTGATGCCAAAACCAACAAAGAAAAGAATATATTATTATTATTCTAAATCCAATATTATCTTACGTACGTACAATTCAGTTGGTATGACACACAAACATAACTTGTTACGTTCACGTGCCCACTGACAATTCGGCTTTTTTTTAATGGGCATTTGGCGTAAGCCTCTAAAAAGAGCCCTGGCTGTATCGCTGATGTGAACTATAATTACAGGCAAGGGTTCGCCGATTCAAAAGGCGGTGATTAAGCAGCGGATTCAATCTCCTGTCGGTAATGATTGTTGCTGGTGCTGCGGAGCAAGTGATCCTTTTCAAGGAGGTATGAGAACCTCTGGGCTTGTCTAAGGAGCAATGATGACATTAATAATAAACTATTCAGTACATCATCCTGTCACAATGAACGCGATATGCATCTAAACTATACTCACGGAAAAAAAAAGTCTGCAGTGGTTTCAAGAGCACCAATCACGTTGTCATGAGTGAAATGAAATCAAATTTGGCACGAAGTTTTGTCTGAGAGTTGTCCATCTCCCAGTGCTGCACGAAGTTGATCGCACTATTAATGGGGAGATAACCGCAGCTGCAATGAAATCACGTGCAGTGATCCATGATTGGGTTACTGACCACGGATAAAATGAGGGTAAGTGTGTAATTCTGTTCTCAGAGATCTCTTCACGTAATCGTTGAAGAAAGGAGCCGTGGAATTCCAACATAAACATCTTTTTTCATCATGCCAAGATTGAACGAACATCAGCGAGAAATAGCTGTTGGGATGTTAATTGCTGGATCAACAGTAACGGCAATATCTCAACATTTTTATGTTCACAGAAACACAATATCACGCCTTCAAAGTCGTTTTAATCAAAATGATTCCGTTGCTGACCGCCATAGAAGCGGTAGACCACGAGTTACCACCCTTGCACAAGACCGCTACATCCACCTCATGCACCTTCGTAACAGGTTTCTCCAGGCAACATAGACTGCCAGCAACTTTCCAGGTTTAAGACGTGTGTCGGGCAGGACAGTGCGGAACAGACTCAGAGAGGTAAATCTCTTACCTCATTGACCTGCAGTTAGACCAGTACTGACAGTTCGCCACAGACAAACCGGCTTGACCTGGGCCGTGGTGCCTGGCCCTATCATCAATGGAGACGGATCCTATTCATGGATGGGTCCAGATTCTGTCTGCAAGGCCATGATGGGGGTGATTTAGTGTACAGGCGAAGAGGAGAACGCTTTGCGAATAACTATGTGATAGAGGTGGATAGGAGAAGAGGAGGCACTGTAAAATGGTTTGGGGATGAATTTTCTATGCTGGTAGAACAAACCTAGTCTTCCTTGCAGGTTTACGATATAGCGACGAAATCATTACACGCTACGTAATACCTGTTCTGGATGCTAATGGACAAGGCGTGATACTGCAGCAGGATAACGCTCGTCCACATGTCGCACGTATGGTCAGGAACCACTTTCAGCAGCATCATATTAATGTCTTGCCATGGCCAGCAGTTTCACCAGACTTGTCACCTATCGAGAACATTTGGAATGAACTGGACCTCAGGTTGCAAAGACGACATAATCGTCCTGAAAACCGCCAAGAATTAGCCCAAGCGTTGCAAGAAGAATGAAATAACATGTCTCAACAATTGATACAACGTGTCACTGGTTCGATGAAAAAGGCGGTGTCAGGCAGTGATAACTGCCCGAGGAGGACACACACGATATTGAAACCCTGATTTTCTTTTCTTGGGGTGGTGAGCCACATTAGGTGAGTTTTTTTTTCACTTTTTGTGACATGTGACTGGCCTGAAAGTTGTTGTTTTATCTGTTATTGGATAATCAAACATAATTTGTGCCAAATTTTATTGCAGTCATCACCTGAGCACGATCATGGCGCTTTTTAAAGCATTGCACAGTTACTTTTTTCCGTGAGTATATATGCATTGCATCATCATTGTTGCTGTCGTTATCGCTATCGTTATCATTAGTGCCGCTTTCATTGCAGGGTTCTCTAAACTGAAATCCCTAGCAACAAACCTTGTGACTGGACATGAAATGCTGCCGCATCTGAATCGAGTAGGAGCGACTCTGGAATCAAAGGTGGCGGACATCTTGCATGGTGGACTCCTAGTTCACGCTGGTTGCTGCACTCGCCTACGGGAGAAAAATAATCATAAGATTCATCTGCTGAAGGACAAAGTGATCAGTCAGTCAGTCAGTTATTTGCACGTCCCTTGCGAAACTCTGCCTCCCTAACAGCTCTCCTGTAGCCCTCTCAGTTGTAAAGCAAGATGCCCTGCTGCTGACGCATCCGTTTGCAAATCATCAACGATGTCTTGCAGCCATCTTCACCTTGCCCTTCCTCTCTTTCTTTTTATAGAGTAAAATCTTCCTCTTTTTTTTTTAATAGAGATCTTCCTCTTTTTCTTTTTATAGTTTATACAGGATGTTTCACAATGACAGGACACATTTTAAACGCATTTATCTGGGACTAGAGCTAACACATTTAATATAGAATGTCTGCAATACATGCTAGTGATACAGGAGTTCATAACATTGTTGAAGGCTTGAACATCACATCTGTTAAATGTTCAGTATCTCAGAGAGAACATTCTTTCGCTCTGCTTATCATCCCTATCATGGTATGGTGTAGCATTGTGGTGCATGCAATTTCTGCTGGCATCATCGGCGACATCAATAATGATCAATAGATCAACGTTAACTCCAAGGGTCAGACCTTTGAAACAATAAATTTAAAGATGGCCAACTACCTGCGCTTTCGTAAGTAAGAAATAAAAATGTGTCCCATTATTTTGAAACACCCTGTAGTTAGTTTGAACTATCACCCATGCGCACCGGACAATGTCGTAGGTTTCTGATCTCCTTGTTAATAGGTCCCGTATACAGTAACTGAATGAAGTACAGGCTGATGAACTTATACACCTCTGATCTTAAAATGACGCTGGTGTCAGGCAACATCAGCCATATTTAACACTGCCTCACACAAATAAGGTGCATGAAATGATGCAGCAGGAAGGTCCTCACCTTGAAGCAAACTGTGCCCATGACCTTGACCATCACCTTCGGGGTGACCTAGCTGTCCAATGCTTCCGTCCCCAAGTTGACCTTCCATGCCGACGGGGTTCAAGCGGTCAATGATTCCCTGGTTTCCTTCCTCGAACTCCAAGATAGCTTGGGTCACCTGGAATAACATGTGTGAAATACTTCAAACAATCAGTGAAATCAATCAGTGAAATCAGTTCCAACCAACATTTTTAACGCCATAATAAATCACCATAAAACTTTTATTGTTCTGTCTTTATGTTTAAACATAACAAAACCGGCTTCAGGTCAGAACGATCCGATTAACGTTAGAAAAGATACCAAAGTTAAAAGACACTCACTACAGCAGTGTTTCCCAAAGTATGCGATAACGCGCCCCCAACCCCTGCGGGCGTTGGAATGGACCAGGGGCTTGTGGAAAAAAGGATTAGTTGGGACAGTAGATGAAAGAAGGGGTGGGGGGGGGTGTTGAGGGAAAACGACGAAGCAGCAGACGGGGTCAATAATACCTTCCTTCTTGGCACTTTTCAACCTGATTTTGAGAAACGTGTGCCCCTACATGAAACTCATCCATCACATTAAAAGTTGAGAGAAAATAATGCAGAAGGTGAGTTATAAATGTACTCCCTCATATTGCTGTATACACTGATTTGTTGTTTTTTTTTTTAGTTTTTAGTTGTGCAATGCGTATCCTAGTTTAATAGAGGCCAATGTAGGAGTAGCACATAACTTTGGAAAGAGATGGAACCGTTGAGGATGTGGCCTGGCTGAGAAGGGGGCGCAGTCTGAACAAGCCTGGGAAACACTGCACTACAGTTACAGCAAATAATACAGTAACTAGCTGGTCCTCATAAGCACGTTAAGCGCTGGGAAACACTGCACTACAGTTACAGCAAGTAATACAGTGACTAGCTGGTCCTTGTAAGCACGTTAAGCGCTGGGAAACACTGCACTACAGTTACAGCAAGTAATACAGTGACTAGCTGGCCCTTGTAAGCACGTTAAGCGCTGGAGAACACTGTATCTGTGGGCCACGGCGGACCATGCCGTCACTTCCAAGAAAACATGGGGACTGTAATTACTTCCAAATTCAGTCAGTCAGTCAGTCATTTTGCATGTCCAATGCGGAACTTTGCCTCACTAACAGCTCTCCTGTATGCCTCTCTGTTATAAGCAAGATGCCCTGCTGCTGATGCGTCCATTTGTAGCGTATCAACGATGTCTTGCGGCCATCTTCGCCTTGGTCTTCCTCTCTTTCTTTTTCCCATTATGACTGTAAAAACTGCAAAGACTGTCTTCTCTAAATTATCAAGGCGTTTGATGTCCAAAATATTTAAGTTTCCCCTGTTTAATTTTCCTTACTAGCCAACCTTCTTCATTATTAAGTTATTACAGAATGGACATATTTGTTCTTTTTTGTGTCCAAAAAAATTATAGTCCAAATTATAAATTCCAAATTGATGGAGTATTAGAAATATGTGGAGCTTTTTAGCTTACTAACCAGTATAAGAAGAACATGGAGGATAGAGGGGGTGGTTAAGTGTGTGGAATGAGGGGGTGGGAAGAAATCTGATCAATTATCACAGGCTTGTGTGGCTCACGGGCTGAAAAAGGTTTGGGAACCTCTGATAGTGAGTAGAAAATGTAAGCGTTTAGGAGGGCTCGCCCCTGAAGGTGGGATCCTTGCTCGTATCCTCGGTGAGCGTTGTTGTGCCTAACGTATCAGGGGCGTAGACTAATAGGAATGTCAAGGCCGCAAATAAGAGGCTATGTCCCTTCGCATGAGAGACAAGCACTGCAGGCGCAGTTTTACTCCTATCTTCAAAGATAAAGCTAGACATAATCCACTATTTTTGATTTTCTACATGTAAGTGGCTAGTTTTACACAGGGGGTCATTCAATTTGTTTTAATTTTTCCTCTTGTTTACAGCGGATCTTTCAGCTTGCTTTAGTTTTTCCTTGTATTTACAGCTGGTCACTCAATTTGTTTTAATTTTTCCTCTTGTTTACAGCGGATCACTCATTTTGTTTTAGTTTTTCCTCATATTTACAGCGGATCTTTCAGCTTGCTTTAGTTTTTCCTTGTATTTACAGCTGGTCACTCATTTTGTTTTAGTTTTTCCTCATATTTACAGTGGGTCACTCATTTTGTTTTAGTTTTTCCTCATATTTACAGTGGGTCACTCAGCTTGCTTTAGTTTTTCCTCATATTTACAGCTGGTCACTCATTTTGTTTTAGTTTTTCCTCATATTTACAGCTGGTCACTCATTTTGTTTTAGTTTTTCCTCATATTTACAGCTGGTCACTCATTTTGTTTTAGTTTTTCCTCATATTTACAGCTGGTCACTCATTTTGTTTTAGTTTTTCCTCATATTTACAGTGGGTCACTCATTTTGTTTTAGTTTTTCCTCATATTTACAGCTGGTCACTCATTTTGTTTTAGCTTTTCCTCATATTTACAGCTGGTCACTCATTTTGTTTTAGTTTTTCTTTGTATTTTACAGCGGGTCTCTCAACTTGTTCAGACTTACGTTTGTATTTACACACGGGTGATTCAGCTGATTATAACTTTTCCTCGTATTTATAGAGGGTCTCTGTTCAATTTTACGTTCTGTATTTATAAACAGGTTACTGGAATAAATCTATGGGACCACATCAAGAGTAAAAATGTCAGACGTAAGTTTTTGTGGGCTACACCCCCCCCCCGTACTTATGCAGTGATATTTCGACTTGAACCTTCATCTGGCAACAGTAACAACAACAACAACAACAACAACATCAGTAAATCCGTGAGAAACGATGCAAGAACAGCTAACACAGGTAATCAAAGAAGGCATTCTAAAAAAGGGCAAATTTAACTCCAGGTGTTACCTGCGGGTGGGAGGCCATATGCCGCTGCAGCTCCTGCCAGCTGGTGAAGGTGGCGTAGCAAATGTGACATCTCTGTATACTGTCGGTCATGTGACGTCTCTCGTGCATCCTGTAGCTCCCGCTTTGAGCAAAAGTCCGCCCACAAACCTGGCAGAAGGGAAATACAACAACAGGAACCCGTCATTACGGGGAATAATTTACAAAACTGAGTTACAGACGAGAAGGGAAGAGAGGGGAGAGCAATAATACAGGTAGACGCTCCAAGCTCTCAGCGTAGAACCGCCTCTGTGTCATTGTGGTACTGGAGTAGTCTCCACGCAGTTCATCCACGACTCCCGCATCAGGTTAAAAATAACATCCAAAAGCTATTTAATCACGGCTTTTTTTCCAGAGGTATTTTTGGTGCTTGACGTTAATATCTGGATGATAATTACTTTATTTTCCACATGATTTCAGTCAGCGTCTACACTCTCGTAATCTTCCACATGATTTCAGTCACCGTCTACACTCTCGTAATCTTCCACATGATTTCAGTCACCGTCTACACTCTCGTAATCTTCCACATGATTTCAGTCACCGTCTACACTCTCGTAATCTTCCACATGATTTCAGTCACCGTCTACACTCTCGTAATCTTCCACATGATTTCAGTCACCGTCTACACTCTCGTAATTTTCCACATGATTTCAGTCACCGTCTACACTCTCGTAATCTTCCACATGATTTCAGTCACCGTCTACACTCTCGTAATCTTCCACATGATTTCAGTCACAGTCTACACTCTCGTAATTTTCCACATGATTTCATTCACCGTCTACACTCTCGTAATCTTCCACATGATTTCAGTCAACGTCTACACTCTCGTAATCTTCCACATGATTTCAGTCAACGTCTACACTCTCGTAATCTTCTATATGATTTCAGTCAACGTCTACACTCTCGTAATCTTCCACATGATTTCAGTCAACGTCTACACTCTCGTAATCTTCCACATGATTTCAGTCAACGTCTACACTCTCGTAATCTTCCACATGATTTCAGTCAACGTCTACACTCTCGTAATCTTCCACATAATTTCAGTCAACGTCTACACTCTCGTAATCTTCCACATAATTTCAGTCAACGTCTACACTCTCGTAATCTTCCACATAATTTCAGTCAACGTCTACACTCTCGTAATCTTCCACATAATTTCAGTCAACGTCTACACTCTCGTAATCTTCCACATGATTTCAGTCAACGTCTACACTCTCGTAATCTTCCACATGATTTCAGTCAACGTCTACACTCTCGTAATCTTCCACATGATTTCAGTCAACGTCTACACTCTCGTAATCTTCCACATGATTTCAGTCACCGTCCACACTCTCGTAATCTTCCACATGATTTCAGTCAACGTCTACACTCTCGTAATTTTCCACATGATTTAAGTCACAGTCTACACTCTCGTAATGTTCCACATAATTTCAGTCAACGTCTATACTCTCGTAATCTTCTACATGATTTCAGTCAACGTCTACACTCTCGTAATCTTCCACATGATTTCAGTCAACGTCTACACTCTCGTAATCTTCCACATGATTTCAGTCAACGTCTACACTCTCGTAATCTTCCACATGATTTCAGTCAACGTCTACACTCTCGTAATCTTCCACATGATTTCAGTCAACGTCTACACTCTCGTAATCTTCCACATAATTTCAGTCAACGTCTACACTCTCGTAATCTTCCACATAATTTCAGTCAACGTCTACACTCTCGTAATCTTCCACATAATTTCAGTCAACGTCTACACTCTCGTAATCTTCCACATAATTTCAGTCAACGTCTACACTCTCGTAATCTTCCACATGATTTCAGTCAACGTCTACACTCTCGTAATCTTCCACATGATTTCAGTCAACGTCTACACTCTCGTAATCTTCCACATGATTTCAGTCAACGTCTACACTCTCGTAATCTTCCACATGATTTCAGTCACCGTCTACAATCTCGTAATCTTCCACATGATTTCAGTCACCGTCTACACTCTCGTAATCTTCCACATAATTTCAGTCACCGTCTACACTCTCGTAATCTTCCACATGATTTCAGTCACCGTCTACACTCTCGTAATCTTCCACATGATTTCAGTCACCGTCTACACTCTCGTAATCTTCCACATGATTTCAGTCACCGTCTACACTCTCGTAATCTTCCACATGATTTCAGTCACCGTCTACACTCTCGTAATCTTCCACATGATTTCAGTCACCGTCTACACTCTCGTAATCTTCCACATAATTTCAGTCACCGTCTACACTCTCGTAATCTTCCACATGATTTCAGTCACCGTCTACACTCTCGTAATCTTCCACATGATTTCAGTCACCGTCTACACTCTCGTAATCTTCCACATGATTTCAGTCACCGTCTACACTCTCGTAATCTTCCACATAATTTCAGTCAACGTCTACACTCTCGTAATCTTCCACATAATTTCAGTCAACGTCTACACTCTCGTAATCTTCCACATAATTTCAGTCACCGCCTACACTCTGGTAATCTTCCACATAATTTCAGTCAACGTCTACACTCTCGTAATCTTCCACATGATTTCAGTCAACGTCTACACTCTCGTAATCTTCCACATAATTTCAGTCAACGTCTACACTCTCGTAATCTTCCACATAATTTCAGTCAGCGTCTACACTCTCGTAATCTTCCACATGACTTCAGTCACCGCCTACACTCTGGTAATCTAACAGTGGACGCTGACTTGATCTAAACACGAAATATACGACCCAGAGATGACAAACCACCCCCTTCCCCCTTTTTATTTGACAAAACTACTGTCAGGACATCCTGCTATTAATTAGTTGTCTCCTGATTTTAACACATCACTAAGAAACCAAGAGGCAACTAATTAACAGCATATTTACACCAACGTTGTGCTAGCAGCGCCAAACACGGCCACTAACCAGGGAGCCACAAAATAAAACATCCACATGTGAAATGAAAAGCAGCAAATGCCTTTGGGGGGTGATAAGCTAAGAAATGTCGTTTTAAGACGGCAGGTAGCCTACAACACAAAGAGAAACAAAGAGCTCAGTGGTCTGGCCACTTAATGAGAATGACACATATACAGCCAGTCGCGAGGGTCTTCAACCAGAGAACTGCAGGTCACAGATCAAAAGGAAGACCCCAGAAAATATGGACAGATGGAATTATAGAAACGCTCACGAATAACGGCATGAATATCACTGAAGCCACTCACATTGCCCCCCCCCCCCCAAAAAAAATACCAGCTGCATCACCGCTCGACACCTCGCGGCGAAAGAGGAAGGGTGAAGTAAAGAAAGTAGTACAAGAGGAAGTATAAAGTAAAGAAAGTAAAGTACTCTTAGGAGATTATATTCTTTCGGCAGGACGAGAACCACAACAAAATATAGTCCCCGTAACTCGTAAACAGAACTAGGACGAGAACCACAACAAAATATAGTGCCCGTAACTCGTAAACAGAACTAGGACGAGAACCACAACAAAATATAGTGCCCGTAACTTGTAAACAGAACTAGGACGAGAGCCACAACAAAATATAGTGCCCGTAACTCGTAAACAGAACTAGGACGAGAACCACAACAAAATATAGTGCCCGTAACTCGTAAACAGAACTAGGACGAGAGCCACAACAAAATATAGTGCCCGTAACTCGTAAACAGAACTAGGACGAGAGCCACAACAAAATATAGTGCCCGTAACTCGTAAACAGAACTAGGACGAGAGCCACAACAAAATATAGTGCCCGTAACTCGTAAACAGAACTAGGACGAGAACCACAACAAAATATAGTGCCCGTAACTCGTAAACAGAACTAGGACGAGAACCACAACAAAATATAGTGCCCGTAACTCGTAAACAGAACTAGGACCCGCCAGACAAACAGCATCATAGTAGCTAGTTTCTACAGTTATGTCTCCTATCTGACAGCTAAACCCACATGCTGCAAATGCCCTCTCCAGTTTTCCTCGTTCCAATGTCCTCTTCTTCTTCTTCTTCTCTCACAAACAATACTTCTATGTTTTTGTTGTATTGAGCCAGACATAAATAGAACTCCACAACGAAGCAGGTGAAGAAACAACAACAACAACAACAATCAAGTTTACTAAGAAAACTCGATAACCCCTCAAGCCAGTTATTAATAATAACAACAAAATTAAGAACATACATTTAAACATTACTGTTTTGGTAGCACCCAGTTCAGATGACTTGCTTAATCATATGACACACAAATAAATTGTGCAAGACCAGAAATCCATAGTTAAATATTGACAGGACAAAGAGTTACTTCTTTAAAAAAAACAAAACATAAAGATTGAAATAAATAGCATGAAACCTCAACAAAACAAAGCTGTATAGCAAATACATAACACAAACAAACAAAAAGCATGGACAAGAAAATAGGATGAAACAAATATTTTCAAACAACATAACACTGACAGTTCAAGTATTATATGTACTATATGCTGCAGAGCACAAATGCGGTATCCGCATACAGAATAACCATTTTACAGAAGATTCTGAGCTATATACAGGCAGTGCCGAAGTTAGGAACATCTGATTTGCGCACACAACTCTTACTTGCGAACTAAGCCTATATAAGTTAAAGCCCACTATGTTAAAAATTCCACCTACATACAATGATTCGTAATAGCAAACCTGCGTTACTTCGCATTGCGCGTGAAAACATTGCGGGACTACAACGGTTCGTCGGTTTATTTAACGCCTTTATTATTTTTTGCATTCAAATGTATATTGTAAACTATATACTTGCTATACCGATTAGTCAGTTGCAAATATTTAAGTTTTCTTAAACAAAGAAAACTTAAATATTTTGGACACATTAAACGTCATGATAATCTAGATAAGACCATCTTGGAAGGGTGTATAATGAGAAAAAGAAAGAGAGGAAGACCAAGGCGAAGATGGCTGCAAAACATCGTTGATGATCTGCAAATGGATGCATCAGCAGCAGGTAATCTTGCTTACAACCGAGAGGCCTACAGGAGAACTGTTAGGGAGGTAAAGAAAGTTCCGCAAGGGACATGCAAATGACTGACTGACTGACTGACGAAGAAACAGAGAGAGAGAGAAACAGACACACACACACACACAGAAAGAGGTAGAGACAGAAAAACAGAGAGAGGCAGAGACAGAAAGAGGCAGAGACAGAAAGACAGAGAAAGAAAGATAATAATATAGAATGACAGAAAGAAAGAGTATGACGGAGAGAAAGAGAGAGGGAAATGGGAAGGTTGGGGGGGGGGGGTGGAGAGAAAAAAACAAAAATTGAAGGAGAGAGAGATGGAAAGAGAGAAAACGAAATAGGAACGAATAGAAAGAAAAGAAGACAGCGAGAAGCTATAACGAAAACAGATACAAAAGAATGACGGAGAGAAAGAAGTATAAAGAAGGAAGAGAGAGAGATGAGAGAGAGAGAGAGAAAGGACAGGAAAATGAATGCTAAGGGATTACGAAAAAATACACTTTTCTTGAATTCATTGTGACTGGTTTTAGTAATGGTGAGTTGGTTGATGGTGACACATCTCACTAATAATACATGGTGAGTTGGTTGATGGTGACACATCTCACTAATAATACATGGTGAGTTGGTTGATGGTGACACATCTCACTAATAATACATGGTGAGTTGGTTGATGGTGACACATCTCACTGATAATACATGGTTAGTTGGTTGATGGTGACACATCTCACTGATAATACATGGTTAGTTGGTTGATGGTGACACATCTCACTGATAATACATGGTTAGTTGGTTGATGGTGACACATCTCACTGATAATACATGGTTAGTTGGTTGATGGTGACACATCTCACTGATAATACATGGTTAGTTGGTTGATGGTGACACATCTCACTGATAATACATGGTTAGTTGGTTGATGGTGACACATTTCACTAATAATACATGGTTAGTTGGTTGATGGTGACACATCTCACTGATAATACATGGTTAGTTGGTTGATGGTGACACATTTCACTAATAATACATGGTTAGTTGGTTGATGGTGACACATCTCACTGATAATACATGGTTAGTTGATTGATGGTGACACATCTCACTGATAATACATGGTTAGTTGGTTGATGGTGACACATCTCACTAATAATACACGGTGAACAGATGGACAGTTACACACAAGTTTCCAACAGTCCTTCAACCCAAGCTGAGAATGACCCTCAGGTGCTCAAATGAAAGAAACAAAGTTGCGTGCAGCAGACATAAAACAGTTTACTGTAACTTTCCAATGACCAACACTCGAATCTGACGGTGGACTTCCACGGTATATCACTTATCTTATGGTGGATATCAGACACAACGCGACAACTCGAAATACATATAACAGAACAGCCATGATACCAGGAAAGCCCAGGGGCCAGAGTGGCATGTCTGCATTATGTTAACGGTTTTGTGAGTTCTGGCGCGGTTTGCTGCCATGAGATATTTACAGGCAGAGCAGGACTTAAGACTTGGTGAGGTTCTAAGCTTTTTACTAAGACCACGGCCTCCTGGTTGAAAGATATGCCAGAAGGTGCTCGAGGTCCTAATCTGTAGCTTGTTTTGTTTATTTCAAAATCCAGCACTTACGTTTGTGATAGGAGATAATTGTAGAGTGATAGGAGATACTCGTAGGGTGTTAGGAGATACCTGTAGTGTGCAAGGAGATCCTTGTAGTGTGCTAGGAGATACCTGTAGTATGCTAGGAGATACTTGCAGTGTGCTAGGAGATACCTGTAGTATGCTAGGAGATACTTGCAGTGTGCTAGGAGATACTTGTAGTATGACAGAGAATTCTTGTGGTGTCCTGTGAGATACTTGTAGGGTTCTAGGAGATACTTATACTGTGCTAGTAGATACTTGTAGTGTGCTAGTAGATACATGTAATGTGTGAGAAGTTACCAGTAATGTGCTAGGAGATACTTGTAGTCTGTTAAGAGATAATTATACTGTCGTAGAAGATATCTGTAGTGTGCTAGGAGATACCTGTAGTGTGCTAGGGGATACTCGCAGTGTGTTAAGAGATATTTATACTCTGCTAGGAGATACCATAATGTGCTAGGAGATACCTGTATTGTGATAGGAGATACTTGTAGTAATATTAACTCTCGCACGTCCTACTTTCCCCTCCACCCCCCCCCCCAATCCACTCTTGGAAAAACTCTCCCCATTTTCCCAATGCAGGCAGAAACGTGCTAGAAAATTCTGACAATGAATGACCTGGCAAGATCTTCGAACTTGGACAAGCGCGCAGTTATTAAAATTTTTATAGTCCACGCTGACTGACTGGCTATTGCGACTTTTGACTGGACATCTAATCAATATACTATACTCGCATAATGTACTAACCTCTTATAACCTACAGATGCCAATGATGAGCAGCAGAATAAAAAAAAAATGAAGTGAAATCTATAAAAACGAAGGAGAACTACAAAGTGAGAAATGAGGGGGGAAAAGGGAGATAGTGTAATGTACCTACGAAGTGAGAAATGGGGGGGGAAAAGGGAGATAATGTAATGTACCTGCGAAGTGAGAAATGGGGGGGGGGGGAAGGGAGATAATGTAATGTACCTACGAATTGAGAAATGAGGGGGGAAAGGGGGATAATGTAATGTACCTACAAAGTGAGAAATGAGGGGGGAAAGGGGAGATAATGTAATGTACCTACGAAGTGAGAAATGAGAGGGGAAGAGGGAGATAATTTAATGTACCTACGAATTGAGAAATGAGGGGGGAAAAAAAGAGAGACAATGTAATGTAACTAGTGCATGCACCCACCTTGCATATATACGGCTTCTCCCCTGTATGTATCCTCTCATGGGTTCTTAAGGTCCCGATCTGGGTGAAGCATTTGCCACACGAGGAACATCTGGGGAATATATAGAGGGAGCATTTTGGGTATGGAACGGGATATGGATCAAGCGGGGGGAGTGGGCTTAGCTTCACCACAGATAAGCGGGAGTGTAAGTTAAAAGTTAAGAACTCTATGGTTAAATATAAATCAAATATCACTTCCGTGTTGTTGCTATGAGCGAGAAAGGAAAGCAAGACGTTTCAAACTTCTGGAAATGTTACTACGTGTTTTAAGAAAGCTGTTTCTGGTATATGCAGCAGAAACGTGGAGAACCAGTTGGAGAATGGAAAGAAGATTGAGTGGATCTGAAGGAAGATGCCTTAGGAAGATTCTAAGAATACACTGGGAAGAACTATGACAAGCGAGGAAACAAACGAACTGGCACAGATAACACTACTAAAGAGGTCAAAAGACGAAGATAGAAACGGCAGGGTTACATGCTACAAATGTAAAAAAAAAAAAAAGACACCCCTATACAGCCTCAATAAAAAACAGAGAGGGGCAAGATAACTGGAATATGGAGACGCACAAGACAGGAGAGAGAGAGAGAGAGAAAGACACGGGAAAGGTCTCAATATCCCATCACAGGAGAGTGAAACAGTGCTTATCTTGTTCCAAATCTTTATTCTACTTTGAACGATGATTATGAAAATAGTATAATATATAAATATATCATCATGTCTAGTTTTATATTTAACTATAATGTATTTTTTTTGTTTACTGATGTAGTATTTTGCGTAATTGACGAATACTCTACATATATTTTCCCCCCAAAACTACCATAACCTTTCCCCCCTAAGAAGTGAGATGAGATTTCTCTCCCCTTGGTAGCGCTCTAAGAACCAACCTATAGGGGCGCTCCCCTGTATGTATCCTCTTGTGTGTACTGAGACTGCTCTGGCTCGAGAACATCTTCCCGCAGATCTTGCACGTGATTGGTCCCCCGGGCTCTGGTCGGACGGCCAGGCGTTGCTGCAGAGTGGAGGTCATCAAGGAGGACATAGACTTGATCAACAGATTCTTAACCTTGAAGAGAACAGGTCGGGCCAATAAATGCCCGGATATGGTTATTAACACTTCACTGCACCAGTAAATCATGATAGAAAGAATCTGAGCAAGTGGGCTTCTAAAACCACAACACTATGCCATGTTTAAACAAACAAACAAACAAACAAACAAACAAACAAACATATTGCAAAGATACATACTTTTCCGACAACTTGTAAACACGGGAGAGCGGGGCGCAGGTACAGTACTAGACTGACAGCCCAGGTGTGGGGACCTGTGACAAACAGCTGATCAAGACCCTGTCTCACCTCTCCCTTGGTGGACCTAGAAGAAGGCTCAGCTTTGGCCAATAGACAACGGGGATCGATAAGGTTCCCATGGGGCGGGGTGTGGGAGGGGCGGAGTGTGGGAGGAGCGGGTGTGGGAGGGGCGGGTGTAGGAGGAGCGGGGTGTGGGAGGGGCGGGGTGTGGGAGGGGCGGTTGTGGGAGAGGCGGGGTGTGGGAAGGGCGGGTGTGGGAGGGTCGGGTGTGAGAGGGGCGGGGTGTGGGAGGGTCGGGGTGTGGGAGGGTCGGGTTGTGGGAGGGGCGGAGTGTGGAGAAGCTTGCCTTTACTTCATTCTGGAAACTACACACGGTAATCCCACTCCCCTTACGACACCATGCTCGTACATCAACAGCTTCATCATCATCATCATCATCATCGGCTGTAAGCAAAGACTGCTGGCATGTCCAGAGAGATAGAACAAGAACAAGATTTCCAAGCCATATCACCTGTTCTCCTTCTGCAAAACCTGCTGGTCAGCGTGTACAGACATAGGCAAGTGAGAGCGTTTTAACTCATCCTTCACAGAAATTATTTCCGTTTATCGCAGTGTCACAATGTTTTACTGTCTCTGTTCAATACAGATTTGTGCTGTTTGCAAGATAGAAAGTTGTATGTAATGCGTAGACAACGGTCCAACATATTAATGTGACAATACTCAGAAATACTACATTTTACACGAACAAGTTTTTTAACGTGAAAATACTGGACTATAGATAGATAGATAGACGAAATATAAGGGAGAGAATATCAGCTACTAGAAGAAACTGACAGCTTTTCACGAGTTATGGCCCTTAGAATCCAATCGGCCGTAACGACTTCACAGTCCGTTAGGTTCAGTGATGGTTCCATCCAAACAACAGTGACATTCATCAGGTGCTGGCTTGTAATCAACATTACCGATTTCTCGCACCTAAAATTCATTTGTAACTTTCGACTAACAAAGAAATAGATTAATCAAGAAAACTGATTATACAAATACTTAACCTTCATAAAGGGCGATAATTACTTTGTGATAAACGACCTCATTCCCCTGTTCATCATGTAGCAATTATGACCATCGGTATATTAGGTTACCAGGAAAGCAAAGACGATTGTCAGTTGGAATCATTACGTTTAGCCCAAAATAACAAATGTAAGTAATATCTTCCTACAGGAAACTCGCATGTTACGAGGCGTGAGTGGAACATAGTGAACAAACGATTATTTTCGAAGGGCGAGGCAAGAGGGCTGTGGGTTCGAAGCTTCAGCTCAAAACAAGCTAGCAGCAATAACCCAGCCAAGAGTTGTCTGCGCTTGCATGGAGTATACAAGTGCTGGATTCAGTCTCAGATATTTTCCCGTCTTTTCAATTTTTCTGTGTAAATCATCGTGCTTTGTATGGGTTTTTGAGTGCTTTCATTGGCTTCCTTCATATTCAGACGTTGTTACATATAATCTAGATCCTTTCTGTTCTTTGTTACAGATAATCTAGATCCTTTCTTTTCTTTGTTACAGATAATCTAGATCCTTTCTTTTCTTTGTTACAGATAATCTAGATCCCTTTTTTTCTTTGTTACAGATAATCTAGATCCTTTCTGTTCTTTGTTACAGATAATCTAGATCATTTCTTTTCTTTGTTACAGATAATCTAGAGCCTTTCTTTTCTTTGTTACGGGTAATCTAGATCCTTTCTTTTCTTTGTTACAGATAATCTAGATCCTTTCTTTTCTGTGTTACAGATAATCTAGATCCTTTCTTTTCTTTGTTACAGATAATCTAGATTCGTTCTTTTGTTTGTTACAGATAATCTAGATCCCTTCTTTTCTTTGTTTATTTAGTCGTTTTACTCAACCACACATCTCAAAGAAAGAGATAAAATATACATCCGTTTGAAAGGTGACAGTTATTATCGCCCATACTGGTGAAAACTTCATCTACCTCCAGTAAAATGGCTATTGTGACACTAGGGTTGGAGCCAAGTTATTTTTGCGCCATGAACAAGGTTATCGTCTTTGGGTTTTATTAAAGATAGAAAGGGGAGGGGGGGGGGCTACTTTGGCCAGATTTTCGAAGTCCACAGCAGTGTTTTTGAGATCTTCGCCACAGGTGACTGTTCGATTTAATGACAGCATCGGTCCCGTATGGCATTAAGTCTATATAATGTACTACAGAAGGTCCCGTATGGCATTAAGTCTATATAATGTACTAAAGAAGGTCCCGTATGGCATTAATTCTATATAATGACTTAAAGAAGGTCCCGTATGGCATTAAGTCTATATAATGTACTAAAGAAGGTCCTGTATGGCATTAAATCTATATAATGAGTTAAAGAAGGTCCCGTATGGCATTAAGTCTATATAATGTAGTAAAGAAGGTCCCGTATGGCATTAAGTCTATATAATGTAGTCAAGAAGGTCCCGTATGGCATTAAGTCTATATAATGTACTAAAGAAGGTCCTGTATGGCATTAAGTCTATATAATGTAGTCAAGAAGGTCCCGTATGGTATTAAGTCTATATAATGAGTTAAAGAAGGTCCCGTATGGCATTAAGTCTATATAATATAGTAAAGAAGGTCTCGTATGGCATTAAGTCTATATAATGTAGTAAAGAAGGTCCCGTATGGCATTAAGTCTATATAATGTAGTAAAGAATGTCCCGTATAGCATTAAGTCTATATAATATACTAAAGAAGGTCCCGTATAGCATTAAGTCTATATAATGTACTAAAGAAGTTCCCGTATGGCATTAAGTCTACATAATGTAGTAAAGAAGGTCCTGTACGACATTACAGTCTACATAATGAGTTAAAGAAGGTCCTGTGTGGCATTATAGTCTATATAATATATTAAAGAAGGTCATGTATGACATTAAGTGTATATAATATATTAAAGAAGGTCCTGTATGGCATTAAGTCTATATAATGTACTAAAAAGGTCATGTATGGCATTAAGTGTATATAATGCACTAAAGAAGGTCCTGTATGACATTACAGTCTACATAATGAGTTAAAGAAGGTCCTGTGTGGCATTATAGTCTATATAATATATTAAAGAAGGTCCTGTATGACATTAAGTCCACATAATGTATTAAACAAGGTCCTGTGTGGTATTAAGTCCACATAATGCATTAAACAAGGTCCTGTGTGGCATTAAGTCCACATAATGTATTAAACAAGATCCTGTATGGCATTAAGTCCACATAATATATTAAACAATGTCCCGTTTGACATTAAGTCTATGTAGTAAAGAAAAAAAAATGTTTTACTACTCTTGTTTACAGTCGTGAGAAACACTCGCAGGAAGAATTCGAGCAGCGCAGTCAACACCCGATGTAGAACTTCTCTCACAAGATCTTCACGTCTTTGTCAAGAGATTCAAATCCGCGGTATTTCCTACTCGTCTTTCTCTTACAGCATACATCTTTCCCCGTGCCGTTAAACGTCACATAGGGCTTGCATGGTAGTTTGCCAATATTTCCTGTTTCTGGCGAGCTTTTCAACTTCGTCAAGGGATGTTATTTCCACTAAACTGGCCTCTCTTAACAACGTCCTCTAGAGTTTCACGTGGTCGGCCTCTTTTTCTTCGGCCTTTTGTGTTCCACTTGATAGCTTGTTTTTTTTTTTTTTTGTATTCTCTGGTTGTTTCTTCTCAGCACATGACCGACATATGTAATTGAATGTCATCGATGACCTTCTTTCTGTACTCTACGTTAAATACATACAAACACACACGCATCTTGAGTACCTTACTCTCAGCGGTATAGGCCTTGAAGGAAAGAGAAGGCACACTACAAATAGCAGGAAAGATGATACTGAACCTACGCACAGACCACTTCTGTGGCAGCTGCTCCACAACCAGCGATCTCATCGTCACATTAGATGTACAGAACACTGAGCAGCGCTCGGGTCTTGTGTAAATGAGATTATCCATAATTGTCAGAAAACCAGCGCTTCTGGAACAAATCCACGCAAATATCTCTGCGGTTTACAGCCAGTTAGAAAGATAATCATGTTGTCTTGGTGTACAAATTCATATGAGAAGCTCTACGCAAGGGAAATCGGAAAGGGAAAGTAAATTGTTATTGTATAATCGGCGGTCTGTTAAGTGTTGTAATCAATGAGTAATCTTAAGCTCTGTTGTAATCTTTACAAATAGGAAACAAAAAACAACGACGCTTTCGCACAGTAAAGTAATAATACCCACTTCTGTATAGTCAGACCCCGAAAATATAACAGGCAAAGAACTTTCGGACATCAGAGAGGGGGGAACCGATAAGAGAATTAAACCTGGGACTTGAACCGCGGACTCCGGTAGCACGAGCAACCATCGAGCCACAGTAGAACAGCGCATTCATAAACCAAGCTCTCTTGCATCCTTTTCATGTCTTAACCACGCAATCTCTCTTTGTCTCTCTGTCTCACTCTCTGTCTCTGGCCGGCCAATAACTGGTTGTCAATGATTTCCACAACCATCTATTCTTTGCTCTTTCTATAAGCTGTGTTTTGGACTGTTCCGTGCCACTTTTTTTAGTCAATCAAGTTTCTTGTTTCTTTCTTTCTCCCTTTTCCCCTCCAGTTTTCCTGTTGTCATTAAGTGTTCCAGTCGTACCTGAAACATGTCCAACAATTCTAGACTGCTGTTTTCTGAACTTCGCCATAATTTCTCTCTTTTGACCAGCCTCCGTTAGAACCTCTTCATTTGTTTTCTTGTCTCTCCGTGGTATTCTTATCATTTTTCTTATTAACCATATTTCCGATGCTTCCAGCAGATTTTGAATGCTCTGTGTTATCGTCCATGGTATTCTTATCATGTTTCTTAGGAGCCACATCTCCGCTGCTAACATTAGATTCTGGGTGCTCTGTGTTATCGTCCATGCTATTCTTATCATGTTTCTTAGGAGCCACATCTCCGCTGCTAACATTAGATTCTGGGTGCTCTGTGTTACCGTCCATGGTATTCTTATCATGCTTCTTAGGAGCCACATCTCCGCTGCTAACATTAGATTCTGGGTGCTCTGTGTTACCGTCCATGCTCCACACCCATATAACAACACTGGTTCGATGTAACACCGAATAATTCTCTTTCTGATGTTCATCCACAGAGCTTTGTTGCACGGCATGTTTTCATAAATGCTGACTTGGCCTGGGCTATTCTGCTCTTTATTTCGGTTTCACATCTTCCGTCTTGTGTTATTCTTGTTTCTAAATACTTGAATTTGTCAGCTTCCTTTAATTCTGTGCCTTTTACTTTGATGCTACGCTTTACTGGTGTTTCTCTTGGATATGACCACGATTTCTGTCTTCTTATTATTTAAACTAAGTCCTTTCTCCTCATTTTTTTTTCTACGATCTTGTCTAACAAGGCTTGTAGCTCTTCTTCGCTTTGGTCTACAGTACCATGTCGTCTGCATATATTAGACTTTTAGAATGTATCTTCCCACTGCTATTCCAGAAATATTTTCAATGTATCTTACAATCCTTTCGCTGTAAAGTGAGAAAAGGTCAGTGGATAAAACGCATCCTTGCCATATTTCTAACTTCTATGTTCTGACACTCTCCTGTTTGATTAACAATCCTGATTGCTGATATTTGTTTCCAATATACCTCTTTTATGATTCTCAGTTCTTTTCCATCTATATTTGTGTCATCTAACATCTGTATGATTTCTTTGTGTTTTACTTTATCAAATCAGTCAGTCGTCAGTCGGTCATTTGCATGTCTCTTGCGGAACTGCCTCCCTAAAAGCTCTCCTTTAGGCCTCTCGGTTGAAAGCAAGATGCCCTGTTTCTGGTGCATCCATTTGCAGATTATCAACGATGTCTTGCAACCATCTTCACCTTGGTCTTCCTCTCTTTCTTTTTCCCATTATGTACCCTTCCAATGCGGTCTTCTCTAAATTATCATGACGTTTAATATGTTCAAATTATTGAACTTTTCTCTGTTTAATCTTCCTTACTAGACAACCTTTTTCAATACTAAGTTCTTGTAGTATGTATATATTTGTTCTTTTTTTTGTGTCCATGATATTTGAAGAACTCTTCTGTAGTATTTACATTCAAAGGCATTTATGTGTTTCTCAGCTGTTTTGTTAAATGTCCAGGTCTAACAGGCATATGTTGCGATGGGAAAGAAGCATGCCCTTACAAATCTTATATTTGTAGTTCTGTCTGTTCCTCTCCACAGATTCTTTAATTGTTTTACTTTTTGAAGAGTGATAGATATCCTCATTTTAACTTCCCTCATTGTATCTCCATTATTAGTTAATAATGATCCAAGATATTCAAAACTGTCCACTTCTTTCAGTTTTTCCTCATTGATATATATTTCAGCTGCCTTGTTTGTTTTGTCAGTTGTCATCAATTTAGTTTTCTTCGCATTAAGATAGAGGTTTTGCTCTTCGCTGTTCTCACGGACTGACATAATTAATTTGTCCATTCCTTTTTGTATTGTGGACAGTAATACTGTGTCATCAGCATATCTAATCTCTGGTATTTCATAACCTCCAATTTATATGACACCATAATATTCTTCGCCTACATCTTCTCTAACATTCCTCTTATTTTCAGTATACAAGTTAAATAAGTAAGGCGACAGTTTCGCTGCAGAGTGAGAAAAGGTCAGAGGATAAATAAACATCCTTGCCGCTCTCCTGCTTCTAAGTTCTAATACCCTCCTATATGATTATATTAATCCTGGCTGCAGCTATTTGTTTCCAATATAACTGATTTATGAGTCTCGGGTCTTTTTCAGCTATATCTGTGGCTTTTAACATCTGTATGATTTCTTTGTGTCTTACTTTATCAAATGCTTTGCAATAATCCATAAAACGTAGATACATATCCCACAGTACTGAATTCAGTCAGCTCTGTTATAAAGGCGGCTGTGTTCGCAGGACTGTTAATACTAATATGTCACCGACTATCATACGCAAGTGTTATCCATATGTGAAACATATGTAAGTTTCTGTAAAAGTAAACTGAACGAGTGTTGTCTGTTGTTGTAAGCTGGCGAAAAATAAATAAATAAGCTGAAATGACCTACACTCCGACAAGGTCAGAGGTCAGAAGAAGCGGGCATATTTAGGTTACCGATTAGCAGAAGAGACGAAGCGATATGACCTATTCGTAACAGACATCGTATGTCAAAAAAGGATAAACGCTACGACCCACTTCTAAAGTAGGTCCTGAAAAAAAGATGAATATGAATAACGTGTTGGTAGAATAGTTCAGTGATCTTCTTCTTCTTCTTTCCTCTGTCTCAACGGAAATGTGAGCTGGCATGCTCTGTAGCCAATACGATGAAGCTTTAAGGTACCGTACCGGCTCAGATAGGGAGTAGGTTAAGGTAAGTGGAAAAATGTTTTAACTAGGTCAGCGCTAATTAGTGAGGAACGGGCAATGCAGGTCGAAGGAACTGGCAAGAAGTATTAGAGAATCTTTTAGAGAAACAAAAA
Organism: Achatina immaculata; assembly: GCA_009760885.1. Taxonomy (NCBI): domain Eukaryota; kingdom Metazoa; phylum Mollusca; class Gastropoda; order Stylommatophora; family Achatinidae; genus Lissachatina; species Lissachatina immaculata. The sequence continues at coordinate 51,662,074 of CM019713.1, forward strand.
CTCTCTCTCTCTCTTTCTCTCTCTCTCTCTCTCTCTCTCTCTCTCTCTCTCTCTCTCTCTCTCTCACACACAGAGGTGTAAAAGAATAAGAGGAAAACTGAAAAAAAAAGTAAAGTAAATGAATTTTAAGCCGAAAAAAAGCTACCAACATAAGACAAACTACTTCTAACACTGAATTTTAATAAGACGTATTTATTCCAACATAAAAGTAAATAATAAGGCAAAATATCAAAACATGAAAATATTATAAAGATAACCAGTCTCAACACGGAAATATTAATCAGACAAACTAGTCTCTACTCTGAAGTACTGGTCAGACAAACTAGTCTCTACACTTAAGTATTAATCAGACAAACTAGCCCCAACACTGAAGTATTAATCAGACAAACTAGTCTTTACACTGAAATATTAATCAGACAAACTAGTCCCAACACTGAAGTATTAATCAGACAAACTAGTCTTTACACTGAAATATTAATCACACAAAGTAGTCCCAACAATGAAGTATTAATAAGACAAACTAGTCTTTACACTGAAATATTAATCAGACAAACTAGTCCCAACACTGAAGTATTAATCAGACAAACTAGTCCCAACACTGAAATATTAATCACACAAACTAGTCCCAACACTGAAGTATTAATCAGACAAACTAGTCCCAACACTGAAGTATTAATCACACAAACTAGTCCCAACACTGAAGTATTAATGAGACAAACTAGTCCCAACACTGAAGTATTAATGAGACAAACTAGTCCCAACACTGAAGTATTAATGAGACAAACTAGTCCCAACACTGAAGTATTTAAATGACACACTGTTGCTGTAAAACCTACGGGAAACAACTCATGTAATACTGTTTTCGACGAGAAAGCACTGACAGAACAGTTTGAAAAGGCTACAACCAAGAACCTTCTTCAGTACATGCTAGTTTTGGTGCCACTGAGTTATGCCAGATACCGCCCCAAAAACCACGCCCATTCTGGCTGGCAAAACTAACCCCAAAAGAAGCCCAGTTTATTTTCCTATTTCCATGGCAAGAAACAGGAGCAACATGTTGTTCATTTCTATTTTGATGCCACTTGTACATTTTAACTTATATAAAATTGCCTGGATAATTACGTAAAATAAAAACTACTTCGTTCCTTGAACATCGAGTAGCAATGCAAAAGGAAACGTTTGTTCATCTCTCGTGACTGCAGAGTAATCAACACGTAGAAGGCCATCTTTGTCAGTCGAAAAAAAAAATTCCCAAATGAACTAACTCAGCATCGGCCGCCGCTGTTGGAAGAAGGCCGTACCAGCATACCTCTCTGCAGCTTATCAGAAATCACGTTGTTGGGGGTGGGGGGGGGGATGGGGTGTGCAGCAAGCTTCTAGCATGCCCTGCTTACCATGCTTCTGAGCTTTAGTTTTTAATCAGGTTTATCTGAGAGAAAAGCTTCTCTCCACATCCGCCTTTGCTACACAGCAGAGTCGACAGAAGCAAGGCGAAAATATCCCACCAAGAAGCATCCGCGTGATTTGCTGTGGTTATCCGCAAAATTATCCGCTTGTTTGTTGTGCTCATCTAGAAATTATCCAGTTGTTTGCTGTGGTCATCCAGAAATTATCCAGTTATTTGCTGTGGTCATCCAGAAATTATTCAGTTGTTTGTTGTGGTCATCCAGAAATTATTCAGTTCTTTGCTGTGGTCATCCAGAAATTATTCAGTTGCTTGCTGTGGTCATCCAGAAATTATCCAGTTCTTTGCTGTGGTCATCCAGAAATTATCCAGTTGTTTCCTGTGGTCATCCAGAAATTATCCAGTTATTTCCTGTGGTCATCCAGAAATTACCCAGTTATTTGCTGTCGCTAAATGCCCAGTGTCGCTATCACTGAAGGTCAGCCACGACGTTTCGCTTGCTTGCATCCACCTTCTTCTCCGAAATCTCTCCCAGATTCCCCTTTGGTAAAAGCAACGACTTTCAACAGCTGAGCTTTCTGAACTCCACAGACGACGAGACATCACCCAGAGACGGCAACCTTCTGCACGTTCACGGTCGGCCTCTAACACGGTTCCTTCAGAAGTTCAAAAACAAAAATATAATCAGGACAGTGCTCTGTCGTTGCTCCACCACTGCGTGCTTAGTTTCAGACTCGTACATCAACAGATGGGGACTCAATGCCAAAGTTTATGCTAACGGTGGGTGGACAGGCCTTCTTTCCAGGTTAGAGACCAAACTTCCCGAAGTGAAAAAAAAAAAATCAGTTAAGTTAATGAATCAGCGGAAGTAACTGGACCACACGTTACAGCCAGCGGTCATCATTGCGCAACTTGATGCAGATGATGCTTCGTGGCAGTTTTAATGTAATCCTATCTGTAACCACATTACAGTTACCACAGTCAGAACCAGCCTAAAAACCGGCAACCCGCAACTGCTTAAAAATTTTCCCGCAACCACATTTCAAAAGCAACCCTGTTAGGCGGAACAACCACGAACTGGCATCGCTGGTACCACTGTAGTTTATATCAATGGGAGAATACAAATTACTAAGAAAAAAAAAGCTTGGGTAGTTAAGCGGTTACTGCACTCGTCTCTCATGCGTTAGTCGATGGACTCAATTCGGTTGGAGGTGCCCCAGACATCTCAGTTGGTAAAATAGAAACCTGAATTCTCCAGGATTAATGTCAGAAAATATGGTCAAAGGACATATAGACATTAATATCATATATCTCGTGTGCTTCAACTGTAAATGCCAGGTCAATTAAAATATAGACATTAAAATCATATCTTTTTTTATGGCACGGAACATGTCAAAGAAACCATAAGCACTAATACTGTCCCCCCATATACTCACCAATGACAAGGAACATGTCAAAGAAACCATAAAAACTAATACTGTTCCCCCATATACTCACCAATGACAAGGAACATGTCAAAGAAACCATAAACACTAATACTGTTCCCATATACGCCCCAATGACAAGGAACATGTCACAGAAACCATAAACACTAATACTGTTCCCCCATATACTCACCAATGACAAGGAACATGTCACAGAAACCATAAACACTAATACTGTTCCCATATACGCCCCAATGACAAGGAACATATCAAAGAAACCATAAACACTAATACTGTTCCCCCATATACGCCCCAATGACAAGGAACATGTCAAAGAAACCATAAACACTAATACTGTTCCCCCATATACGCCCCAATGACAAGGAACATGTCAAAGAAACCATAAACACTAATACTGTTCCCTCATATACGCCCCAATGACAAGGAACATGTCAAAGAAACCATAAACACTAATACTGTTCCCTCATATACGCCCCAATGACAAGGAACATGTCACAGAAACCATAAACACTAATACTGTTCCCCCATATACGCCCCAATGACAAGGAACATATCAAAGAAACCATAAACACTAATACTGTTCCCCCATATACGCCCCAATGACAAGGAACATGTCAAAGAAACCATAAACACTAATACTGTTCCCCCATATACGCCCCAATGACAAGGAACATGTCAAAGAAACCATAAACACTAATACTGTTCCCTCATATACGCCCCAATGACAAGGAACATGTCAAAGAAACCATAAACACTAATACTGTTCCCTCATATACGCCCCAATGACAAGGAACATGTCAAAGAAACCATAACGCTGTCTCAACACCGAAAACTTGTTTCAACAAGGAAGAGAACTTGAAAAAAGTATTTAGTCCCCCCCCCCCCCCCCCCATCCCTCCTCTTTCACGTTTTCTTATGGAAAGAAGGCGGGGAAGATCCAGCATCTTCTTTTTTTTATGGCACGAAACATGTCAAAGAAACCATAAGCACTAATACTGTTCCCCCATATACGCCCCAATACAAGGAACATGTCAAAGAAACCATAAACACTAATACTGTTCCCCCATATACTCACCAATACAAGGAACATGTCAAAGAAACCATAAAAACTAATACTGTTCCCCCATATACTCACCAATGACAAGGAACATGTCAAAGAAACCATAAACACTAATACTGTTCCCATATACGCCCCAATGACAAGGAACATGTCACAGAAACCATAAACACTAATACTGTTCCCCCATATACTCACCAATGACAAGGAACATGTCACAGAAACCATAAACACTAATACTGTTCCCATATACGCCCCAATGACAAGGAACATATCAAAGAAACCATAAACACTAATACTGTTCCCCCATATACTCACCATGACAAGGAACATGTCAAAGAAACCATAAACACTAATACTGTTCCCCCATATACGCCCCAATGACAAGGAACATGTCAAAGAAACCATAAACACTAATACTGTTCCCTCATATACGCCCCAATGACAAGGAACATGTCAAAGAAACCATAAACACTAATACTGTTCCCTCATATACGCCCCAATGACAAGGAACATGTCACAGAAACCATAAACACTAATACTGTTCCCCCATATACGCCCCAATGACAAGGAACATATCAAAGAAACCATAAGCACTAATACTGTTCCCCCATATACGCCCCAATAACAAGGAACATGTCAAAGAAACCATAAACACTAATACTGTTCCCCCATATACTCACCAATGACAAGGAACATGTCAAAGAAACCATAAACACTAATACTGTTCCCCCATATACTCACCAATGACAAGGAACATGTCAAAGAAACCATAAACACTAATACTGTTCCCCCATATACGCCCCAATGACAAGGAACATGTCAAAGAAACCATAACGCTGTCTCAACACCGAAAACTTGTTTCAACAAGGAAGAGAACTTGAAAAAAGTATTTAGTCCCCCCCCCCCCATCCCTCCTCTTTCACGTTTTCTTATGGAAAGAAGGCGGGGAAGATCCAGCATCTTCTTTTTTTTTTATGGCACACCCACAGTAAAGCACGTGGCACCACGTATGGACTATTTCCAGTACTGTCATGAAAAGAAAAAACAGATCCGCCTGACGAGAAGGAAAAAAAAAACCAAACAAACAAACCCCGTCCTCTTGCTATTTTAAGTCAAGATGTCCAATACTGGGCTAAAAACTACCTGACTGTCTGATGTACAAGCCAGACATATGAGTACAGCCTTTGGACAATTAGCCACGCAGGTATGTTATTGTGGATCTAGATTGTGATGACAGACAAGGAAGAACAAGAAAAAAACAGCTTGGGCACGTGTACACGTGGACATAAGAAAATTATAGTCTTGGCGAAAAGCAAAAACAGCGGTGACGTGTCGGCGCACTTGCTGGCACTAAAAAAAAAAAAACAAAAAAACACATAGAACCCGGCTGAGTGTTCCTTGGCTAGACTTGCTGTTTATAACGGTACCAAGAACTGTCTGGAATTCCACAGAGTTTCGTGAACTCTCTATCTCAGAAGCTAACTTTAGTTCTAAAAGTTCGTGACGCTTGCGCTATCACGTTACCTATCTGGGTGTACATCCACCCGCTGCCTGCTTCTACACCCGGACTTGCACTTTCTATTCCCGCCATGCTGGCATCAGTTCCCGTGTCTCTTAAACAACCGAGCTAAAATTAGTAATATCTAACTATGTTACATTTACCTACAACACACAGTCCCGCCCTGCTTTCTAAACTCAATATTTATCGTCAATTTCTCTCTTTATTCCGGTCTATCAGACCAAATCATTGGCGCTAACATAAACAGATGTCTGGTCAAGAGGTCCTAAGAACATTATCAATTATCGGCTTCTTTTACAGTAATTGTTCTACTTTGCGATGACACCACAAATAATGAAGAAAATTAGTATGATGCGTCACAGTGTTAATTAACACAAAAAAAGTAACGGCCCCAGTATTTTCTATTATTTTTCGTGAAAGATCTAGGCGTTTAAGACCACAAAATCATATCTGTTATATTTCTTTATAAATCATGTCGCATTAATGAAGCGATGAATTATCATCGTTATCGTCAATTTTCGTCAATATAAATTTCACTGCTGTGACATCTTTAGCACGATGATAATACAATCAACAATATCTAAAATATCAAAACAATTGCTGACGTCAGAAGCACGGCCATCAAAATAATCTATACCATTCTCAGTTAAGAAATAAAAGAGATGACAACTACAGGTAAAACTGGTTCTAGTAATGAGAATAGATGGGCAACTTTATATAATAACAGATGGTTCCCTTTTACAAAAAGATAGAGAGAGTGAGGAAAGTTGGCAGAAAGCAAGATGACTACAGACAAATGAAAAATGTAAAACAATCCAATATTTCGGCAAAAGTCCTCAAGGGTCACACTTTAGATCATATTAGGAAGCCTAGAAATAAAGTCTAGATTTTTTTATCCGTTTGTGTGTGTGTGTGTGTGTGTGTGTGTGTGTGTGTGTTTTTATCTGTTGTGTCGTTTTTGTACGTGATCCTTGAAAAAGTCTTTTACCGAAATATTGGACTGTTGTACGTTCTTCATTTGTAAGTACTCATCTCGCTTTCTCTATCTTTTTGGTAAAACTGAACCATACACCCTTCTATTTTCATTATTATGTTTAAGAAACTACTCAATATTTGTGAAGTTTGATCTCCTTCTTCTTCTTCATCTTCGTTCGCTTCTACCATCACGATAACCTAGTCATCCTGCGGTTCTCGCGATAGTCTCATTTAGGAAGTAGGCTCAGAGCATCGTGGGGCTTTGGCCTGTATTCTCGGTGGGTCACAGCAGCGGCATTGTCTGACACTGTGGTTTTCGTTGCGCCAGTTTAGTCTAGAGCTGCACTTCCCCCAGTGAAGTACGACGATGTTAACGATAAAGGCATCGATGAGATAAAACTTGATGCAGGAGAGAAGAATGTTTGGACAGAAGGAAGGAGGGAAATAACATGTCGTGGATGTCCACACAAATACAAATCTCAGGCAATCCGCGCGGCATGACAAACCACGCAATACGTTTCTCAAAGGGGAGATCTGGGTACAGGCCGTGCCGGAACAGCCTGTTGATCTCCAAGACTCTTCAGATGACGATGCTTAGATGAGTACGGGGGGGGGGGGGGGGAATGGGCCCCGGGGCTTCTAGATAAACTGATAGCTCAGAGTATCATTTAAGGTCAAAAAGATAATAAAATGCAGACTTAGAACATACTGATGCAGGCAACAGATTAAAAAGTCAGAGAAAACAATGAACGTGATAAAAGACACCACAGCCCACACAAAATGGAAGAAAAAAGATCGTTCAACATGGCACCTGATAATGTGTGAATCAACCACAGTAACTGAAAACATCAACATCAACAAAAAAAAAGTACTAGTATTTCAAAAAAACCTTGTCCATCAACGTAACGCTTCAATATATCTACGGGATTTTTTTTTTTTGGGTCTGGTAACACCACGTCATAAAGATCCCAGGATCCATCCAATCACTAAAAAATGGGTACCAGAGAAATCTGGGATGGTAAAGGCTGCATCACATTTTAGTGCGCAAGTCTTAGAAATCCGGGCGTAACGTATCCCCAATATGGCTGTGTGGCACGGAAACGAGAGAGAGAGAGAGAGAGAGAGAGAGAGAGAGAGACAGACAGAAAGAGAGAGAGAGAGAGAAATGAATGAATAAATGAATGAATAATCTTTATTTTTAAAGGGTAAAGAATTGGGCACGCAGGCCCGTCTTACATTCTGCCTTTCATCATTCCATCTTTCATTCTTCCCACACACTTTATTTAGTACAAATATACACATTAAATTAGGAAAAAAACATATCAAAAGAGTGTAAGATTTAACTACTACATTCAAAGTAAAAGAGAAGAAGTAATTAACCTAATAAAGTAGCACTCACGCACACATACACACGCAGACATATACATAAACAAAAATACATTGTAAATACAGATCTTCTAACATATGTTTTTAACAAACATTAAAATAATTTCTAACAATATCTAACAAGTTGCTTTTCTAACTATGTCATTTTAGTACTTGATGGTTGGCGAGTCATGTGTTGAGAGAGTGCTGGTTATTTTATGGAGGTATATAATTACAAGCAAGTAAATAATGAAACAGGTTTGAGTTAAAGGATGAAGTATTACCAATGGATTTTAAATGGTAGGGGAGGGTGTTCCAAAGCTGTACTGCAAAGTATGCAAGGCTTTTCTTGTACAGATCAATCCTGGGTTTAGGAAGAAGACAGTTTTTTAAATGCTGGCTATGTTTAGTGTTATACGTAAACAGTGACCACAAGTAAGGCGGAGCATTGTGCGACAGAATTCTGTGAACAAACTTAACTTTGTTAAAAATGATTCTATTTTTGAGGGGTAGAATTTTGAGTTGTTAGTGTTGATCTACAGTCTGTACTGGGTGTTTGTCACAAACAAGATTTAATGCTCGCTTGTGAAGTGAGTGGAGCCTTTTTGTGTTTGAGACTGAGCATCCATCCCAGATTGTGGAACAGTAATCTAAGTGTGTTTGTATGTGTGATATGTAGTATATCTTTCTTGTGTCTTTGTCGATAAAGTGTTTAATTTTGGCTAATTGGTAAACTTTCTGTACAATCAGGTTTCTTAGGTTATGTATGTGAGAATTCCAAGTTAAATGCTGATCAATGATGAGTCCTAGGGTTTTATGTTCATGAACATTTTCTATTGCCTTAGTCCCAGCACAAAGCTGTAGTGAAGTTTTTGTTGCATTCTGCAGTTTTTGTTTTGTAGTGATGAGCATGGATTTTGTTTTGTTGGTGTTTATCAACATACCATTTTTATTACTCCATTTAATCAAACTGTTTAAATCATTTTGGAGCGTTGTCTGTAGTTTATTGATGTCATAGTCACTACTGTAAAGTCATCAGCGAAAAGATCACATGAAGAGTGCTTTAAATGTAGTGGTAGGTCGTTAATATAGGTAGCAAAGAGAAGAGGACCAAGAATGGAGCCTTGAGGAATACCGGTATCAACTACAGACGAGCCAGATATTTTGTTTCTAAAGCAAACTACTTGTTTTCTACCTGAGAGAAAAGATGTAATAAATGTTGTTAGGTCAGGGTGTAATCTATAGCCTTCCAGCTTTTTTGCAAGAATTTCATGATCAATCATATCGAAGGCTTTCTTGAAATCAACAAAGATAGCACCACACAATTTGTCATCATTTATATTAGACAGCCAGCTTTCTGTCATTTTAGTTAATGCTGTGTGGCAGGAGTAATTTGGTCTAAAACCTGACTGACTGTCTATTAGTAGATTGTTTTCTTGCATGTGGAGCAGAGTTAACTTTTGTATATGCTTTTCAAGAGGTTTAGGTAGTGATGACAAAATGGATATGGGTCTATAGTTTGAGAGGTCACTAGTCTGTCCAGATTTAAAAAGAGGAAAAACTTTGGCGAGTTTAAAAGCATCAGGGAAATATTGTTTACCAATGCACAAACTGTATATGTATGTTAGTGTGTCTGTGATAATTGGTGCAGCGTAGCGTAGTATCTTGTTACTAATGTCATCACATCCTGCTGAGTTAGTGTTCTTTAAGGACCGGATGTAGTTAGAGAGAGAGAGAGAGAGAGAGAGAGAGAGAGAGAGGAAAGTAATTGCCCACCCTAGCTCATACACTGATGGCCCAACATAATGAGGTCTCTAACGCTTCATCTCCTACTGCATTTGCTATGGGACTATCTTTATCTTTATTTCTCTCTCTCTCTCTCTCTCTCTCTATATATATATATATATATATATATATATATAAAACAACAATTTTTATATTCACTATCACTGGCTTACGTTATAATTATCATAACAAATAACAGTAACATTCTAACAAACAATTATCACCAACGACATCACCCCTGAGCCCGGAAATGGGTTCTCCTGGGACACGAGCTGCTAAAACAACTCAAATCTGCTCCGATTGGCCCGTTAGATGAGCCAGCAGAAGCGTGTCGGAAATTTATTACAGACAACCGACCAGGAAAAGCTAACACGATCATCATTTCAACAGCAGCAATGTGTGGAAGGATATGGAACATTTATGTCACGGCCGAGTGAAACAATCTTTGAACAAATTAATAATTTAGATATGAAACATCACCCCCCCCCCCTTCCTTACCCACTAAAAAAAAGAGATTCCTCATTCGTTCGGATTAATTTTTATTGGCGGAAGGATAACGCGGATTAATAAATAACATATAATTCTATTAATACTGTTGTATGTCCTCTTTTTTTCCATAGAACGACCGGATGATACATTTCTCTCTGTTTCTTTTTATCTGTGAAAAACTTGTGATTTTGGGTAGCACAAGTTCGTATACGCGAGAGAACACGCTGATGCACATACTAATATGTTGCAAGTGGCACAAATTTTAAGGTAGATGAATAAAATCTGTTCGTTTTCTGCTCTGAGTGTATGCATATACTGTCTTAAAGCACTGGTTCTCAACTTTCGTCCGCTTGTGTATCCCCCTGGCAGCCTATTTCCATAAATTGTAACCACTCATATTAGGAAAATTGTTTGATACTATTCAAGCTAACGCCATGTTTATCTGTTTTCCGCCTTTATCCAGCGTCTTTTCGCGTACCCCTAAACATCCTGCCGCGTACCCCCCCCCCCCCCAGGGGTACGTGCATCCCAGGTTGGGAACCACTGTCTTTGAGAGTAAGACAACACTATATAAACCGTGAATGTTTTAAGTGAACAGAGCTGGTTACACAACGATCACTTGATCGAAGAAAGTTTTACACGATTACATGTAACTGTAACTTTTAAAAAACAGGGCCCTAGCTCAGTTGCTGGTCCTGGGCACTAGCTTCTTTACACTCGGGTCATGGCCTTGCGTGGTCAGACATCAGGATGTACTTCAGTGCTTTCAGAGAGATGACTCCAGTGCTGTGTTGATTGTGTTGATTATGTAGTTATCAACCCGGACTCAGTTCATGACATACAAGAATTTAAAAAAAAAACAAACAGTGGAACTGAAGTACAAGCCACAACATGAACATTATTTGACAAGGGTGAAGCAGCAAACTGCCGTCCCCCCAAGTAAAGAAAAGGGGATGCATCCCCTTCTCTTTACTTGGGCTTCGTTACTCTGCTGTTTCAGCATCCCCTTCTCTTTACTTAGGCGTCGTTACTCTGCTGTTTCAGCATCCCCTTCTCTTTACTTAGGCTTCGTTACTTTGCTGTTTCAGCATCCCCTTCTCTTTACTTGGGCTTCGTTACTCTGCTGTTTCAGCATCCCTTTCTCTTTACTTAGGCTTCGTTACTTTGCTGTTTCAGCATCCCCTTCTCTTTACTTGGGCTTCGTTACTCTGCTGTTTCAGCATCCCCTTCTCTTTACTTAGGCTTCGTTACTCTGCTGTTTCAGCATCCCTTTCTCTTTACTTGGGCTTCGTTACTCTGCTGTTTCAGCATCCCCTTCTCTTTACTTGGGCGTCGGTACTTTACTGTTTCAGCAACCCCTTCTCTTTACTTAGGCGTCGGTACTTTACTGTTTCAGCAACCCCTTCTCTTTACTTAGGCGTCGGTACTTTGCTGTTTCAGCAATCCATAGTCCTATTGGGGGGGGGGGGTGCCTAGAGAACGAGCCCCTGGGAAACACAGGGTCGCCAGCTGTGTTTAGCGTTTCGGGGAACCGCCAGGTAAAGGCAATGATGAACAGGCAGATGCGGTCACGTGGACGGCCTTTGAACCAGACACTTACAAGAAAATTATAATAAGACTATTATCATCACTTCTCGGTGATTACGTCTCCGGGCAAATAGAGGCGCCAAGGACAATAACTCTGGTTAAATGTTAATACGACATTCTGAAAACATCTGCGCTCCACTGTTCTGCAATTACAACAGCTGACAATTCGGCTCACATATTGTAATGTATGTCATTATCAACTCCTCGCATACTCCATTCTACACATTTTATATCTGTGGCCAGAGACGGGAAGTGACAGAGATGGAAACTAGAATCTCCTCGGTATACATTTCTCTTCACGGTCGTTAATTTTTTTTTTTAAATGACGATGTAGAAATTTTAATGGTGTACGCAGAATTCGAATAAATAATGGCCTGGCGTGCGAGACAGCCAAGAAGATGTAGTGAAGAACTGACAGAAGTGGAGATCTGTTGCTGCCAGCAGCCCCATGTGTCTCGGGGTATAGAAGGGACAAGACAGAGAGAGAGAGAGAGAGAGAGAGAGAGAGAGAAAGAATGAATAATCTTTATTTTTAAAGGGTAAAGAATTGGGCGCGCAGGCCCGTCTTACATTGTGCCCTTCATCACTCCATCTTTCATTCTTCCCACACACTTGATTTAATACAAGTTTACAAATTACATGAGGAAAAAGATATATCCAGAGAGAGAGAGAGAGAGAGAAAGAGAGAGAGATACAAAATCCTAATACCTCCACGCTTACGAACAGTAGATTTCTATATCCATGATTTACAACAAGAAAAGTAGATGGTAAATGAGCAGCTGCAAACAGGACAAGAACATGAAAGAACAACGGCAGCGGCCTACCACACGACGGAGACACACGACGGAGATTCTTACAAAACATGTTATTCTACCATACGACGGAGATTCTAACAAACATGTTACTCTACCATACGATGGAGATTCTAACAAAACATGTTACTCTACCACACGACGGAGATTCTAACAAAACATGTTACTCTACCACACGACGGAGATTCTAACAAACATGTTACTCTACCACACGACGGAGATTCTAACAAACATGTTACTCTTCCACACGACGGAGATTCTAACAAACATGTTACTCTACCACACAACGGAGATTCTACCACACGACGGAGATTCTAACAAACATGTTACTTTACCACACAACGGAGATTCTAACAAACATGTTACTCTACCACACGACGGAGATTCTAACAAACATGTTACTCTACCACACGACGGAGATTCTACCACACGACAGAGATTCTAACAAACATGTTACTTTACCACACAACGGAGATTCTAACAAACATGTTACTCTACCACACGACGGAGATTCTAACAAAACATGTTACTCTAAAAGAGAAAAGAATATTATTCACTGTTGTATATACCTAGTATAACTCTACACACCACCAACATCACCATCATAACCAGCGTCATCACTATTAGTTCTTATCGTGCTTAGATGAGCATAATGTAAAAGGTAACATTTCAGTTTCCATGTCATTAAGGCATATTAGGGAGATACGGTGTTAGGTCCGTATTTCCATGACCTTCTGCACATTTTAAGCGTGATGTGGTCATTATCACGCCTGGTCACAGTTACCTTCCAAGATTTCTCTAGTGGCCATTTTTAAAGGCTGGGTGGACCCCGGTATCACTGGATTAGTAGGCCGGGTGGCTAACCTCCCAGCCAACCAGTCCCGATGAGCATAAACCAGAGTCAAAAGCTTTCTCCGTCCAACCCAGCCCTGCGTATTTCTTTCTCTCCCCCTTGCATGGCCATACTGCTTTGGTCTTCCCTGAAAATCTTTCTTTCAGGGATTGTATGTTGTTCAAGTAGACTGTTTTATTACCAGAATGTTCTGATAGCATATATCAAGGGGTAGGTTGTTTTATTACATCCTGAGTAGCAGATTTTGTTATCACATGTTACGTGGTAGTACAAGGTGTTATCACACGTCATGCAGTACATTATTTTGCAACAAAATATATATATATATATAACATATATATATAACATGCAAGTTATTCTGTTATCATATGTTTGTATATTATTGTACCTCCAAAGTGTAAGATGGCCGAGTGGACAGTGAGCTGTTTCTCGTGGCTAGGCGACTGTTCACCCTGCTGGGGTCCGAGGTTCGAGTCTCATGTAATTCTCTTGTCACTTTTCTTTCTCTCACGTTTAAAGTACTTTTTGTCTAGTACTTCTCACACTCTACCAGACTACAGTGCTAAATTACTTTACTGCGCGACAGCTTTGTTGTTTATTGTTTGAAAAGTTTGTAAAAATGTAGAAAAATATTGTGCTTCTATATGTTCTGTAGTAAAGTGTTTTGTTTCCATATATTATGTAGTAGATGTCTTTTGTTTCTATATACTGTATAGTAGTGTTTTATTTCTATACATTATGTAGTAGTGTCTTTTTTATATATGTTATGCAACAGAGCGTCTTGTTTCTACATGTTATGTAGTAGAGTGCCTTGTTTCTATATGTTACGCAGTAGTGTCTTGTTTCTTTGTGTTACGTGGTAGTGTGTCTTCTTTCTATATGTTATGTAGTAGAATGTCTTGTTTATATATATATATATATATAAAATATATATATATAATACAAACAGAATACAGAATACACAGAATACGTCTTCTATGCATCTTGTTTCTGTATATCTCTTTACACATACAAGTACTCCGCTTTTTGTTCAAATTAATTCTTTTAAAAGTTTCTAAAAAATCGAGCACAAACTAACAGATCTAACCGGCTGAAGTTACTTTATGAAGGTATAAGACCAAAAAAATAATAAACTAATCAAAGAAAGGAATCCTTGGTCTGTTCAAGGCGTTTGTGGATTTTAGATGATAAAGGTGAGCAAAGGTGAGCATTTATACATGTGATGAGAGCGAATGTTCGCAGATGCATATGTAAAAGACCACATATGTATGTGTATGGTATGCATATGCTGGGCTGATGACTGTTATTAAATGTGGCAAAATTGACAGATTCCTATTTTGTTTAAAGTTCATTATAGGTTTAATAACAATGAAATCACCAAAACTAAACCGTCTGCCGATGATATTTTCCTCATCATCATCATCATCATGTGCCTTCTCCAGAACGAAGGTTGGCCAGTAACGAATCCCCAGTTCCCTCGCTCCCTCGCCTCGTTGGCGCACTCAGCCAGGCTGTGTCCTGTCCTCTCTCGTACGTTATCTTCCCATCTAATCTCTGTCTCTCGTACGTTATCTTCCCATCTAATCTCTGTCTCTCGTACGTTATCTTCCCATCTAATCTCTGTCTCTCGTACGTTATCTTCCCATCTAATCTCTGTCTCTTGTACGTTATCTTCCCATCTAATCTCTGTCTCTCGTACGTTATCTTCCCATCTAATCTCTGTCTCTTGTACGTTATCTTCCCATCTAATCTCTGTCTCTCGTACGTTATCTTCCCATCTAATCTCTGTCTCTTGTACGTTATCTTCCATCTAATCTCTGTCTCTCGTACGTTATCTTCCCATCTAATCTCTGTCTCTCGTACGTTATCTTCCCATCTAATCTCTGTCTCTCGTACGTTATCTTCCATCTAATCTCTGTCTCTCGTACGTTATCTTCCCATCTAATCTCTGTCTCTCGTACGTTATCTTCCCATCTAATCTCTGTCTCTCGTACGTTATCTTCCCATCTAATCTCTGTCTCTCGTACGTTATCTTCCCATCTAATCTCTGTCTCTCGTACGTTATCTTCCCATCTAATCTCTGTTTCTCGTACGTTATCTTCCTATCTGTCTTCCTCTTGCTCTTTTTCCTTCCACCTTGCCTTCTACTTTGATCTCCCGTATATTGTTATGTCTTTTGATATGACCAACGTATTATGTTTTCTTCATCTTTATTTCTTTGAGAAATTCACATTGCACTTGTAGCTGTTCTAAAACTTGCGCATTTGTTCTTTTCATTCTCCGCGTTATATGACCTAATTTTTCTTGGAACCACATTTCTGGCGCATTAATCTTTCTCTACATCTTGCTGCTTGAGTTTTTACACATACAACAACAGCAACAACAAAAGACAGACCACAAGCACCTCTGACGTGGCATAAGTTGCAATTCTGGAAGTCTCTCAACGATCTACGGCGCCCCGCTATAACAAGCGTAGGTATCATTCAAATACCAGTTGTCTTAACAGCGATCAGTCCCGTTTATTTCTCTTCGCCAATCGCAGCCAGTCATTATTCTCCTTAAGTAGTACCTAGGATACTGGATCCCCCACGAGTTCTGGGGATTTCAGATCGAAGCCCCCTCGGGCTGAATGTAGGGGAGAGAAGACAAAAGATTCAGCGTTCACCGGCAGAACGTTCTATCTTCCGCACTGTTAGAAGGGCGAGAATTTCTTGTATCTTTGTTCTAAAAATTGCCAAGAAGAGACCCGTGTGGGTGTTGTGTGCAGAAAAGCATAATTACAAACCGAGAAAGAAGGTGGAGAGAACAAGGTGGATATTTTGAAACGTGGAAGGAAATGGGGTGCTTAACTCTTTGTTGGTAGATTTCTAAATCAGCATTACATCAGACTTCTGAAGGGGAAAGATAGGTCCATCTTTTGGGATGTAGACAGTTTCCGTAGATCTTCAGGAATAAAATGATAATCAGAGAGAGAGAGAGAGAAAGAGAGAGTGAGAGACAGCCAGACACAGAGAGAGAAAGAGACAGACAGACAGACACACAGACGTGCTAGAAAGGGGCATGCTAGATAATATAGATAGAGATGCGCAGACAATAAGTAGATAACACAATCTTACAGACGAAGTACAGACAGACTGTCTTACAAACGAAGTACAGACAGACTGTCTTACAGACAGACAGTCTTACAGACGAAGTACAGACGGTCTTACAGACTACGTACCGACAGGCAGTCTTACAAACGAAGTACAGACAGACAGTCTTACAAACGAAGTACAGACAGACAGACAGTCTTACAAACGAAGTACAGACAGACAGACAATCTTATAGACGAAGTACTGGCAGTCTTACAAACGAAGTACAGACAGACAGACAGTCTTACAAACGAAGTACAGACAGACAGACAATCTTACAGACGAAGTACTGGCAGTCTTACAGACGAAGTACAGACAGTCTTGCAGACAGGTATTGAATGAGCGTAGGAAAAGAACTTTTTCAAAAGGTAAAGAACTAGGCACGCACGCCCTTTCTATATTCTGTCCTCTTTCTTCCAACATTCACGCTATGACAAACATTCAGATTGGTACACTGATCGCACAGTATTCTTGAATACAACTATAAATGATACATCTTTTACCTCCATCCTTTTATGAATAATTTCACTATTTGTATGGAGCTGAATACATCCGATATACATAAACAGACAAGACAGTCTAGCAGGCACTCATACGGGCGGACCGACGGACAGACAAACTGACAGGCAAGCAGACAGACAGACGGACAGACGGATGGACGGAGAGACAGACTAACTGACAGTCAAGCAGGCAGGCAGGCGGACGGACGGACGGACGGAGCGACGGATGTACGGACGGAGCGACAGACAGACAGACAGACAGACAGATAGATAGATAGATAGATAGATAGATAGATAGATAGATAGATAGATAGATAGATAGATAGATAGATACCACACTTTTGCTCTGCCGCAGAAAATAACACGAATAAAAGCGGACTATTACGTTCGCTACTTTCTTAACACCACCAAAGCTGGTTATTATAACATAACCACGGCCATCATGGTTTTGACTCTGCGTTATAATAACCAGCTGTGAAGGCTGGAGATGGCGGGCCTGTGTTTGTATCTCGGGTCATTATCTGCCAGATTCGTGTTCCAGCCGGCTTTGAGTGGAGCCAACTCAAAAGTCGACTGCTATTGGTAAATGTTAGTTGCCTGTCAATAGTCTGTCTGACTTTGTGTGCCGTCTTCAAAGTTGTCTGTATGAAAACAGCGGCCCGCGTCCCAATAATGTCTATTGATTTACTGAAGTTGGGCAACTAGTCGTGTGCATGCATTGATCTGCAGTCTCAAGAAGTGAAAATGAATACTTTACTCCAAGAAAACTGATGGTAGTGGTGGTAGCGATGGTGGTGGTGGTGGTGGTGGTGGTAGTGATGGATATCCTGCGTGAGCTGGAATGATCTTGGCAGCTGATGCAGCAACTGATGAACTTGGCTGCCTTTCTTGACTGCTCGGCTTTCAGGCACAAGCGACTTCTGAACAGACTGGTACAACCTGAACAAACAGAAAGGTCAGACCTCTCTGCGGAAGATTTAGAAGAGCCTGGACAGGGGCAGTAACTAAGGGGGTGACTATATTTTTTTTGTTATGAATCTCTAGAAAATTTAATTTTCGAATTTCTTTTTTTTTTTTAACTTTCGGAAGTAAAGTAGGTCAACAGATTTGGAAAAACACTGAGCAGGGAAAGTGGAGAATACGGAGAGAGAGAGAGATAGAGAGAGAGATATATAGAGAGAGAGATAGAGAGAGAGATATAGAGAGAGAGATAGAGAGAGAGATAGAGAGAGAGATAGAGAGAGAGAGAGATAGAGAGATAGAGAGAGAGAGATAGAGAGAGATATATATATAGAGAGAGAGAGATAGAGAGAGAGATAGAGAGAGAGATATAGAGAGAGATAGAGAGAGATAGAGAGAGATAGAGAGAGATAGAGAGAGATAGAGAGAGAGACAGAGAGAGAGATAGAGAGAGAGAGAGAGATAGAGAGATAGAGAGGAGAGAGATAGAGGAGAGATAGAGAGAGAGATGGAGAGAGAGATAGAGAGAGATAGATAGAGAGAGAGATAGAGAGAGATAGAATG